>OU611790.1:13430760-14630760 GCA_914767645.1 Hydraecia micacea | reverse complement strand
ACCACACCTTAGGAATTTATACAAAGATTAATTTTAGCGTTAGAATACATACTTAAATAACTATACATGGCATACAAAGAACGTTTTCATAAAATTCTAGAGAAAATATGACAGAAGATAAAAAAATAAAAGGAACCTGTAAAAATTAAATTATAACCAAATAAAAAAATTAAAGGCTCGACAGCCAATCACACCGACCTACTGGCCACACAAAAAAAAAAAACATTCTTAATTCGAATTTCCCAGAACGATCGCGAAATTGCTATAAGTCTACAACAGTATTGCAATCGCGTTCAACGACGTCAAATGACCACAAAATATCGGTTTGTGATGACCAATAACTCTGTAATAATACGCTAGTCTATGATATTACGGCATGCGGGCGGTGGTTACTTGCTACCGTCTACAGTAATTCTTGTTGATCGTCAAGCACTCGGTATTTTGTAGTAGAGTAGGTATTTCATACTGACGTTGCCAAGGTCGTTTTGGTGAGTAATATGTGAGTTGTCTTGTTATACCTACCTTATTTTTTTAAATTTCTTACCTAAATATTTTTTCGCGCGAATTTGGACTGAATTTTAAATTGAATGACGTTTGGAAATGGAATGACGGGAATAAGAAAGAAGCAATTAAGATTTACTTTTTAATTAAAATAAATCAGTCTGGCAACAACTAAAATTACTCTAGTAGTTGGATTACAGCTCAATCTCATTCTAAATTAATTTTCAATCTCAAAACCAATAATTAAACCAAGCTATAAGTTATTGCATTTTACTAGTTCAGCTGAATTAACGGGAAATTATGAAATTATAAATAATGGATAGAAATTAAAAACTCATTACAGATTTCTAGTACTTACCTTTCATGTAGGTACCTATCTAAGTATTAATTTACTATGATTCACGCAACTCGCAATTTCCTATAAGTTTTAATTATTTTATCATGGGGCTTTTCCCAGTATATCGTAGCTAGGTACCTACATTCAATATTATTATTATGTACATTATTTTCTGTACCAAAATGTCTTTTTTTCTACAGATTTATGAAACTGAAAGTGAAGCTGTAAGTTGTTGATATGAAAATAAAATTAATTATGATTTTTAAACTGCTCCATACCTATTATTCTATTTTTTTTTTTCATTCCTCAGCTATTCTGCAACTTACAAAAATAATAACAAGGAATTTTTTAAATTTGACTTCCGAATTTGTTTCGAACGCACCTCTTCAAAATAATATTTGCCCAGCTTAACGCCGAATAACTCGGGAAATTCACAAAGGCACATTCGTATCAAGCAAACATTTCGTTAAAAATGTTTGCCAAAATTTTGAACACACATTAATCATCGCAACACTGTTTAATTCGCCAATATGCCAACGTTTGCCCAACGTTATATGAAAACATGTTGCCTGCCAGTGACTCATATGTGGTCATTGCCGAGAATAGAATAAAATGACATGGATGCACACAACAACTAAACTGTATTACGAAATTTTTGAACTGTTATGACCGGAGAAAATGCGAAAAGTAATCTATACTGAAAAATACGTTTTTAAACTTAAACATTTTATTTTTCAAAATATAAAAAAGATGATGAAATTCGGTTCTACTATAAACACACAGGCTTAATTTTTCGTGGAAATAAAGGCGCGATGTTGTTTTATGTAAAAAAAAAAACTTCCATCTCAGTGTTCTTTTATTTATTTATTTCTATAGTTCTCTTAGCAATGTTTTTCTTTTCTCCAGAAAAGAGTTCTGTCCACTTTAATAAAGTACTTAATAGTTATAAGTAGTATTATATTGACAATTCAATAATCCAACACCGACTGTTGATGAGTCACCTGTCAATCCAAACCGATTTAAATTTTAAATAAGTTTATTCATATGACACTGGTTAGTAATAATAGCTTGATAATAACAGGAAATAACGTTTGAAAATTAATTTAAAACCGGCACGAAGTGAACGAATGACTGTAGTGAGAACGAACGAGATTGATATAAATGAGCAAAAATTTGTGCTGGCACACGCGATGGCCATTGTTCTTAGGTAGAACAAATTAGGTCTAAGAGAGGTGGCAACTGGCAGTTTATTTTTAATCTGCATGTCAAAATTGTACAAAAAAAAATGTAATTGAACTAAGTAGGTAATTCAGGTTACAATGTGAATATAATTTGGTAATTAACCTTAGTATTTATAGGCTATGTAAAGATTAGGTTAGGGTTGTGCAAGCGAAAATATTTCACCATAGACAAATTACCAAGATTATTTTAGAGAAAATGATTCCGAAATCCGTTCTCCCAATCAAAATGTAATCCCAAAGGGGCGGGCATACTTACTTCGAATTTAGGGGGAAAATTTCGATTGTCGGTGCTACTAACCCTAGCAAAGATCTTTAAATTCTGTAATTGACGTAAACTGGTAATAAATTGCAATTAGACTGACAAGAACAATGTCAGTACCGCAGGCTTGCCTAAGCTACTAGTTTCTGTACAGTTCAGGTAACACAATTACTGGCTCGTACCAAATAATTGGGTACATTAATAAGATTCTTATCTCTGTACATAGTTACGTCATTATTTTGAAGCACGTGCTCCAAATTCTGCCCTATTACCTAAACTGTAGAATAAAAATTAGAATAATAACTGATAACGTCTTGTGTTGTGCGATATCTGGCCATGTTGGCCCTGCAAACGTTATCACACTTATCACATCGTCACACCGCCTCCACAGTTGTCTACCTTGACGAAGGTTGTTTGGAAGAACAACGGATGCCGTTTCCCAGCACTGGGTAAAAACTAATAACTAAATAAGAAAGCCGTTTTGCGCGTAACTCAAGTAATATTCATTCTAACGTCCATTACTTAATTAAAACAAAATAACACTCCCTTTCTCAATATAAGCAATAAACCTATAAAAACATCACAAGCAATAGACAACCCAAAAAAAAACAAATCGATCAACCCAATAGATACGGAATGCGACCGCAAAAAATACAAAAAAGTTTATATCAAAAGTTTGAAAATTAAAAATAACATGACCTCATTCTTGAGACTCTTCTGTTGTCTATGCCCATTTTTATTCGCCCACTTGTAAAAGGTTAAATGTTAGATTCTGACAGGCAATTAAACAGACAGGGAAATATCTCAAGTGCATTGTCGGAATAGTGTTCTTTTTTCGAAATAATTTATTGCCTTGAGAACTATCAAGGGCGTTGCATGACACTTAACAAATGATATTTTAATGTTTTTTGACCTTTTCTATTCAATGCGCTATCCGTCAATGTTTTGTAATTACATTTTTGAACTTTTGATTTGTTATTTTGTTGTGTCGTCTCAGTTTAATTACAGAAATAAAATTCCTTTTCAAGCAGTACTTAAAACAATCTAATAACTACCAAATAATTAGGTAATTCAAATACAATAAAATTAATTTGAGTTTATACCCGTAAGGCATTCAATTCAATGATGTGTGACTCTAACGGTTAATAATTGGAATACACAATCATCAGCTAAAGAAATATAAATTAATTTCAGTGAATAATAACGTGTCATTAACGATCAAATAAAACTTAACGATTATGACAATTGCACTTCATTAAAAACTTTTATTCATAGGCAGAGTAAACGGTATTCTTGTGTCTGTTTGTTAGAAGAAGCATTCAAGCTTATGTTGGCTGTTAAAACAAGTGTGACATAAAGTAACAAGCAATTCATTACTGTCTTCGACACACAATAGAAAAGAAATCCATAGCTCACGGCTTTACAATGGTGTACAAGTTGTAAACTATTGTGAAATAATTTCCTACTTGAGTTGCGTCTTCCAGTGTTCTTTTTTTAATCTGTGGTTTTATTTATTGTGAACTTTTTCATAGTGTTCCTTTTTTCAAATTTTATTGAGACATTTTTTAAATGTTAATGTTTTTCGTATTAGGCTTTCTATGAATGACGTTTGCGAGTTCATTTTTCTTTTTGTAACCCTGTAGGTACATTCTCTAACGCAAGTTTATTCTTCGTTTTACTCTGTTCCAATATTAATTTACAAGCAACGCTGTTATCGTAGCCATATTGTGGGCCTTTCTACGAAGTCAACTTTAGCAACTTGATATTTTAATAAAGTTTTCATATACAAATACAATGTTGTCCCGTAAGTTCAAGGCAAACAGCATCAAATTTCATACCAAACGTTCTATGTGGTAGGTTGTATTAAAGTTGGTATTTCTCGTTCCTAAGTTTACTTGATAAAAGTTTTATAAATTAATAACTTTAATACTTACACGTTACCTATTTATATCGTGTTAATGCAACGTATTTTATTTTCTCACGATAAAATAAATTTTACACTCGAACGGTAGCTGAATAAAAAATTATTGCCTACATCTGACATTAAATTCACTGACAAGTTGGTATTTGTAAATATCAAAAAGCTAAACTAAAAAAATGTGCAAAATTAATAATATACGACTGTTTTCGCATGCAACGCGATTACGACGCGCGAACATCGCAACGGGTTAACCCTTCAAAAGTCGATGCAAATTCGCGCATAAATAAAATAAATAATGTATGTGCCGCACATAGATATCAGCGAACGATAACTCGAGTTAGACAAAGATGGATGGTCAAATAAGATTTGTTGACACCTCTGCGCGATAACATTTTTAATAAATCATCTGTCCCGTTCGGATATTTATAGGTAGGTACGCGCGTAATTGGACGTCGGTATGTACGAGAACATTCAACTTGATTGTCTGTTTATGGCTGCAAGAGAAATCATCGAAATCACGTTTTACAGCCCTCAGTAATCAAACCTTATTTTATGGCTCATTCCGACCTTGTTGATATACACGTGCTGCAGAGGCGGCTACCGATAAATTTGCTGTTGAATAATTCAATTTCTATGCGTTCAGTAATTGCTGGTGGACATAAAACGTCAAATAAAAATAAAATCTCATTAAAATTAATGGTTTATCCATAGTTGAGGCTGACAACAATTAAATGGCAATGAAACTAGGCGGCGCTAACTGTTGTTTTTAAAGTGATCCGGTCACGATATCTGCTAGTCTTTTGAATAATGGAAAATAAAATTGTTTAGCATTTAATTTTTTCCATTTATTTTCCGCTAAAGGTTTTACAGTAGATACTAGAAATAGATAGTCACACGATTGGACACGTTTCGCGATCTAGGTAATAGGTAGGTACCTACTTGAAATAGCTGATTGCTGACTAGTAGTAGTAGTGCTGGTATCGCTTTACATAATTTATGATACTTAGCATTTAACGTTTTATTTAAAAATAGGATTTAGATTAAAGCCTTTTAAGTCGATATTTATTTTACTTATGGTTAAGTCAAGTGGTGTAGGACTTGGACTACTTTGGCTATAAATATCTTGGCAGCACTTGTCAATAATACTAATGAAGTTTTTTGTTTTGTTTCAGATTTGACTCGGATATTTTATTGAGCTGAAGGACACTCATAGGTAATTTTGACTTTTTGTAGAAAACATTAATAAACAAAATACAAAAAAACTGTCATAGGATTTCTAATGATGTTAGAAGATATTTTTGTGTTTCGAATCTATTCAGAATTACTTTTGACCTAAAATCTTCGATACAATAACTTTTGAAATCATAGAATTAAAAATAATCTTAATAGTCGCCACTTGGCAGAGAGAATATGCCTTCAATTTTCAGCTCAAATTGGACTGTCGGTATTAGCGCAGTGGTTACGAACGCTCCTTTATCTGATGTGAACGGCGCGTCGCAGGCTCGATCCTCAGTAAATGCTTGTAGTTTTTGGGCCTTATCGAAGCTACATGTTGTTCCATACAATATGATAGTCAAATCAAGGCCAATATAAAATGTTCCCGACACGGTCGCGGTTTAGATAACATATATCTTCAACGTATCACCGAAGGGGCCTACATTTTTAAAATATTTGAATCGAAAAGTAAATACACTAAAAATAAAACATCATTTTCGAAAAACGACTATGAAGGTTTTGGTAATACAGTTGTCACAGCATTATTTCACTTTTAACGCTTTACGTTTTTCCATTAATCGTCGGTTACGCCCTTTTTCTTATAACATACTTATCAAGTTATACGACTTACACGTGTTATCTATAATCAATAAATAACCTTCTAGAGAAAGTTTGATAAAAAACTTGATTGATCGAAAGGTAAAAACAAGGTCCTTATGTTTATCGAATTCGATTAGATATAGTATCGAAAGAATTTCACCTTAGTTCGACTATGACATTGTAAGGTTACATTGCTATGACTTTAGTCTGAAACTAGGTGTTTTTTGTTACAGTTTTTGCGCTGTCATTTTTATAAGGTATCAAAAAACAGTAGCGGTTTCGCAATGATGAATTGCCTGTAGTAAAATTGATTGTAATGCTGTTTTCGTTTCGTTGTTCTTTTTTGTGTAACAGTAGGTATTTGGACTTGAGTCTTTTATGCTCGCCAACGCAACTTATCCATATTTTTATTGTAATTTTTTTTTAATTATGCTCACTTAATATTCAAAAATATTAAAAAAAAAACCACAACAAAATGCCGGTAATAATTCATTCGTTAATACAATGTTTCACCCATTATCCCTATTTCTTTGTGACACAGCCGTTCTAAACCACCCCTGACGTCCCTAACCCTTTAATGCCATACGGTGTCTTCAATACCCCGACTTTCACATCCTTCCTGTTTTAAATGTATTCATAACGCATAAAAAACCTAATGCGTATCATTTGACGGTGTCTAGACAAAAGCCCACTGTCTATTGTCGGGTTAAAAGGATTTTTTTTGCTGTCTTCGAAATTGGATCGGAAGATGCAACTGATAGTTTGCTCAGCATGAATGGATATTACTTTCGGTTTCCATTTTATGATTGTAAACGATATTTTTTGGGTTTTTTGTTTAGTCGTTTGTTTAAATGGGTTAGTAGGTGTTTTCTCTTTGCGTTGTTTTTTTTTTAGAATTATTGTAGTATGAAATGCATTGAAGTATCAGGGATTTAACGTCAGTAAGTTCGTAAGGCAGTCATAATTTTATCATTAGAAACTACACACATTGTCATTTCAATTATATTTGAAAACATGTGCTATTTCAAACCACACCTTATTTGCAGTAAACAAAAAATTTATGACCGAAAACATGAATTACAAAACGAAGACATAAAATATTATTGAATGAAACAGCATTGTTACTGGCTCGTTAACTTTTCACCGTAACCCTTTCAACATCATCTTACAAACCACCACAAAGTGCACCATTGTCCCATCCGTTATCTCTAACAATAAACTACCGTATATTTAAAAATCGTAGCTACTTTGAATAAAGCATCCTATTGTGCATATTATAAATATTATGCTAATGCGATAAAGAAATTTTTTGACTTCGGTCTTTGAGACCAGGTGTCGCGTTTAAAGGGTTGAATCGACCCTACGTGTTCAATCATTTATTAAGATTTTGTTCTATTGTCTACCGTCTTATTCCCATGCATAGTGCATAGAATTTATGTGAGAAAAGTTAGTGATATATTTTTGTCCGTATTCTAATGCACACGCTTCCTAGCTTTTGAATAGATTCAAGACGGTTCATTGGTCATTATTTTATGGATTAACGTTATTTGGGAATGGATCCTATGATTTATGATTGTTGAACCAAATATTTTTGTTAAAGGATTACTGCTGGTATTTAAATATTGGGTCATAAAAATATCTACACATGTTTGAGTTTTAATCTAGATTTTATAGCTATGCTTTTGCATAATAAGTATGTTGTTAATACGTAAGTATTCTATTTTGTAATTAAACCAATCTTATAAAAATCTGTCTAAAAATAATAATACCAATCTCATTTTAGTAAAAATAATAGTCCTCTATTAAAATAAGCCTTTTCCGAAAAGCCGTAATAGGACTTATGACGATTTCCGCAGTCAGCGAGGCGAGCCGCAAAAAAAGAATAACGAGTTGAAATGGAAAATTAAACAATTATCTGTTTACTGTCGTCTCTGCGGTGAATCTGTGTAATTTCTGTAATCAGATATTGTGGTAATTGTTATTACAACTGTAATTTATTAACTTTGTTTGTTGTTTACTTTTGTTCTTATTTCCAATTTGCTTTTGCCGAGATTTGTGCTTGTGAATTTCGGATAATTATGGTTTTCCTGTCCTAAATGTTGCACGCTTTAGTTATGGAATGATTTTATAAAAATCCTTTGTTAGTACGCCTTTTACATCTTTTAAAGATCTAAATAGAATATTTCTATCTGAGGCTTAGGCTCAACGTTATATGTCAGTCACCTTAAGTTTGCTATTGCGGTAATTATTTTTATTTTACTAGTATTATTATTTAACTTGCAGTCAGTTGCAGTAACAGAGAAAATACTATTATTGCTCTCTAACATTATTAACAACTAGCCTTTATTGAATTTAATTAAGAACGCAGCAGGACATCGTACTGCCATATTTACATAATGTTTCAACACAAATATTTAATCAATGGGTATTATTAATAACGCCCATATGTCGTATAAGACCGGCTTAAGGGCGCACCGAAATATATGACTGTAGAATTTTATTAATTAATATTATATTAAATAGACTAGATCACAGATCAGACAAAGAGTATACAAATCTAGAAATGGTTTTTTATAATTTAGACGAAGTGTGTTCCAATTTTTTGGATTAATTTGTGATGTTTCCTCTCAATAGTTATCATTATCATTTCAATGCATCCTGGGGTTATTTTAATATAACTGGCTAAGAGATAATTTTATGTATAAATTCTGTTACTGACCTACATGGCAGATTTGGTAGGTAGGTATCTCTCCGGATACTGAATTATTAAAATGTATTATCAAAAGCCTGTGATGTCCCACTGCAGGGCTGGCTTCCTACTCTTTCCACATTTCTGCATTTAAGCTGCTAAGGACCAGTTGAAGGTGTCCAGCTGATTCCGCCATGATACTGTAGCTTTAAAATACGCTTTACATACATAAATAAAACAAATGATTTCCCATACATTGTAGAATTTACCAGAAATACCTGTCGATTGGTAATTGGTGCTGTTTCCTCCACCGTTCAATTCCATGTGTTTAATTATATAATTGGTTTTAAAAAGAAAAGTCGAAATTACAGTTTTACGTCGACGAGTCGCGGTTACGACAGTTATGCACTTATCATTGAAGCACGCTATTTCGAAAACAAGAAGTTCCAGTATTGCTTTTTGTTGCATTTGAATTCGGAACGTTTTTAGAGCTTAACTATATCTAACTGATGAAATTTATGTACTATTAATAATACCCTATTTTTTTTAAAAGATCATTGTCATTCTGTCCACATATAACCAGTGTAAGAATACCCCTTATTCAGAAATTATAATAATACATATCTAATATAGCTACTTATTATTCTAAAAATAACTAATCAAAAATGTTATTGTGAAGCTTCATGTTCGTAATAGCTGTCATAACCAACAAAAAGTTCTAAAATGATAATTATACATTACATATTAAAATTATTCTAAAAAGAGCAAGAACCAAAATGATTGTTGTTTCGCTTCATATAATAACAGCTATCAAAGCAAAAAAAGTTCTGGAATTTTGATAATACGATATTCACTATTCAGTCTATAATGTTCTCACTGCTGGGACACAGGCCTCCTCTCAGTGAGAGGGAGTGGTTAGAAGCCGTAATCTACCACGCGGGCCCAGTGCGGGTTGGTAGACGTCATGGTCTTCGAATTTTTGGTTCTAGGACTTCTAGGACATGCCGGTTTCTTCACGATGTTTTCCTTCACCGTTTTGAGAGCAGTGGTTATGAAATAATTTACACAAAGTAAAGCGCCTGCCTGGGTTCGAACCTACGATCTTCAACTTGTGAGTCGCAGCCGTTACCACTAGACCACCACTGCTCTAAATTGCTCGAATGAGAGAATGCTCGAATTTTGATAGTAAATTATTCTGTATTTTTTATGAGTCTAGGTTATTTTTGCCATTTTTATAGCATATTGTAATAACAACAGTCGCTAGGAAGGATGTGGTGACTATTATTAATTTATAACAGTACATTAAAAGTCTTTAAAACAATATTAAATTAAATGCGTTGCTGTAGGTAATTTTGTAACAAAAAAACTTTAAACTTTGTTCTACTGTTATTTAAATAATACTGTTTACAAATAACTGTAGTTTTTTTTTTATATTTAAATAAACATTCTTTTTCTAGAACACACTATTAATTCCAAAATCAAAGATTAAAATTCTCGAACACGTCACTGTTCGTTTAAATTTAAACTTCGAACTCTTTCACGAGTACACAAAACGTATGTTAATAGCCTGCCTTACACATATGGCCGACGAACACAGCTGTCCTATACTATTCTTATGCAAAGTAGTATTTCGTTTTATCCGTTGTACTAGAAATAACCAGTAGTCTACTGTACTAAGGACACGTGGAAGAAATGGTATGTAAAACTGTGATCTTTTTTTGACACTGATACCTATAAATATGCATGTGTTCCAAAATATACTGCTGCCTGCTGGCTGTATGTTCAATGACCTTTGCCATTAAATACTAGACTAAATAAATGCAGATAAAATGGAATGGACGAGTGTAGCTCACCTTGAATTTAGGCTCCAAATTCCATATTTATATTTTAAGTTATTTCAATTTAAATAATAAGTTAGGTATCATTAAATGCACTTTATCTTGAATAGGGTAATATAAATAATTTTATACGTACATATTTTTGTAAGTGCTATAAAAATTAAGATAAGATAAAAAAAATATTGTATTTCTGAATACATTATCATTGTGAACATAATATATTATGCCAAAAATGAGATGCTTTTTTGAGTTCAAGGTAAACATTGATAGTTTAATAATACGACGTTATTCGTATTATTAAAACCTTCATAAAGCAATTCCATGCAAAAAAAAACACCACATACGTGACAGAAGTGTGTCTTCTTAAAGAATATGAGAGATTTAGTGTGAGAGACAGAGAGAGTTATATCTTTCTTCTCTCTCATGTAACGATATGTGCCTAAACGTGACGCATCCTTAAAATTCCACTCTCAATGCTCGTCTAATTATTGATCGAATTGCCGCCATAGAAGTTTCACAAAAAAAACCACTCACAAAAACGTCGTACGTCGTGTTCCTAATCCTTTTAAATGCTATTATTTTAAATACATTATTAATTACACATGACGCAACTCACATAAAATATAGTTAACTTTTAACAAACACTTGTGCGAAGAAACATTGGGTTTTATGGCCGTCATAAATAATTTACGACTGTTCATAGTTTACAGTGACGGGCTGTCTTCATTACCGAAACTCTTTTGAACAAATGCTTTCGGATTCGCTAATGTTCATGGAACAACTAGCTTTTGCACGCGGCGTCGCACGTGTGGACGTCAGAAATTATCCCACGGGAACATACTACCGGATCAAAAGTATCCTATGTGTTAATACAGGTTATAAACTATCTGTGTGCGAAATTTCATCCATATCCGTTCAGCCGTTTTTGCGTTATTGAGTAACAAACATACATACATCCAACTATCACATTTATAATATACTAGCTGCGCCCCGCGGTTTCACCCGCGTAAATGTCGATCCCGTGAGAATATCGGGATAAAAAGTATCCTATGTGTTATTCTGATATATAAGCTATATTACTGTGAATTTTCATCGAAATCCGTTCAGTAGTTTTTGCGTGAAAGAGTAACAAACATCCAAACAAACTTTCGCATTTATAATATTAGTAGGAAGTATGATTTGCCAAATGCTCAGAGCCTCTTTAACCATCTTTGCCGATAAAGATCTGACAATAACAATGATTACTAATTTGATGGAAGATCTGCAGTTTTTAATTTAGTATCGTTAAATAAATAATATGAAAGAAGGATGCGGCATCAATTTATGTTTTTTATAAAAAATAGAGATGATTGTCAACAATTGAACCATACTTTTTGTAAACAAATCTTTTCCAATGAACCAAAGACGAACGAACGTTTTTTTTTTTAATGCTTTTCCTTCCAAAGAGGTTATCTATGGTATGTTCTTTCCGTGTTGCCACCTAGGTTCATTGGCTGGGCCATGAGGAAAACAACACAAAAAACATTATAATGTGTGGCTAGTATTTGTTGCGCAATCATCATGTGCGAGTATTTTTAGATTTGACTAGCTGTTATTCTCGACTCGAAATTGGTATAGTCTTTAAAAATAAATAATTTATGAGTGTGAAATTATACAAAATAAATAACTATTAGCTGTTGCAAAAAAAAACCCTTTAAGAATAACGACCTGTGTGGTCTATGCTTAAACGTTTACTTTTCGAAACGGCTTTTTACATAGATAAGCTTAGAAACAAAAATATGGACAAAGTAAGTACCTATTAAAATTAAAATACAAAGAACCAAATGGATGCACTGACGCATTATTATCTTAATTAGTCTTAAATTCTTTCATTATTTCTTTTTTTTACTTCAAACTATTTCAGATTGCAATATAAGAATTCTAGCCAGTTAATTAGCAACCGTGAAATGAATTTCTGAACATTTTATAAGTCATAATTTATTTGAAATTATAAATTAATTCACATCAACATTTTTTTTAAACATGTAGGTAATTTCTTTAAATTTGAATGAATGTCACACTATAAATCTTATTTATAGTTTTCATTTATTTGAAATGCGAACAATAAACTGTTTGACGTCAGAAAACGAGTTTATTAACATTTTATTCGTCTTCATTTAAATTAAAATGACTAGAATGGAAACCCATCAACTTTTTTTAAGTGAAATTGATTCTCTTTCTATGTTTTCAGTGATATTTTTAGCCGAATATTTTTTGACACGTGTAACATTATAAATTATTATTATTTTATTATGCCACTGTATAGGTACCTACATTGGAATTCTTTAACACATCACGGGGGTTTTTTTATTGGTCCGAAGTCCGTCCATCTGTCACAGGGCTGGATCTTTGAACTGTAATAGGTAGACACTTGAAATTTTCACAGAGAGTGCACTACTATGGCCGCTGTAACATCAAATAATAAAAATAAAATAAAGTTAAGAATTAAAGGGGGTGATACAAGAAACGGGTTTTTTTTTAATGTGTAATGTGTAGAGTTCCATAATCGTGTCCTGTCGTATAAAATGTCTGCCTCATGTGTTATGTCATTTAATTTGGTGGCTTCCTCAATAAAGTTTTATAGGCGTTAATTAAAGGGGCTAAGGGGACCACAAGAACGTGATAAGCGCACGTTTCTCACTTTTGTTTTACAAAATGACTTTTTCCATTCTTAAGTTTGTTTTTTTTTTTGCGAAAATGAGCCTTGTTACGCCTGACGGATATAAGATGCAACACATAAAACTCTTTAATAGTAGCAGTTGAAGAAATTGCTTGATTTTTTACGAAGATAATTATTTTTGTGTAGTTACAAGGATTGTTTTTTATCTTTTTTAATGTTCATGTGCATGTTATGGTTTTATCTGATCGGTGGTTATGCTTGTTAAATGTTATTCTCTATACACGTAGATTTTATAGGCCAAGTTTATTTTGTAGAAAAGTATTTAAAAAATTATACACGGTATTTTTTTTTAAGAGCAAAAAACCTTTTTTACGCCTTCGTTAGCAAAAGCAATAATCCTTTCAATCAATTTTTATTTATAACATCGCAAGTAAAGCCGTCCCAATCGTTTCGATTCGATCAAAATTATTCGTATTTAAAAATATCTCAGTTCAATTATGTCAAAGATTTTAATTAACATTTCGTATCGTTTCATTTAATTGGAGATCGGTATCTTATATCGTCGGTATTATTTAAAATTCTTTAAGTTAACCATTAAACGAAATACGTGACTTAAGTTTTTTGAAAATTACAAGTAATTGTATACAGGGTGGTGCGATTATTAGATAACTCTTTTTGCTTCGAAATACATATGTTAATAGGTATAATTATGGTTAAAGAACCAACCGTGATATGCATTAATTAATTTGGTATAATTCCTGATAAGTTTCAAGTTGAAAACTTTACAATTTAGATGTGCAACACGTTTTCTTTTCACCTCATAAAATAAATAGCTTTTGCCTGCGGTTTCGCCTGTGTGGAAGTCGGAAATTATCCCACAGGAACGTAAGTACTGGGATAAAAATACCCTAGTAAGCCAGATTAAGCCTTTTTTGCATGATTGAGTAACAAACATTCACAATTATAATATTAGAAGGATATAGTAGGATACTTTTCTTAACAAAGATGCAAAAAATATTATGAAAGGCGAAAATTGTTCCTCCACAAAAAAAACAAGGGCCTAGTTATCTTCAAAGGTTGTCTAGGACGTGTATACTATCTTAAAACGTGAATTTAATCTTGTCTGTCTGTCTGTTTGTTTGCGAAAACAACTGATAGTAACAGCGACGCGACGGTACGTTGGCGGTTTGTATAACGATTAGTTTTATTTTAGACATTGTTGCTATGGGTTTAGGGAGGAAAAATAGATATTGTAGACAACTGTTTCATTTTATGGTTTGTTGAAACTATGAGGATAATATGAGTTTATATTTTAATAGACATTGCTAGGGATAAAAGAAGGCGATTTAATTAATTAATTTATTTTTATTTATAAATATTATAAATAAATGCAGTGGTATTTTATGATGGAAGCGCGTTAAGCCGTTGGTCTCGGCTATCATTCGTGCATCTTTGAAAGTCGTTACGGATAGTCAGAAGCCCAAAAGTCTGACCACCAGTCTTACGAAGGGGTATCAAGTTACCCAGTTACTGGGTTGTGGAGATCAGATAGGCAGTCGCTCCATGTAAATCTGCATCCGGTTAGACTGGAAGCCGATCCCAACATAGTTGGGAAAAGGCTAGGCAGAAACTGATGATGATGAGTTTGTATGTAGGTACAGTATTATTTAATGGTGGAAAAACGACCAATTCAAATTTGGAACAATCTTAAATAAAGGGGAAGGGCCAATTAAACTAGGGCAGTGCCTAAAAACCACGTCATGCCGTGATGTAATACAAAGTACCCAAGTGTTGTTGACAGCTCATAAATAATATTAGGTCATTGTACTTTATTAACTTAATTAAGTAACTACTGTTGGAAACGAACGGAGCTCGAATATATCCTTGACAAGCTATTTTAGCTTCGAGTTAGGAAAATATGGTCTTTGTGATAAGAGAAACGTTCTTGCTGGCAATGTTTAGATTGTTACAGTTGTTAAGGCTTGAAAGATGGATTAATAACAAATTAATGGATATAACCCTGTGCTTTTTAAAACAGGAATTTGTATTTTCTGTCATCTATTAATCAAGATGACATTGAAATTGATACGGCTCGATTTGACGCTAGAAATATAGATTACACGACATTATGGATGGAAAAAAAAAGTTTTTTCTCCATCCATGACACGGTTGTCAAACAGGGATTTGAATTTTCTGTGTGATGATAACATTGGGAAATGGATTTAATAATGTAGTCCGTGATAAAGTCTCCTTGATATCTTAAATTACAGTCACTTCAAACATCCTCCTTTAAAAAATTAAGCCGGTTTTTGTACGATAATTCCGAAACGTCATACAAATAACAACATGAAATAAAAATAATCCGCAATCCTTCATGCCCATTGAGCATTACCCCTCAGCAAAATAATGTTAAGAATTATTAAAATATGGTGGCTATACCTACCCCTGTGATCAGTCATTGCGCAGGCGTGGCTATCGGACTAATCGCCCCCGCTGTAGAGCAGCCGCCATCTTGCTTTTCCATTTTTTAAAATTCCTTTTTCATTTGCACTGAGCGCTAGCGCATTCTACCTTGTTTGGTGTGATGGATCACTTGCATGAATTATTTAATACGATTTTAAATATTGTTTCAATTTCTATGTTAATTCTTTTGTGGTTTTATTCTGTTGAAGTATTTTTTTTTCATAATATGAGCTGGTGCATTTTCTCACAATTACCGATGTACTTATAGTTGATTGTTATTAGTGAAACAATGGTTATAATTTCTCATCAGCAATGGCAGTCGTTCAGCTTGCACCGAAACTGTAACTGTGGTTAGCTGATTAGAGGTTAACTAGCTCAAGAGGTTTCATGATTAGTACCGTCAAACAAAAAAAAGTATAGTTTACTGGGGTAATTACGATAGTGGGTATATTCCGTTGGATGACAATTTCTACCAAACGCAGCGGCATTTTGATATTGGCAACATTATCGCTTAGACGCCATTTTATCGCACGCTGCCCCTTTCGCTCTAGCTATATATAAATGCTACTGCGTTTGGTAGAAATTATCATCCAACGGAATATACCCACTATCGTAATTGCCCCAGTAAACCTTAATTAATTCAGGTGAAATAAGGTCCAATTTCCTCAAGCTCTAGAAGTCTAGATTTTGATCTCGTAATCAGATTGCCTTCTTACTTGACGGTCGGCTTTCAAAAGGTTCGTTTTCAACGTTTTTTCTCGCGTTATTTTCACGATACGCCACGATAAAACCTGTAGGTAAATGTGGAGCGTGCAAGAGCCTATCACGAGGCGGCATCGCCACTTTGTCAGTTACCGTGTTTTCACGTGCAACAATAAGTTCTTTTTGTAAGTACGCAGTGAGGTCAAAAATGTGGACGATACGAAATTACGATGTTGTGTAACCAATATTTTGTTCAGTAATACTTTTTTTCTTCACATCTTTGACAGCTATACAGCGGAAAATAGTATCTGTTACAAAGTATTTTATTAACAATGAAGGCAATTATTTACATAGATGGGTATTTAAAAAACTATTAAGAGACCTTGTTATAAAATTAATATGACATGAACACGTGAAACTAATTATATTAATTTCAACAGCAATTAATTAAATGGAACACGTGTATGCACGTGCACGTGGTTTTTTTTTTCAGAAACTTGAACATTTTAATTGTATCAGCGTGTTCACTGTCGAAAAAAACACACGAATATGAAAACACTAAATATAATATATTTAAAAAATATATATTTTAACATGCGTACAATTTAAACAAAAGGTTAAGCGAAACGTCAAGTTATAACTGGATTATTGTTTACTTATTGATTATAATTAGAAACAGACGTTGTTATTCTATTTATAATAATTATAAATAAATTACTTGTTTACTCGCTGTATTTCCAGAATGCTGATACATGTTTTTCTTGTGTACAGATAATGAGTGAGCGAACATTTAACTTGAACTGTTAGTGACAATGTATTAAATACAATAGTTTGTAGTTTATAATTTCGATAAAAAATAACATATAAAAACACGTTGATTTTAGGTAAAAAGTAAAAAATACGAGTTGATTTTTGGTCAAAAGTAAAAAAAAAACACTAAAACCTCCATGGTCGTTACAAAATCATATCGATTAACCAAAACCTTCTTACATTTCAGATGTGTCGGAAACACGAGATCAACAAGAAGGGGAAAAAGAAAAAAAAAACTTGAATACCACCGCGGCCAACCAACCTGTTGTATGCTCGGGGACATTTGGTGAGCGCTCCATATTATTCTTTATCCTTTTCTGTTCCACTTTTTTTAGTAAAAAATGTAAAAAAAAAGGAGAAAAAATGTAAATAATGCGATCCTTTGAAAACGAGATACGAGTGGGTTGAAGATTGTGATGCACTGAGAGATTCGAGGGTTGGTTTGGATTAGAATTATTGAACTTTTACTTGATATTGATAACACTTTACGTTTGAGCAGGATTAGATATTGAAATATTCACATTACCTGTGTATGTTAATATTTGCTTCTAATCTTAATCCATTAAATACTTCCATAATTTTTTCTAATATAAAGTATCATAGTTGATGATACTTTATTCCCATTACAGTCTAGCCTATTAGCTAATAAGTAATTTAACTTAAGCTGCTAATTAAGTAACTATAAAACTAAGCAATCGAATAAGTAGGTATCTATTTACCGGATTAAAAAGTAAAAGACAAAAAAAATCTGTAGTCCACGACAGTTTTTAAATGTCGCTAATAATTTTTTTCTCCAAGATTTCGCAACGTTATTATTATACCTACACTCATAAAACAATTTATCAATGAACTTATCATACTATACTAAATTATCGCCAGAGTTTCACACTGCACTATCAAAACTCGTTATCTGCTAATTAAATGATAAAAGATAACCGAAGAAGTGGAAAACAAAGTCACATTGTTTTGGCAGTTTTTGATCTTTATGCCTTGGATATTCGGTTTACATTTTTTTTAATTAATAAATTTATTTAAAGAGTGAAAAAAAAACAAAAATTAAACGTAAAAATCGGATTCATTCTTAGCATAGGCAATGATAATGATAACCTCATTTCCTGTGCTTTATTCAATGTTTTTTACGAATTTGAAATTTATAATTAAAAGCTAAGGCTGAAATTTACTTATATTTCCATGAATACCTATCAAATTGCCAATAAAAATAAAGTACGTTGAACTGGGCATCAAACATTAGTCTTAAACTCACAAGTGCATTATTAAGTCTATATCGAAGAAAAATAATGATTTTAATAGTCTTACTTGTTGTGCCTCAGCCTTTATCACGTATCTGGACGGACAGGACCACTCCAGTTGAGGTTAAGTGCAGGTATCGTAGAACTTTTTATTTTATTTTTTTCGAGTGCCCTCGGAAATAGTTATAACCTATTTATTTTACTTTCGAAAATGGGGTTAGGATAAAAGTTAATTTGACTCGGCTCGTGAAGGGTTAATGTTTTTTTGGATATTTATTACACGGAATTAATACTTTTGTGTTTTTTTACACAGACAGTTGTTGTTCGTTTAATGTGTGGTGTGTAATAACGACTGTTTCTGGTAGTTTTTACTTTAATAAATCTTTGGTTAAGACGTTTTTATGCGCAAATTTCAGCCGTTAAATATTTTGGTAGGCCCATACAAAAAAATAAATGGGTCATACATATCCCTTTCATACATTATAAAGGCTCATCTTCCAACAATTAAATGAATCATACTGTCTTTATAGCCATTAAAACGGTTAAGACCTCGGATTCGCGCGAATTCAAAATTATGATCATATTTAAAAATTTGATCCAACCCTGTTTTACTGTGTCACTTGCAATTTTATACACATTAACATTTAATAAAAATAAAATGCGTATTTTCCTTGAAACAACCTCAATCATTGTTAATTTGATTACTTTTTGTCACTACAAACTTACGGACGGACAGACAATCACGGGTCCTGTTGATATGTTTTAAATTATATAGTGCTGTTATAGCAGGGCTATTTTGCTATCCATTCATTGTGTTGATCCATTGGAGTTTGTGTCTTATTTTCGAAGTATATGGAGTAGGTTTTCGCTTGAACTGTTTACTGGGCGATCAATGTTTCAAAGAAATACATATGAATGCTCTACCTGCTGTGAGTTGAGATGTGTGGAAGACTGTATGCAACACTGTCGCACTTTTATATCTTATTCAACGATAATTCTTTTAAATCTTTGAAAATGTATACACGTAATATCTGATAGATGATCCGATGCTTTTTTGAAAGGACGCTGAGGTATTTACAAATTATAATAACGGTAACTGTTTTGTTACCATATCTTATGACAAAGAAAAAAAGAACTAAGCACAACAAAATTCCAATATATTATTAGAATATGTTAAGAAAAGTCACAGAAAGAAGTTTTATAAAAATAAATGACGCATGGAATTATTACAAATTAATATCAACAGGATGGGGTGGTCTTTATGACGGTTTCTCATAGTTATTTTAGTTGTACATACCAATCCTATAACTGTTAAAATATAATCAAGTACCTCGACATTATAAAAAGGAGAATGGCCACTTATATTATGTAGGCACACAATTAAATACTTATTATTCTGCGATATCAGATAAAAAATGGGAAATACAAAAAAAAAAAGATAAAGGAGACTGGCTACTCACATGGTTAAGTACTTATTATTCAGGTAAAAAAATAAATCACTATTTAAAACCTTCATAGTTCTATCTGACATAGAAACATCACGGCACCTGCTCGCGAGACCGGTTGGAATAGAGGTAAAAAATAATCTTTTTCATTTCAAAAACAACAATTTTTAAAATGCCCGACCGTGGGACCTCGCTGTGTTTACAGTTTCATGTTTATATTCCAACACTTGGCGATGACAAAATGTTTAACAACTCTGTGGATCGATAAATAATGTTTCACTATGGTTATGTTGAATCAAAGGTTTGGTTCACGTGTTGTTAGTTTTTTTTTTTTTTTTTTAATTATTGAATGAGGTTATTTTTTTGAGTTTTTGATCTATGTATTGATAAAACGCACTTGATTTTATTTATAAGTACATAAATCATATACAAAAAAAAAATAACGCTGTATTTATTGTAAGTAACATGATTTAGAATAAAACATTTCATGCAATAAAATCTATTCTAATTTTATAATGCGTAAGTTATTAAGATTATATTTCAATGACTAATCTCTTATTAAAGTGCAATTCATAGCCACAGCAGTAATTTAATTTAGTTTTCTAGGTGTTAATTTAATTTATTGCCATATCCCCATTCTTAATGGCGGTTTAAGTTACATAGTATGCAAATACAGATCAGTATCGATTGCGCAAATGGTTTCAAACAGTCTTTATATGGTCTCAGCGTTCACAGCCCTTACTGACCCGCCAGATACCTACAAGTAATAGTGTCTATTTAGATATAAGCTGATAAAAATATACCTATAATTATCGTCCAACTGCCTCCCCCATTTGTTTATCTATAAGCCGCTCTGCGGTCCCATTAGCCGCATGTTTCAGATAAAAATGTCTATTTGGAAACTTCCAAACCTGCCAAGGGAACTGTTAACATTAATTAATTTTTAATTTAACTATAAAATACTTATTCCGTTGGTTAAATCATTCAGTTTTGATCGCAACCGGTTCGTGGACGTTTGGTGGCAACGGCCACGCCCGCGACCGCCATATTCAAATTTTCAAATATCGAATATTTTTTCCGTTCTTGCCGGCCGGCATTGGAACCAGTTTTTGTTTTTTTACTCCCATCACTCTCGAGCAACATGTGGACGATTTTAGACAGTCAATCGTCCTGTGCTCGGAACTTCGGATACTCACGAACGATTCTGCATACGCAAAAAAATTATAAAGGACACGGCTTAACAAAGAGTTAGGTCATGCAGGTCGCGGCGGGCGTTGCACGGCTGTAAAAAATAACGCAAAATCATCGCCAGTGCAAAAACACGTATCCGTGACTCATATTTTTATACCTTTACGGAACGACTAATAAAGGAAATTTGTTGTCCGCCACTAACAAGTATGTCGGTCGTTTGGATACAATGATTAGCTGTCATTTGTCACTTTTCGTGTCTCGTGCGACGACCGAGCATTGAATGTGACACTGAGGCCATTAACGTCGACCGAAAACTAAATAAATTGTATAATTTGCACCTTCATGTAAATTCGATGGATAGTGATGAGGTGGCATAAGCATGCGCGGTAAAAGGTCGACCTTGGGGAAATAAATAAAGAACTGTTTTCAATTAGGAATTACTTTTTACGAATAGGCACAGTTTTCTACAAGGCGTTCTTCAGGAAAAATTGCGTTTAAAAACTAATTATTTTAAAAGTCTTAGCATCGGCATGTAATGCTATGATTATCAACAATATAGGCGTTCGCAAAAAGTGTAGCAAGCAAAAAGTAGCGCCGTCAAATATCGACTAGGATAAACAGTCACATGTTGACCGTGGCAAGGTCGCGGGGATTTTGAACTTGGAACAAAAAAATATTCCACATTTGAATATTGCATTCGGCTCGGCTGATTGATGGGATTTCTTTTCACGGCACGCGATTGATTCGAATGTTTTTTTTTCGGGTGTTCCATTCACGCTGCATTCTCATTTAAGAACTCCTTTAAAATTATATTCAATTGTTATTTTATTCTTAAATCTTTTTTGTTGCAGGGCCGCATGTTTAAATGCGGGTGTAACGACTCTTAAATTGTGAGTTATTTTTAAGGTTGGCTTATAACAAAAATGCATAAATTATCTGGCCACACGCCAGATCCCTTGTACGGCTGTAAGAAAAACAAGGCAATTTTTAAATTTGCTTTTTATACAAAGATATGGAGAAAGAATTTCCACTTTATTCGACGCCCCCGATATCCGTTATGCATATCGGCCTTATACGGGCCCTAGAAGAGTGTCGGTCGTCTCATTGTCTTTCTGTCCGTCAGGAGTGAGTCACGCCATTGTTGGGTTACACAATAGATGTCTTTGTGCATTGTGCCCCGGGGGACCCTGATGTTACGTATTTTGTAATAATTAGTCGACTTCTATTTGACTCACAAATGATAATTACTCATGCGCCTACTTTCTAAATTTTAATAAAGATCTAGTTGCGTCAATACTTATTGATCGACCGCGTAATAAGTTTTTGTGTGATACGTAACGCAATATCTTACACGGCACGCGTTTGGGGGGTCACCCTAACGTTGTGAAGGGCAAAAAATTCAGAAAGGGGGTCCGTCCAGTATAATAGATATGCGAAAACTCAATCGCGCTCGCTTCTAACAATAAAATCCAATGATCTAAGTTCGTAAATCGGTCAAACGATTTCGACCCCTATATCCCCGAAATACGAAACACATTTTTTTATTCGATTATTCGAAATCTATCCCCTTTTCGAGTAGGCAACTTGTAGGCGGGAAAAGTGGTCGTTCGTTCAGATATGTCAAAACAAATTAGCGGTATACTTGTGTATGTAGGAACGAGCACTATTTTATCTCGCTCCCATCTCGTAGGTGCGAAAAGGACGAAATATTTATGAATATTGAATACAATTTATCACCAGTTTTCCCCTTTTGGCGTTTATCGATTTGTGGGATATGAATAAGGAGTTTTAAGTTGTTTTATTTTACTTTATATTTGTGTGTTATAACGAGAATTTAGAATAGACGTTTAAATGTAAAATGAGTATAATTTTTTTTTTATTGATGACAATAATGTTGTCTATGTCAGATATTCGAATAAAATCTAAAAGGTTATCAGTTAAATAATCTTCCTTCTTTATTTGTTCGAATAGAAGACCCGTTTTTGCGCAAACATTACCGACTAAGTAACTAGTTGAATAAAAAAACGAATGTGAATTTCATTGTTATGGCATCACCCACCATGAAAAACACGTACTCAATTTCACGTATCACTTCCAAAGAATTCCTAAAAAGAAAATTATTCTTATTTTGTTATAATTCCCACAAGAACAGTTGTATAAATTGCTCCAAATCTTCAACTTAATGAAACTTCCACCACAAATCATTGCGTCACGCACCCCTAAAAATTCAACCAACGCATTTGGTATATCGGATAATTTATCGAATAATCGAATTAAACACGTAATAATCTTTATCGGGTGCAATTACATCGATAAACGTTTGAAATTGTAAATGTCTGATAATAATTACGTTAGCCGCTATAATTTGCCGTTTAAATCGAATAAATTTCACGTTTGCGAACATGATCAGATAGCTGTATTTTTTACAAGATGGCTGGCCAAATGAGTTGATTTTATTTCAATAATATTATGAATAAAAAAACACATGAGTAGGTATACTAATTCGTATCGTTAGAATCCTAGCATGTCTAATTTTATAAGAAGTTTATGCGAATTATTCGAAAAACCGCAGTATTCGAATAAAGAACGACCAAAAAAATTTACCGAAATTGCTCACTAGTAATTCAAGTAACGAATGATGAGTAGAGTGGGTGGCGACGTTCGTTGATGGGGTAAAAATTACCCCCGAGGGGTAAACACCCTATGTAGTGATGTGTGTTTATGTGTGGAGGAGGGTATGATAATAGCGTATTTCCTGCCTACCCCACACAGTTCTCGTAATGTGAAATTTTGCATTGCACGCACTTTAAACAATTTATTCGGTAGTTGGATGAAAAAAAAAACTTTTTAGTTTGATCATTCGTTTGGCTCTAAAAGTAAAAATCTACATAGTTTTACTTCTGAAATAATCAGCATATTTAGGTACTTTTTACTACCCGTAATTAAACATTATGACTTCACAGTTCAACAGCACATTGTACAAAAATATCATTTTGTAACATTTTTACGTTTTTATTGGCTGCCATAAAAGTAACATATAACTTACAAAATGGCCGTTAAAATGCAACCATTAAACGCCTCCCTGAAATAACCCGAAAACGAGTGTTTGCATTTTGCGGGGGTGAATGCATTTCATATGGCAGATTATACACAAAAAGTGTTTATAAAATGTGAAATGTTTGTTTGTTTAATCGTTAATGCTGGCGGTTTTGTATTTATTTGATATACCTATGTATAAATTGAGACTTAGTAAGCTTACATTTTGTTAATCAGATTTTAAAACAGAATAAAAGTGTTAAATCTAGAGATGCGCAAAAAACCGGGTTTATACCCGGTTAAATGCCGGTAAACCCATCCAAAATAGGTACCATTTCAAAAATTCTCTCCAGTACATTTTCTATCCATAAAAACTAAACGAGTGAATCCATTATGAAACCATATTCAAATATACCACGTAGGGAGGCACGAAACACTAAAATGCGCGTTCACAAGTAATTACACTAATGTACGACGTCCTTGTAAACTGTTTAGGGTTAACGGCGTCTGTGGCTAACGCAATAAAATGCGACTTGCCAAGTGTGCAAATAAAATTATTGTCTGGGAAAATAGTAGGCTAAGTACCTATTAGAGAGAGAAAAAATATATTGTCTGCTAAAATAGTAGGCTATAAAGAGAGAAAAAAAGATTGTTTGCCAAAATAGTAGGCTATTAGTGAATCCTATAAGAATTTATCGACCTTTTGAGTTTAGCCCGGTTAACTATGCTATCTGACTGAAAAGAAAAGGTATGCGCAGTGATATAAGTTATTTAGGGCCTCTAGAAATTTATACAATGTTGATTAAAAACAGTGCCTAAGCTCAGAATGCAACAATAAAATTCTCATTTTAATCGCCTATAAGATTTTAATATGGATCGCGCGGGAAATGTCCCCACCATAAACGCACGCATGCATGCGTCGTCTTTTGGCAAGGAGCTACTTTTTACAAAACCGTTTCCGAGCACAATAAGGATCCATTCAAGGCAATAAACCTTATTCGGGTAATTATTTTCACAGAGTCACAACACTATCTATTCATTATGTCTGGTTTCTTGTGTTACACGTTTTGAATTATTTATTTGCGTTAATATCAATTCAGATGCGACTTACGGCCTGTTAGTTGGTACGTACCTATGTGTTGGCAGCACTGTCGTGCCATGCGTTCGTCGACCAGATTGGCGAGAACCATTCACAGTCGGCCGTATTAGTGATGTGAGTTAGACGTAGTGTGCCGTTATCCGGCTCGAGGGGTCATTTTAGGTTGGTTATTGTGTACGCAACGGGCGTCAAACGCGTATTTATTGGACATTCGCAGCGCTGCGTCAGGCGAAGAAGATACGGAGTTAAACTGCCAACTGACACGCGAGCATTAAGTACTCTGTATCAAGTTTCGCCGGATTCCGCTCGCTACTTGAGTTATACTGCGTTGTCGTGTGTAGGGGCACTTATGTGCGTCGCGTGGAGTAACAATTGAGCCGTTCATACATATTTAGTCGGCATTAATTTCGTCGAATCGGATTAAATGCCGATAAAACGTAACTTTCACGTACATTTTACGTAAACATTAACGTGACGCGCGTGTTTTGTGCTTTTACTGGTGGATTGGACGTAATCGGTGAGTTTTACATTTTATTGATATTTTTTTATCTTTTGCTTATTTACCTACGTAATTAAATTATCAGCACAGTATTTTTTTTTTTATTAAAAAATAATTGTTGGATAATTTAGATGAGATACTTTGAAGGAATTATTTCGGTCGACAATATATTTTAGAATATTATTAATAAAAAGAAATAAAACCTGAATTATATTTCAAACAAAGCGAAGATAGCATAATATCTTAGGCACTATATTATTACGTATCTACATAAATATGCAATCTCTCTCACTTATCATTGAGATAATATTTTCTGTGTCTGATAAGAAGTTTAAAATTATAGAAATAGAACATCAAAGTTATGTAATTTAAATACTTGTTATAAAGAGGTAAGACAGTATTTCTTCACGTAGTACTTAATTATTTGAATCAACTGAAAAATATAGAAAAAAATACTGCCATGCAGTTTCATACAAAAATGCAATAAGTACCTACTTAGTATCTAACTAAAATAAAATAAAAAATACGATTATTCGATATTTCAGAGTTGGTCCAATAGTAAAAAAATTATAAATCCATGCATACTTTCACATATTCAAAAATTGCGAATGATTTCATAGTCACCCTATATAAATTCAAAATGGTGGACGTTATAAAAATCTATGCACATATTTTGCTTGAACACAAATTATACCACAACCATTATGTACGAGTACCTAAACATTACATAAAGCCGCGTGCACACAATCCGTGATAACATTACGGGAACATTCATAAAGGTGTAGGTAGCTACATCCTTTAAAGCCCTCTCATTTTAAGGATTTGCAGTTGAAATTAGTTCGCAAATCTTGGGCTTACCGACCCCTGTTACAGATGTAGATGAGACATACGGAAAAATAGCTGGAGCTATGCCCTGGCTTATTGTTTCGGTTTTTATTGTGGGGAAAATTGCGTGTCTTGTGTTGAAGTAGGGTTAGGAAAATGAGTGGTGTAAAAATAGCTATTATATTTCGAGAAAAGATGTTGACATGTCGTTAAATAGACGGAAAAATTTAATAGGTTTTTTTTTAATTTTACTAGGAACGAATGAATGAATGCGCACTTTTCATATCCTACGTTTTAATGGAAAAAGATATGGGCTAGTCGTTACGCGATTGAATTGTTTAAAAACTGTATGACACATTTATTAAAAAAAAAAAATAATGCGCTTTTCCGACTTCGGAAGTATTTTATTTTAGTAATTTAATATATTTTTATGTTATTAATGTATTCTCGAAAGAGTAGGTCAATGTAGCTACAAAATACATCGTAGAATAGTTTATTCCTAGATTAGCTTTATAGTCGAAAGAACACAAATAACGAAAAACGGTTATTTTCATCTTACAAAAGCCGTTCATAAATTGAAACGTTTTGCTTCAAACAATTTACACTAATACTCAAAATATAAGTCCGTCTGTCTTTCTAATTGTTTGCAGTATCAACATTTTTGTTTAAAACAAAGACTGTTTACATACATTTTAAGTAGAACTGTGTTGTCTAAGTGTCACTATTAGCTAGTTATTATGGATCTAGAACCAAAATGTTCCGTTACTTAGTAACTGTTTTAGTCTTTAGTAGTTATTTTAGCCGTTTGTGTTAGTCGTCAATAAATTTTTTCATTATCTCTTATAAAAATTGTGATCTTATGTGGATCTAATATTTTAAAGATGTTATTTAATAATTTTTTGTTAGCCATTAGTGTCCCACTGCTGGGCGAAGGCCTCCTGAATCTCCTTCCACCTCTATCTGTCCAGCGCTGCCAAGGAGCAATCTTTATCAAAGGAGCTACAAAGCGTTAAAAATAAAAAGCACCCTACATTAGCCATACCACGTGTCGATCGAATCATCACTGGCTAAAGGCTTTGTAACTTAATAATCACAATAAATAAGACAGTTTAAAGATACCATCTTTGAATCATTCACCAATATAAAAAGAACCGTCTATCAAATAAAATGCATCAAAACAAAAGGTCAAGTTAAGCTGGGTGTAGACCCTTTGTTCTCCTAATTATAAAGTAGGGTGCGGACAGTTTGTGTTATGGCTCATTAAAAATGAACTTTAAAGTACATGTGTACGTCGCCTTAGGGTCCTAGCCTAGTAGGCCATGTTTTATGTGGGGTTCGTTCTTTTAGCGCAGTTAAACCTCGTTTTTGCAACGGTTTAATTTATTTTGTGTGAAGAAATTATGAGTATTCTGTTGCTACTATAATTTAGTTGGTTTGTTACTTGTTTATTGCGTCGATTTCGAAGGGTTTTTCTATGTAATTTTAATTATGTAAAAATAACCGTTACTAAAAGCTGCTCTACAACAGATCGATGTCCCTTCATCCTTGATCTTAAATTTTAAAAGCACACAAAATTATAGGAAAAAATTAACATACAGAAAAAAAACTGTTACTAATACTAATAACTTCAACCATACAATTCACTTGCAAATAACAACTATTATATAAGACCATTTTATCCATCCTCCCTAATCCGAAAAACTGATCCAGCGAGTTCCCACGAAACTTCCTGGTTCGAATAAAAAACAAGAAATGGTAACCTTCAAATAAGATGAATTTCTTATGCAAATGACCGACTTCCCACGGACTGAAAAATTTGCATACCTAAAGGGTTGGCATCCCTAAGAACTTGGCACAAAATATGCAAATCTGCAAATACCTTAAGTAATTATGCGAGATTTGACAGCTGCTGTTTTTTTTTTATTCGAATGTTAATTCAAGATGGCTACCGAATCAGGTGGGTAGCCTTGGGAGCCCAGATTTGGCAGTTTATTTGATACATTTTTGGACCTCATGGCATGGCGGATTGAATTGAATTACAATTATGTCCTCTTGTGATTTAAATTAAATGGGAAATGTTAATATGTGACATGATATAGCAGAAATTATTCAAGGTATTTTTATTTAATTTCTTGCTGCGGCCATTTTATTTATGTAAAACACTTTTAGAAGATGTAATTTATTATCATCTTTATGGAAATTGTTCCTTTTATTTAGCTTGACCACATTTTGCATGAAAGAGAAGAGAAGATTCAAGAAGCTTAGAAGTACATCAAGAACAAAAGAAGACTTTCAAGAAGGCTTCAGCAGACTATCTTCAAAATGGTGATTGCCACTAGCGAGGTATAGAGTTCCTACGTATTCTAACACTGTAGGAACTTCATACCGTGCTCTTGGGTACGCCAATCTTCTCCGATTCGCCGTTCTTCATCATCAGTCATGAAAGAAGCTACGTCATCGTTCAAGACGACTGAAGAGAAGACTCTTTGAAGCTATTTATGTTTTTATTTCTAAACTAAAGCGATATTGTGGTATTATTTTTATTTTTTGTGTGCCTTGCGAACTATGCTATCTGTGTATTAAGGCTGAATTTATTTGGTGTATTTTTTCAGAGATTTGTGATACTCGTACCTATGTATATGCCGCCAACTGGTTTAATTAGCAGTTTAGTTAACCGCCTAGCCTTTTAACTAAACGGCGGCCGTTCAATTAACGGCTTGAATTATATTCAATATTATGTTTTAGTTTAGGTTGGTACTGTAACCAATCACGCGAGAGCCGATTTGGTCGCAGTAATAAGCCAGGGCACCCCGACCCAAATGGGTTAGGTTAGGTTAGAATTGTGATCAACCGCGTGCGAGCAAAGGGAGCGAAGCGAGACAAGCACTACTTCCAAAGGCCAGGCGGTTAACTAAACGGCTAATTTAAGAGGCTTACAGGACCTAAACGCAAAAAACGTATATTTTATGATCGAGTACAGTAAACAAAATCAGAAAAATATATGATATTCTTCAGGATATATGCTAGGTAGATAGTGTGTGGAAAACATAATACAACTAATTTGATACGATAGAAAAAAATCATGAAGATACCTCTAAAAACTTTCTTTTTACAATAAAAACCATACTAATATACATACAATCATTATGATTCCTGGTCAGATTATTCTACAAGCAATATACTAAAGCACTAGTGCTATAATTTTTTAGTCCAAACAATAGAATTTATGTAAATAGATAATTGTGTCATATTTTGCAATAAATTACCAGCGTTGTCATCGCGCTTCTCTTTCTTTAACAAAGACCGCGCTTTAGGTCGCCGCCTGCGACATATACATAGATAAGGTGTCAATAGTATACCACTTGACATCCGACGAAAGTACTAAAGCCCAACACGTGCTAACCGAAGACGTAACCGAAGCAACCGTCCACTATTGCTTCGTTTTTCTGCATTCAGTTATACACGTGCCTTTTGTCACCACCACCTACTGGGCTGTCTGGGCTCAAGTAATTTGAAAAGTACATAACCATTAAATCGAAAATAAGAAAAAGTAGGGCAAGCGTTATCAGCACGTGCAGCATGACCACTTACAAAGCTCTACTGGACGAAGACAATTTTTTTTCTTCTATTTTGACATCGTGCCGTAGAAATGTTTCTACAACCTGTCATTTTGTCTTTCGTTTCCGCCGTTTCGTCGTCATGCTACACGTGCTGTTCATGACCTACGTAGACATGAAAAGAGAAAAATAATCAAATATTTATGATTTATTCCATGTACACACGGCTACACATCAAGCTATACATTTCCAGTTTGAGTTGACCTCGCATTGTATAGGTTTTTCGTACAATCAGAAGTCAGCTTAAGAGGACTACATGACCTAAAGCGCGGTCTTTGTCGGACTGCATAGAAAAGAAAGAGAAGCGCGATGCCACAACGCTGGTAATTTATTGCAAAATATGAAGCAATTATCGATTTACGAAAAATCTAGTGTTTGGACAAAAAAACTAAAACACTATAGTTTTAGTATGTTGCTTGTAGAATAATCTGACAAAAAATAATAATGATTGTATGTATATTAGTATGAATTTTGTTGTAAAAAAAAAGTTTTTAGAGGTATCTTCATGATTTTATTCTATCGTACCAAATAAGTTGTATTATGTTTTCAACACACTATGTTCCTAGCATTTATCCTGAAGAATATCATATATTTTTTTGAGTTTTTTTACTGTAGTTTATCATATACTTTTATTGTTTCTAAAACTTGCGTTTTTTGTGTTTAGGTCCTGTAAGCCCCTTAATTATACTGGTTATGTATAGATTGATGTGTAGCCGTGTGTACCTACAGAAGACAAAAATTAAAGACTTGGGATTTGCGTTTGAGTAGCGTAAATTGGCCATCGTTCAGCACGTACAGTCGACCACATGTCGATGGTAACACTGAAGGTCATAGCACACGTATCAAATCGGAAAGGGATCGTTACCGTATCAAATCGAGCCGTTCAGTATTATTTGTATGTAACTCCCTACTGCAACGCACACTAATCAGAATCGTAACGTAATCGCTTCGCCTCGGGACAAGCTCACGAACCGCGGTGCGGTGCGTTACGGCTCGTCGTGACCACGCTTACGTCTCTCAGTACCCGAGCTTACGTCTCTTCGTCTACCATTGCCCCTCTCACCCCTCCCGCGGCCTGCCAGCTGCACCATCAACCAGCGGTCGGCGAGCCGTAAGCGCGGCGTCGCCTAGCCGTAGCCGAGTCGACGTAGCTTCTGATCTGCAAACAATACTGTCAAGTGTCACTTACTTCTAGGGATGATTGTCAGAGAAAATGCTGCAAAAAGTCGGAATTTTTCTCAAATTCGATCCGCTATATTAAGAGCCGGGACTGTACCTATTATAAAATATACCAACTTGTATCACTTCTAAACGTGTCGCATTATTATTGTTAAAACCTGCATCCATGGAGATTGTCCTGTACCTAATTTCCTGTAAGTTTATAAATAGCTCATCATTGTTATTCATTTCATGCTCGTTTTCCTGTATTCAACCTTATTTTGATCATTATTTAGGAAAACCCAAATGCATATTTTCCAAAAGTGGATGTATGGATGGATGGAGGACAATGGATTAATTACTCGCCCCAATTTACGTTAAGTATAGACGCCAGCACATCAAGCTACTATCAATCTGTCAAATTTATTTAATAGATTTTCAACTTTATCGCTAAGGCATTAGGTTCAAGGTTGATTGGGAAAATTTGACAGTTTCGGGTAGCTTGATGTGCTGGCGTCTGTACATAACGCAATGAATGTGGTTGAATTGTAAAAATTAAAGGTATTGCCATTGTAAGAGTATTATGCAATTACCCCGATGTTCTTTCTGCCTTCTCAACCACATCCAGTCTGTCCCAGCCCTTGGTCATTTATCTACATTTAATTTGGCTTCCTATTAAATAAGTTGTGGCACCTGCACAATAATGTAGATACCTACATCATAGGACAAAGTACAGACGCCAGCACATCAAGCTAGTACAATCTGTCAAATTTCTTTAATAGAATTTCAACTTTATCTAAAGCTTAAGATTCAAAGTTGATTGGGTAAATTTGACAGTTTCGGCACAGATTACTGAATTGGTTTCGGGTAGTTTGATGTGCTGGCGTCTGTACTTCGGTAACCCAGGTACTCTCCGTGGGATCGTCAGTAACACCAAGACTTTGCTGGTCTTCCTGGAGGAGCTTGGGTGGATTGAATGATCGATTATCCAACCCGTACACAAAGTACGTACTTAGAAGTGGAGTTGCGGACACCATTCGATATTAAATACAGGCATAATCAGCCTATAATGTTCCCACTGCTGGGAGACACGCCTCCGCTATTTGAGAGAGAGTGAGCCATTACCCAGCACGCGGGCCCAATGCGGGTTGGTGTATGTCACAATGTCTTCGAATGTTTGGTTCTAGGACATGGCGGTTTCCACACGATGTTTTCCTTCACCGTTTTCGGAGCTGTGATGATGAAATAATTTACACAAACTGAAGTGCCTGCCTGGCTTCGAACGTATGACCTACAACTCGTAAGTTGCAGCTGTTTCCACTGGGAAATACAATGCCTACAGCATATAGATGACATCCTATTATCAGTAGGTAGGTCATCATCATCTGCCTAGCCTTTTCCCAACTATGTTGGGATCGGCTTCTAGTCTAACCGGATGCAGCTGAATACTAGTATTTTACATGGAGCAACTGCTTATCTAACCTCCACAGCCCAGTGACTGGGTAATACTATACCCCTTGGTAAGACTGGTTGCTTGACTTTCGGGCTTCTGACCACCCGTAACGACTGTCAAAGATCCACGAATGACACAGCCGGTACCTACGGCTTAACGTGCTTTCCGAGGCACGGAAGGGTCTTGGTATATAAAGATGGTCATCCATCGACGGAGCAACCGCGGCAAGCGTAGCTTAACCTGATCGATTAAACCGTGCGGGTGTTGTTACTTAGCCAAAAGCCATCAGTAGGTAGGTATGAAATATTTTTTCAAACATTTTCCCTAACAAACGAACAACATTATCAATAAAAACAATATTATAGTTATTTAACTGTCAAGTCTGCGCCGCTATCAGTTTATTGCAGACTCTTATCAGTGACATGAAATACATGTAATTATCGTAAATTCATGTAATTATAGATTCGGTGTCGATATAACACGACTTTGTATAATAATATTATTTATAATATGTGGGAATAAATATATAATCGTTATTGTTGTCGTGTTTCATTAAGTTCTCTTGTTAGTCTTGTAAATGCCATCATTACTTCTGCATTTACCTGTTTTGGTTTATCTACAACCATATTTTGTATGTCGTCATCAACTCGGGCGAAAATTATCCTCAGCTGGACAGAGGCCTCTTCCTCGACCATTTTGCATTTGATTGTAGACAAATGCCATGTCACATGGTAGAGTAGGGTTGAGGCTATGCCGTCCCTGCCGTCCCGTCGTACCTACTTGGATTTTTTTATTTATTTTTTTACTGTGTTTAGTTTAGTTTGTGATCATCCAATACGAGTCGCAATAAATACTTTTTCTTTATTTCTTTCTTTACCTAATACCAGTATGACCTGCACTGCACCCTCCAGGACTTAAATGAGGCAGAATCTGAAACAGGAGGACAGAATAAGAAGATCGGTGTGAACTACGAAAATACCTTGGTTAATGTGAAGCTGTGGCGCAAACCATGTACAGACGCCGGCAGATCAAGCAACTATAACCTGTCAAATTCATTTAATAGATTTTCAACTTTATCGCTAAAGCATAAGGTTCAAAGTTGATTGGGAAAATTTTACAATTTCGGATGATGTGCTGGCGTCTGTACACCTCTTATCCTGCCCTCTGAGGCCTAAAAAATGCAGCCATAGTGACCTCTGCGCTGTTTCCGACGAAGCCGTGGAAGTGGCAAAGTTTTGGGCCAACTAAATCTAATTCACTGTCGTGCCATCGACACGAAAAAGTAGAAACCTTTGGTAAAAAAAACCCATGTCAGTAAGAATAAAGCGTTGCTGAGAAAAGTACGCCAGACGCATTTATACAAAATTACAATAATTATAACATCTCAATTCAAAACGATATACGGGCTGCATTTATACATACACCATCATCATCAATCATTTTCTGCATTTTTATTTTACTAGCTTCTGCCCGCGCCTTCGTCCGCGTAACAATTCAGCGGGGCAATTGTGTAACACACTATCAGTAGCAATGGGTTTCATTTTGACAGCTCAAAGCATTCACTGCGTTATTTACGTTGCTGAGCAGATACTTTTTTCGAACATACGAAGCAATGGATTAGCAATATCTTTCAAAATTATTCAAATTGAGATTTATAGTGTGTTACGCAATTAGTGTGCTGGTTCCCGCCTTACCCCGTCGCATCGCATCGCCAGGCCGCACTATTTTAGATAAAAAATTTCGACGCTAGGGGTCTAGAGTCAGGTGCTGAATTCAGAGTTACAGTTTGCACCCTGCGAAAAGCTGAAAACTGGAAAGACTAATGGACCTGACGGTCAGTAGCCTGCGCTCGTAACTTATTTTATTTCATTTATTATGGGACAATAAAGAGTTACAATATAAAATCTTTACAAATAACAATAATATAGGCTCATATGTAGTATTAACAATTGCAGCCGCATGTTAACAAAATTAAGATAAGGTAAAAAGTGCCACTAAATTAGTATTACTCAGATATATAAAATACAACACAATTCATTTATAAAAATAATTAAAACGGTTGAAATAAATTAAATTTAGAATAAAGGGCCCACACTATTTCTTATTATCATTAGATAAGATTTAAAAAATTGCAATTTCTACTGCATCCTAACTATAATTTTTTAAGTGAATCCCAGCAAACGATCACCTACTAGAAGCCGTTTGCATGTTTAGCCACAGAATGACTAATAGTAATGGTTTAGCGCTAAACGGTTTTCAAGATAATTTATTGTCGTTTCGAGTATATTTTCCTTATGAACAAGCAGTGGTTCTTATGAAATTTACTTGACCGTAATTTGAAAACATTGTAAAAGCCAATTATTTTTAAAAGAGTAACCGTGGAGTTTCTTGCCGGCTCTTCTCCATAGGACACGACCAATTGGAACCGTGCACCTAGCTTCTGACGTTTCATAAGTGCCCATGTAGTGTAGGTTTATGTGATATAAAATATTTTGATTTTGGTTTGTCGGATTAAAGAAGCACAACAATCCTGTTGGATGTGAAAGCTTTTAAGAGGAAATGCGGTCGGAGAGACTTTTTGAAAAATCCCAAGTATAAAAAGTCGTAATTCGAGGTTTGGCTTTCGTCTATTTCCTCCTCCAATTTTGAACCAATTTAAAAGATATTTCATAAACTGAATAATAAGGATATACATATACTGTGTCCCTATGTTTTTCTTTTTCATTAATAGTTGTCAAATTTGTACACTAGGCCTCTGTTGACAGCAGTTTAAACGATTTTTTGAGGGTTCTAGTGCTTGTAAATAATGTATCATCAAAAAGGAAAACATAGGGACATACTAGTAGTTACTATTAATTATTATTCTGTAAAAAATCAATGCTTTATGGTCATTTACCAGAAAGAAAACAGGCGAGAGCGTTTTTATGGAGAAATGACCACCCGCATTTCCTCTTAATGACTTCCCAAATCTTATAGCATCCGCTACAGTGTGAGAAAAGCAATGATGCTGTGAGTGAGATCATCGATAAAAATGGCCGATAATAACAGCTACCTGTCATTAGATGAGGATTATCATACGAGGTACAGTCACGAGCCTAAATACCTTACACTTCTTCGTTCGTATATATTCTTGTTTAGGTAACACAAGATTCTAATACGATTTTCTTCATAAGTCATATTTACCTATAACCCTTTCACAACTATGTTAGGGTCCCCATATTTTACATGGAGCGACTGCCTATCTGACCTCCATAACCGGATCAGTTACTGGGTAATACGATGCCCCTTGGTAGGGCTGGTTGTCAAACTTTCGGGCTTTTGACTACACGTAACGACTGTCAAACATCCACGATTGACGCCTTCAAGAACGAATCCTGAATCCGCTGGATGCGGTGGATGCGAGCTGCGACCGATGATCTGGTTCATCGGTCCACCTTGTGGGAGTCCTTCCAACGCTACGTCTTCCGGAACGCGGTCGCCACTCCAGCGGGGTAATTGCGTAACACATTATCAGTAGCAATTGCTTTCATTTTGACAGTTCAACAATTTTCATTGCGTTGTTTACGTTGTTGAGCAGAAAAAAAATTCGAACATATAAAGCAATGGAATAAAAATATCATTCAAAATTATTCAGATTGTGATTGAATGGTGTTACACAATTAGAGTGTAGAACCAACACATGAAATAATGCATACTATATTATTATGAAATAGGTATTTTCTCAAAGTTGCAATAGTTCTTTGACGAGAATATCTCTTTTGAATTTAGCGTAAGAGCGGTTCCGCACTACATCCGATCCGAATCCGAATTAAAGATCCGACTTCAATCCGAATTGGGAATGTTCTAAATTCAGAGGGATAGAATTCGGATCTAGTGCGCAACCCCGCATACAAATAGGTCTATGGTCACTTTGGACCGGCGTTTCTCGGATTCGGATCGGATGTAGTGCAAAACCGCTCTAAGTGTATCGTTTTTATGCACATGACTGTACCTGTCGTTACTTACCTAAGTATAAAATTTAATGATAAAAAAATACTGATTGAAATGCCGACACCGTTAAATCTTCAAAATACTTAGTAACAGGTTATTGATATAACTAGGTGGTGTCCGTACCATGTCAACTGCTTTGGCGACATAATTGCCTTTCATTTAATGTGGTCTTGTACTTGTCTCCATGTAAGTACGTGAGTATCTAGTGCTACACATCCGTGTACACATTTACACATCAGTGGCGAAGGTACCATACAATTCGATTCCCGCCGGCTTCCCTTCGAAAATTCAGAGCATAACCACTCTATAGTCAATTCATCATTGTAATTTTCTTTTGGTATTTTTTTTTTTGCTCCGGCCTACCTCTGTCATAAATTCACCCTTCGCCACTGCTACACATCCGTGTGTCACTAACGGGATGCAGCAGAATACCAGCGTCAGGTATTGTACAGACGCCAGCACATCAAGCTACCCGAAACTGTCAAATTTTCCCAATCAACTTTAGACCTTATGCTTTAGGGATAAATTTGAAAATCTATTAAAGAAATTTGACAGATTGTAGTAGCTTGATGTGCTGGCGTCTGTACCTGGCATATGCTGAGCTGGACTCCCATTTGGTGCAACCATGGGACACACACCGCCCAGTAGTGATCGACCGTTATAAATGTCATGTGAGGTGTCTATGGGTCAATTTATCTTTTTAATCTTTGATTTTTTTTTCTCACCTTTTTTGATGTTTTTTTTTAATGCCTGTAAGTATTTCTTTTGTTGCACTGAATAAACGGTTTATACATGATCGGTTAAGTGGCGAAATTGGTGTAGGAACATCACCATAAAGGACATACTAATACCTATCTGATATGTTCAACAATACTATGACGATTTATGTGTAGATATAGGCCCGTGGCTAAATAAAAACAGCTGCACAGGTCAATCGATTAGGTTGAACTACGCTTGCCGCGGGTGGTGGGTGACCATCTTTACATACCGAGACCCCTCCGTGCCTCGGAAAGCACATAAGCCGTTGGTCTCGGCTGTCATTTGTGGATCTTTGACGTCGTTACGGTTAGTCAGATGCCCGAAAGTCTGACAACCAATCTTACCAAGAGTTATCGTATTCCCCAGCATCTGTTTTGTGGAGCTCAGATGGGCAGTCGCTCCATGTAAAATACTGGTATTCAGCTGCATCCGGTTAGGCTGGAATCCGACCCCAACATAGTTGGGAAAAGGCTAGGCAGATGATGATAAATAGGTTCAGAAAACAACATTTCTTTAATTCTTTATCGTCTACTAACGGTGAAAAGAATCCTATTTTTCAATATTACAACATTTGCTATGATTTTTTTAGCTTTCTGCTCTTTTTATTAGCCTTGCATTTAAATTAGTGTGTAAAAACTATTAATATAGTAATAAATAAACAAAACTAGTCTCTAATAATAAAAATTCTTATTCGGAATAAAAATTTTATGTGATTCGTCTGCGGCGACACTATCAAGTCTAAGCAACTAGAAGACTATATAATTATGTTTATCCACTATTTACGCATAACTAAAAATAGAAAAATATTATTAGTCGATATAATATGTATAACTGAAACCAGTTTGAATTCAATAAATCTGTGGCAGTTTTTGCCAATAAACATTCTGTAATATTACCAAATACTAGCCTTTTTATTTTTCCACAGAGCTCCTGTTGAGTAAACGCCTCTTCTCATTCACAAAAGAAACGAATGTCTTCAGTTTCGCTAGTCAGTAATGTCCAAAATCAAACAAAGGGCTGATTTCACCAAAGTCAGAAAATATCTTTTATCCGTGGAATAATATTGACATCTGACAGTTCTTGTATAAAAAAACTGTCAAAAATTCAAAGTTTATTCTCAAGATAAGATTTATTCTAGGTATAAAAGTGCTGAAATTTGCCCTTAATGAACTAAGCAAAATTGTTTTTGCCAGGTACGAAACTTTGAACCTTTGTCTTTGTCTGTCCGTAAGGGCCGTCTCCACGAGTGAGAGAATCGCGGCGATAGTCTCGCCGTGCCATCAAATATTTGCCGCGATGATATCGCCGTATGGAGACACGTTCTAAGAGAGTGTATAGAAATACGCGTGGCTCGACGATAATATCGCCGCGATTTTCTCGCTCGTGGAGACGGCCCCTTATCGTTTCACGCCTAAACAACTGAACTGATCGTTATGAAATTAGACAGATAGGTAGCCTGGGACCTGGAAAAGAACCAAGGGTACTTTCATCCTGGATATTTCTATTAAAAATCATGAAATTACAAAATACACGCAGACGAAGTCGCGGGCAGCTAATATGCTACAAACAGAAACTGGTCATTCAGAATATTTGTGTGGTCCAACCTTATCCGTTCCTAGAATTTCCACGTTCTATGTTCAAAAATTATAACGACAACCAAAGTGAAAATTTATTTATACTGTTGTTTGTTTGAACGCGATAATCTATGGAACTACCAATCGGATTTAAGAAATTCTTTTGCCGTTAATAGCCCAATTCTTGAGGAAGATTATAGACTATTTAACACACGCTACGGCCCTTAGGAGCCGAGCAAAAAGAAAAAAAAGCTAGAAAGAACGCTAAGCGAAAACTGAAGTGACAGCGCCAGGCGGACGATGCGAAATGCGAATGGTCGGGGGAATAAGAAATTTCACGCGAACGAAGTCGCGGTCAGAAGCTAGTATAGTAAATGCCGTCTTATATTTACACAAGAATTCACTTTTTCGAGCAATCTCATGTTCTAAGAAAGGTGAAAAAGAAAGATTTTTTCGGTTTTTTTCCATTACATTGTGCCGTTAGTTATAGGTTTTCATCACGAAATGTATTTGTAGCAGGAATGCGCATGCACGGCTACACATAAAGCTACACAGAACCAGTACAAGCTGACTTCTGATTGTACGAAACAGCTATACATTGCGAGATCAGCTAAAACTGGAAATTTATAGCTTGAAGTGTCGTCGTGTCAATTATATTGTGTGAACGACGATTGGTCAGGCTACGGTATAATATGGTAAGATTAATTTTCTATTTTTTTTTCGGTAATTATGTAAATGTTCATCGAACGCCCACCGTTGTGGCAATTAGGTGATTATTTTTTGACGTTAATTATGAGTGGTTTTGTTAAGACATTTTTGTGTTAGAGGTATTATTATTGTTTGACATGAGGAACTTAATTTGGGACGATTTTATTGATTTTGTATTACAAATGAAATTTAAAAAAAATCAACCGACTTCAAAAAAAAACCACTCGAAGTGATAAATAACTTTAATTCCGGAAGTCGGTGTCGTTGGTTCCGCATTTTCGTTTTTTGACACCGAATTCCGAAATTAAAGTTATTTATCACTTAGTAGTGTTTTTTTTGAAGTCGGTTGTTTTTTTTTTGTAAAAAAGGTTTTATTTTAACATTTTAGTTGTACCTACCCCACACAAATTCAATTAACACTAGTGCATTGAAGAATTGAAGACACCGACCAGAAGAATCATCAAAATTCTTATAGAAATTAGAAATAATGATGCAGTACATTTATGCATATAACTTCGTACATAAGCATAATTGCACCAAAACCATCCTGAAAGTATGTAGATCACATTAATGAAAGAATTATCAAAATTGCTTCATTAGAATTTTGAGAAAATCGCGGACATACAAACATACTCGTATATACATACATACATACCAACGGGTCGAATACAGAACCTCCTTTTTGAAGTCGGTTAAAAATATCGTTCATTCTTAGAAATCTTTATGCTCATAGCCCACACGCAATAAATGGAATGTCATATTAAGAAGAAACATGTCTTAGTAGCAGACGTAGCCAAAATCTAGGAGATCGAGAAGCATATCATAATTAGCCTATAATGTACCCACTTCTGGGACACAAGCCTCCTTTCTGTGAAAATTAATGGACCGTGATCCACCACGCGGGCCCAATGCGGGTTGACAGATGTCACAATCTTCAAATTTTTGGTTCTAGGACATGCCGGTTTCCTCACAATGTTTTCCTTCGCCGATTTGAGAGCAGTGGTGATGAAATAATATACCTACACAAATATCAAAAAGACCGACATCGAAAAACCTTTGAATTATGTAAAGACCACGTACTACGTGTGAGTTATTCCCCTGAGCCCCCCCATCCACCCCCCCCCCGTGGTCTTTACCTAATTCAAAGGTTTTTTAATCTCTTAGAATTTTTATGTCATGGGAAAAAATTCTCACACCTTAAAAACTCCGCACTTAAGAAGCAGTAAAACCAACACAAAATATGGGTCCTCATTTAAAACACATAAAAAAAAAAACAGTTAAATTACAATTTAACATACTGAAGCTTTACTATCGCGTCTACGGAACCCTACATACACGTGGTGACCAAAACTGGGCAAGTTCAACGGTCTCTACTCATTAGTTTTTGATCACACCCTCATAAACAACTTAACGTCATATGTCCCACATGTGCTACAAACAAAATTCAACTTTGTAACGAAAGTGGCAAAGGAGATTTTCGAATGGTCGAATCACCGAAGATTTTTTTATAACTTGGTACACAACTGGTTTTTTTACTTTTGGACGCTCGAAATGATAAAATTCCTCTTTGGAGCACCTATAGATTAGGAAATTCTCAACTATAAGTCAGATATGTTTATAGGGACGGCTCTGAGCATGTTTTTTTTTAGATAATTTCGTTTGAATGTTTAAATAGTTAGTATTCTTGAGTCGTATGGCTCCGTGGAAGAATATCGGCTTCGCTCCGATTTGCATTGAATTGATTTCGAATTAAATATTCTACAGTGAAAACAATTGAGTTTGGCAATTTACGATAGTCTTTGTTTGTTAATCATTGTGTTTAGAGAAACGTTTTGCGATGACTCATGGGGTAACTGACAAATTGGTACTTGCCAGAATATCAACAAGTTTTTTTTTGTATTTTTTTGGCGTTTTCCTAAGTAATAAGTACCTACCTTAAGCATAATCGGCAAATAATGATCTCACTGCAGGGACACAGGCCTCCTCTGAGAGAGGGACTGGGCAGTGTGGGTTGGTATGGTCCGGCCGCGCTAAATTTGCCAAAGATGTAAACAACAATGGCCGCTCGAAATTGAATAAAATCGATTTACAAGAATAAACAAAGTAAAGTGACTGTCTGGGTACGAACTCACGACCTACAATCTCGTCATTCGGGCCCGATACCACTGGGCCACCACTGCTCCCCCATATAACTACCGTGCTTATGTAATTTTGACACCATCACATGGATTAAAAATACTTTGTACTATATACAAAACTTTTCGTCGAAATCCTATACAAAATTAGATATTCACAATCATCATCTACCTAGCCTCTTTCCAACTATTTTTGGGATCGGCCTCCAGTCTAACCGGATGCAGCTATATGCCAGAATTTTACATGGAGCGACTGCCTATCTGGCCTCCACAAACCAGTTATTGGGTAACAAGACACTCTGTGTTAAGACTGGTTGTCAGACTTTCGGACTTCTAATGACCCGTAGCGACTGTCAAAGATTCACGAATGACAGCCGGGACCAATGGCTTAATGTGCTTTCCGAGGTACTGAAGGGTATTTATAGATGGATGACCATCTTTACATCCACGGACCGACCGCGGCAAGCGTAGCTTAACTTGATCGATGGATCCGTGTGACTGTTATTACGTAGCCACGAGCCCAAAGCAAAATTATTGACAAAGGTTTAACATTTACTAAATTCGATAAGAAACTTCCAAAAACAGGGTTGAAGATGGAGAATATGTATGCTATTTTCTCTCTACTTCTTATTTGAGACAGCTATATGTCTCTGTTTTGTATTAAACAAATATTTTAAGATTGTTCACCTAGTAGGTCAGTCACCAACTCAGCCTATCGCAGTCCACTGCTGGACATAGGCCTCTCCTATGCTGCGCCACAACACCCTGTCCTCCGCCTTCCGCATCCAGTCTGTCCCAACCAACTTCTTGAGGTCGTCTGCCTATCTAGCTGGGGGGCGTCCCACACTACGCTTACCGATCCGCGGTCTCCACTCCAGAACTCGTCTGCTCCAACGGCCATCGGTCCTTCGACAAACACGGTCAGCCCCCTGCCACTTCAGCTTGCTTACTCTGCAAGCTATGTCGGTAACTCCGGTTCTTTTTCGGATAACTTTGTTCCTGATTTTATCCTTCAAAGAATCTCCGAACATAGCCCGCTCCATAGCGCACTCAGCGACCTTAAATTTGTGGAGCAGCCCGACCTAGTAGGTAATAATAAGAAAAAACTGTATTTATCTTTAATTGTTTCTTATATTAATAATTTTAGCTCTTTATTTTCAGCAACAGCTAATTTTTTTTTCACGATTTCAGGTTTGGTCCCATAGTAAAATGAGTACAGAGGCCAGCACATCAAGCTACCCCAATCTGTCATAATTTCCCAATTGAATATATGAACCTTATTCCTTTGTGGTAAAGTTGAAAATCTATCAAAGAAATTTGACAGATTGGGGTAGGTTGATGTGCTGGCGTCTGTACAATGACCTCTTAAGAGGTTTTTAATGTTTTTCCGATAACCCTGTATAAAAGTGGCTGTTATTGTAATACTACAATAACAAAAAAAAAAAAAAATGCCTATACAGGCATTTTGTATTCTTACGACTTCCATGCGAACGAAGTCGCAGGCAGAAGCTATTTTAATAATAAAGGCACCTTTTTTTTTTTTTTTTTTTTTTTTGGATGGGAAATCATCTAATGACTCCTCCCGCTCTGGGTGGAGCGGAAGGGAGTGTCAGACTCTTACTGACTAAAACCCACCCGTGTTCCTTCCTTAGCCCTTTATGTTCCGGGGCAGCGGTAACCCTTTCGGACGATCCCGCTACCCCGGCAGGCTTCGGCCCTGGCGGGCCCCTTCCTTTTTGCTGACATCTCTTTGAGGCGCGCGTGGAACACATACGCGCCGTCCGGCACGGGCCTGGTCCTGATCGGACGGAGAGCTACCCATTACTCTCCGTCCGCAGGCCCACGCCTACGGTGGCCGGGAGTCGTCACGCGGCTCCCGACGCCCGTAGCGTCTCCCGCGGCGGCTGAGGCGTGCGGCTCTCTCCCTGAGCCGTCCCGCCACCTCCTTCGCTAGCATGACTGCTTCGCAGAAGGAGGTGACCGCCTCCCACTCCCTCTCGCCCCGGACCATGGCTTGAACCAGGGCCGGACGCGAGAGGTCGCCGCCGTTGCCGATCGCCTCTACGAGGACACGGCGGTGCTCCGCCCAAGCGGGGCAGACCTCCACCGTATGCACCACCGTGTCCTCTGGGCGATCCTCGCAATGATGACACCCGGGCGTCTCCTCCCGCCTGATGATGTGCAGGAACCTCCCGAAACATCCGTGTCCGGTGAGGACCTGCGTCAGGCGGTAGGTGAGAACGCCGTGACGCCTCTCTAGCCACTCCTCAAAGAGGGGTCTTATCGCCACTATCGTGGCGTGCCCTGCGCTGGGTTGCGATAGTCGCTCTCTCCATGCCACCATGAGATCGCGCCGGAGGTCTGTCCGCTCCGCCGCTATTTGCCGCGGAAGCGGAGTTTCCCCCCGGCGTAGTGCCTCCGCGCGCCACTCATACAGGCGCGCAAGGACTTTCGCCTCCAGATCCCATGGCGGCATTCCGGCAAGGAGGCTTGCCGCCTCGCCCGAGATCGTGCGGTATCCCCGGATTAGCCTTACGGCTACCACCTTTTGGGGCGCGTTCAGGTAGTGGGCGGCTCGCAGCCGCAGTGAACGCGCCCACACCGGGGCCCCATATAGGGCCATGGACCGCACGACCCCCGCGTAAAGCCTCCGGCAGGAGGCGTTTGGCCCCCTCAGGTTGGGCAAGAGCCGCTTGAAGGCGGCCCCGGTCCGTTCCAGTTTGGGGGCCAAACGTCGGAAATGTTCGACGAAGTTCCACCGGCTGTCGAGGACGAGACCCAGGTATTTCATCGTTGCCTCGACGCCGATGTGAACCCCTCCTACCATCAGTTGGAATCCCGATGGTGGCCCGTTCCGGAGCCCATGAAAAGACATGGCCCCGGACTTGTGCAGTGCCACCTCGAGACCCAACCGCCGGATCCTCTCCACGACTATCGCAACCCCTCGTGTCATTGCGTCGGCCGCCGCCTGATGCGACCTCCCCTGCGCCAGGACCAGCGTGTCGTCAGCGTAGCAAACCACGCTGACGCCATCAGGGAGGTCGGCCCGCAGCACCCAGTCGTAACCGATGTCCCACAGGAGCGGCCACCTTTTTTTTTAAAGGCACCTTTAAATAAAGGAAGTGACTAACTATAATGTATTCAACTAATCATCTAAATGCATTACACAGAACCACGGGATGGTTCGCTGATTGAATAATGAATACTAAATCATGAGAAGGACTGAGGAAAATCTAATGGCAATTATGTATTTAAAGTACTTAACTAAAAGGTACAATAGTATGGTGCGATATGTTAACTATATGCTTGGATGCAATAAATGCGGCAAGGTAATATGTACAAATAATTTGAAATCAGAGTAATGTAGCAGACTTATTTTCTTAGATACTATATAGCTTCTACCCGCGACTTCGTTCGCGTGGAAGTCGTATGACACCTCAATCATAATCAGCCTATAATGTTCCCACTGCAGGGACACAGGCCTCCTCTCAGTGAGAGGGAGTGGGCCGTAATCCATCACGCGGGCCCAGTGCGGTTGGTAGCTATGTCACATGTCTTCGAATTTTTGGTTCTAGGACATGCCGGTTTCCTCACGATGTTTTTCTTCACCCACGTAAGTTAGCGACTGTTTAGCCATACATGTTTGACGTTGAATCGTCTCGTTAATGCTGAAATGAGCCTTTTTTGGCGCAGCCGTGAGGCACATTCTATTGTTGCTTGAAACATTTTTTATTTTATTTTATTAATTTTGTATTTTGTGTTTCACGAACTGTGTCCAAATAAACTTTTTTCTTTATTTATTTATTTTATCTAAATAATAACAGCCGCACAGGTCGATCGATCAGGTTAAGCTACGCTTGCCGCGGTTGGTCTGTGGATGGGTGACCATCTTTACATACCGAGACCCCTCCGTGCCTCGGAAAGCACGTTAAGCCGTTGGTCCCGGCTGTCATTCGTGGATCTTTGACAGTCGTTACGGGTAGTCAGAAGCCCGAAAGTCTGACAACCAGTCTTACCAAGGGGTATCGTATTACCCAGTAACTGGATTGTGGAGGTCAGATAGGCAGTCGCTTCATGTAAAATACTGGTATTCAGCTGCATGCGGTAAGACTGGAAGCCGACCCCAACATAGTTGGGAAAAGGCTAGGCAGATGATGATTTATGTACACACAGCAAAATATATAAAGATATGACATAACTAAGATTTTAGTACAAAGGTACTGCTTATTTCTTAAGAAATTTCTTCCAGCAGACCTGCGAAAGGAGAAGTAAAAAAGAAATGTAGACAATAGTGTGTGAGAACAAGAAGAGAAAAATATGAATGTGTCTAAAACTAAAATATTAAATAAACCTACACATATAATGCAAACAAATTAACATAAGTATACTTAAATAAATACATAATGCTATAATATATATACATATAGAGGAAAGGTAATGCTCTTTCTTTCTTTCTTTTCTTTTCTTTCGTGTATCAACACAAAAAAAAAACTTAAATATATTAATTTACTTGACTTTATTGAGTATTGTTTAACACTTCACACCATCACTTTATCTAGGAACATCTCAACTTCATCTTCTTGAACAGTTGACGTATTAGTGGCCACGCCATTTCCCGAAGAAGGAATATTCTACAAAGTCAAATTACATTAGCTAGCGAAACTCCGCAGACGTGATGGGTATCGATATCTAAACATGGTGAAATGGAAAAAATATGTTTTTTTAGGGTTCCGTACCTCAAAACGAAAAAACGGAACCCTTATAGGATCACTTTGTTGTCCGTCCGTCTGAGTGTCTGTCAAGACTTTTTATCTCGGGATTGCGTGGAGATATCGAGTTGAAATTAAAACCATATACTCAGGTCAACAGTCCCTTGAAGCTGTGAAAAAATCTAACTTCTAAGTTAACGAAAAAAAAGAAACGGCCGTTTAAGCCGCAAAAAACGTATATTTCGACACTCTCAAGGGAATCAAAAATTATAGGGTACTTCCAGTTGACCTAGAATCATGAAATTTGGCAAGAAGCAATTTCATGCAGCACAAGTAAAGGAAAAAATCCGAAAACCGTAAATTTGTAGTTATTTATGTAACTACATATTTACGCCTTTTTGGATTTTTTACCGAGGGTTCCGTACAAATTTGTAGATATGGCTACAAATTTGTTCGGTAGGTACCCTCGGTGCGCGAGTCCGACTCGCACTTGACCGGTTTTTTACTTTTTTTTACGAAGCCCGCACTTATTATAGTCGTTACTTGAAGTATAAGTTTAGAAAATCAGTTTTTTTCTCTGTTCCGTACATTTTGACCGCGTAGGTATTGCACGTTTCCGACGAAAAATTTAAACGCAGAGGGGTTCAGGATCATTTACAGAATCCAGATTGCGCGTCCATGTGAAGCGCAGGGACATCGACGCGCAATTGCTGGATGAAAACTGAGTATTCACAAAAAAATTCACGGTCATTATCCGAAACAAAATCATCAAATCATGTTTTTTTTTTCATTTTATCATGTTTAGATATCGAAGCCAACCTCACGTCTGCGGAGTTTTGCTAGCTACTTTAAATTATCCCCGTATGTAGGAGACAGGGTTCAATTAATACGCACTTGCAATGCAAGTGAAGAGCGCGTAGGCTTGTGTTGGCGTCAACGCATTGCACAAACGGATACATGCTTGTTAGTCAAATGTAAATTTTGATGGACAAAGACTTAATTATTGTCACAATGAGAGTAAAGATTAGCTTAGTGTATCATGACAAGATTCAGGAACTCGTGGATCGTAAAATCTAAACATATAATCATACTCTCACACCCAACGGGAAGTCAGAAAGGCTCTAATTGGAACGAAAATATTCGATAACGTCTGTGACCAGAGGCGATCGTCATTTGTAATACCATAAAAAATTCAGTTTGGTACAACATAGCCTGTATACGACGCTCGTATGTAATCAGTAAAACACTATATTTGTCTAGCAATTTAGCTGAGTTAGCACCAACACGCCACAAGTTAAAATAATCACTCTAACGTGCAGAGGAAATTGAACCTTATCTCCTAAACCATACAACACTGACTTGGGTATTGCGAACAAACAGACACCATTTCTTTGGTTGACTTCCTGCAGCAGGCCGGTATCATCTCGCATGGCGGCTGGTGTACACAATCGGGAATAGAGTCGTAAGGTATGTAACTGTCGCACACGTGGGCCAGGCACGTTGGGATCATTATACACGGCGGCTCATGCCTACACAGCATCTTAGTCTTAGGCCGCACCTGAGTACCCACCTCCTCTTTTGCTGTTAGTACTATGTAGTTCCTTGTACAGATCGGTACTTCAGTACATTTAGGCTTATGAGGACATTTAAAAGTTGGGAGATGCGGATTCTGATTCTTCAGTTGCATTAAACACAAAGGTACATTCTCACACATGGGCACGTGCACACAAGAGTTCTGAAGCTTTGAATTAAATCTTGTCTTACAGCAAGTCCTCACGACTTCACAAGGAGGTTTGTGATTGCAGATACTTTGCATAAGTTTCTCTTTTTTTGATCGTTGTTTCTCGATTTGCTTCACATCCATGACTGGTTCTAGTTTTTCACGGCTATCGCCAGAAGCGACCGGCTGTGTTTCGATTTCAATGGGCGACATTCGATACTGATAGCTTTCAGGAGAATCAATCTGCTGTCTTATTTCATCAGCCGCTAACCAATACTTATAGCTCTCAATAGCTGTTGCCCGGTGTTTATGTATGTCAGTGGACGATTCCAAACGCTCACAACTATCGGAATCGGTAGTATGCTGTTTTCGCACGTCATACGGTGAAGAGTGGTAATGAATACCGTCATGGGGCACTGATTTTTTCATTATATAAGGCATTTGACACTGACAACTTTCAGTCTTCATATTGTCCATTCCTGACTTAATTTCCTTCGTCGGTGGAAGGTACTGACAGCCTGCATCCATATTCTGGCGTCGTTGTATCTCAAGTGACGGATAATGATACTGAGCACTTTTTTGCTTTACCGACCGTTTCGTATTCGTGTCCTGGTACCCAAAGTCGCTGCTCCTGAAATCGGTGGCCACTGAATACAAGTCCATAGTCTCTTTGCTTTTAGGAGGTGGTAGTTCGAGGCATCCGTTTATCAAAATACATGGAGGGTTATGAATGCAGAGTATTTCACCATTGTACTTACTAGATACTAACTTCGAGATTTCGCCATGATCGAGTTGACATGGACGAAGTGCCTCGGGGGCCTGGGGTAATGCAGGTATCTGTTTAGGGTCTGGACCGCATTTCATGTCTTTCTTTGGAGGACACTTGCATATGGCTTTATTTTTAGCTGACTTGCCGGGAGATGAACATGGATCTGGTAATGAACAAACTGGTGATGAACAATAGGGGCATGATTCCGCCTCTTTTTTGCACCCAAGTTTTGGCGATGAAGGTGGTGTTTTGCCAGTATCTGCACAAAAATAATAGGAAGCGTCAAAAGGGTCTTCACAACAGGAGCACGACTTGAATGGTGGTGGTGGTGTATTGGTGGCTCCGTCGAGTTTCTTGGAATTCGGTTGAGCTAAGGGTTGCATTTTTGTATTAAGTTTATTCACGATATATTCCCAAAACCCGGAACACGGAGTACCCATATCGAATCTGCTTTTGTTTAAACTTGCAGGCATTGTTGAACAACCCGCGCTCTTGTGCTGGATTCGGTTTTTATAAGAAGTTGTGTATATTTGGAACGGAGATATTAGACTCTTCTTTGAAGGGCACTGTTCCTCTATATCTTTAAAGCCACGTCCTTCATAACGTTCAAAAAATTCATTTCCTATGCCACACTCGACGATATGTTTAGGTTTATTCCGCTTCCCTTTTTTTCTTTTGAAAAACCTATGAGTTTCGACTTCCTCGGAAGACGATGTCAAACTGTAGAAGTTTTCAGAACTCCCGTTTCCAACCGCTTTGCAGGTCGATAACGGTTCTCGGACAATTTTTGTGTGTTGAAACGGAGGCGGTTTGGGATCCATGTTTCCTTCAACGACATAAACAGGTTGGTAGCATTGCCGTCTTCTATTAAATTTCCTTATTTTGTGTTTACGGTTGACGCCGTTATCCTGACAACCGTTATCAATGTATACGTTTTCAGCTAGGTTTTCCTTTATAATAGACATTTGTTTAACATTATTACTCGAGCATCCGAATAAGCTAGAAAGGCAAGGTCTTACTTTGTGTCGTATCACTGAACTTTTTGATTTTATTGTTTCAATTTTATCTCCGTCGTCTAATATTTGATACTTTTTGTTCTTGTAGGTTTTTTGTACTTGTATACCTATAGTTAATCCATTTTGACTGATAGATGTGGTTACCGACCCCCAAGTTCCTTTGGAGCTACTTTCAGAGGCTGGGTGTGTTTGACTGTTGCATGTCTGAAACTTGGAATCTTTCTTGCTATATGGGAAATGTTTATTCATGGAGACTTTGCGTCGAATCTCCATATGCGTGACTACTGAGGAGTGGGTGCTTTCGAAGTCGGAGCTGTCTAAGTGAATCTCCGTTACATTAGGATCATAGGTCCGTAGATAATTGTCCGGCACCTTGTACATTGTTCTTGTATTTGATTCCTTGTTGATACATTGACATTTCCATTCACTTTCCACGTTTACAATGATCTACCTCATAATAAAATTGATTAGTTACATTTTTTTTTCGGATTTTTTTACACTGATAAAGTCAGTCAAAGTCACAGAGTACTTTTTGATAGACTGAAAGTCAAAGTTTTTCAAATTGAAGTTTGATTGTACTTGAATTTTCAATATTATTTTTCTGCTAAAAACTGTCAGTTATGAATACTTATTGGTTAAGTTACAAACTTCTTTGGTGGAATTAAAGGTAGACCATTGAAATAAAACCTATTCTAAAGCCGGCTTTATTGAATAATTTTGTATTTATTATTGTATAATGTATAAGACTTATTTTATTGAAATTTTGAAAGAACTGTTCTTTATTAGTTGGGCCTCGCACAGTCCAGAGAAGCAAGACGTAAAAGGGAAATTAAATGTTTATTTTCTGTAAGTAGATCTTATAAGACACTTTTGCACGTCAATGTTTTGTTGGTCAATATTTTAAAACTGGATCGCGTCTGCTGTTCCTAGCTGACTGAACCCTGAGGAGAAATGCCGATACAAACTCAGACGTCATGGTCTCTTTTTATTATTATACAACTTTTAAAAAGAAATTAACTGTACATCTATTAAATAAATGTTACTACGAGTAGTTAAATATCAGTTGTGTATCAATGTTTGTATATTTAATAATGAATTGCATCAATGTTTGCATGCCAAAATGGTAGAATGTACAAGGATTCTTTAATATTATTGTAACCACCTTATTGTAAATACCTACATTCTGAGCAAATAAATTAATATTCTATTCTATTCTAGGATTTAATGCGAGTCTAGCCATGAAGGGAGAGGTCTTTACTCTGTAGGTACTCAACAGTAAGTGGAACAAGGTTGTCGATGATGATGATGACAACTCTTTAAACTCAACTCAAACTCAAACTCAAAGCATTTATTTCAATTAAACCATTTACAGGCACTTTTGAATTGTCAAGAAGTCGGTCAGTCAAAAATAAAATGAAGCTAGTTGCCCATTCCAAAGCGTAGGTACCTATGGAGAAGAACGGGCAAGAAACTCCATGGACACTCTTTTAAATTATATTTTTACAAAAATATTAGTTACATCATTAATGTTGAATTTATAATAATATGTGAGAACGATGTAAAAAAAGATGTATGCGTTAAAAGCGTCCAGAGTACAGCAAATATTAAATAATAAAAAAAAAACAACAATCCAAAAATAAAATAATTAAAAATAAAAATAAGCCGAGGCAGCCGAGTGATGACCAGCCCCAACTGACGGCGCCCGTTCACGAACATGACGCATAGATCAGCACCATTCAGCTCAACCATTTTGAAGGGAGCTAAATGATCCAACACACACGCCACCGTCAGCGAGACATTTGTGTGAGCATGACATACTATCAGCTGCCAGGGCACATTCAAGTCAATGAAAGACATATTACCCGGTAAATGGTAGCTCTACAGTGCATAGAACTCACATCTGTGCTATGCAATTATACAATACAAAGGAAATTGAGTTTATACAATGCAAAGATAGTCTTACAATCTTCAGCAGCTCCAACAGTATTTTCAAGTGTTAATCAATTAGTTGTGGTTGTGGAGCAGGACCAGCAATGAGCCAGGCCAGCAGCCAGGGTTTATTGTGACGAAGTACCAGATGATAAAATCCAAATCCTAGAAACAATTATTGCTACATTTGTACCTAATTTTAACATAAACGAACAATTTATAAAGCACGTTAAGCCGTTGACCCCGGCTGTCATTCGTAGACCTTTGACTGTCGTTACGGGTTGTCAGAAGCCCAGTCTTATGGATATCGTGTTACCCAGTAACTGGGTTTTGGAGATCAAATCAAATCTAGTTGGGAAAAGGCTATACAGATTGAAATACGTTAGTAAGAAAAGCAATTATTATTATAAAAATCCATACTAATACTATAAATTCGGAAGTAACTCTGTCTGTATGTTACCATTTCACGCCTAAACCTCTGGATTTCAATAAAATTTTGGCAATAAGATACATGGTATCCTGGGGAATAACTGGAAGCCGACCAAAACATAGTCGGAAAAAGGCTAGGCAGTATTTTTATACTAAACCAACCTTTCAATTGCCTACACAAACAAACTCAACTATCACAAATTTCTCGTCAAAACGCCGAACGGATTTTAATCACGTCACCAAAACATTCACCATACATCGTTCTCAAAGGGATTCCTCACATTGTTTCTGTAAAAAAAACCGGTATTTTTTGTGTGGAACAGCCCACAGGGGCTAAAACAAAGAACTCAATGTTGTATGGTATTAAATGGTGTATTAACGAAGGTGATACGTCATAGTTCATAGTTACGTTGCACGAAACAACTGCTTTTTAGTGCGGGAAGGTAGTTTTGATACTATTATTACCGTTTATAAATTGTTGCCTAGCATAATATTATGTGTTATTCTGATGTATAAGCTTCATCAAAGTCCGTTTAATAGTTTTTGTGTGAAAGAGTAACTAATATCCATCCATCCATCCATCTTCACAAATTTTCGCGTTTATAATATTAATAATAAAGTAGGATAGGAAGTTGAATTGATGGTTATTTTCTCCAGGGAACCTTTGTTCTTAGACATAGATCGTGTTAACACCATGTCCCTGTGTTCCCCACGGCTTTCCACTCTTCCCTGCGTGTTACCTTCTACTGCTAATCTCCCAGAAACACCTCCAAGCTAGAAGGCTGGTCTCATCGCCGAGGGAGGCCTAGTAAACGCTGGCGTGATGACTTAGAGACGTTTATGGAAGGCCGTTTTATGTATCTATCCTAAAATAACAACAAAGAACACCTGAAGCTCAATTCTCGAAATTTAAAACGTTCAAAATCTAGTCGCAGTCTCATCTCGGCGACAAACAAATGTCAAAAACTTGTCAAAATGTAGGGAAATTAGAGGTATTTTTGACAGATTGAGACTGAGATCAGACTATGAACGCTCTTGTCCCTCTGGTAAGAGACGAATTTTGAAGGTGAGTAGGTAAAGATATTACCAGTTAGGGATGCGTTTTATTTATATTTGGAGGAGCATTATTTAATTGGTGTCAGTATTAATGGTCGAGGTAAATCCATAATATTCAGTGAACAAACCACATGCAGACAAAAATAAAAAAACACAATAACTTCCTCTTGTTTCAAACACAATAACGACCGCATATTTCATAGTTTACCTATCAATATGATTCTGAAAGAACCATGACATAACAAATCCCATTATTATTTCAACGTAAGAATTATTCTATTATGATTCCCACAAGACCTCATTATTTTTTATACAAACAATCAAGACTGCACAGTCGCACTATACGTGACGTCACACTATAAAATAAAAGGATTTGAATAAAGAATCATGCTGGCTGAATGCCGGAGCACGTAGGTACCCGGGTACCCGTAATGAATCGAAAGGGTTAGCCGGTATAATAGGGGTGCGGCCCTACGTAATCATAGGTGATCTAACGACGGCTGCTTTATTGTTTAATAGGCAACTGCGACCGGTTGCCGGGATCAAAATTGAATAAAATTGTGGCGTTTGATGTGTTGTTGATGTGATGTTTTTTTGGACTGGAATGAAAGAGTAGACGATGTTCATTAAGATTGTTTTAGTTACATCGGAAATATTTTTGATTGATTTGAATTACCTTGGATGGTAATGATACCTATTACAGGAAGACAATAGTCTAATCTGTTCTTAAGTTTTTTTTAAAACCCAGATAGCAAACTGACAGTTCAGATTTTTGTGTGTTTGCTTTTTAGGACTGATTTTTCAATCGACAGATAATTTTAATTCCTGGAATAAAATTGACGGCTGACAGATTTTGTATGGAAGAACTGTCATAAATTCAAAATTATTCCTCGGATAAAATTGTCTGGCGTTGGAAAAATCAGCCCTTAGTATAGGATTTTGACATTACAGCTGTCAAATTACTATCTGGGTGTAAAAACAGACTTTAATTTGTTTTTGGTAGACAGGTTTGCCTAACCCTTTAGGGTTACCTTAGAATCTAAGGTAACCCTAAAGGGTTAGGCAAACCTCATCATCATTATCTAAGCCTTAGATAATCAATCTGACATCAGTTCAATCCGTGATCTTGGCTAGATTGATCGAGTACTGCTAGTTTAACGCAAAATATCCATACATTTTGATTGTCTCAATCAGATTGCCAAAAGATTGACTGCTGGACTCAATTGATGCCAGATGGCAACGGTTTCCTTTAGAGGTCTTCTCAGGGTCATAATTTTTATTCAAAACGAACACGACACGACCACGACGACGACGTCATTACGTCGGCGCTGGCTGTCGCTGAGGCTCTCTCTTGCATAGGGTCGTAGTATAATGCTGAGCGATAGCCGTTTTGTGTTGATGTGATTCATGTTTCCCCTGACCTTTTTTTTTGTGTTTATGTTCTTTTTTGCGTCATGTTTACCGCAAATTCAAAGTAAGTACATATATTCAAGTACTTATTTTATTTTTTCTTTCTAAATCATGATTGTTCTAGATTCTAACAACAGCTTCAAATTCACATACAGCAATCGTCGAACAACCGTTGCCGCTATAAGTTATATTATAGGTTTTTTTTTTGTAAATAAATTAAAAATGGTTGGTTCGGCTATTAAGTTTTGGGGCAGTGTGTGAGATGAAACAATTACTATGGTACAACGTTATGATACACGATTGCTTTTATTCCCAATCATGGGCTTCACGTAGATTATTATTGTAATAGAATTTTTAATTTATTTTTTCCATGTAATTGTGTTTCGAGGTTTTAATAAAAATAGGCATGAAATAGATGATTGTACAGTCAGTATAATCAGCCTATTATGTTCCCACTGCTGGGACGCAGGCCTCCTCTCTTCGAGAGGGAGTGGGCTGTAATCTACCAGGCGGATCCAGTGTGGGTTGGTAACAATTTGAAATTGACAGCACCAATAAGCCGTAGCAGTTTCCTTGAAGAGCAGTTCTGTCATATTACAACCGCCGTCATAAAACTCAGGAATTTCTACCAGTATTTGACTTATTTTTTTTATTGTCAAAAAACGCTTTGTATTTGGACAACCGTTATTGTGTGATCACCGGTGAAGGAAAACATCGTGAGGAAACCGGCATGTCCTAGGACCAAAAATTCGAAGACATGTGACATCTGCCAACCCGCACTGGGACCACGTGGTAGATTACAGGCCATTCCCTCTCACAGAGAGGCCGCCTGACGCCTGGCGAGGAGGCCTGTGTCCCAGCAGTGGGAACATTATAGGCTGGTTATGTATTGTGTGACCGTTCACCGCTTTCTTAGGAAACCATAGCTTTGAGAGGTTTTCGAAGGTAAAGTATCACCTAACTGAAGTTCGTATGACCGTACCTGTCTATAGGTGGTTCTACGTACCCAGTACCTTTTATATGAGGAAGGAAAATTGAATACCTGATACCTAAATAAAACCACTTGGGTTTTATTCAGGTAGGTATCAGGAATAATCAGGATTTTCCGTTCCATTAATTTCACTCTGGCATTTAGAAGTACCTACGTACCTAAAAAACTGTACCTAATGAGATCCAGCGATGCGGTAGGTTTTATTTCTCCGTCTTTAGGAATGAAACCGGTATTTTCTTTACCACATCAAAGATTTTAATCGTTAGATTCGCCCTACCGGCTCAAACTCAAAGCATTTATTTCAATTAAACCATGTACAGGCACTTTTGAATTGTCAAAATTAAATAGTCGGTCAGTTAGTCAGAAAGTTGTAGCTAGTTGCCCATTCCAAAACGTAGATCTCTATGGAGAAGAACGGGCAAGAAACTCCATGGACACTCTTTTAAATCAAGATATTACAAAATCCTGGGTACATTATTCTTGTTGCTTCTATATGTAAGAACAATGTAAAAAAAACACACAAATGAAGAAACAATTCAAATTATAAGATTAAAAATAAGCCTTGGCAGTTAAGAGATGATCAGTCTCAACCGACGGCGCCCGTTCACGAACATGACGCGTGGATCAGCACCACATGCTGACTGGCTGAAAAGATGGTCGCATTTCCATTTCGTTTTGACACCTCTGACACACACAATATCGCATGTTGCCATTGAAATGCCATAAGGGGATGTCTCACACATCCTGTATAATTATGGCGATTCTACGGCAATCACTCACTCTCTCATTGTTGACACTTTGTGCGCGACATAAGTAATTATGATGATGGTAAATCTTACAATTTAAATCTTTGTACCAAGTACTAAGTGTGTACTAGTAGTTCCACACAAACTATTCCCGGGATGTCACATCACTATCCGTAACTAACCCTCCACAACGTAGGTACTACAAATTATAAACGCGGAACACACGTGTGCATTAAAACTAATATTATTATGAAAAACTATGCCAGCTTTCATACAAACAACGTGTTTTTGTCTTCACTCCCCCGCAATGTAGTCCGTTGTCCTCCTAAATAAATACTGTGACAGCCCTCGATTTTCTTTAAAAATCTTCGTGAAATGGCATTTTGAACTTTATTATAAATACATTTAAGGTGTATAAAATGTATTGTACTGCAAATAAAACATTAATAAATTATCGTATTAGAAACCGCTGGTTTATTTAAATATTTTTTGTAACAAAAGAATTCACTATGACGCGTTTCGTACGACAAACCAAAAAAAAAAAAAAAAACAAATTTTTCGATTTAAAAACACGATCAATTATTTAACTGTAATTTGAGCCTAAAGATGTTTTTTTTTTCGTAAACTATAAAGATGTGTGTGCTGTGCCCGTATTATTTTGCAAAAATGTTAGTCTTTAATTCATTCGTTTTATGAGTCGATCTGCGTTTAAAATGCTGTTGACATCATATCGGTTACTTAGTGTAGGCAGTTAAAATGTAGATAGGAAGGCATATATCAGGATTCTAAATATTCATAGGCTATTAGCTAAGACACACCTCCAAAATGAAGATGTCTTAATAACATATTTGACGCCAAATACAATCATGACCAATCCCCCACAAAAAACTAGACTAACTTCAAAAGCGAGCCATTTTATTAATTTCTAAATGTATACCTACTTTATTTTTTCTCGTATTCATTTTTCAAAAACCCAATGTACAAAAATACAAATATTTAAAACTGACGTTTAAATGTGGAGTTAGAAATTCAAACGATGGAACGTCAATCGGGAATTTAATTTGATTGGTCGAATCCCCACGAGTATTGCCGAGGATCCCCGAAACGGGGGAAATCATGGAAAATATTTTTTTTATTGCATCATACGTGTGACGTGCCAGTTTTTGTTGATCCGTGGCACCCTAAGCTTTGTGTAGGATTTGTATGAGAATGCTCGTGATTTAGGGGTGTAGGTAGCGTGGTTTGTAGCGTAGGGGATGTGTGGGGTAACCAATCGTGAGTCGATGTCTCGATTGATTGGCAAAGGGCGATTTGGCAAAGCTCCCCAGTGTGGGGGCGCGCTCTGATGTTTTTCGCCACATGTGGGAGGTACCCGCAGTTGTGTGTAGGTAAATATTGTTATTGCATGTTAAATTGTTACTGCTGTGCAAAAAATATTTGTGTGACATGGAACATTATTGGTTTTTTAGCACTGTGATTGAGATTAAATTGTGTGTGACATTTGTGGGGGCTAAACTGTCAGATTTTAGGTATGTATGAGTAATATTTTATTCGAATATCATTTTTATTTACTGACGTTAACAGCTTAGTACAATATAATATATTTCTCAGGGTAAAAAACACATAAAAAATCCAAGATCTGACTTTTACCTTGGCTATAGGCATGTTATTAGAGGCGCCATACAACATGGCAATGCCGCCAGTTTCTTGGGTAGGTACCTACATTACTAGTCAACAGCGATGCGGAGGAATATTTCGACGCCATATTTTTAGTTTCAGTTAGGCTAGGACATTATATTTTAATTTTAATAATTTGTTAGTTTATTTAGTATTAGAAGTTTATCAAGATACTCGTAGCTTAGTGAAGATAAAATACCAAATAAATAGCTTATGCCTTTTTGTAAATTTTGATGCTAAACTAAAAAAAAACGGTTGAATGGAGACTAAAGTTTCGGAAAAAGAACAATAAAAAATTAGTAGCTTAGTGTATAAAATAACTTATCATAATGATCTTATTTGACCCGAAAGTATTAATTACCTACATAAAGAAACAATTATTGCTGTTTATCAGTGGCGAAGGGTGAATTTATGACAGAGGCAGGCCGGAGCAAAAAAAAATTCTAAAATAAAATTTCAATGATGAATTGACTATAGAGTGGTTATGCTCTGAATTTTCGAAGGGAAGCCGGTGGGAATCGAGTTGTATGGTACCTTCGCCACTGCTGTTTATTATAAGTGTTATTTTAATAATAATACAATCTGCCATAATTAGTGGAAAGATTTACATATAAATGAGTAACTAAGGTGTTAAAAGATTTGTATGGTGAGGTTGTAATTGTATAAGTAAATTATTAATTAAAAATATTAAAATTATACCTTTGTTAGTGCCGGTAGTGATTAGATGAAGTATACAATTCCATTTCTCTTATGTCTGTTCCAAACAGAATCCTACTATCCTACTAATTATTGTAAACGCGAAATTTTGTGAGGATGGATGGATGTTTGTTACTCCTTCACGCAAAAACTACTGGACGGATTTGGATGAAATTTGGCACACGGATAGTTTATAACCAGGATTAACGCAAAGGATACTTTTTATCCCGATATTTCTACGGGATCGAAACTTATGTGGGTGAAACTGCGAGGCGCTTCTAGTCTTATATAATTAAAACAAAGACCAGTTAGGGCTAAATTCCATCGCCAGATAAGTTTTATTCGAGGAATTAAATTGACGGATGACAGTTTTTGTATGAAATAAATGTCAAAATTTCAAAATTATTCCTCGAATAAAGTTATCAGTTGATTGAAAAATCAATATTCTTTAATATTACATGTTATGTAATATTAAAGAATATTTATCGGTGAAAATGACCGAGGATTTATTAAATTAAAACTGGCGCTACCTATCGACTATGCATAAAAAGTGGATAAAAAATATATAGTTTTCTGGTTGTCTAGACTTGATAGTATCACCGCAGACAAATCTCATAAACATGTAATTCCGAATAAGAAATTGTGATTTTATTACTCGTTTCTTGTTTTATTTATTTATAACTACTATTAATAGATTTGAAATAAACAGCAATTTAAATGCACAAGGCTAATGAATAGAGTAGATTATTAGAAAATAGTTATAAAAATCATCAATATTTAAAAATATATAAGTATCTTTTCACCGATAAAAAACCCATTAAAAACGATAAACAAATGTTGTTTTCAAAGCCCCCGCTGACAGAGAAACAAACGAACGGACGGACAGCGGACGCTTAGTAATGGTTCCGTTACGAAACCCGAAAAACAGAATTTTGGTAGGGTACTAGAGCGGTCCCTACGAAAATTCCTACGGGACCTCTGTAATCAAATTCACAAAACCAAAAGCCTTATATTGAAATAATAAAGAAAACAGCATATCGATCGCAGTGAAGTTGAGTCGTAAGTATAAATTTAATGATTTTGTGGTAGTAAAAGTAACCGGCACCCTAATTGCGTAACACACTATCAATCGAAATCTGAATCATTTTGAAGCAAATTGCTAATCCATTGCTTCATAAGTTCAAAAAATTTGTCTGCTCAACACGTAAATAACGCAATGAATGTTGTTGAACTTTCAAAATGAAACCGATTCCGATTGATAATGTGTTACGCAATTGCCCCGCAGGTAATAAGAGCCCTGACAAATACTATAAGCGCTCATATGTAGCTACCGTTACGCTATAAAACCTTATTTGGCCATAAAATGAAGTACCTATGTAAAGCTTTCTAACAGTTTTTTGATTGTATTTCTATAAACACATGTTATATTTTTTTTTTGTAATGGTTGGGTTAGATATCTTAGAGAGGGGCTTGTGGCTAAGTAATAACAGCCGCACAGGTCGATCGATCAGGTTAAGCAACGCTTGCCGCGGTTAATCCGTGAATGGGTGACCATGTTCACTTGGTCCCGGCTGTCATCGTGGATCTTTGACAGTCGTTACGGGCTACTGCTACTGGGTAATACGATACCCTTTGGTAAGCCAAGGGGTATCGTATTACCCAGTAGCTAGGTTGTGGAGGTCAGATAGGCAGTCGCTCCATATAAAATTCTGGTATTCAGCTGCATCCGGTTAGACTGGAAGCCGACCCCAACATAGCTGGGAAAAGACTAGGCAGATGATGAGTTTTATGCTTGAATGATCTCCTATTAGTAAGTTTTAATTATTATAGTAACTGATACTATAAATGTATACGGGTCTTCTTTATTCTAAATTACAATTATTTGTACCTTGTCCGCACAGTACCTTCTTACAAAATTCTCGTGGGATCGAAATTCAATGATGACCAAAAATTTAAATATTTTCACTGACACCGATTTAAAATACGAAAACACATTGCCGATTAGATTTATTGTATCGACCGCTACCTGAATTTATCTGTACAAAATTTACATAACCCTTTTAAGCAATAAGTAGTTTGTAATATTATATAGAAAGTCGCAAGACATTCCAAGAATATATTAAATTTTAAATGTACTGTTTTGCATAAATATGCGAGTAATCAATCGAAGCTCGATGCAGTTTTATTGTGTTACAGTTCTCACGTTTGCGTCACTGGCGTGGCATATGCTAATTGTGTGAGACCGAGAATATTAATTTAAATTTCGAATATATTTTTTCTTCAATGTGAGGTGAGGGTTGATAGTTTTTGATGCTGGCTGATTTGAATTTCTTTTGTTGAATGCTACTGGGAATCCTTTGAGAAGATACACTTCCTTGAGAAACGTCAATAAAAAATGTTAGGTCAGCCATTTCGTTTTGGCCTGACTTTTATTTCGTGGTTTGAGAAAGTATGAAAGTTAGTTATTGTGTCTGCAACATATTAAATATCGCACCTATCGCAAGATTCCCGAAATTGACAAAATTGAGAGTCTTTTTAGATAAAATAAAAAAAAAGCTATAAATACTTAAACGATTTTATTTTTTCCCGATGTAAGGCTTTTTTTTTTAATAGTTTTGATGCTGGCTGATTTGAATTTCTTTTGTTGATGTTTGCTACTGGGGACCCTTTGAGATGAGATGAGATGCTTCCTTGAGATACGTCAATAATAAATGTTAGGTCAGCCATTTCGTTTTAGCGGACGTTTATTTCGTCGTTTGCGAAAGTATAAAACTAAGTTATTGTTTTTAAAACATATATTAAATATCGTCAGTACCTACCTATCGCAATATTCCCGAAACTGTCAACACTGAAAGTCTTTTTCAATTTGAGAAAAATGCAAAAACGATTTTATTATTTCCCTATGTAAGGTGAGGGTTGATAGTTTTTATTGTTGGTTGATTTCAATTTCTTTTGTTGAGGTTTGCTACTGGGAATCTTTTGACATTACGTGTTTTCTTGGGAAACTTCAATAAAAATATTAAGTAGGTATCAAATCGATTTAGTTTTGGCGAGACTTATATTTTGTAGTTCCTGAGTAGGTAGATACAGGTATTACTTACCTATTGTTTTCAAAACATAAATTACCGTATCGAGAAATGTCTCGATACGATAATTTGTGAGTCAGGAGTGCCTCAAAATAGGCAACAACGAAAAAAAAACACATTTCAATAAAATGCAACAAATCTTCGAGCTTTGGTAAAAAATAAATAATCCAACTAAGTAATAACAGAGCAGTGGTGGCCAAGTGGTAACGGCCGCGACTTACGAGTTGTAGGTCGTAAGTTCGAATCCAGACAGGCGCTTTACTTTGTGTAAATTATTTCGTCACCACTGCTCTCAAAAGGGTAAAGGAAAACATCGTGAGGAACAACCGAATGTTTGGTTCTAGGACATGCCGGTGCATGTCCTAGAACCAAACATTCGAAGACATGTGGCATCTGCCAACCCGCACTGGGCCCGCGTGGTGGATTACGGCCTACTCCCTCTCACTGAGAGGAGGCCTGTGTCCCAGCAGTGAGAACATTATAGGCTGATTATGTCTGTATGTTATGTAAGTAATGACATAGTACATGTAACAAATGCCGCTAATGTTCCACATTCAATCACAACTCCAGACCATAGAAAAGTCGCTTTTGACAATACATAAACTTATAAACCCACTCACGCGTTTTGTTCCTCCAAAATTATAATTTATAGCAGTGTTAAAATGAATACGTTGTTTTTATAACTAGAATAATAATAATTAATAAATCATAACTAGGCATTTTATAAAAGGCTTTGACTAAGATATTGGATAAAAAATATGGAATTCCGATTGTGTTACTCATTGAGTTGCTAGATGTAAAATATACCGTTCTAACGAGCGATAATTACTAGATACAGTGATTGAATGTAATAATTTGGAATATTTTTAAGACTTGTCATCTTGTTGCTCAGTGTGAGTATTTTATTAATTTTAATATTTCTTATAAGTATTACGAGATTGAAACCTGCAGGGTAAGTGCGTCGACACAGTAATAGTAGCAAAATGGCTTTCATTTTGACAGTCCATTGCGTTATTTAAATTGTTGGGCAGACAATTTTTTCTAACATACCTATATGAAGCAATGGATTAGCAATCATCATCTGCCTTTTCCCAACTATGTTGGGGTCGGCTTTCAGTCTAACCGGATGCAGCTGAATACAAGTATTTTATACATGGAGCGACTGCCTATCTGACCTCCACAATCCAGTTACTGGGTAATACGACACTACTTGGTAAACAAGACTGGTTGTCAGACTTTCGGGCTCCTGACTTCTTCGCTGGGTGGCTGGTAGCAGCTGGATGATCGTTGCCCAGAATCGAGCTGAATGGCGTGCAATTGAAGGGACTGCTTTAGGCTGATGATCTCGATGAACTTCTAGGTCAAGTTTTATTGTATAAGTTCATAATACTCCACAATACACTTCTTTATAACGATTTTCCTGCTCAAATCACAAAATTGAATTCAAATTATTTGCATAAACAAAAAAAAGTTTTAAATGAGCCTCCCAGCCAAAAGAAATGTTTTCCAATAACAATAAATTGTTATTAAAAAATAATGCAGGCTCGTATAAATAAATTAAATGTTCTAAACATGAGGTTTCTTCATCGGCTATAGTAAATCTTGTCAAGCTAGCTGTAAAGACAGGTCCCAATGTAAGCGAGTTATAATCGCTATAACTTATAAGATACGATGAAAGAAATGATCAACATTAGGTGCTAAGGTAACTGACATAGCCCGTAGAAGTGGCAGTGGGCAGGGCACATTGCTCGCAGAACAGATCGCTGGTAGGGTCGAAAGGTTCTGGAGTGGTGACCGCGTACCAGAAGACGTAGCGTTGGAAGGCGTCCCACAAGGTGAACCGATGACCTTGTGAAGGCGGCAGGAATCCGCTGGATGCGCGAAGCACAGAATCGGTCGAATTGTATGTGTTTGGGGGAGGCCTATGTCCAGCAGTGGACGTCTTTCGGCTGAAATGATGATGATGATGAAGTGGGGATGACCAAAGAAACGATGGATGGACTGTGTGAATGATGATATGGTTAGAAAGGGGGTGACTGCCGAGATGACGGCTAATGGAGGAGTATGGAAGAAAAGGACATGTTGCGCCGACCAAAAATAAATTAGGATAAGGACAGGAGAATGTTGAGACACTGGTAAGTCTTGTTATTAATGTAAGAAAGAAAGAAAATACATTTATTTGAAGTAAACATGACGCAATAAACGTAATATAATATCACGCCTGTATTTCTCGAAGGGTTTGGCAGAGGTGCACCTATTATCATCATCTGCTTAACCTTTTCCAACTATGTTGGGGTCGGCTTTCAGTCTAACCGGATGCAGCTGAATACCAGTATTTTACATGGAGCGACTGCCTATCTGACCTCCACAACCCAGTTACTAGGTAATACGATACCACTTGGTAAGACTGGTTGTCAGACTTTCGGGCTTCTGACTACCCGTAACAACTGTCAAAGATCGACGAATGACAGCCGGGACCAACGTCTTAACGTGCTTCCCGAGTCACGGAGGGGTCTCGGTATTAAAGATGGTCACCCATCCACAGACCACCCACTGCAAGCGTAGCTTAAGCTGATCGATCGACCTGTGCGGCTGTTGTTATTTTGCCACGGACCCCTCTAGAGGTGCACCTATAATACACCTACAGTTTTAAGTCCTATGTAATAGGGAGCGAGCCTATTGCCATCAACCTTACACAAATCAAGACTCGAGGCTGCTACTGAGAAATTAAAGTCCCTAATGCACTGTAAATTGTATATAAAAGGAGTTTCTTGCCTCTTCTATTATTCAATAAATCAATTCTATTTTTTGTAAATTTTGACATCCAAAAGTGTCTTATATGTGCCTACTTGAAATAAATCATTTGTCTTTGATTTTGAATAGTAATTTATTTACAGAAAAGGCCAGTTAATCATTCTTGATTTACAAGCGAATTAATAAAACTGCTATTAAAAAGCAATTCTTTGTATAGTGACACTGAATAATTACAAATTAATGATTTCCATCTTAATGTAACAGCATTTTGAGAAATGCACATTTTGCGAAGTGCACATTTTGAGAAATGCACATTGTGTGAAGTGCACATTTTGAGAAATGCACATTTTGCGTCAAGTGCACATTCTGCGTCAAACCCCCTCTTAATTAATAGTGCCATCTTTTCCAAATGCTCCCCATTCAGAACATAACATTTAACTTGATTACATTTTATAAACTACCATTGAGTAAAACTGGAACTATTCACCAACTAGTACCTATCTTCCCGCTAACGAACCCGTTTACTGCGCGACCGGTCCCAATGGCCAATAATTTTAATCTCAATGTTCAAAATTTTAAATTTGAAAAAGTTGATGGCCAGTGAGACTAGCTAGAACCGGTCCGAACCGGTTATCCGGTATTGTAATAGCTTATACGTTTATAAGGCAGAGTAATAGATGGTAATCAGGCCTGTCTTAGCGTTATTATAGGGGTTTAATGAAGCCTGTTACAGATTTTCTAAAATGCTTGTTGTTGGTAAAGTAATTTTGTATTTACATAATTTTATGGGAGTAACATTGTGTTGTGAAACATGGCGTACCTACATGTGTTTTGTTAAACTATTTATTAGGCATTTAGTTTTTGTTTTGTTAGATAGGCCAGGGATGATTTCTAACCGACTTAAATTGAGAAGATTCTATTTTCTATGTTTATAAAAACATACATACAGAATTACAGACTATGTATTTTTTTTTATTTAAGTTCATCGAGCAGTGGTGGAGCAGTGGTGGCCCAGTGGTAACGGCCGCGACTTACGAATTGTAAGTCGTAGGTTCGAATCCAGACAGAAATATCTGCTGTTTCATACATTTTGGTCAAGTAGGTAAGTATTGAACTTTTGTATTAAACGGCTGATTTCTTTTTCGTGATTTCAGAGTTAGTCCCATAGTAAAAGTTGTTCAGTTCGATGGTCTAAAGCATGTCTTAAAGTTTGTCATGTTAATTTTTTAACGCCTTATGTAATCCACTTTGTGCTGCATGTTGGTAATGTTATATATAACACTTCGCGTCACTGTTGTTTATATAGCAAGTTGTACTATATGAATTTGTGTAGAGTAAGTAAACCAAATAAAAAGTGATAAAAAAGTGAAAAATAACAAAAATTTCGGAAGTTTTGGTTTTGCATTTTTGTTTTTTACAAACCTATTGTAGCTCATAATGTTTTCAATTTAACATTCAATCAGAATCGAAAAAAGTCTCGTTGTCGTCATTAGGTACAGATAAAACTCATTTAACTATCCAATGTTTTTAGTCATAAATCATAATGAAGGTGTGTTCTATAATCGATCAAAATCAGAGATACCTTCTAGAAGATGCAAAAGTTTTGAATTCTTTTAATAAGATATTTCTATCATGGGACGACAATGTAATTTATGACTGATCATAATAAATTGCGACCATAGTTAGCTAAACAACTAACAAAAAATCCCGTTACAGTGCATAAAAACTGGCTACATTATTTTTAACACTTTATAAACCAGAAAAATAATCACGAAGCAATTACTCAAAGGCCGTAGAAAACTTTTATCCCATCGCAGATGTATTAAAATTAAACAATTACAACAATGCGCTTGCTAATATGCAAATTGGAATATATGCAATACAAAACACTCTCCAAATATAATGACATACCAATAAAAATCATGTAAAAAAGAGCAGATGTGCTTGAAACAATAAAAAAAAACAAAAAAGTTTTTTCAATTCTTTTTCACTACAATGACATTTTTTTTAAGAAAAAAACCGTTACCCTACACTGGCATTTTTTCTTAACGAGCCTAGAGTATCTAGAAAAAATCGTAGGGTCATATTAACAAACGCATATGCAAATAAGGAGCGGAGAATTCGTGCACGAAATATGGTATTAAAAACAACTGCATTGAAAGGGTTAGAACTTTGGGGTCCGAAGGATGCGGTATGCGGATGCGTTTTTTTTTGCTCTTTTAAATGAAAAACTATACTGGTTTTAACAACGTAATAATAGTTCTTGCTTTGTATTGTTATTTGGAAATTAAAGCTGTTTAAAAGATACCATAATTACTTTTCAAAGCGTTTCATTTGATTATGAAACAAGTTTTGAGATACTTCTGGTAATAATATTTATCATTTCGATTTCAGATTTTATGATTGCATATTGCTTTAATATTCTCATTAGGTAATTTAAATACTGTGCCACGGCTTATTTTAATTAAATTTAATAATTAATATGTTCTTTTATCTTTTCATTATTGACGCTTTTAACGTTCTGCATCGTTCTTACATGCATAATTTCAACATGAATGATGTAGCCAATATTTTGTAACCATAATCGAAAAAAACTGACAAAAACTGGAAACTGTCGAGTTAAAGCAACTGTCTAATCGGTAAAACTAACGAATCAGTGAAACTGACTAATCACCGAAACCTGAAGACTGAGGGAAATTTTTTCGTGGAGATTCTTGCCCGTTCTTCTCTATAGGTACCTACGCTTTGGAATAGGCAACTAGCTTTATCTTCCTGACTGACCGAACCCTTGACAATTCAAAAGTGTCTATGATTGGTTTATTCAAAATAAATGTTTTCTGTTTTTGAATTCGAAAAACTCGTTACAATTTTCAAAGTAGGAACCAATCTGCTAAATCTAAAACGGTCTTCTGTTTATAAATTCTACTCAACAGTGAAACAGACACCAAAAAAAAGGGAACTTCTACATAACCACACACAGCACACACACTTCCATTACGGGGTAAGAAGCCGTCAAAGATCAGTGCATAATAATGCACCCATCGGCCTGTGGGAAGGGGGATCAATGATCAAAGATAAAACAAGTAATATCGGTGACGTTTTTCTAATAGGAATACTGGTATTTTTTTCAAAGGATTTCATCATGGTGGCTTGTGGATTGAAGTGCAATGGAATAGGTACTAATTTAGATCCTGATGAGTCTGGAGCCCTGGTAGCCACAGCTGTTAGACTGGAAGTTGGTATGAGGTATGAACCACTGCTCTCAAAAAGGTGATAGTAAACATCGTGAGGAACCTGGCATGTCCTAGAATAAAAAATTTGAAGACCCACTCCCTCTTACAGAGAGGAGGCCTGTGTAGTGGGAACGTTATAGACCGATTATTTATGAAGATATAATTTTTGTTAATCAAATGTTTTGTATTTTTGATCTGTAACTAAAACGGCTTCTTATTGGTTAAAATTAAAGAAGGAAGCAAAGAATCAATGTATTTTGGACTCACGCAGGAAATTATACAATGAAAATGTAGTAAAAAACAATCTTCTTATAGAGAAAATCAGAAAAAAACTTACAAACATAATAAACTTATCTTGTTGGTGATGTTTTCACAGTGGTAAAGTAGGCATGTGACGTGCTTGTATAAATGTACAGACACCAGCACATCAAGCTACTATAATCTGTCAAATTTCTTTAATAGATTTTCAACCTTATCGCTACAGTATAAGGTTCAAGGTTGATTGGCAAAACTTTATAGTTTCGGGAAGCTTGATGTGCTGGCGTCTGTACTTATAAGAGCGTAACAGTCTATTATATCAATCCTTAGTATTAATATTTTTTAGTTAAAAAATCAGCATTATCATACAACTTGGCAATGCTGACAGCCTTATGGCCAATTTCCCTGTTGACAGCAATACGGAAGATTTTTTTATGTCTTATGAGTCCTTCACCCGTCCCCCTTTTTATATCCATGTAAATATTATCATGTTTGAAAACAAATGAACGCCTCACCTCACTACTACCTACTTCTGTATTTGATAGCTGTAAGCCACCCAAACACAATAAAATAAATAAATAATAACAAATAGTGTACAGATATTTATCTACTATTGAAACTACCTCACCAGTAACTTCCAACTGCGTGTCTGTGTCAAATAATGACGAATCTTGAAGCAACATTTCATCATGCCAACTTGCCAAGTGACTCACTCTTCATCGTAACACTATAATTTACTTTGAACGGAATTCCAAAGAACGCGTTACGATACAAGGAAAATATCTTACCATAGATTTCTAATGGGTTCGGCTTAAATTGTTACTGCCAATGCTGAATCACGGTATGTAGCGGATATGCTTAGATTACAGAAGAAAGTGTGATATTCAGTTAGTTGATATAACACTCAGTAACTTTGTTTCAATAAATACTTTTGTCGAATCAACAGATAGGATGAATGGATGGATGGTCAACAGTCAGATGGCGGGGCGGACTACAAAAGATCGCGGATCAGACCTGCGGGGTAATTGCGTAACACACTATTAGTAGCAATGGCTTTCATTTTAACAGTTCAACAACATTCATTGCGTTAATTACGTTGCTCAGCAGACACATTTTTCGAACATATGAAGCAATGGATTAGCAATATCCTTCAAAATGATTCAGATTGAGATTGATAAGAACCAAACGAATAAATAGGTATAAGTGTTGCCTGGAGTTTGAAAGTTGGTGGTGTGATACCCCCATGCCTCGGAGAGCACGTTAAGCCGCACCTGTATCTGCGCACACACTTGTGCACTATAATATCTCCCGCGCCGATAGTTGTTCTCCTCTGAGATTGGTCGCCATGGCCGAAATTCGATCTGTGTTCTTATTTTTTAGGTCTTCCATCAAGTTGGCAGAAGAGTTGAGACCACCAAGAGAGAAGAGACTAGTCTTTGAATGGCACACATATAGTCCGAAGGATGTTCTTGAATATCGATTTTTATTTAAAGAATGTTGTATCTACCTTTATTATTAATATAAAAAAAAAAAACATATTTTAAGTAGGTAGGCACTAACTATTCCACTGGAACCCCCCTCAGGTGTAGGCCTTCTCCAAAGCTTTCCATTTCTCTCGGTCTTGGCTATTTGTTGCCATTGTGGACCAGCAATTTTTTAATATCATCTTCCCATCTAGTGAACGGTCTTCCTCTATATCGTTTACTCGATGGGTCTTTCCATAACGTCCACACAATATCATATTCAAATTACCATTCTAACTGGTCTTCAAATTTCGAACGGTGATTTTACGATTGATTTTATAATTTAGACGACTGATATTTACAAAAGACACTTGATTGCTGCTCGGTACTCCATTACTGCACTCTAAATGGCCATATTAAGCTAGCGTGTAAACGCCAGGGGCCACAATGCCACTGCACAAGAAAAGCGTTGAACAGAGTTGACTCATAAAATCGGTATGTGAGCCATTCAATTTTGTTATTGACGCTGCATTGGCTAAAGGCGTACCAAGTGAAATTTTATCTTTATTGTCTGGTTACATTTCTATGCGTGTACTAGTCTTTATGTCGTTCTGTTGTCATTAGGTTATTAAGATATTCAATGAGATTATTGAATGAAGAGTTCTTGTTGCTAACTTTCAAAAGCTATGTCCGTAGCAAAAACTCTGCTTCCTAAACTAGAGGTTGAAGAGATGAATGGAAGAGGTTTCCAAATATCTGTTAAAGGTCTGATAGCTTTCGAAGCGGAAGACTCATTGATTGGAGACTGTGACTCCACAGATGTAGTTTCATCTAAGTAAGGTCACAGGGTGCAGAAATTGCACTCTGAGGCAAAAAAAAAAATAGAAGACGCTAGAAAGATGAAAGACAATGACAATAAAGTAAAAGCAATTATTATGGGCTTAGTGAATATTGACACGGCTGAGAAAAAATGTGTTACGGTACCAACTAAATTATGATAATGATGCTATTATTCGCTTAGTAGAATCTTACAAGATCATAGTCAAATTCATTCACACATTCATAATGAAGACACGGTTAAAATTAATTTAATGAAACTCACAAAAAATAACTATAAAGTTTTTGTTTAGCCATTTATTTGTTACAAGTTAATGTAAAACTCAAGCTTTTGTTTTTTAAATTGCTTATTCAGACTGTGATATGTGCAAAACAAAAGGCTACAGTAGAGTGAGATGATAATAATAAGTTTTTCATAATAACTTGAAGACGTATGTTTAGATACCCGTAAATTCTTGTAATTCTTCAGATGTTTTCGAAATTATATTTTAATCCTGAAGATTGAATGTTAAAATGTATGATATCTATGCAGTGTGCAAAATCTACATCGTTCTCATATTCATATTCATATTCATATTCATTTATTTTGCATTCCACAAGTACACAAGTTCTCACATGTATAATTTCAATATGAATGATGTAACCAATATTTTTGTAACAATATTCTGATTTAAAAGAGTGTCCGTGGAGTTTCTAGCCCATACCTACTACCCTTTAGAATGGCCAACTAGTTTCATTTTTGTGACAGACGTCACCGTCACTAATTGAAATAAATGCTTTGAAGTTTATTTCTGGAGGATTGAACGATAACAACAAATAAGAAGTCTACGATCCATAGCACATTTTAAAGTCGGATTTTTTTACAATTTTAGCTAAAAATAAAATAAAAAAACCATAAACTAAAATTTACGGACATACTCTCTAGGATTATCACCGGTTTTTCAATCAGAGCATCTATGAAACTTAAATGTGCTACTTAAGTGTAAATTAAAACTTAATTTATTGAGGGCTTTACCCGCCCACGGGTATAATGGCATCGTTATTGCACCAAATGATCCATAAACGTCAAATTAGAGAATTTTCGTATAAAATTGAAGAATCTATTGATTTGGACTTAATTAGTGAATGTCCATAAGTCGTTAATTTCTATAATATTTCTTGAAATGGATTACGTTTTTTTTTAAGTTAGTCTTTGCCAACTGCTTCGTCTGTATCATTAATTTAATTTAAGTAAGTATTTATTTTATTATGTATTTGTATAGCCTATGTTGTCCCAGTACAGAGCAAGGCCTTCCGTTCTCCTTTTCCTTTCTGTCTTGAGCTAGTGTGGACCAAACCTGTCAGTAGGCGTCAAGCTCGTCCCGCCATCTTCTCCTGTATCATAATTATTTAGATATAATTTGTCTTTCGAAAGATTCTTAACAATTATTTTGTAATTTTCAATTTCTTGGTTACGGAAAATAATATTTCGTCAAGGGTATGCGTAGTTCATACAAACGTAATACCAAAATAATTTGTAAATCAAACATATTCTTAAGGTAGTGTGTATTTATTCCGATTGGATTACATAAATGTAGCCTAAGTTACTCCTTATTATATCGGCTATCTGCCAGTGAAAGTCCCGTCAAAATCGGTCCAGCCTTTTCAGAGATGAGCCGGAACAAACAGACAGACAAAAATGGTAAAAAATGTTATGTACCGTGTATACATCCATATGCATTCAGTCAAAAGCGGTTATTTTAATATTGCAAATAGACACTCCAATTTTATTTATTTGTATAGATGTATAGATTAAATCAATTTTATGAACATTTTACTTCTTCCAAATAAATAAAATAACGGAATCAAAGAACTAATTCATTGTATTACAGTTTGAAATCAATAATATTTAATTTTAGTACCTATTGGTTATTTTAATGAAGACTATTCTTAAAGTCATCATCATCTACGTAGCTATTTCCTAACTATGTTGGAGTCGGCTTTCAGTCAAACCGGATGCAGCTGAATACCAGTATTTTACATGGAGCGACTGCCTATCTGACCTCCACAACCCAGTTACTAGGTAATACGATACCCCTTGGTAAGACTGTTTGTCAGATTATCGGGCTTCGGTCGACCCGTAACTACTGTCAAAGATCCACGAATGACAGTCGGGACCAACAGCTCAAAGAGCTTGCCGAGGGCCGAGGGACAGAGGGTCTTGGACCTTGGTATGTAAAGAAAGTCATTCATCCACGTACCAACCTCAGCAAGCGTAGCTTAACCTGATTGATCGATCAGGTTATTATTTCTTAAGTCTTCTGTACTTTTAATGAAACTAGGTACAAAAAATATTCGTTCTACATCTTTGTCCGACATCACTAGATCCAATTACACCCCTTTCGTCAAAGTTGGTAAAAAGAGCCCGCATTTAAAACGGTTCTAAAGCGTAGTGCACACTGTGAGTGCATTGTTTTAATTATTTTTTGAGTTACTAAGAACAATAGACTGATTGTTCGGGCGCCCCGTGTAGTATTATAAAAAGGACTCTTTTATGCAAATCAATTTTGTACGAATTATTATTTTATTTTTTTGCTTTTTGTTTTATTCATACGGGCGATGCACGTGTGGACTTGCCTTTCGAATTCGTGATGTGTTTTTTAAATTGTTCAACGGCTTTATTTGTCGAATGTTCAAAATTCAATTTTAAATATTAAATCATTGAAGATTTCTGGGCTAGGAGTTTCTTAGTAGGTTATAATAATAATAAAATTATTAAAACTTTATTGTTCAGGTAAAAATGTTACAATATTTAAATAACAATAGCTTCCACACTAGGATTCCCTGTGTCGTGAAGACCAGTTTCCTTCATCTTACTGGATTATTTGGTACATAGTATATATCATCTGCCTTGCCTTTTCCCAACTATGTTGAGGTCAGCTTCCAGTTTAACCGGATGCAGCTGAATACAAGTATTTTACATGGAGCGACTGCCTATCTGACCTCCACAACCCCGTTACTGGGTAATGCGATACACCTTAGTAAGACTGGTTATCAGACTTTCGGGCTTCCGACGACCCGTGACGACTGTCAAAGATCTGCGAATGACCAACGGCTTAACGTGCTTTCAGAGGCACGGGTCTTGGTATGTAAAGATGGTCACCCATCCACGGACCAATCGTGGCAAGCGTAGCTTAATTGTACAATTATGTTTATTAGTAAATGAGATTTGAAATAGATCAAAAATTCATTGGCGGTCGAAGTGACTGGGGTGTCAGTCTAAATAAAATTAAAAACTCATCTTAAGAATGTTTTATAACGCGGACCTGCCTGTTCCCACTTACCCACTCAATAAACTGGTGCTAGTATAAAAAAAGATAAAACACAATAATCTAAAACGCAAAAAGCAACTGTTTCCGCCCGGGATCGAACCGGGGGCCTTGTGCGTGTGAAGCACACGTGATAACCGCTACACTACGGAAACTTGAGAATCGACAACTAAATACCAGTTCAGTTAATGAACAGTGTGAACAGTGCGGTTACATATTATCATATACTGATAAGGGAGTCATAAATTACTTATAAGTGGGTTATAAATATGAAATATATTATTAATATCATATCTCTAACGCAATAGGGGGCATCGGGACTATGTCGTAAAGTGTTGGTCTATTTATAAAAGGTTTCTGATGTGCCGAGGAACGTTTGATAAAATACTTAAAGCAAGATTCACAGATCGGCCTTTATTTCACTATAAGTAAGCATTTCACTTGATTAAGAATCGTATATTAATACGAATAATGATCACATTCGTACACAGATAAGCGAATGTGTTGTGTTAAAGCCTTTCATTCGAATATAAACATTAAAAGTATGCAAATAATGCTCAAATTCGTATGCCACGCTTACTTTACCTACCTACTTAACTACAGACGCCAGCACATCAACCTACTACAATCTGTCAAATTTCTTCAATAGATTTTCAACTTTATCGCTAAAGTATAAGGTTCAAAGTTGATTGGGAAAATTTTACAGTACCGGGTAGCTTGCTGTGCTGGCGTCTGTACAATGTAAAGATAAAGCGCAGTCTGTGAATCTTGCTCTTATTGTTAGTTATAACAGAATGGGGACAGTTAATTTACTGAATTACTAATTGAACTAGTAATTTCTAATTAGGTGGCTAGCATTCTAGGAATCAGTTACATCTTTGTGATATTTAGTACTAGCTTCTGCTCGCGAATTGGTCCGCGTGAAATGTCTTGCTCGCCCAGACCCATCATGTCTCATCGCATCGTCTACTCGCGCTATTACTTCGTTTTCGGTCAGTGTTCTTTTTTTTTTTTTCTCTCGGGTCCTAAAGGTCGTTGCATGATGTTAAGAAGCCTATAGTCTTCCTAATTGAGCTATCAAATGCAAAAAGATTTTTCGAATCCCACTGGTAGTTATATTAGAGCGTTGAAACAAACAAAAAAATTAATAAACTTTTCAGCTTTATTATTCGTATCTAAAGATATAGATTAGCATACAGGTTGGTCAAAAAGTCTAAAAGGAGGTCATTTCCAACAAAATAAAATATCTTTCTACAGCATGGCCATAATTTAATTGCCCTAAAAGTTATGAATATATTTGTATACCGAGTTCTTTTACAATAAGACTAATAAAAAAAAAAAAAAACAATAAAACAAACTATGTTGAGTATGTTGTATTATTACTAGATAATGTATCAGTACTACAAAGTTCTATTGCGGCTCTGGGTACTTTTCAAGAGCAAATAATATTTTTTTACAAAAACTTTGAAGCGTTACCAAAAATTATTTCTCACTTTAAAAGCGTTGGAAATGTCCTCCTTTATCTCTCTATTTCGTTTGATTCACTATAGGTTACAACCACATACAACAATGTTACTAATACGTCCACCAATACTGCTGAGCGTGCCCGCCTGCTAGCTGTTGGTGAGTGGGAGTCGGGCCTCTAGCTTCAGGCGCTACCGTCATCACCCGACATAGGCACTATGCTGGGTGACACCACCTTCTAGCTCGCTACTTGTCTAGGTGCTCCTTGCGGGGCTCCGCATCGCTTCCATTGCGGTGAAGCTGTCGACTGCCTCGGACACCATGGCCTATCCTGCAGCATCACGCTAGCATCCATGACCTCATTCGTCGTGCTGATGCGTGAAGTCTTCGGGCGCCCGAAGGCGTTAGGCGGAGGAGCAAGTATAAAACACTGGTATATTCGTATAAGAATTTTCGTAACACTGGAATCGCACCTAGGGACTCACTGGCAGTCGGAAACCGCTTTTTTTTTTATGGATGGCAAATCATCTAATGACTCCTCCCGCTCTGGGTGGAGCGGAAGGGAGTGTCAGGCTCTTACTGACTAAAACCCACCCGTGTTCCTTCCTTAGCCCTTTATGTTCCGGGGCAGCGGTAACCCTTTCGGACAATCCCGCTACGTCATATCGTATCGTCGTAGTGTTGTATCGTCGTAGTGTTGTATCGTCGTAGTGTTGTATCGTCGGAAATCGCTTTGCGACCCTTTTTATACAGGTCACTACTTTACATACATATAAGTAGTATATTTATCTCACGAAGCGACGCGCGCTTTACTTGTGGTGACACGCTGTGAATGTGTGTGTGAAGACAAGTACCTACTTCCAACTTCGCCATTGTCTCGGACGGTACTGAATGCTCACACGCACATTCACATCGTGTTTGTAACTACAAGTAAAGCGCGCGTCGCTTCGTGAGATAAAAACACTGTCCAAGTCTTGTTTGACTGGTACTGGCGGCTTATTTGAAAATCTGATGAGTTCTTATAATACTCGTACTGATTTGATCTTTTTAATAAGAATATTAACTAATGAGTTTAAATAAATTACCTTCAGAACGTGATCAATACAATGTCAATCAACTCTGAAACCGGTTTGTTTTATGGAGTGATTGAAATAAAGATTATTTTATTACTTTTCTGCCCTTTTGGTGTGTCAGCGTTCTAATTGTGTCTCATTCAAAATGAGAATCGCTTTAAGGACGCTATCACATTTTTCCACGAATAACAGTGCTTTTCAGGTACCATTTTAATGAACTTGGAGTCGCAACTGCATGGATATCTTGGTTTCAAATTAAAGATAATATATTCATCTCCAGAATGGCTCCATAACAATTAAATAGCCCTATACAAAATTTTCACACAAATACGTTTTTACCATCACAGTAATCGCAAAAAATTTAATAAAAAGGGGTTTGAATAAGTACCTATATAGCTAAATCCACTGCATATTTTAATTTAAAAATAAGAAGATATTGTTGCTTATATAGTCCTGATACGACAAGCTAAATATTTTGTAGATAAATAAATAACTTTTTCATTTATGAGACAAATAAGAAACGCTCTCAAATTTCTCCATACATTTTCTACCCGCGGACACTTGCGGTTCGTCATTCCGCGCTCAGAGGCGCTCGTGGAAGCACGTCTGTGTCGCTTTCTCGCAAAAAATAATTACGTAAAAAAGTGAGTTCCGAGTTGTGTACTGAGGTCGGACGAAGTTGATACTTTTTCGGACCGAAATAAAATTAAGTACGATTATTGGTATTTTTTTCAGAAACAAATACTTAGTTGTAATTTTTACAAGCTTTTATTTAACTTGCAATGTATGTATGTACGAGTATGTATGTATGTAACTATGTTTGTTCGGGTGGACTCTTGCAACTAAATTTTGAACCAGATATCTTCAACCGATTGAGCTGAAATTTTGTATGTACTTTTAGTTTGGATGACAATGCATGGTTAGCTGTGTGACGTTATTCTAAATCAAAAATGGCGGAACGCCCAAGATGGCGGACTACTTATTTTTAAGGCACTCCTACAATATGGATATCAAATGAAAGCGATTGCTGAGAATAACTCGAAAAATAAAATGACGTCACTCTAAATCCAATATGGCGGACTTCTAAATATGGTGGACTAGTTATTTTTAATGCACTCCTACAATATGGGTATCAAATGAAAGGGATTGCTGAGAATAACTCGAAAAATAAAGTGACGTCACTATAAATCTAATATGGAGGTCATCAAAAGATGGTGGACTAGTTATTTTTAATGCACTGCAACAATATGGGTATCAAATTAAATTACTTGCTGAGGATGACTTGAAAAATAAAGTGACGGCATTCTAAATCCAATATGGCGGAACACCAAAAATGGCGGACTAGTTATTTTTAATGCACTTCTACAATATGGGTATCAAATGAAAGGGCTTGCTGAGAATAACTCAAAAAACAATGTGACGTTACTCTAAATGCAATATGGCGGACTTCTAAAGATAGCGGACTAAGCTTTTTATGCTTTCCTACAACATGGGTATCAAATGAAAAGTCTTGCTCAGAATACGTATGCGAGTTAAACTCCACAAAAAAACCTGTCCAGCAATAACTAAAAAGTAAAAAACAAATTAAAAGTAATTTTTTTTTTTTAAAACAAGCTTTTAGTTAAATGCGCTAAAAAGAATAAAATAAAATTGTCCTTTAAAACTTTTACTATCAACTTATAACGTCATTAAGTACACAAGTTATATATGATATAAAAGCTTGTTGCGAGATTTACCTGTGTAGATAAACAAGTAAATAACATGATCTGATTGATTTTAATTTTTTTAATTTTCAAACTAAGTAAATACGAGTACTTAAATCTGAAAAAAACTTTTTTACTTTTAATTTATTTATTTAGTGGATGTAGATGACGGATAAAGATTGTACCTATAAATATTGATTTTATTATTTTATAATCAAATTAAAATGATGGAAATGTTTTTTTTGACATTCGATATTGATAGTCGATTTTGGGGTTTTTCGGGGTGATGATTACGAATATAACATCCATTTTTTATTCAAGGTGGCGGATTTTTGTTTGTGACAAATCGACTTACGGCCAATTTCTTCATAATACCAGTATATCCAGTTGTCATGCTACGTCACAGTTTTACTCTTCAATTCAGTAATTTTTTTTTGTGAATTATAATGTTGCTATATTGAAGAATACAATTGTGACGTAGCATGACAACTGAATAGACTGGTATTACGTTTAGTCGGTTAACAAAGTCGCGTGGTTTTTTTGTTTACCTTTATTTAGCTACCTAAACCTATGGAGTATAGTAGTAGTACAATGAAATATTTTCTATGTGAAAAGACAGCTGTGCTGCTGGGGAGTTTGTTGCGCCACTTCTTCCCAGCGAAAGCACTAAGAAGTGAAGGGCGGGCGTTTTGGGGACTGTCTTTTGTAATTTTGACATTCGAAAAGTGCTGATTCTCAGCCTAATTTGAATAAATTACTTTTGATTTACTGTTTTTTAATTTTTAAGTAAATAAAATACTTACTGTTTTCATAAGGGAATGATTATTATTAAATATCACAACGAAACTCTACGATAAACTCCCAGGCTAGTTTTATTATTATGTAATAGTATTTGATTATGTAATACTCCAACAATTGACATCAAAAATAATATTTAAAAGTACTTAGGTACATCTTTTCAAACTAACAGCAGACTGTGGTATAAATGTGGATGTTCCTTGTAATACTAAAATGTTAAGGTCGTTTTTGGGTACCTAGTAATGAACATATTGACTGATGAACTTCAACAATACTAAAAACATGATTATCACGCAGATAGTAAGTACTAATAACACTTAACAAATTCGATTGCGAACTTACAACTAACTTTACTCAATAAATACCAGCAAAATTAAAAAAAAAATCTTCAAGTACCAAGATTAGTTAAGTTACGTATAAAAATCGAGCGAACAATGGTTTCAATGTGTGCGTGCGCGTAATGTTGCTGTGTTGCGATTCAGATACCTAAACTTGAGCGAGTTCAAAATGTGATAGCGTCCTTAATTAAAAACATACTTACCGACGATAAAATTAATTGCTTTTTAATGTTTGAATAATTAGTTGTTCGAAGACATTGCCTTATTTTTAATTCTTTTTACCTTTTGTCGTAGAATCATTTTATTCTAAGTGCATCGTCTTTACATACTTACAATTACATAATGAATGTATACCAAACCTTTTAAAATATTTTAAGTCGACCCCGACCGCGCAGTGGCGCCCTCATCGTTTGTTTTTATAATCATTAAAACTATAATAAAACTAAACTAAACTATCGTTTGTAATAATAATAACGTATAATCTTGTAGAGCATAACGTAACATGCTTATTTTCTGCATTTTCATTCTAAAATAAAAGAAATAACCAAACAAACCATAATTATTTTGTTTTATTTTTATTGCTAAATGGGCCCGCTCTTGGGATCACGTCTGATGGAAAGCGACGATGGTAACTTACGACAATATTACATTATATTTATATATGTATGAACTTATAGCTATTTTAACAGCCAAGACCACACAGCACCAAAAAGTAACATATCTATAGGTAAACTTAATAAGTACATATAATTCCCATTGACAAAATGTGTATTTAGTCGATTTTACATAAAACACTAGAGCGGCGTTAGATTGGTAATAAAAACGTCAAGAATATTTATTTACTATTTTATGACATTTTTGTCGACAAACTGTCATTAGATGTGAAACGGCCCGGTACCACTCTAGTGCAGGGTGGAGAAGAAATTAATGTACCTAACTATAATTTTCGATATAAGTAAGTATTCCATTTATTTATCTGGTACTGTGTTATTCAAAATATTATAACGGTATTTACATAATTTAAAAGCTAACAGTCTTAAAATAATAATATTTACAAGTATATAAAAAGGAGGGGAAATAATCAAAGGGCATCAATAAATTTGTCCGCATCGCTGTCAATAGAAAAAGTGGCCAAAAGGCTGGCACCATTGCCACGTTGTATGGCAATGCTGATTTTTGGCCAAAAAATAGGCCTGCCCTCTGGTCACGTGATGAGTCGACCAACCGCTTGGCGATAGAATAATATATAAATGACTTGCCGAAAATCGAATGAAATCGAGAGGCCTATGTCTTGCAGTGGACTGTGAATCATTTTCCCTATCTAAATATGAACGAAAAACACTTCAACCATCTCTATTACAGTGTAAGCAAAATACGTAGATAATCGAATGTCAATCAAAGCGTTCACTCCACTCAATGATTGACGTATCCCATGTTCAACTGTCCGTGATTGACGCGGTGGGCAGTACTGCCGTACACCGTGCTATTTGAAAAAATAATTGTTCAGTTGAATGAGTGAATGACTGTAGGGTGATGTAAGAATGCGACTGTCACTCTCAGAAATGTCAAAGATTATGTGGTGAAGTTGACTTTTGACCCTGAAGATGATTGTTTTTCTTGTAGACTCATAGCATATTATTGGCCCTTACATTTTGGCAAGGCCGTCGACTGTTATACTCTGACTGACTGTTGATTGTTGTTGTTTACTTTTGATAAATTGTCAGTTTTCAGAAAAATAAATGTGTTACAAATACTGCATTCTACTACTTCTATTAAACTTCCGATTCCAATGTAACATGCCCAGGGAAATAAATAAACTTTAAACAAATCACGTTACTGATGCATTACTTCAATCGCAACGCAACGATCTAAACGTCTCCGACTTTATAGCATTTGACGCTTTCTTCGCTATTACTGGCGCCTGACTTTATGTGCTATGAATTTAAACTATTATTTACTACACAATCCAGCAGTTTTTGATACCATTACACCAACACGTAAGGCGAAACGTGTGTAAATAAATATTAAATGGTGGAACGACAACTGGTCCACATACCTGACTCTAATCGTGATAGTCTAAAATGTCAACGATTTTATGTGTGTTGAGACACTCCGTGGTATGAACTGACGCCTTATGGGACATGGTGGGAATCTCTAAGTATATGTATGTTGCAGGCAACTGGTTAAATTTGTCGTTTAGTTAACCACCTGACCTTTGGTGCTCGCCTCGCTTCGCTCTCTTTGCTCGCACGAGGTTGATCACAGTTCTAACCTAACCTAACCCATTTGGTCGGGATCCCCTGGCTTAGTTACTGCAACCAATTCGGCTCTCGCGTGATTGGTTACAGTTCCAACCTAAACTATATTATTGAATATCATTCAGGCCGTTAGTTGAACGGTCACTGTTTAGTTAAAAGGCTAGGCATTTAACTAAACGGCTAATTTAACCAGTTGCCTGCGACATGCATATATGTCTTGTAAGAACTCCTTCCTCGTGGCATTGAAATCTTAGAGCCTCATCTGGTGATGACTTGTGAATATCGGAATCGGGATATTAAAAAAAAGTAACGTAAAAAAATTAAATCGACTTCAAAAAGAAATTAACTCAAAATTATGAAATAACTTTAATTTCGGAAATCGGTCTCTTGGGATCTGTATTTTAGTTATAGTTGTTTGCCACCAACTTTCGAAATTAATGTTATTTCATAATTTCGAGTTAATTTCTTTTTGAAATCGATTTAATTTTTTTACATTAGGTACTTTTTTATTTCGTAATTTGTAGTTTTTGCATTACCTTTTTAGTAGTAATGTAAAAACTGGAGTACCTATTTGTTTGTCTTATGTAGGTAATAGTTTTGTTGTAAATATTGCACTAGAATTTGACCAAGGTTTTAAGATGTTTTCCCTTTGACACTTCACTTGTAGCTGCGCCAAAATGTATAATTTCCACACTTTGTGTTCACAGTTCCCGCCATACAAAAAGAACACGCCTCCAAAAATGGTGGGCAAATAGCAAGCATGATTTGGTATTGGTTTGCAAGAAAACTTCGATCCTCAAATAGACACCACTCTATCCTATATCCTAGTGTCATCCGATTGTTTATGCACCTCGCATTTATTCGGTATAAATCGTTGTCCGAGTCAAGTCTCTCGATTGGTCTATCGACCATCAAAGTAGTGTAAAGAACTTGCAGATATGTTATAGCCAGTCTGAAGAACAGCATGAGGGGATTAGAAATTACTTTTTAAAAAGCAGTAAAAGTAGGTGTAAACAATAATCACTTTTTTTAGGACGTATTTTACTATTACTACCTATTAAAATGTCGAGTTTGCCATAGCGTTGTTGCATACCAATTTTATTTTAATCTCAAATTGTCATTTGTCAATGTCAACTAATGTGTGTTGTCTTTGGTCCCTGGCCCTAACAAGTGTATCAAAAAGTACCTACTCTGTGCCCTAACATCATGGACTTATAATCCTAAGATCAAGCAATGGACAAAATTGTCAACATTTTTATTAAGCTTGAGTACGAGGCTTTTGACTACGTTGTATGTGTATATTTTGTCTTTTTTTATTTGTAATTTGCGTTTTGTTCGTGCAGAATAAACAAATTTTCTTTTTTCTTTTTTTCTTTCTATTTCTTCAATATCAATCTAGATCCCACTTTTACGTTGTCATTTCATTGGTACCTAATAGATGCTTACTTACATAAATAGATTCACAGCAGTGTAATTGAGCAACATGCATATGCTTTTAGATCTCATGCTTTGCTCTGCCGGCCCTCACTAATGTGATAAATCTGATTAGGAGCATCCGACGACGGCCACGTCAACCTAAAGGGATCAGAAGGGGCCAGGAGACCTGCATGCTAGGTGCATAGGATTAAGAGTACACTCTATAGGGGCTGGACCGAACTAATGCAATCATTCAGATTGTCGTCGTCCGCAATTGGTGTCCGATGGATTTTATCATCATCAGCCTATAGCAGTCCACTGCTGGACATATGCCTCTCCTATTGCACGCCATTCAACTCGATTTTCGGCAACTCTCATCCAGCTGCTACCAGCCATCCTGCGAAGATCGTCGCTCCACCTAGCCTGAGGGCGTCCCACATTACGTTTACCGATTCGCGGTCTCCACTCAAGAACACGTCTACCCCAGCGGCCATCGGTTGTACTGCTAATATGACCGGCCCATTGCCACTTCAGCTTGCAACTTTGGTTCTCAAACGGGCCGACGAACTTAAAATGGTGGCTGGAACAGACTGGATACGGGAGGCGGAGGACAGGATGTTGTGGCGCAGCATGGCAGAGGCCTATATCCAGCAGTGTACTGAGATGATTTTGACTGAAGTGGTACAGACGATAGCACATCAAGCTACTACAATCTGTCAAATTTCTTTAATAGATTTCCAACTTTATAGCTACATCATAAGGTTTAAAGTTGATTGGGAAAATTTGACAGCTTCTGGTAGCTTGATGTGCTGGCGTCTATACATGCGAGGCGTTCTCTAACAGTCCTTTGAAAATACAACACGCAGGTGAAAGTGTAGAAATCAATGTTCTTGCCTTCTTAATGACTGTCATGGTGTCTAAAGGACGATTCTAGAATAATGGTACACATCGCATAGGGTCGTAACATTATGCTGAGTGATGGCCTTTTGCGTGGATGTGATGCATGTTTTCCCACAACTCGTTTTTTATGCGTTTGTGTTATTTCTCTATTCCATGGCTAAATAATAACGGCCGCAGATGTCGATCGATCAGGTTAAACTACGCTTGCCGCGGTTGGTCTGTAGATGGGTGACCATCTTTACATACCGAGACCCCTCCGTGCCTCAGAAAGCACGTTAAGCCCTTGTTCCCGGCTGTCATTCGTGGATCTTTGATAGTCGTTACGGGTAGTCAGAAGCCCGAAAGTCTGAAGTCTGACCAAAGGGTATCGTATTACCCAGTGACTGGGTTGTGGAGGTCAGATAGGCAGTCGCTCCATGAAAAATACTGGTATTTAGCTGCATCCGGTTAGACTGGAAGCCGACGCCAACATAGTTGGGAAAAGGCTAGGCAGATGATGATGTTCTTTCTCTATTTACCGCAAATAAACGATTTTCTTTCTTCTCTTTTTCTTTGACAATACATGTCAGGATGAATAGAAAGATCAAACTCTCAGACACATCACGTCAAGAAAAGCTAGACACCAATAGATTTATGCAGAAGCCGTTTAGCCACAAAAACCCTCCAAATTGAATATTAAATAGCCATTAATATCTCAAAAATTCTGAACATTTACAGGAAACTATTAAATTGATGCAGACATTTACGATATCCCATCAAAACGCGGGAGTTTCTGATCATCTCACGTTTTCTGATATTTTAGGATTTTTACTACCATGTCGTTTTTTTGGTATTAATTTATTTGACATTCTGAGTTGATTTGGAAATGTGTTTTATGTATTACTAGCGTTTTTACGACTTGACAAAACAGAGATTTTTTATAGTATTTCTTATAATAGATTAATATTAATGTATTCTACCTACACATACTTAAACCTTTCGGAATTGTGAAAAATACATCAAAATCCATTGCGTACAAAAGACGGACAGAAACGTGACTATTTTGTATCCGATATAAGTAATATTTAGGTACAGATTTTACAAAAAAAATAACATGTTATGCGGGTTCAGCTTGGTTGACTCTACGTGTCACCAGAGGGCTGGCCTATTTTTAGCCCAAAGAATAAGCAATGCTATCCAACGTGGTAAAATGCTGCCAGCCTTTTGGGCAATTATCCCATTGACAGCGATGCGTACGAATTTTTTGATGCCCAATGAGCTCCTGCCTTTTTCTTTTTTTTAATTATACACTCGTATAATTATAATATATACAGGGTGAATTTTTCAAGTGGGCGTGGATGATAAATTCGAAACTATGAGGAATAGCGAAAAGTATTCAAAGGAGTCCCGGGCTCGATTTTGATGAAAACTAAAACGCAATGATAAAATAGGTTAAGTGTGTTACATAAATGATTCTAAGCTTGAAATTAATAAACGCTAAAGAGAGGGTTTTGTATGAAATGCGTGCATTCAGGGTCTCCGAATCTGAATTCCGAATCAGGAAGCCGGATGTATGCGACAAGCCTTAAGGTTTGGAAAGAAAAACTTAAAATCTTCAACTGTTTCTTGCTACTGATCTTGGTAACTGCAATGCCATTGCCACACCATGGAATTCTTGATTTTTTGTGCGAAGGTGTCCTGTGGCGTTTCATTGAGGTCTTGTAATCTCGTATCGGCACGATTTTTACTAAAATGTAGCATGCGATGTTAAAAGGCGGGAAATCATTTCACCACGGCTTGAACATAGGTAGCTATAATGCGACGGCAACATTGTCGCGATAAGGCGAACTATACTTCGCGCGCTCTATGTCGCACACCGCTGGACATCTAACTGTGCAACAGAGAGCGCGCGAAGTAATAATAATTAACAAAAACTTTATTGTTCAGGAAAAACATTACAATATTTAAATTACACTAGCCTCCACACTAGGATTCCCTGTGTCGTGGAGACAAGTCCCCTTCGTCTTACAAGATTTAGGTACAGACGCCAGCACATAAAGCTACTACAATCTGCCAAATTTATTTAATAGATTTTCAACTTTTTCGCTGAAGTATAAGGTTCAAAGTTGATTGGGAAAATTTTACAATTTCGAGTAGCTTGATGTGCTGGCGTCTGTACATAGTAGGTAGGCTCATACATAGTCTCGGTTGGTAAAATTTCTGAGGCGACAATAATCGAGTGTTCTTCCAAACAAATAAATTCATCTAAACATGTAGTTAACTTAGGTGTATCCATATCCATACTAATAATTATAAATTCGAAAGTAACTCTGTCTGTCTGTCTGTCTGTATGTTACCTTTTAACGCCTACCGCTGAACCGATTTAGATGAAATTTGGTAAAGAGATAGCTTAGAAACACTCTGTACACGCGTACTTGAAGGAGGGCAATGCGGCAACGTCGCAATTTATTTATGAATGAAGGGCCGCGTGTGCGGCGATCTTTTACGTATCAATTTAACATTTTTAGTGAATATTTTAATATAAAAAAAAAAAAAACATTTTATTTTCGAATGGTAATATTTTTTTAGCATGTATGGATGCTATACTATTGCGGGTTAACGGGAACGCCCTCTGTTAGTTAACATACTGTATACTTACTTACAAAATTTGTGGTGCATTTATTTTTTCAAAGTAGTAGGTAGTAAAACTTCTTGGATTTGATAGCGGTGCACAAAAAAGCTATTTTCTCATTTAATTCGTAGAGCTTCAAAGATAGTACTTAAATCCACATAAATCATTCAACTCATAAACTGTTATCTGAATCTGTTAATAGATGAAAAAGTCGCTAAAAGATTGTAATAAACAAGTAATAAAAACTATCTAGTCCACATTGCCGCATAATTTACTATCCTCCAAAAATCTACTGACGATTTTATGAACATGTATTTCTTTCTCATTAAAACTCAATCTCCCACTTTAGGTTGACCTTACCTGCCTTCATAGATCACAAACATTTATTCCCATCAAAGTGCTTTTAAGACCAGTTCTGGTATAATGACAGGTTACTTCAAACAAACTTCACCTAAGTTTTCTCGGTGAGATTTTTACGGCATCAGGGGTCTAAAGAGTTTGGTGGTAAAACTAATTTGGTCTCGCTTCTTATATTATTGTCCAACTTTAGAGCCGTGGTAAGTAATAAAAGATTTAAATAGAAAATAGATTTTAGGGCCGTTTTACGACCGAGTACGGCCCTAACAGACGTTGCAGCGTATTTGGTTATGTTAAGTAAATAGGTGAAAGTGAAGTGCTGTGTGTAATAAAGTTTATTGTGTACTAAATGGCAGTATGTGAATGCAATGCATACGTTTTACTGTGTGGTAATTCCGTTTTACATGTACTTAAAGGCTTTCATGGATTTCAAAGATTTTGATTCTAGATTTTAGTTTACACAAACCAAAAAAGGAGTCTGTAAGTCGTGATCGTGAGGAAGATACGAGAAAAATATCCTGGCAGTCATTTTGAAAAAAAAAATCCAAAAAGATAAAATCTCACAAATTTCGGAATATCCAGCGCTTTTTGGCATTTACACCAGAATGCACGCTAACTTTATTAGTGTACTGATGGCGTCAACGATAAAAGCCGTAAGTAATTGAAAAGAAATTCCAAATTCGATTTGTAACCGACTTTCGAATTCGCATCATAAATCGTCGGTTACCTAAAACGGGACGATTTCCATTCGATTTTACTCAGCTGATGCATTCGATTATGGAATTCGGTATCGTAAATCGTGGATGTGCCTCGGGTATCGAGTACTCGGATAATTTCCGAAGCAATTCGTTTGACAGGTGCCGCAAGCGATGACTTTACTCTGTTGCATGTCTTTATTCGGCTTATTTCCCCTTGTTGACTATGATACTCGTACCGTCGTTTTTGCTGCCAAAGGATGCATTATTTGTAAGAGTTTATTGTGTTGTGTTCCTTTAATGCACGTCGTTTAAATGCGGTCCGATGTGTTTATTTGTACATGTTCAAATATAGCTTCTGTGACAGTATTTTAAACGCCGTTTGCACCTTTCTGCGGTGGACCAATAAGTAGTGAAAATTTACGGTCTTTGCATTAGTTATAGGTCTATTGACTTTAATATAGATAGGGTAACCAATACCATTTAAGTAACGTAGCATAATCAGCCTATAATGTTCCCACATTGCTAGGACACAGGCCTTCTGTCTTCGAGAGGGAGTGGGCCACTATGGCCACTATTAGGACTACTGCTACAATCCACCACACGGGCCCTGTGCGGACTGGGAGATGTCATATGTCTTCGAATTTTTGGTTCTACGATATGCCGGTTTTCTCACGATGTTTTCCTTCAGAGTGGTGATGAAATAATTTGCACAAAGTAAAGTGCCTGCCTGCGGGCTAATGGTGTAACACACTACTTATCAGTAGCAATAGGTTTCATTTTGACAGTTCAGCAACATACATTGCGTTGTTTACGTTGTTCAGCAGACACTTTTTTCGAACATATGAAGTAATGGATTAGTAATATCCTTTAAAATAATTATTTAGATTAATAGTGTGTTACGCAATTAAGATGCAGTCGTGCTATTCTGTAAAAGATCACCGTGAAAACTTAGGTGAAGTGAGCTTAAAGTGAGCTGTCAATCCCTAGCTAGCCCTAGCGTCAGGTGGAATGACAGCTCACTTCACTTACATTTTCATGGTGAGATTTTTACAGAATTGCACTGCTGGTTTCGAACCTACGATCTACAACTCGTAAGCCGGGGCCGTTGCCACTGGGCCACCACTAAGTAACGTATAACATATTGTCTCAAATGTGCTATTATTTTATATTTAACTTTATTTGTGGTCGGCTATAGCCTGTTAGTCTACTAAAATGCGGCGGAAGATATCTTCAGCGCAACTCAGACACGACTCAGTCTATATTTGTGCCTGTGTCTGCTCTCATTTTCGACCTGAAAATCAATGTTCGCTATGACACCTTGATAACCGTATTGTGCGCACGCGGCACGACTGCGTCGTGTTCGGGTGCAATCGGACGCGCTCGTGACGGCTCGTGTCATTACGCGCTTGTTCGGTCAGCTTCGTGCGCACCCGTTTCGGCGTTACGATTGTACGCGTGGAGTAGGGTTAGCAAAAATATGTACAGTAGGTTTAGTCTTTCTTTGGTTTTATTTCTATGTAAACAGTCGTATACAGGGTGGCACGAACATTGACGCGCGACCTGTTACCATGAATTCAGTACAGGACTCTGAACCCCCCGAATTGAAATTTTTCGTCAGTCATAAAAAAAAAAAAATTGCTGTTCCATAAATTTTGACCTTGACCTTTTTGTTTTATGAAACAGCTGTTTTTTTATAACCGTTGAGAAATCCCTACGCTAGGAGGTCTACAATCATGTGTTTGCGCGTCGATGGCCCAGCCAGCCTGTAATATCTATTCTATCATTCAATTTTATCACAGATTTTTTAGCCGAACGAAGGTACAACGTGCGTTGAAAGTCTCAGGAATGCACTGAATGCGGAAGGCACTGGAATGGTCGTTATGCCAATGCTTGGTAAGAAGTACAGGCTCCAGCACATCAAGCTACCCGAAACTGTCATAATTTCCCAATCAACTTTGAACCGTATGCTTTAGCGATAAAGTTTAAAATCTATTAAAGAAATTTGACAGATTGTAGTAGCTTGATGTGCTGGCGTCTATACAACAGAAGACATCTTACGGTTGAATTTTGGCACTGATTTTCGGACTGGTAGCATGTGAAGAAAAACTTTCATTTTTCATGGTTGTTCCTTTATTTGTAACAATGCAATTTATATTATGTAAAATAGACTGGTTTAAGTAGCTTATTAGGAAATTCCTCCCTAACTCCTGATGCTCTTTGATTCTTTATTCCCTGCAAAAAAAGATTGAAAATATACAGTTATGTCAATTTCAGTTTTTATAAGTACCGACGAAAGCTCTAATTCGCCAACCCTACCACCACCATCACATTCACTGACCATAACTGTCAAAATCGTGCACACGATTATTAACATTGTTGCATACGTATAGGGGAGGTAATTGCTTGCATATTTAACGCTGTTATTGTAACACTAGCTGCTGCCCGCGACGTCGTCTGCGTGAAGGCTCTACAGCACCAAAAATACCTAAGATGCCAGTGTCGCTATAGCATTATAAGTAAACAACTTTTAAAATAGCATTAAAATATAAGTTTTTTTTGCAAGCGAAGCAAGTGAAGAGAGTTATATTGGAATCCTGCTGAGTTCAGTCATAAGATGTGACTGAAGGAAATAGAGAAAATAATGCAGGAATACATTCCAGGACACAAAAGAGTAAAAATACGTACAAAGGTATCATACCTTACAACATTTCCCTATAACGTACGTTGGTAGTTATGCTGCCAGGAGCCAAAATGTAAAGAGAGTCAGGACTGGTGACGCGGGAGCAAGCGACGTACAGTTGCCCGTGTGAGAAGCAACTCGTCCTGAGGTCGACACCCGCTGCCCTCAGTGTCTGCCCCTGCGACTTACTGATGGTCATCGCGAAGCAAACACTCACGGGGAACTGTACGCGCTTGAACTGGAACGGGAAGTTATGAGGTATGAGGGGAATGCGTGGTATAAATACTGCCTCGCCAACGCCACAACTCGTAAGAATTTCCGCCTCAATTTGTGTGTCTGTGGAGCGAGATGACTTTAAGGCGGGTCCCGTTACACAACTTCGGAGGAGATAGGTTCCGAAGAAGCATAATCGGGACACCGACCTTCAGCTTGATGGTATGCGCTGGAAGTCCACTTGCTGACAGGGAGTTCAGAAATTCCACGGGATAATGTGTGGCGTCATCTTGCTCGACAACAGTGTTTATCGAGGTGTAGTCTACTTCATTCCCCTCAATTTCCGAGAGAATGCATCCTGATCGTTTTTAAGCGTCAAAATGGCCCGCTCACACACCCAAGAATTTTGCTGGTGCGGTATACGACTGATGTCCCCGTACACACAGCGAATGAGTTCTTCTATGCTGGATACCACTCTACCGAGAGACTCTGGAAGCACCACCTGTCCACCTCTCTCTTCTGGTAGAGTGCCTTCGCCAAGACTTAGAAGGACATCGGAGAATTCTTGAGCTCTCATATTAAACGGTTGAATGTCGTAATTACAGACACAATTAAAAAGCCATTGTGTCTCGCGTAGATCTACGTTCCGGCATACGATGGGTTAATGGTCAAGCGCAGCGTACGAACTCGTGACCACAACGAAGATCATTTCAACGAAGCATTCACCTCGTCAGCCCTCGATCCCCGCGTCACCACGGAAAGCGTTTGCCGGAAATCGCCACTGAACAGAACTGTGGAACAGAATCGATGGGAATTTTAAAGTCCCGATTTCCACGGTCTTGATGCGGTGATGATTGGGGAGCTGGTAACCCATATTCGATCAGTGGATTGCCGCCGATAGAAATGACCACATCTTGAAGTGAACTGAGACAGGTGTTCAGCACGCGTTCATCAGTTACTTCGACTTCGTCTCCAGTAGCACGCCTCAATCCTCGTAGAAAATCTTCAGACAGATGATGGCGATACTTCTCCCACAAAGCTACCGGTTTCGCGACTCCACAAAACACCAAGATGACGGCATGCGGCTGGGACTGTCACTGACGCTCGCCTCCGCGAGGGTTTCATCCCAATTTTGGTCACTGTCGAGAAGGTCACGTGTTACCCAGGCTGCGCGGTAAGTGGGATACTCCACGCCATCAAATGTCCTCAGAAAGGCGAAAGACGTTGGGCCTCGGACAGTGTGAAGTAACAACCGCAGAAAATAGCATTCGCCATTATTCGGATGCACGGTATAAACCCTACCCAATGCGGTGTCTTTGAAAATTCCTGGAAAACTTTCCACAGCACCTCCTCGTCGACGTCGGTTAAATAAACCTCTTTGCTTGTCGTATGTGTAATATGAAGGCACCTCGCCATACGTAAGGGATTTGTTTTACATCACATTTAAGTTTATAATTAGATATACGACATGAAAATATATTAATTACCAAGCAATAATCACACAGATAAATACCGAACAAAAGTATTAACAGTCAATGTTTATTTTGTACTAACAACATGAAATTGATGAAGAAATGATCATCATCAATAAACATAACTTTTTTGTAATACTTAACACCGCATTTTTTTAAATTGTCTTCCTCAACTCTGCTCAAGATTTTGAGGGTTTTGTTGGAACTTGAATTTTTCAAAACGAACTAAGTATACGATACAACTTTTATGAAGAAAATGCACATTACCATCTATGAATTTAAAGAATAACTAACTACTAACCTCGCCAACATGATCAAATTTAAATTATTAATTTCCAAAAAGTGTTAACATGTAACTTGATTTGATTTTTATGAAATCTCATAGATGGCGCTGCTTCAAATTTTTCTTTATACTACTAACATTCATTAAACTATGTTTCTCTGCCCAAGTTACTTAAATGGCGTAGTTTTTATAGTGTAAAGCTAGATAATAGCATGGCTTACTCAAAAACAACATTTAAATATGCGTCGTTAGATTACACGCTGTCACAGAATGCGTAAGAAAAATAAAGATTCACAGCTCCTCCCCCGTAGGTGATAGCGTGATAATATGTAGCCTATATGTTGACCCGACCTCTTAGTAATACTCATGCAAAATTTGATGTAAATCCATGCAGCACTTTTTGAGATTAGCCCGGACATACAGACAGACAATCAGACAAACAGACAAACAGACAAAAATTCTAAAAATTATATTTTCGGCTTCGAAATCGATTGTAGATCACGCCCCAAATATTCTTTTAAAAAAATATTCAATGTACAGTTTTGACTTTCCTACGATTTTATTATATGTATAGATTAGCTCGTGGGTGTAGGGCTAATGTTTGTCTGCAATCATTTTGATAAATTGCCGTATATAATGATATGTAAGACACGAACGGCGTGACCTTTAGGCTTAGATTGGGCCTGTTATCGGCCTCCTATAATTGACGGTAGGTAATAATTAATAGTGACATGCCCCTTTTCTGATATGTTTATATTATAGGTCCTAAGTATAGGTTTTAGCTGGGTTTTAGGAATCTAAATACGTTTATTGTCAAAGATACAACACCTTTCTTTTTTTTTACAAGCTATTAATTATTGAAATACCTACATTTGTTTATAATACCATCCTTTCAGGGAGGGAACCGTGGCGTAGCTCGATCGATCAGGTTAAGCTACGCTTGCCGCGGTTGGTATGTGAATGGGTCACCATCTTTACATACTGAGACCCCTCCGTGCATCAGAAAGCACGTTAAGTCGTTGGTTCCGGCTGTCATTCGGGGATCTTTGACAGTCGTTACGGGTAGTCAGAAGCCCGAAAGTCTGACACCCAGTCTTTCCAAGGGGTATCGTATTACCCAGTAACTAGGTTGTGGAGTTCAGATAGGCAGTCGCTCCATGTAATGTACTGGTATTCAGCTGCATCCGGATAGACTGGAAGCCGACCCCAGCATAGTTGGGAAAAGGCTAGGCAGATGATGACCTACGTTTGTTTATACCAACATTTGAAGATCACCTCAAATATCTGTGGAAAAATACAAAGTCTATATTGAATTATGAATTATACACATCAAAAGTGTCTAGGGATCAACATATATTTTTGCAATAACTTTTCTCCTGATTGATATTAATTAAAATTTTCTTTAAGGATTCATCAAATAAAGTGTTTTCGTTTGTCACAGTAACGATAAACCAAGTCACCTTTGCATTAATAAAGAAATTTTCCATTTTCCTAATAAAGGGATTTTGACATTTGAACCACTAACACAAAAGTTCGAAAAAAAGACTGAAATAACAGTTTTCTTTAAAATTTTATTGGGTAACTTAAACAATTAATAATCCGTGTTTCTACCGCGAACACTAACAATACAAGAACATCGGTTTGGCATACTCAAAATGAGTTCATCCAAATCACGCTGTGGAATGGCAGCCCATGTTCGTTGCAACAACAAAAAAAGGTCTTCTTGCGACTGGATACCCTCCATATTCGGCAGAGCTCTTCTCTGTAGCATATCCCATGCATGCTCAATCGGGTTCAAGTCTGGCGACTGAGCAGGCCAGGGCAGGACATTGATGTTAGCTGCGGCGAGAGTCTGTCTTACAACTCTTGCGGTGTGCGGTCGTGCATTATCATGCATTAACTGAAATAAGGGACCGATTTGCACTTGTAGAGGAACGATGACGTCTGATACAATCGTCTCAGCATAAATTTGAGCGTTGAGGTTGCCTCTGATCCAAATCAACTCAGTTCTTCCGCCGATCCAAATACCCGCCCATACCATGATGGTTCCACCACTATAAGGATGGACTTCCTGGCAGGATTTTAATCGCTGTTGGCGTCCAGGGGTTCTCCAGTGTCGTATACGTCTTGTATCCGGTCTCATACCAAAACGAGACTCATCAGAAAAGCACACGAAACGCCATTGTTCTTCTGCCCAATTTCTGTGTTCAAGAGCCCATTGATATCGAATCCTACGATTGTGCATTGCTATAGGTGGTACCCGTAGCGGTCTTCGGGAATGAAGGTTCACTTCATGCAAGCGGTTTCTGACTGTTTGGTCGCTAATTAAGTTCCCTGAAGAGTGATGAAGCCTCACGGCTAACATCATGGCGGTTATTGTTGGAGCTCTTCGAGTTAAGATTTGAATGTATCGGTCTTGTCTCCGTGTGGTGCAGCGATACCGTCCTCCATGGCGCTCAGCCACGGTACCAGTGCTTCGGTAACGTGTCCAAAGTCGACTGATAACACTCTGACTTGTATTCAGAGCTAAAGCCACAGTACGTTGCCGGGAACCAGCTTCTATCATTCCCACGGCTCTGAGCATTTCTTCCCTGCTTAAATGACGTCGCCGCTCCATAATAACGTTGGTTTTAATCAGTAGTAGGGAAACAGTAGCACTAATAATGTCTTCAATGCGTTGTATGTTTTTATAGGGAAAATATTGACAGCTGATTTTCATCTTTTACTCGAATTTGATTCACAGTTCCTGATTCAAATTATGAAATGCACCAAAAAGGATCCATATAAATTTATAAAATCATAAATTTATTACAAAGCCACATCTCAATCTCAAGAAATTTGATGTGTGTAGTTAGGCATAGTGTAAAAGACTATAAATGTAATACAAAGTTAATAAAGTTATACTTGCTTATTTTTCTCCTACTTTTAGATATAAAAGACACCTGTCCCCAATAAACCTAGAAAAATCGCATAATCAGCGTAGGTAGTGAGAAGACATAAAATTACTTATAATAAAAAATGATTTATATGAAAATACAGTTTCATGTCGTTCTTTTATTCATTCACTATTTTGTGAGGTCGGGGTGGACTATAAAATTAAATATTATTAGACGTTCTAAGATTTTATGGTTTCGGCTTAAAATAGCCGGTCGCACAGATTTTATAGTATTGCAGTTGTTAGTTTTGCTGATTTATTGCGCACAATATAAGATGGGATTATAGTTTTTATGTGCAGTTACGGATTTGTATCTGTTTGATTTTTGGTGCAGAAGTATTTTCTTTTTAAGCTTATGTATAAATAACTAGCTCATGTCCGCAACTTCGTCTGTGTGTATTTTGTATTTCATCATTTTCTTAGATAAAATTTTCGATGGTTATTAAAAAAAACTGCTCTTTCATTGATTGCGGTCAAAATGTATGGAACAGCATTTTTTTCACTTTATCTGCCAGATCACAGACACAATAGTAAATCTATTGTTCACGGTCACCGGTGACCGCGGTGGCAGTCAAAGCCTTTAATAACCACCGAATAAATTCTACTTTTTTTTTGTCTAGAATCATGTGCTAAATTCATGGTAACAGGTTGCACGATTACGCTGGCACACTGTATATTCAGGATGAAAATTAGCCTATTTCTTTCTTCAGGCTACGTCTGTCTTTCATAACGATCGGTTCAGTGAAACGGGGGGATGAAAGGATAACCAATGGTGTTACTTTCCATGGGTATTAGTGTTCCCTGACCACAGACAGGTACAGGTACAGGTTTCCTGAGACATATATATTATATATATAGTATATTACATCTGTCTGATATTAAATTACCGTCAAAATGACCCCGTTCCTTAGCTATTAGTCTGCTAAGTTACTGCATGGGTAGGTTACTTCCCAGGTTAAGTAAACCGTAACTTAAGCTCAACTTAATCTATTTGACTTAATTTTAACAACAAGCGTGGAAACACTGAATGAACCTTTTGTTTGCATGATATTCTCAGATCATCAAGTTGCAAACTTATAGTACTTTACAACCTTGAATTACTAGTTATAATTGTGTTGTAGGCAATATTTTAATAAAACTATATGATTTTATTATTTGTGATTACTGATTAGGTAAGGGTACTTCGTTGAGCAAGTAATAGTCATGTCTGCCACCGAAAAGCTACGGTAAAGCTTATGTCAATCCGGTTGACGAGTGCTGTAGAAATACGAAACGCTTTTAAAGCGATTGTCAGTTGTCCAGATCCTCGGGAGCAGTGTTATTGTTTTTTTTTTTTAATAAAGTGTAAGTACCAAAATAGGGGCCCGTGGCTAAATAATAACAGCCGCACAGGTCGATCGATCAGGTTAAGCTACGCTTGCCGCGGTTGGTCTGTGGATGGGTGACCATCTTTACATACCGAGACCCCTCCGTGCCTCGGAAAGCACGTTAAGCCGGTCCCGGCTGTCATTCGTGGATCTTTGACAGTCGTTACGGGTAGTTAGAAGCCCGAAAGTCTGACAACCAGTCTTATCAAGGGGTATCGTATTGCCCAGTAATTGGGTTGTGGAGGTTAGATAAGCAGTCGCTCCATGTAAAATACTGGTATTCAGCTGCATACGGTTAGACTAGAAGCCGACCCCAACATGTTGGGAAAAGGCTAGGCAGATGATGAAATACCAAAATAAAGTATAAGTAACAGTAACAGCATGGAGCCTGCATGGATATGTGGCCGCTAACATGGAACTGCGTTGATCCATCGAACTTTAGAAAAAGATTTTCACATGGGACCAATGAGAGAAAGAAATGACAATCTCCAAGTCGAACTTTTTCTAAAACTTGATAGGCCGGGTATTATATAAATCATCATCATCATCATTTCAACTGAAAGACGTCCACTGCTGAGCATAAGGCACCCGGTATAGGTATCTCTAATGTTATCTTCCAAATAGTCAATCAACTGAGCCTATCGCAGTTCACTGCTGGACATAAGCCTCGCCCAGACTGCGCCACAACACCTTGTCCTCCGCCATCCACACCCAGTCCGTCCCAGTCACCTTCTTACGGTTGTCGGTGCATCTAGCTGGGGGTGTCCCACACTACGCTTGCTAATACGCAGTCTCCACTCCAGGGTTCGTCTGCCAATCATCGGTTAATTTCAGTTATCGTTCCCACTGCTGGATCACAGGTCTTCTTTCTATGAGAGGGAATGGGCCGTAATCCACAAGACAGGCCCAGTGTATGTTGTTAGATGTCAAATGTCTTCAAATTTCTGTTTCTAGGAAATACCAGGTTTCCTCACGATTTTTTCCTTCACCGTTTTTGAGAACAGTGGTGATGACATAAATTTCACTAAGTAAAATGACTGCCTGGGTTCGAACCCATGACGTATGTACAACTCGTAAGTCAGTTGTAACTACTGGGCTACCACTGTTCTCTTGCCCGCTCCATAGCGCTCCAAATGGTAGTTAACTCTTATCAAAACAGTTTGATCTACCCAAATCAGCCGATTTCGTCACACAATACAGTTGGTTTCCTTTCATAAGGTTTAATCTAATTTATATCGTGACGTACTTGAATACGATATACGATGGATGCTAATGTGTAAACATTCGAGGATTGGTATGTTCGTCACTGCGTGTAATGTTCTGTGGCTTGCAGGGACTTAGAGGTGGACTGGATGGGCTGGAGTGTATTTGAGCGTGGTTGGGTGGAAAGGTGAATGTTGGGTGAAGAAGGAAATCGAGTTAACGCGTTAATAAATTGCAAATAAAATGAAATGTAACCTTATAATGTAATTACAAAGCCAGGGTCGAAATAGGTACTTACCTTAATTTCAAACCGTATGTTCGAATAATTATTTTCCACACACGTCTGTACACTGCTGTAGCGGTATCTACAACGCCACATACGAACTACGCGTCATACTGACGTCACGCAAAATCCTGCATCTCTCAAGCAGAGTTTACCGCGCAATTAGCATAATATACAACCCTCCGACATGAATCATCGGTAGTTGCCCGCCAGACACAACGCCCAAATGGGTGTTGTGTCCAAATGGTCGGAGGATCCTCCCTTTTCTATAGTGTATGAGTGAACTTTACACCCTGTTCCTCACACCTCTATACTGCCATTGCGGGCCAGTCCTTTCAATAATAGCCAAATTCGTCCCTCCATTTTCACCTTGGTCTGCCGCGATGTCGTCTAACATTTAATCAGTGGTTATTTTAGCTCAAAACTCATCTGCCAAGCTGCATATCAGAAAATCAGATTTTAATATTTCATTTTGATAGTCTTAGTATCTAATAGAATAATAAAGGATTAAGAAAAACAAACCAAAAAATAACAAAGCCTCATCTAGTAACTCTACAACATGGTTATAGTAGAGGCAGCGACCCGCGATAGAGTCATTTCCTGATTTTGATGTCGCAATACAATGTTCCATGTCAGTATATCGAAAGTTTTGACATCTTTATTAGGTATATAAAATTAATGTGTTCGCAGGTAATAGTATTATTTTTTTATACCACTTTTATTATGGCAATGTATTTGGGAACAACGTTCTTTTGAAAGGTCGATTATGATTTTTGGTCGCGAGTTAATTTATATTTTTATGTAAGTGTGCTTTATCGTTGATGCCATCTTGCTGCTTAGCATAAGCAGATGATTTAATGGTCAAACGCAACCCAAATTAGGGAATCTATTAATTAGATTTTATTAGTTTTCCTAGAATCATTTATTTTTATGATAAAACGTTTTAGTAACGACATGACATCAGTAAATTATATAACTGGTGACTTGCGATCACATCTGGTTTTACTGCGATTTAGCAAAACTATTATGTGGTTTTCGACTGTATTTAGATAAATTCCGAAGTTTATTTTCAAACGAGAAGTAAAAAACAAAAAAAAAGGACTAGTTGTCAGACTTTCGGGCGTCTGACTACCCGTAACGACTGTCAAAGATTTAAAAAATTACAGCGGCGTTCCGAGGCAAGGATCTCGATATGTAATGGATGGTCACCCATCCATGAACCGACCTCAGCAAGTATAGCTTAACCTGCGATCGACTCGTGCGGCTGTTATTATTTAGTAAGTAAGTATTGGTTACGCAAACATCCCGCTGGTCATGATAGGTACAGTCACCAAAAGCGATAAGTAACTGTCGGACATTGTTGAAGCTTAGTAAGAAACCGATGGATGTTTTCGAATGAAATTTAATTTGATAAATGAACTGTTTGATTTCTATTCATCAAATAAAATTTTATTTAAAAATCTCCACCGGTTTCTTACTAAACTTCAACTACGTATATCCGACGACCCTGGTTATTTATCTCCTTTGGTGACCGTACCTGTGTCTAGATCGTAGCCCTCAAACCTCCTGGTGGTCTTTATAATCCAGTTGAAGATATGTTAACCAGATTGCGTGTCATATATCTTAGAGTAACTGATATCTATTTATGCAACCAGTTTTTACTGATACCATAGTAGGTAATCTACTGTAGTAGTGTTATTTACAGAGTCTTGGTTTAATTAATGTTAAGATTGCATTATCTTTAATCAAATTCAGTAGGACTTCCTGTGGTCCTATTTATTCTAGCTTGCAGTTGTAGTAGATATTTGCAATCGAAAGACTGTTTTTTTTTCTACACTCACGTTTAGTTATAAGTAGTTGTGTGAATAAACTAAGTACAAATTCAATATTGTGAAATATGTAAAATAAACGAGGTATTCCACTCAGAGCACTGATTTGAACCGCACTTGGACGAACAGCACTCGATTAGAATTTCGATGGATTTATTTATTTATTAAAACTTTATGAACAAGTAAAAAAATACCGTATTGTGTGTGTACTGTGTTTATCCTATTTACAACAAGATTATATATTCGGTAAAAAAGCAATGCATAAATTAATAACTATTCTAAATCATTTACTGACCAACAATGCATAATGGAAATATTTTATTTTTTCCATCGCCAGTTAACTTATATTCGAGGAATAAAATTGACGTTTGACAGATTTTGTATGCAATACCTAACTGTCAAAATTTCAAAATTATTCCTCGAATAAAGTTAGATGAATGGAAAAATCAGTCCCAAGACATAAATAATACTACACATTTTCTTTTTATCTGAATCATTTACGTATACTGCGCGATAGCAACAGAGCAAACGAGGATGTGACTGGTAGGAGCGATGCCTAATTCCGTCTAATTTCATCCTATAACTGTGACAAAGTTATTGTTGCAGCTGTCAGGGTGATATACCACACGACATACATTAAGTGAAATTGCGGTGATAATAATAATATGGGTTATAAGTTATAAGTGAAATGTTTGTTTTTTTCTGTTTTCCTTCTTAGTTAGTTTTAATCATGATCTGGCAGTTTGAGTAATTTACGCGGCCTACCCAAATGTCCTTTCTTTGGTATTGTTCTTCGAATCGTTGAGCTCCTCAAGTTCTGAGTTGAGCTGCACGATTTTTGACAAATCCGTGCACTGACTGGACAGGTCCGCTCAATCTGTGTGGTTCTTTCCTCAAAAGACCATTTCAGACACCAATCTACATGGTCTTCACATGATCTGACCAAGATTATGTCTGGACCTTAAAAAGAGACTGTGACCTCTGAGTTTGTTTCGGCCTTTCTTCTCAGAGTAGTCAGATAGGAAACGCCGACCTCATCTAGCTTAAAAAAAATATGACTGACGTGTGTTTGTACAAACCTACTTACAGAAATAAATCATTTATCATTTATGGTGGATAAGACACCCGTACGCAAAATACGCGTATTGGGTGGAGTTGCGGACACCAGCCCGTATTACCTATTCTACTGTGGATATGAAAGGTGTTAGTGATTTCAAAGCAACGGTGTGTGCACTTTATGCGAATGCGTATATTTAATTATCATAGGTAAGGTAGTTCCTTTAGCTTTTGCAAAGGAACTACTGATCCAAAAGTTCTCAGTAGTTCCTTCAAAGGAACTAGTGAGCACAAAGGGTCTTGTTAAGGGGCTTGTGGCTAAGTAATAACAGCCGCACGTATCAATCGATCAGGTTAAGCTACACTTGCTGCGGTTGTCCCGTGGAAACCTGAACTCATAGTTAATATAAGTCTGAAATCGCCAACCCGTCTTGAGAAAGCGAGGTGATCAACTGTCGTGCCTTATCTGTATGAGAAGACCCCTTTTACATACTTTTGGGTTACTAATGATCATGGTAGAGGTATGCGCTGACTTTAATTCATTGACTTTTAAAGACTTTTCAATCTTGCGGTATGTTAAGCCCATCGTCAGACCTTTGGGCCTTCGCTTTAACTGTCATAGGTATTTTTATGGCTCCAAGTTCTATTGTGTAACAGAGAGTCCCAATCGGATGGTCCCAATATAACAGAATTCACAAACTCATTATCTCAGGCCACCTCATTAAAGCCACAATTCTCCACTACATTACTCCCTTAAAATTTCACCCAAAATATAAACAGCACATATAAATTGGTCCAAAACTGTAGATAAGTCATTCTAATGTCCAAAATGTAACGCTTTGTGTGCGTGGGTCGTGGTGCGTGGCACCATTGCATCGCCCTTTGTTTGTGACCATTAGGGTTTAGTGTACTGACCGCATAGAACCAGGAAGCAACGGAATAGGAAATCTACGTGTTTTTAATAAGATAATAATATAAAGAAAAAAAAAAAGATAATTTTCAAAGAAGATAAGTTTTGAAAAATTAACCAGATAATTTGTACGATAAGTCTACGTTCGAAAAGTCTACAGCTTTACCAATCCAAATTGGTACTTGGTTTTGAGTTTTTGACCCAATTTAAGATTATCATAAAGCCGTATAGATTATTACAATCTAGATTACTCCTGCCTAGCCGTTTCCCAACTATGTTGGGGTCGGCTTCCAGTCTAACCGGATGCAGCTGAGTAACAGTATTTTACATGGAGCGACTGCCTATCTGACCTCCACAACCCAGTTACTGGATAATACGAAACCCCTAGGTAAGACTGCTTGTCAGACTTTCGGGCTTTTGACGACCCGTAAAGACTGTCAAAGATCCACGAATGATAGCTGGGACCAATGGATTAACGTGCTTTCCGAGGCACGGGGGATCTTGGAATGTAAAGATGGTCAGCCATCGACGGACCAACCGCGGCAAGCGTAGTTTAACCAGATCGATTGACCCGTGCGGCTGTTATTACTTAGCCACAAGCCACCCAATTTAAGATTATCTTCTCGAGTTATTCCGGTCTGATCCCCTGAACCCTCCCTCCACGTCCCCCTCCACGCCCCCCTCCACGCCCCCCTCCTCGATCCCCTCCTCGATCCTCGATTCTTCTGTTTTAATCTCTGTCTTATCCACTATAAACTTTCTCATTCAATAGAACAAGACTTCACTTGCGAAAACGGCTGAACGGATAGTTATGAAATTTGACAGATGGTAGCCTGGGACCTGAGAAGGACATAGGCTTCTTTTCATCCTGGATCGCAGAGAAGTTGCGGGCAACAGCTAGTATCTAATAAATTAGCCGTGATCGAGTTCAAGAGTATTCAGCAATAAAAAAAAAAAATAATTGAACATCTTCATTGCACCTCCAAATAAGTAAAACTAAGTAGATTACACTTCTACATTTTCTAACCACAACCCTTTTTTCTACCCTTTCCTTTGCTATGCGCACACGCAGTCTTTTTCCAAGTTTATTGGCCAATGTGTTATTTACACTGAGATCTTATCAGTTAACTGTGATACCATGAAACAGCCTGCTTAGTTAGCATCTAATTAAAATATCGTTAACCTTTGGTTAACTATCAGGCGTTAATGGGTTTCATTAAAAAGTACGGTTAAAAAATTTAAACCTCCATTAGCACGAGGGATTAATTATATAGTAACGGAATATTTGATTGAAGATTATAGTTGCTGCAGGTTGGATAATGATTCTTGATTGAATAAGATAAGATAAGATTTTATTTCTCACCACAATATAGCAAAATACATATTACATGGTATCAGAGTCAGATAACATTTTAATATTGTGGGTGACTAGTGCCTAAACTAAGCTCTAACTAGGCCTGTATACACGTTTAAAACGTTCAAAATCTAGTCGCAGTCTTATCTCAGCGACAAACAAATGTCAAAAACTTGTCAAAATGTAGGGAAATTAGATGTATTTTTGACAGATTGAGACTGAGATCAGACTGTGAACGTTCTTAAAATTACGAGAATTGCCCTTCTGGTCTCCGCCCTTTTACAAAATGTTACATTTTATTTTGTTATGTACTTGTACACTGACAACCTGAAAGATAAAAAAAATCAACATTATAAAATGATTGGTGGATCGAGTGGAAATATTAAACTTTACATGATTATAAACGAAACTTTTATTAATTAGGTTATTTGTGTGTGTGTGTGTGTGTTTATATGTTTGTTACTTCTTCACGCTCAAACGGCTGTACCAATTTTGATAAAATTTTGTATGGAGGTAGCTGACACCCTGGATTAACATATACGCTACTTTTTATCCCGATATTCCCACGGAATCGACATTTACGCGGGTGAAACCGCGGAGCGCAGCTAGTATTATCTATTATGTGACTTAAAGGTAACTTTAAGACTTGAGAATGTTGATGTAAGTAGGTTTCAATTTGAAATGGTAATCTTATTACAACCCGCAAAACTTGAGAGTTCGCTCGGATGACGTAAGCGCGCGATACTAAGGCGTCGGTCGATGGTGAGAGCGCGGGGTCGGGAGCGGCGCGCGCGTCTCAAGTAAACACATGCTGGTTTTAGTATTAGATGTAACACCAACCTGGTAAAGTGGGGCTACCTCGACGGAACGGCAGCAGGATGTGGAGTGCAGTGTGGAGCTATGTGGCAAGCTATGCTCCACCTTTTATCCTGCCCTCTGTGTCCCAAAACTTGCAGTCAAAGTGACCTCTGCGCTCACCAACGACGCCGTGCCAACAAGATCCAAGAAAAGTGCCAGAACACGAAGAAGAAGATTTCAATAGTAGCCATAGTTCAGTCAAGCTCTATGTAAAACTGTTCTCAAATAATGGTGATGTAGCATGTTCCAGTCGGACTAAAATCATCATCTGCATAGCCTTTTCCCAACTAAGTAGGGGTCAGCTTCCAGTGTAACCGGATGCAGCTGAGTACCAGTATTTTACATAAAGCGACTGCCTATCTGACATCTACAACCCAGTGACTGGGTAATACGATATCCCTTGGTAAGACTGATTGTCAGACTTTCGGACTTCTGACGACCCGTAACGATTGGCAAAGATCCACGAATGTCAGCCGGGACCAACGGCTTAACGTGCTTTCCGAGGCACGGAAGGGTCTTGTTATGTAAAGATGGCCACCATTCCACGGACCAACTGTGGCAAGCGTAGCTTAACCTGATCGATTGGACCGTGGGGCTGTTATTACTTAGCCACAAGCCCCTTCGGACACTCCACCGTCGAAATTCCACTCGGACTAAAATATCTCAGGAAAATGATGATAATGTGTGTATTTTGAGAGGTGTCACCATATTCACAAAATCTTAACATTCCTTTTTTCTTACGAAAACATGAAAACCGGCCAAGTGTGAGTCGGACTCGCACACAAAGGGTTCCGTACCATTACCTCAAAAACCGGTAAAAAAATCACGTCTGTTGTATGGGAGCCCCCCTTAAATATTTATTTTATTTTAATTTTATAATTAAAGTAAAAATACAACTGAGTATTTTGTGAATATTTCAAGTGCCTACCTGTTGCCATTATTGATATCGAGCAAAAAAGGGCAAAACACCGCGTTTGTTGTATGGAAGCCCCCTTAAATATTTATTTTATTTTGTTTTTAGTTTAAATTGTTGTTATAGCGGCAACAGACATACATAATTTGTGAAAATTTCAACTGTCTAGCTATCGCGGTTCTTGAGATACAGCCTGGTGACAGACAGACAGCGAAGTCTTAGTAATAGGGTCCCGTTTTTACCCTTTGGGTACGGAACCCTAAAAAGCTGCGGTTATTATGAGGCTTATTGTGTTGATGTTCGAAAGGAGTGTCATCAATTTATTTTACCTACTACGCGCGACACATAAACACAATTACACAATTAAACCATACTATTTATGTTCATTTTTACAGTTTTATTGTTTCCTTATTGTTTATTTTAATTTTGTTTTGTTTATTGTTCAACATAGGGTTATGGAACGGACGAAGCGGAAATTGCCAAGACCCACGAATGAAAATAATTATCTTCCATACTAATATGCAGTAGACATAAAACAAATATCTTATAATTTGTTTTATGTCTTCGAAGTACAGACTGCCAGCACATCAAGCTACTACAATTTGTCAAATTTCTTTAATAGATTTTCAACTTTATTACCAAAACATAAAGTTCAATGCTGATTGGGAAATTTTGATAGTTTCGGGTAGGTTGATGTGCTGGCGTCTGTACCTAATTTCTACACAAAAGTAGCCACACAGCAGCCACAAAATTGAAATGGATAATTATTTAATTAGGTACAGAAGTAAATTTGCTTTCGTCTTTACGGTGTCAATAAATAGAAAAGGAATAAAAACTTAGAACTTAAATCAAGATTTCAATTAAAATAACTCGTTTCTTCGGCTGAGGTCATCAATTACATAAAACAAAGCATAACATCACGCCTCTTTGGTCTAAAAGGTTAGCCAGAGGTGTACCTATAGTAAGGAAAGAAAGGAAGAAAGAAAGAATAAAGTGTATTTGTTCGTGAAACACAAAATACAAAATTAAAATAATTTTTCAAACAACAATAGTGTGTATGCCTCACGGCTGCGCCAAAAAGGTTCATTTCAGCATGAATGTCAGACAGAAGATGCTGTCCGACGCTGGTTTTCACTAACATTCCTTCAGTTATTTTTGAAGTGAAAACTTCTTAAGGCACGTTGGGCATTTTTTGAGATGGGAAATAACTATTGAACTCGCGCCACTGTCACCGTAATCGACACCGTTTCGAATGTGTTCGGTTTTAATGTATATCCGATATGGCAGTGAGTGATGGCAAAATATTCTGTTTGTGTTTTGTTTTCACTTCTGTCGGTACTCCCGGAGTGCCAGTTTTTTTTAGTCCCACGTAATAGGGAGCGAGTCTATTGCCACTCTTGTAACTGAGAAATTTCTGATGGAAAAACCCAATAACACTTCCACAATAAGGCTGTAAATATCTTAATTAACACTTAGACAATAGAAAAGTATAAATCATACACTGCCGAGTTATCTAAGCCCATAATTTGCGAACTTAATGAACCGATGGTAACAAGTGATCCGCTTAATGTGAGCAACGAGATTGATGCGTTTGCGCACAAAAACATGATAAGCGCTAGATTAGCTTCGGGCGGGAACTTCCCAACGGATAACTCTGTTGGGAAGTGTCTAATGACACGGATATATTGGGAATTGTCACAGAATAAAAAAGTAATTAAAAAAAATTTAATCTAGGTACTTCAAAATTATAATATAATTATATACACTAGATACTAAAATAAAAGCCTAACTAACCTACTATACAAATAAATAAAAAAAATAAACCCAAAGGACACTTAGGCGTCGAGGTACTCATCCGCATCGCAGAATTGTATGTTATTATTACAATTGTTTTATCTGTAACGAATTATTCCCTGATAAAATTGACCCTCACTTTATGGAACAGTAGATATTGCCCGCGACTTCGTCTGCAGGCCATGGTCTATCCATGTTGAAAAAAACACTTACCATGAGCCAATACCCATCATTCAAATGGAAAAAAAATCATCATCTGCCTAGCCTTTTCCCAACTACTTATGTTGGGGTCGGCTTCCAGTCTAACCGGATGCAGCTGAATACTAGTATTTTACATGGAGCGACTGCCTATCTGACCTCCACAACCCAGTTACTGGGTAATACGATACCCCTTGGTAAGACTGGTTGTCAGATTTTCGGGCTTCTGACGACCCGTAACGACTGTCAAAGATCCACGAATGACAGCCGGGACCATCGGCTTAACGTGCTTTCCGAAGCACGGAGGGGTCTTGGTATGTAAAGATGGTCACCCATCCAGAGACCAACCGCGGCAAGCGTAGCTTAACCTGATCGATCGACCTGTGCGGCTGATATTACTTAGCCACAAGCCTCTCTCTCTCCTATGGAAAAAAATATTCAAATAACTCCACGTAATCTACGCATAAAAATGCATTAAAAAAACCACGCAGCGGATAAAGAACTCGAATAAAATGAATCCCAAATTATGTAAACATAATTAGATGGGCCAAACTAGAAAATGTAAATGAGTGGAAACATGTAACGGTTCTGTGTTACGAAATTGGAGTGGTCATCGTTGAGAGAGCACCAGATAAAGTTATTGTAACAAGGTACAGACGCCAGCACATCAAGCTACCCGAAACTGTCAAATTTTCCCAATCAACTTTGAACCTTACTCTTTAGCGATAAAGTTGAAAATCTATTAAAGAAATTTGACAGATTGTAGTAGCTTGATGTGCTCTGTACGTTTGAGCACGCATATAGGTGGGAGTGATGGCGGGTAGCGTTTTTTCTAGTTGTTGCGTTGTAATGAAATTTAAAAGTGATTGAGGTGATTAGGTCTATTCATTATGAAGACCTGCACCCTAATTGCGGTACACACTATTAATCACAATCTGAATCATTTTGAAGCATATTGCTAATCCATTGCTTCATATGTTCGAATAATTAGTTTGCTGAACAACGTAAATATCGCTATGACTGTTGTTGAACTGTCAAAATGAAAGCCCTTTCAATATGTGTTGATGTGAAACTTGGGAGATCCATACAGGGTGAAATTTCAATCACCGTTTTCCTCTTAAGGGGTCATTATACTCAACATTATGAACAACTTTTACTATGGGACCAAACATGAAATTGCGAAAAAAAAATCAACTGTTCCCTACATTTTAACGAGTTATGAGAACATAAATTAATGTAGGGAACAGCTGATTTCACAATTTCAGGTTCATGAAATCACGAACTTATAACAAGTTAGGCAAAGAAATAATGACCAAGGTCTGTCTATTAGAAAGCTCTGTGTTACGTCATCGTATAGGTATGTAAAATATACGACTAGAAGTCAATAATCTTGCTGGACACCTATATAAAAATAATACCCGTTGTTTCCACCTTTGTTATCTCTATTAACTCCTTTATCCGCTCCCAATCGCACCACACAATCCATAATTAAATAAACGCACAGAAGCGATGATTTTTATCTCTTAACAACTACCCACATAAGTGCATAATCATTCTTTGTGTGATTTCCATCATCGTACTTACACACATGTAATTACGGACAGTTTGACTTTTATTATTTCTTGAAACGGCTCTTAGGAATTTTGTTGTTTTGGGTAATTTTTTTATAACAGGTGAGGCTAACCGGAAGGCACAGCATGAACCGACGACTGTGAAGCTCAAACTCAGCATTTATTTCAATTAAACCATTTTGAGGCACTTTTAAATTGTCAAGAAGTCGGTCAGTTATTAAGAAAGTTGAAGCTAGTTGCCCATTCCAAAACGTAGATCTCTATGGAGAAGAACGGGCAAGAAACTCCAAGGATACTCTTTTAAATCAAGATATTACAAAATCCTATACTCCATAGGTTTAGGTAGTTAAATATTGGTAAACAAAAAAACCACGTGACTTAGTTAACCGAATAAACGTAATACCAGTTTGTCATGCTACGTCACATCATGACGCTTAGCGGGCGCGTGTCGTCTGAACGCAGCCTTACGGAGTTACAAATTTTACAAGAAACAAGTGACAACGAAACAAAACACTGTGTAGGCCAGCACTAACAATTCGTCTGATGCTGCCAGTAAAAGTGCGGAATAAACAATAAAATTAATTAATTATCGAACATGTACTATTATTGAACACAAAACAAAAACAAGATGCGAAACAACTGCTGTACCTGTTCAGTGAAAAATCGCTGCCAAGCGCTCGGACCACCATTGCTAGCTGCGTGCACATCAAGGGTAAGTTCAAAGTTTGGTATCTTTTTGAAGCTGCCGTAAATGCTGTTTAAATTTTAGCCTGACAGTACCAACTGTCTTTATAGCACGAAAAGGAGACAGACAGACACACTTTCGCATTTATAATATTAGTATAGATTATTAGACTCACATTTACGGGTAGACAGTAATTGGTACTGACAGTCTTCCATTACACGTTTCTTAGAACGAACGCAACGCTGATTTAGCGTTCTCGCAAAAATGAGCATGTTCGTCTACCACTATTGTTTTTTCCCGAGTAATATTATGAGTTATTGTCCAAAGCGGGTTCGAGTCCCGGGAAGTGAAACGGTAAAAAAATACCGGATGTGTCGTGGGCGGTCACTATGCGCACTGTCATACAAAAAGCTTTTGCTTTTGTAGTGTGGCTATGGTTTTCTGTTTGTCCCCGGATACGGTGAAAAACCTTTTTGGTCATTACTTGATAGTGTGGTCGTAAGTTTTCTGCTCATGAATACAATTTGTTCGTTAGTATTATGTTAGGTACAGACGCCAGCATATCAAGCTACTACAATCTATCAAATTTCTTTAATATATTTTCAACTTTATCGCTAAAGCATAAGGTTCAAAGTTGATTGGGAAAATTTGACAGTTTCGGGTAGCTTGATGTGCTGGCGTCTGTCTGTACTCCGCAAAAATGTTTGTTAAATTATTTCCTCCTGCACGGAATTCTTTGTTACTTGTAACAAAGTGTATAATTCTGTTATAATTAATGTTCTTTAAAGGTCTGCGGTTATCTAGAGGCACACGAAATCATGTGCAAGTCTAATAATAATCACAGTGGCAACCCATGTATCGGATTTTTTCCCGAAAATTCGGTAAAACCGTCGCGCGTCGTGGCACACAGTTAGGTAGATTATGCACAAGAAATTGCCTTGTCAAAAGTGAATTTTAATGGCGAAAAACCAGTCTTTACTTTCTTTTGAGAAACTTTGTATGCTTACATATTAGCAAGACTAGCTATCTAATTGGTTAAAGAAACTCCATGAAACAAACGATAATGACTTTTATTGTGAACTATCTGCGCCCCGCGGTTTCACCCGCATAAGTATCGATCCCGTGGGAATATCGGGATAAAAAGTATCCTATGTGTTAATCCTGGTTATTAACTATCTGTGTGCCATATTTCATTCAAATCCGTTCAGCCGTTTGTGCGTAAAGAAGTAACAAACATACAAACACACTCACAAACTTTAGCCTTTATAATATTAGTGATAATGATTTATTAATTTTGAATCATCATCTGCTTATCATCATCTGCGTTTTCCTAACTATTTTTGGGATCGGCTCCAGGCTAACGGGATGCAGGCGAATATCACTGTTTTACATGGAGCGACTGCCTATCTGATCTCCGCAACCCAGTTACTGGATGACATGTTATCTCTTGGCTTACCAAGGTGTATCCTGTTACCCAGTTACTGGTTGTCAAACTTCCGAGCTTCTGGCGACGCTTAACGACAGTCAAAGATCCACGAATTAACTTGTTTTCCGAGGCAAGGACGAGTCTCGGAACATAAGGATGGTCACCATCCACGGACCGAGCTCGACAAGCGTAGCTTAACCTGATTGGTGGACCCGTGCGTCTGTTAATTAGCCACGAGAACACTTTTAGAGACAATTTTGATTCGTGGCTATAATATTATTATCTTTTTTTTTTACAACCTCATAGTCACTCCAAACAGTTCCACACAAGCGCTATTGTCTTGGATAATGCTATTAACAAAATTATTGTTTACCTCTTCTATTGCTGCCCTACCTATTTATTACTGAGGTTTCGCCGCTGCCCTTTCCGGTACAGTCTGTTATGCTGTTTTTAATTAACTTTGTATTGTCAGAGTAATTTTTGTGGGACACTGCTACATTGTTTAGTGGTTGCTGATTCGGAAATTATTTTTCCGGTAGTTTTGATAGCTGGGTTGATTTTTGTGACTTGAGGTGTACGAGTAGTAGTAATTTATGCCTAATTTTTCTATGGCTTTTTGGTTTCTGCACCCAAAGGGTGCTAACGGGACCCTATTACTAAGGGTCAGGACACGTTGATCGATGGCGTTCGGCGGTTTGTCCATACAAAAAGAAAGCAAAGTATGGAACGACGTACGCATCCTTTCGTATTGACGTGACGAACGCGCTCCGGCGTAGTTGTGCTACTTAGTTCAAACTACTCGTACCTAGTGATATATACTATGTCGATAATTATTTTTGGTAACTTATAATAACGTTATTGTTGTTTTTCTCGGGAACAACACTTTTTTTTCGGGATGAAAGGTACCCTATGTTCGTTTCTGTACTCCTGACAACGTATATGCAAATTTTTAGGATGACCGGTTCAGTGGTTTAGGCGTGAAAAGGTAGCAAACAAAAAAACTTATTTTCGCATTAATAATATTACTCGTAGTTAGAATTTAGATTTAAAAAATCCTCCTCTTTTTTGCCAACTGGAAAAACCTGTCAAATAATTATAAGTTATCAAAAATAATTATCCACATACGATATATCAATAAGGTAGTTTGAACTAAGTATACCTATACTATTAAAATAATTTATATTTTAGTTATGTGCCTATAGAAAGCATATTTACATAATATATTCTATCTACAAAAATTGTCTTGTTTAACCGGTTTTTAATACGAAAAGTTATCCGGTTGACGTCTTTCATATCAACTAAAATTTCTTTTTTTTTGTGTGACATATTGAAAAATTTAAATATGTTCAGTTTTGTAACTTAAAACTTATATTTTATCTTCACACGTTAGCTAAGTCAATTCCGATCACAGATTTCGTCTTGGTCAGTTCAAGAGGTTAAAGTTGCTGTGTGGTACAGCATTTACTGGTAATAAACCTTTAGCCACATGATTTTCACCTTAACGTTAGTTGGGATAAGGTGTGTTGTGTAGTTGGTGGGTGTCAAAAATAAGTTGGTAAAGTACAGACGCCAGCACATCAAGCTACTACAATCTGTCAAATTTCTTTAATAGATTTTCAACTTTATCGCTAAAGTATAAAGTTCAAAGTTGATTGGGAAAATTTTACAATTGCGGGTAGCTTGATGTCTGGCGTCTGTACATACGAGGGTTCTACAAACTTTAGAATGACGATTAATAATTCTTAGCACGTGGACAGTGGCCGAAATGATAGGCCGGCCCTTGAGACTACAATAGCCTATAAAAATTTAAAAAAAAGATAATCTATTACAATCGTTTTATATTCTAACACTAGAGTAACTTTGTATGCTTTCCTCTTCACTCTAAGTAGAATGACTACACGATGTTTGGATTAAGGATTTTGGAAGAGAAGAAATGTTTAGAATCCTCTATTTATTTATGTTCGTATAACTCGTCAAAGTGTAGGGAACAGCTGATTTTTTTTTCGCGATTTCATGTTTGGTCCCATTGTAAAAGTTGTTCATAATGATGAGTGCAATGACCTCTTAAGAGGTTGTTAATGTTTTTCCAGTAACCCTGTATAGCTGCGGGACGTCTCTCTCTACGCTTGCCGATACACAGTCTCCACTTCAGTTCAGGACTCGTCTGCTCCTTCGACAACCATGGCCAGTCCACTACCACGTCAGCTTGCTTACTCTGCAAGCTATATCGGTAGCTTCGGTTCTTTCCCTTGTTTAAAAAAAAAACACTCCGAAGTGCCGACAGAAGTGAAAACAAAACACAAACAGAATACTTTGCCATCACTCACTGACATATCGGATATACATTAAAACCGAGTACATCCGAACACATCCGAAGAGATGTCGGTTACGGTAACAGTGGTGCGAATTCAATGGTTTTTCCCATCTCAAAAAATGCCCAACGCGCCTTAAGAAGTTTGCACTTCAAAAAATCCTAATCAATATAAAAAACATGGAGTCTCTACCTCCCTAGAAACAGTAAGGTGCGATGACGCGAAAACGTGGATAATGTATATGAAATAATAAATGATTTGAATGTCGGTATGAAATAATTTGAATATGAAGATGCATCGATGTAACCGACTCCACAGAATATATAATAGTACTAGACGCCGGGCTCCTTCTTTTGGCAGATGATTATTTGCGAAGATTCTACTCGATTGGTACTTATAAGGAAAACAATGGGATAAGCTTATGTGTAGAACAATGTTGTAAGCGCTGATGATCTTGAGTTACTAAGACTTTGAGCTACGTGCGTCAATCGATAATGTTTTTCGGCGGCTATTGTTTAAATAATCAATCAAATTATATGATGATGAATTATCAATATTAATAGTGTAATTTGGTATGGTTAGCAACAAAAGTTCGTTAACATTGTCATTTTTGCATATCATCATTATACAAAATGATATGATAAACCGTTTTTAGGGTTCCATACCCAAAGGGTAAAAACGGGACCCTATTACTAAGACTTCGCTATCTGTCCGTCCGTCTGTCTGTCACCAGGCTGTATCTCAAGAACCACGATAGCTAGACAGTTGAAATTTTCACAAATTATGTATTTCTATGCCGCTATAATAACAAATACTAAAAACAAAATAAAATAAATATTTAAGGAGGGCTCCCATACAACGAACGCGATTTTTTTGCCCTTTTTTGCTCGATATCAATAATGGCAACAGGTAGGCACTTGAAATATTCACAAAATACTTAGTTGTATTTTTACTTTATTAATAAATAATAAAATTAAAATTAAATAAATATTTAAGGGGGCTCCCATACAAAAAAAGCCATTTTATGCCTATTTTTGCTCGATATCAATAAATGGTATTTATATATGTAGTGTTAAATATTGTACGGTGGTACGGAACCCTTCGTGTGCGAGTCCGACTCGCACTCGGCCGGTTTTTTTAGAAATTCCTAATGCAAATACCCAATAACACTGCCCGACCTGGGAATCGAACCTACGACGCTGTTTTAGTATTGGTTGCTTAGAATCTAGAATTGTCAATATTTGAAATCAGTCCACTCCTAGTCATTGGTACTGGACACTGGTACACTCGGCAGCCTTTTCAACTTTACAGCCTTGACAACCGCTTCGCCTACTACACACAATCTAAGTAGATAAAATATATTAGATAAGATACCAAACCTTCTTAATTTTCTCTCCAATATAGAATTCTAGGTCTAACTCAATATACGATCTCCATTCTGCAATACCAGGTTTACACCCTTTGTACGATCTTAATAGTCTCACACAACTGTTAACAAATAATAAAAGGCGAGTTATAGGTACATTGCAATAGGTACAGTCACCAGCATAAATCTCTGGATCATTTTTTATGTTAAATCAAAGGTAGTCGGATTAGTCAATAAAAACGTTATAGCAGTTCAAACATAAAATTTGGATCACTAAAATTATAAAGATAATGTGTTGTGTCGAAGCTGAAGTGGAAAAATGTCAACTAATTTTTGGAGGCCAATTTAGGTGAGATTTCAAACCGATTATCTCCTTATGTATTGTACGATATTTTATGGTGTTACGAACATAGGACTAATGAAACCATACTGTTATGAAATAGTTTTTTTTTCAAAGTTGTAGGTTTCATTTCATGAGATAAACGCTTTCAAATTTTGTGTGACTGTAACCTTACAGTTACAGAAATTTGAAAGCGTTTTTACGTAGCCACGTGCACAAATATCTATTTGTGCACGTGGCTATGTAATAATGGCCGCATGGTTCGAACAATTAGGTTAAATTTCGCTTGCCGCGGTTGGTTCGTAGTTGGTGACCATCTTTACATATCAAGACTCCTCCGTATCTCGGAAAGCACGTTAATCCGTTGGTTCTGACTGTCATTCGGGGATCTTTGACAGTCGTTACGGGTCGTCAGAAGCCCGAAAGTCTGACAACCAGTCTTACCAAGGGGTATCGCATTACCCAGGAACTGGGTTGTAGAGGTCAAATAGGCAGTCGCTTCATGTAAAATACTGGTATTCAGCTGCATGCGATGTGACTAGAAACCGACCCCAACATAGTTGGGAAAAGTCTAGGCAGATGATAAGATGATGATGATGACTGTACTTCCTCATATGGGCTTTGCACCGCAAGATATTATAGTATCTAAACGACGCACGTTATCTAAGAAAATCTATCTGAATTATTTATAAATTCAATCTTAGATTACAACGGTTTTACTATAAAGTTGGGATCGAACGTCTAACGGAACTTTGGGGTCATACTTTGATAGCTCTCGTGCCTACGCGCACAGTAAAGGCACCGCTCCACAGCGAGGACGGCTAAGCTACGCACATATACTTCACACCACACACGCACACCCTTAGGGCTCGTACACATAGCGATCCGTTTTACAGGTCCGTTATTTGATGCCGTATGTAGTTGTATGAGCGAGTTCACACACAAAACAGTATTCCGGATTCAGTAATCATGTCACTCCGGCCAATTCTGATCCGTTAAAACGGATCTAGTAAAAACGGACCTATATGTGTACGAGCCCTTACACAACACCACACATACAAACACACCAGATTTGATTTGACGTGTCGGATTGCCGTCCTATCGGAAAATAAAAGTGAGGGAAGAGCGAGTGCACCTGTGACTGCACACACTTGTGCACTATAATATCTCCCGCGCCGGAGGCTGGTATCCGCTTAGATTGGCCGCCATGACTGAAATTCGATCTGGAACACTTTATTTATTTAGATTTGATTTGATTTTAGCTTTGTATTAAATTGTAGGCGGTATCGACTACAGCAACAAACGGTCACGCTACGCTGGCAAACAAATGAACCGCGCCGCTATAACATGGCAAACATCTCCGTGCACATCCTATATAGCAGTGGACGATCGACTATAAGGCTCCCGCAGACTGGTGGAAAGCGACGGTTCGACGCGATTCTGGTAGAACTATTTCCATGAAGTTTTCATAGAAATCGTTCTACAAGAGTCGCTTCGCGCTATCGCGTCGTGCCTGTCTGAGGTAGCCTTTAAGCGATGGCAGCATCCAACGACAGCAATTTGAGTTAAAGTACATCCAAATTGCCTTTCACACTGTTTAGGGCTTTAATAGATCTTCAATAAAGCCTTTTTTTGGTTGTGTGATGTCGAGAAACGATTTCGTAAAACATGTTTAATGATTTCCGATTTTTGTCGTCGCAAATTAGAAGTGTTAAGTTGTTGGGACTTGTTTCCAATGTTTAGACCTTTTTTGGACACTAATTGATCATCTTTTGTATGTTAACTGCCTGTTTTTGGTACTTATAGATGTTTAATTGGCGTTTCAGTTTTATTGGTTGTTGAGTAATTTAAATTGATTTTTGAGTAAAAAATTTAAGCTAAACTGCTAAACGTACTAATGTCAGAGGTGCAAGAAAGAGGTGGCCTCATGTGTTGAATTTTAAAGGAATTACAACGTAATGGATTTTGATAAAAACATAATTTTTAATAGGTACTTGTTTCAAAATATAAATTACGTTAATATCCATAGCCTCTCGATCACTAAAAACGAATATGTAAAACTTAGCTTCGTTCCCAATCCTAAATTTAAAAAAAATTAAATTAAATGACGAATTTTTGCATATAATATTTATTTTCACTATGCTTGTAGACTACCTATTAACAATTGTTCCGAACTTAACCAGTTACTATGTCTAATTCTTATAATGTTTTTCCATTAAACATTGGTTGCGACTTTCAACTAGGCACCTAGCCTGAAACTACGAGTACGTTCAAATATTTCGATCAATAGCTGTGTTAACATATCCATAGGTTCATATTCATCTGCCTAGCCTTTTCCCAACTATGTTAGGATCGGCATCCAGTCTAACCGGATACAGCTGAATACCAGTACCTACTTTACATAGAGCGATTGCCTATCTGACCTCCGCAACCCAGTTACTGGGTAATACGATACTGTACCCCTTGGTAAGACTGGTTGTCAGAGTTTCGGGCTTCTGACGACTCGTAAAGACTGTCAAAGATCCACGAATGACAGCCGTGACCAAAGGCTTAACGTGCTTTCAGAGGCACGGACGGATCTCGGTATGTGAAGATGGTCACCCATCCACGGACCAACCGCGGCAAGCGTAGCTTAACCTGCTCGATCGACCCGTGCGGCTGTTATTACTTAGCCACAAGCCCCTCTATAGGTTCATATTATAAATTAAAATCGTATTTCGTATCTGTCTGTGTGTTCTTCTAAAATAAGCAAAGTAGTGTATATTTAATATATTAATATTTCACTTACATAATATAATACCTAAAGAAATCTCCATGTCTTATCAAGTCGTAAAAACCGTTCGAAGCAGGGGCGAGTTGCTAGTAATTTATAAATAGCACATGTAACTATACCCCATCGGCCATCTACAGTAAAAATATCAAGAATAAGTCACAAAACACCGTGTCACTTTTATATTATCTACCTATTCCATAATCCCATAAACGATATAAGAGAAAAGTATCAAAAATGACACACGATAGAAAACGTTGTAAAGTTTCTATTTTATTGGCCATTTACCATCTGTGAACACAAGTCTATAAATTGTGGATATCCGTCATAGGAGAGGTGTAATTAGCACTATTATAAGTTGCCAGGCAACTTTAGCGGCATTTTACAGCTTTTGATTATCGCTATCTGATAAGATCTGATTGGTTTATCTGATAGATATATGTCTACTGCTGAACATAGGCTTTCGGTTATGGAAGCTGATAATTTGAAGTTAGTTTCCATTAATTAAAATGTTGATTCTAACATAAGGGTTGATGTACCTACCCCGTTCTAAATCGAGAGTCATTTGTTGAAAGTTTTTTTTCTTTTGGCAAATAAAAAAAATATTATTATTATTTTCTCTTTCTTTTTCGTTTGAGGGGCCCGTGGCTAAATAATAACAGCAGCACAGGTCGATCGATCAGGTTAAACTATGCTTGCCGCGGTTGGTCTGTGGATGGGTGACCATCTTTACATACCAAGACCCCTCCGTGCATCGGAAAGCACCTTAAGCCGTTGGTCCCGACTGTCATTCGGGGATCTTTGACAGTCATTACGGGTCGTCAGAAGCCCGAAAATCTGACAACCAGCCTTACTAAGGGGTATCGTATTACCCAGTAACTGGGTTGTGGAGGTCAGATAGGCAGTCCCTCCATGTAAAATACTGGTATTCAGCTGCATCCGGTTAGACTGGAAGCCGACCCCAACATAGTTGGGAAAGGCAGATGATGATTTTTTCGATGTCCCTGCTAGCCCGTAAATTCCTTAGGTCATCCAGGGGAAGCCTTTCCATTAATCTCTTGCCATTATTTTTTTTTTATTGCTGACTTGCCCGCCCTTGTCCTCGATCACGCCTGATGGAAAGCGATGGATGAGGTCTATGATGGAACTAGCGTGCTCAGAAAATGGCTAAGGCACTGGAACTCCCACGCATTGACGAAACACAGCATGCTGCTTGACGCCGGACTCCGGTGTGAGGGTGGTCGCAAACCAGGCGGGCGTTAGCCCTACCACCGCAAGGGAAGAATTGGCCAGTCAAATAAGCTGTTGGGTGTGACTGTCCAGGATGCGCCGAGCGCTCGGTTCAGTTGAGTAACTGGCGGAACAAATTGCGCTACACGAGGAGGCTTCTTCATGCATCTTATAAGAATAATTTTCTTCTTGAGCAATACGAGAATTCTGTGTAAGACAATAGCCAGTCAGTAAATTGGTGGCGCATGTGCTCAGGACATGCTGGAAGAACTTTCAGTACCTCTGTCATTCGTGGAAGCCAAGACCTTTTCTCTGACAGAGAAAATAATCACCATGCTTGCTAAGCTTACGCTTGCGCTTGTAAAGCGGATTGGCGTTTGTCGAAGCATTTTACATAATATGCAAAAATTAGAGGCTTAGAATCTTTCCAAGATAGAAAATAAAATTATAAAAACATGGAAGGTTGCTACAAAACTACACAAATAGCCATTCCAACTTGTTATTCTTCTAAATCTGGAAGTGTTAGCGCTGTCCTCAAAGGGACTAACCCACACGACACTCACATACTAAGCTGGGGCCACACTTTACAGTTTAAATGCGGCACCATTCAACGGTTTCAAATCGCCCTGTTTATGCCAACACGCTTGTTCGAGCTTTCTATGTGGACATACGGAGGGATCGGATGGAGAGCATGTTGTAGACTTGAGCTCTTAAGAATTTGTTGGCTCGGAGTACAGTTCGGAGTTTCTTGTTTAAAGGTTAAATAGAAAACCAACGCAATCTCATCATAGCGACAATCAAACCTGTCAAAAACGGGGTTTTGACAGATTGAGAATGATATTGCAATGCGAACGTTCTTAAAAATATAGGAATTACCTCTCTGAACAATGTTACGGGTTTATTTGATTGTAATTATAAATTAATCGACAAAAAAAAAAACAATTCTTCAAGAACAAAAAAGTTCTAGAAGTAAGAACGTTTAATATCAATAGACCATGTTCAACAAAAATTAAAAGTCTACCCGTCTCATTGCCAGCTTATAATCTTCCCACTGCTGGGACACAGGCCTCCTCTTTTCGAGAGAGAGTAGGCCGTAATCCACCACGCGGGCCTAGTGCGGGTTGGTAGATGTCACATGTCTTCGATTTTTGGTTTTAGGACATTCCTGTTTCCTCACGGGGTTTTTTTTTCTTCACCGTTTTAAGAGCAGTAGTAATGAAATAATTTACACAAAGTAAGCGCCTGTCTAGGTTCGAACTTATAACCTACAAATCGTAAGTCACAGCCGTTCCACTTAGCCACCACTGCTCTTACTATCCGTCTGCCCCCAGGTTATTATTATTATTAGATCCCATATTGTCCCACTGCAGGGCAAAAGCTTCTCTACTCTCTTTCATCTTCTCTCGATGTAAGGCGACTAAGAGCCAGTCTTTGTTGAAGGAGTCTAGCTCATCCCGCTATCTCCGTCTGGGGCTGCCAAGATGTCGCCTGCTTGTTAACGTTACAATATTGATAATTATTTGTTTCTCATTACCCAACAGCAGGCAAAACAATCGTGGCAGGACAAACAATCGTTCCAAAGTTACTGCCAGTAAAAACCATTCTTTGAAATTAGTTTATTTAACAATATCCTCGCACACGTCCCGAACCCCGCAGTGACATCGCCTAGAACGTCCCAGAACATTTTTTTCGACGCACCACGGGGCGCCTCGCTACTTATACATGATCCGTACACAAAACTAATATTATTTCCTAATGTTAATCCACAACAATTTTAGAAGCTCTAAAACCAATTCAAACTGACATACCAAAACTAAAATTTGATGACAACTATGCTGCCTAATTTGGGGTCCCGTGCGTCAACACCGTAGACCAACTCGCCGCTAACTGTTTTGTAAAATAAGTGGTTTTAACTAGTAATTCGTATGCTCACCAGGCCTAGCCGTGATGTTAAAACTAATTTTATATCGCCTGCCTACCCACTGGATTCTTCGCGGGCCGCTTTGAAAGTGACACGAATAATAATTCAATAATTGGCGGCTCTGACAATATTTTTGTCGGAGATGTTTTAGTATTTGATGAACACAAATAGATGGGTGTTTGGGATAGTCTTTATTGATGTTTTTGACTCCTAAAACAGTAAATGGCGTCGTCTTTAGTACTCTTCATCGATAGCCTGATAATGTCAGTGTTTTGCAAGTAACCTGATCCTATGCTACAGCTAAGTATATGATCAGCACCCTAACTAGAGTATAGTATATAGTTATATTGTAATTATGTGTGTACTGATTAAAGTGTTTTCCTGCAAAAAAAAAAAAAAAAACTATCAATCATAATCTGAATCATTTTGAAGGATATTGCAAATCCATTGCTCCATATGTTCGAAAAATTTGTCTGCGTAAATAACGCAATGAATATTGTGGAACTGTCAAAATGAAAGCCATTGCTACTGTTAGTGTGTTACGCAATTACCCCACTATCATCAATAATTATGCTTTAGTGCATAGTGTTTCAAATATAAGCACTATAATATTATTTCTGGAAATATTGAGAAGAAATACCTATCTTCATTTTTCTTAGCATCTATCATCTATGATCTTTCTATAATCTATGATTTGGCTGCTGATAACTATAAATATATTATTCAAAATAAATTAATCTTCTCTCACAATTTCATTGCTTGTCTTCGTCTATGGTTCGCTCATTAGTAACCGCTTGACCAGTTTATTCGCGCACATTCACGCTAAGCGACAGTCACGTGACAGCTTAGACATCTAGACATCTGACCTCCACAACCCTGGGTAGACTGTGTTGTACAAAAGTTGCTGACCATTCATCTTGTGTGGGTAGATAATCCTTTAGCTGCCGTCTGCGACAAGTAGATAAAATGGAATATTAGGAGTGTATGGCAAATTGTGTATTAGATTGGAGGTGATTCATTTTATAATTTTTTTTCGCTGTGTTATAAAACCGTTATTACCAGGGTCAATGATAATCATCACATTTAAAAAGGGCTACTGCTGAAGCTCCATTAGACAGGTTAGTTATAACATTACAACAAAACCCATTCGTTGATAAATAAGGTAGTTTAATGCCGAAAGATCCTGCGTGCTTAGGTACAAAGAGCTAAACAAAAGAATTATGATGATAGTGTTTTGTTTGTTATTGATTCCAAAGAGGCTTAATTCTGCTCATCATCTTGAACAACGCCTGTAAATTGTTTGTTAAAAAGCTTGCGAGGGTCACATGTGAAGTTAGAGTAATTTCGAATGCTCCCAAAAACAAATTCGGGGCCAAACTCGAGGCTAGTATTTACCCGTATTAAACTGGTCCTCCCAACTTGTTTTTCAACTAAAACTAACGAGCTAAAGCTGCAACTAGTTCACAATTGAAGTAGGAACTTGTCTCCGGGTCGTCGGGTCAGGTCGCGACCGAACCGCTGTCGAACAAGGTCGCAAAACTTATTCAAGGTCAACCTTGCAGTATTCAATATGTAGCGTGACTGTTGTAAGAGTCTTGAAGGACATTTTAACAGTATTTTAAAGCCCGAAAGTATGACTCTGGTAGTCATACTTTCGGGCTTTAAAATACTGTCTTACCAAATAAATCCTGCCAGCCATGTTTGTTCATTGCGTTCACCAATAGTAGCTTATATCAAATTCCTTAATATTTTATTTCTTTCATAGCTAGCAAACTGTACTTATCTAAACTAATATCATAAAGAGAAGAGTTTTGATTTTTTGTACGTTTATCCGCTTTCAAAACGGCAAACGGGGGTTAAAACGGCTGAACAAATTTGGATAAAATTTGACAGATGTCTAGACCATGACCTGCGGCTGTGACTTATGATTTGTAGGTCGTAGGTTTGAACCCTGACAGGCGCATTACTTTGTGTAAATTATTTTCATCACCACTGCTCTCAAAACGGTGAAGGAAAACATCGTGAGGAAACCGGCATGTCCTAGAACCAAAAATTCGAAGACATGTGTCCCAGCAGTGGGAACATTATAGGTTGATTATGTAGACCATGACCTGGATTAGGACATAGGATAATTTTTATCCCGATATTTTTACTTATGCGGGTAAAGCAGTCGGGCGCAGCTAGTAGTTAATATAATTCTGAAGTCACCATCCCGTCTTGAGCAAGCCTGGTAATCAATGCTCTCTGTAATAGAAGAGGCCTCTGCCCTGCAGTGGGATTGTAATTACTCCTTTATTGCTAGTGGGATCTTAGATTGAGTTAGAAAGTAGACATAAAAAGGTTCCATTAACACTGGTCAGGTTTAGAACCTGCAAATTGATACTTAAACAACGGAAACGTAAACCTGCAGGCCACCTCGACAACCTTTGATTGATAAAGATAGTTCAGCTTTATAATAACCATCATACAAACCTTACTAGTTTATATCTAAAATTAATTTAACTAAAGTAATTTGTATCGTAAACCTAACGGTTTATAGAAGCCAATTTATTTTGATTAACACTTTGAATTCTTCTTCTGTTTAATGTGCTGTCATTAAATAAAATCATGTTTGTTTAAAAAACCAGTGGTCTTTTTCCTCTATAGGCATTGACTATGTTAGTTTAATTTTATCCTTAAGACAAACTTGATTATTATTCATCTCATCACTTGAATTTGTTAAGCTATTTGTCTATGTAATCTATCCAATCAAAGCTTAATTGAAATCATAGATCACTGGGTAGAAAATATAATGAACTAGCTGCGCCCCGCGGTTACACCCGCATAAGTTTCGATTCCGTGGGAATGTCGGGATAAAAATTAGCCTATATGTTAATCTAGGGTGTCAGCTACCTTCATACAAAAAATTATTAGAATTAGTCCAGCCGTTTGAGCGTGAAGAAGTAACAAACACATACATACACCCTCACACACAAACTTTCGCCTTTATAATTTAGTGTTTAGAAGAAAAATATAAGAATAAAATACGTCACAACTTGGCGAATGGGGTAGTGCGTAGGCATAATTATTTTGTCCCACTGACCCTTCGTCTTTGTGAGCAGTGGTGACCCAGTGGCAACGGCCCCGACTTACGAGTTGTAAATCGTGGGTTCAAACCCAGGCAGGCACTTTACTTTGTGTAAATAATTTCATCACCACTGCTCTCAAAACGGTGAAGGAAAACATCGTGAGGAAACAGCGTGTCCTTGAATTTCGACATTCTGCGAAAGAGACATTCTGCGAAAGAGACATTTTACGAAAGAGACATTCTGCGAAAGAGACGTTTTATGACCAGGGGACATTTTGCGAAAAAGACGTTTTGCGCCTGAGCCAACCAGACATAGGACATCTACCAACCCGCACTGGGCCCGCATGATAGATTATTAGCCCACTCCCTCTCGAAGACAGGAGACCTGTGTCCTAGCAGTGAGAACATTATAGGCTGATTATGCTACTGACTCTTCAATTTAAACCATCTGCCTAGCCTTTTCCTATGTTGGGGTCGGCTTCTAGTCTAATCTAAAAAATACCAGTATTTTACATAGAGCGACTGCCTATCTGACCTCCACAGCCCAGTTAGTGGGTAATACGATACCCCTTGGTAATACTGAATGTCAGAATGTCGGGCTGCTGACGACCCGTAACGACTGTCAAAGATCCACCAATGACAGCCTTTCAATTTAAATAATGCTGGCAATTATAATTCTTTTTGTAAGTAGGTTTATACAAACAGTCTTACACTTTAAACATATTTGCAGTGTCTTTGCAGTATTCCTTCCTTCTTCCCACGAAGCTTGGACACTAGTCTGGAGCTAATTATTTGGTCTCCTAAAGAACTGGCACTCGACAACAATAGTCCAGTTCACCAGCGATCTCTAAAGTAGGACATTCACGATCAAATTTGAATGACTTCATTTTGCAAAAGAAACTAATCCGCATCATCGTTAACATTGACCAAACAGATAGTTGTAAACCCTTTTTTATAAAGCACAAAATACTCACCTTACCATCTATATATATACTCGAAATATGTAAATTTGTTAGAAAATATAAAAACTTCTTTATTACCCGCGGTGAAAAACATAGCGACCGATCTATTAGATTTAAAAATATGATAATGTTACCGTCATCGCGCATGAAATTGCACTCAAATAGTCCCTATGTAATGTCTATAAAAATATTTAATAAACTACCAGACGCATTAAAGGGTGAAACTTGCAACACGAAATTTACAAATAAACTTAAGGAAATACTAATTAAAAAAGCATACTACACCATAAATGAATACATGGATGATAAAAAAATATTTAACTCAGACTGACATCACCCACACCTAGTAATATATATGTTAATAGGTATTTTAAGTTTATTATGATTTTAAGATAATTGACATGTTTAATTTAAAGTTTATCAATTCAAAGCAATGTTGACTTTTTTTTTTTTATATATATATTTTTTTTTTTATTAGAATTGTGTTTGTATGTTTAATTTATAAGTTTTCATTTTTGCTGTGCCCCACAGGGTCCATAATTGTACCTAGCTATAAGCATTATTATTTTAAGATCTGTATTATTAACATTATGGAATGCAAATAAAGATATGAATATGAATGATTTTCTATTTTTACTAGCTTCTGCCCGAGATGTCGTCGCTTTTAACCAACTTCAAAAAAGGAGGAGGTCCTTAAATTGGATTTTCTATTTTTTTTTTTATGTATGGTTGGGCATAATTCCGTCTATATTATACAGGGTGTTATTGAATTAACGCAAAACCTCTAATGGGGTCATTGTACTCATTATTATGAACAACTATTACTATGGGAACAAACCTGAAATCGCAAAAAAAATCAGCTGTTCCCTACATTTTGACGAGTTATGCGAACATAAATGTAGGGAACAGCTTATTTTTTTTCGCGATTTCAGTTTTGTTCGCATAGTACAAGTTGTTCATAATAGAGTATACAAGTTGTTCATAATAGAGTATACAAGTTGTTCATAATAGAGTACAATGACTCCTTAGAGGATTTACGTTAATTCAATAACACGGTGTATAGACGGTTTTGCAAAATGCTTTTTTTAATGGATAAGGTATGCCTCAGTGGTGGTCCCATATAAATAAATTAACTTAGTAGTTTTTTTTTGGAAGTCGTTTATTTTTCTATTTTTTTTTTTTTTGTAAAAAAGATTTTAACATAAAATTACTATGACAGCAATACTTTAGCTTCAGGAATCCGCAGCTTTATATTAGTGAAATCATTTTTGGAACCCTACATACAAACTTTGAATGATTGATTTGATTTATGTCCATTTTATCCTGCCATTTTAATGAATGCAGACCCCGATAATGAACAAGGACAAAAATAATAATGAAAATGAGGACGTAGCTGGCAATTTCGCCTTTATTACCTAAACATTACACACCAAAGCTATTTTCTCTATCCAGTTATATAACTACAATAGAAAATCGAGAGATATTTGTGGAGTTGCACTTACAGATACGATTACAATCAACAGTAACTCAACAGTTACAGCATTTATAGATGACACGCAACTAGGGTTACCATATTTAGAAATTTGAAAAGTCCTGACAAAAAGCCTGACATTTCAATAAAAGTTCGAACATTTTAGTCACAAAATCCAAACATCACCCACTTAGTTACAGGCAGTGGTATGGTAGGCATGGTAGCAGACGCTCGCGAGGGGAGGGAGGTAGAGGGGTGCGAGGATAAAAAAGAAAAGTGCGCTGAAAAACATAAAAATTAATAAGTACTAGCGTTATGTTTGATTAGTTTACGTAAAATGATTTTTATTTTGAAGAAAATATTTGCAATACTTACAAGATTTATTGTTTGATTTTTTCTTGTTGATTGATAAAGAAGTATAGGTAAGTAAGTATTTTGTTTTTAGATGAATGAGAAGTTAATATAAGTTATATTACGCGTATTCTATCTAAGCCAAAAAATCCGGACAAATTAAAGAGCTGGACAAAGTCCGGACAAAAGTCTAGAAGTCCGGACAAATCCGGATGGATGGTAACCCTACACGCAACGCAATTCTCACGAGGAACTTGGTTTGATTAGAAAAACACAAGACAATAATTGTTTTTGTTGAAACTTGATAGCTGTGATTGTGCAATTGCGAGACTTTATCATATTTTTTTCAATGCTAGAAACAATACAATGATAGATAAGCGTGCAACATATTTTTTACTTATACTGGCACAAGTACTGCTCTCCAAAACACAGATTATTGACGTTGCTCAAAAATCCGCTAAGCTGAAATGGGACTGGGCTGTCCACGTTTGCCGTATGCCTAATGAGCTGTGGCCTAAAATAACCTCTACGTGGAGCCCTGACACAGCCAGCAGGCATCGCGGCAGACCCCGTAAAAGATGGAGCAAACAAACGACACGTGGTCCACTTTAGCCCTGGATCGAAAGAGCTGGTATCACGTGTTCCAAGTCTTTGCCCAGCAGTGGGATGATATAAGCGAACAGTAACAGTAAATGGTACAATAGGCCACACGTTAGAAGTTACAAAACCAGTATAAGCTAGCATCTTATTCTATTGAAACTCCGTACTACGCTAGACTATCGCAAGGACCACCACCACCACCCACCACCACTGACACCACCACCACCACCACCCACCACCACTGACACCACCACCACCACCACCCACCACCACTGACACCACCACCACCACCACCCACCACCACTGACACCACCACCACTGTCACCACCACACCACCACCACCATCACCACCACCACCATCACCACCACCACCATCACCACTGACACCACAACCACCACCACCACCACTACCGCCACACCACCACCACCACACCACCTACCACCAATATCGCCACACCACCACCACTGACTACCACCCACAGTACAGATTGGTGAAACGTTACATGAAATGAAACACACGTTGAAACAAATTCGCCTAGTTGTTGTGTTACATTTCATGATGCATTGCATAAGCGACTCATTTTTGTAAAATTTCGTGTAACATTCACCAATCTTTACCCGGCATTGTTAGAATTTGTTCCTGTGTCTGTCTATTTGTATGGTTACATACCAACAAACTCATATTTCCCAAGTGGGTTTCAAAGAATTGAATGAATGTGTTTGTTAAAAGGAATTGGCTGAAATTAACTACATTGTAATCAAACAATGAAGTTACTCTTTCAGCTAGAGTGCAAAGTCTGTATAAGTTGGCTAGTAAGTATTTTTCCCAAATTGCAGTTTATATTAAATGTTTATACATACACAGGTCTAGATGGTACTGCCACGTAATGAGAATAGATGATAGTTTCTCAGTAAAAACAGTCTTGTATCATCATCATCTGCCTATACCCTTTCCCAACTATGTTAGGGTCAGCTTCCAGTCTACCCGGATGCAACTGAATACCAGTATTTTACATGGAGCGACTGCCTATCTGACCTCCACAACCCAGTTACTGGGTACCGTTAGTAAAACAGTCTTGTATATGCCTATGAAACGCCTGGGAAGAGGCAGACCCGCGCTACGTTGGTCCAGTATAGAGAGTGAGATGAAAGCGCAGAACCTAACTCCTTTGACAACCCAGGACAGATCGTCCTGGCGCCGCTGTACAAGAAGACCCGACCCCAGATAAAGCTAGGATTAAGGGATGAAGAAGGAGAAGAGAACTCTCTGCCTGTGTTGCCTTCCACATTCAACCCGTCTGCCTTCAAAGCAAGAGTGAACAGGCATCTTCTGGGCACGCTCGTTCCAACACAGACCTTATCCAACGATTCCATCAGGCGTGTTCAAAGTCATGAGCAGGCCAATTTAGCAATAAAAAAAATGTTTATACACCTATTGCTTTATTACTAAGCAGGCAGTCATTTAAATTATGTTTTATACACATCATCAACATTTACATCATTATCTAGTTCTGACTACATGCCAAGAAAGGGATCACCTATTTCCTTGACTATAATTAATAATAAATGGTTTCATTCAGCAGTTTTATTGACCCTAACAACAACATAATTTACTTTTCGTTGAAACTGTACCATTTATAGGCATTTTGCTGAGCAAGGAGGAAGTATAATAATTATAGCTTGTAAACATCAGCTGAACTAAGGAAGGAAGGACAAATAAAACAATTAACTAACAAGCATAGTCACTGCACCTTACTCAGAGCCATGACTAAATGTTTTACTCACAACTTGATAACCGCGAACGGTTTTAATACTTCACTAATTAATAAAGCAATAATTGTCTTCAATTCTTCTTCTATATATATATACTCTTATATACAGAATGACATTGAAAACTTGCGACTAATCGAAATAGGAGGTGCAGTAACTGTCACATACTCATTATGAATTGTCGTTTCCCTAATATGAATTCTTGAAAAAAATCGTGTAATTATCGTCTTAGAATAATGCAAGCTAAGTTATTGCCTTCAAGTAGACACGAATTATCGTCGTTCCAGTAAAATATATTTTTTTTCAATATTATCAAATCATCCACAGTCCAACCAAAGTTAAGACGTTGGTCCCAGCTGTCATTCGTGGATCTTTGACAGTCGTTACGGGTCGTCAGAAGCCCGAAAGTCTGACAACCAGTCTTCCCAAGGGGCATCGTATTACCCAATAACAGGGTTGTGGAGGTCAGAAAACCCTCAAAACCCTCATCAAACGAGTCCTTATCAAAAAAGCATATTATAAGATTAAAGACTACGTTGAAGACAAGGTAGTTTGGCAATAATTCCTTCTGCACATGTGGCTTCCCTGGCACCTCATTAACGGCACAACTACGTAAATGTCTATTAACTGCTCTCAAATTACGATTTTTATATTTATTTTCTTTTTAAATCCTTCTTTGACATAATCTTTTTATTATTTGACATTATATACAGACAATTATTTATCATTTTTCACCTCTTTATTGGTGGTTATAATGGCAACCATATCACTTGGTTTTAGTAGATTTTTATATTTTATTTATCCTTTTGATAGATTCTTATTTTGTAAATGTGAGGACTTTGTAGGCCTTGTAGACTTTAGATATGTAGACCATTGTATATTTTATCAAGTATCTGGTACTTGTTGACAGGCCTACGCTGTCTTCCCATACCTACTGTAACTTAAAAACATTGTAAAATCCAATTATTTTTTTAAAAGAGTAACCGTGGAGTTTCTTGCCGGTTCTTCTCCATAGGAAACGACCAATTGGAACCGTGCACCTAGCTTCTGACGTTTCATAAGTGCCCATGTTGGTTTATGTGAAATAAAATATTTTGATTTTGATTTTGAGATAGGCAGTCGCTCCATGTAAAATACTGGTATTCAGTTGCATCTGGTTGGACTGGAAGCCGACCCCAACATAGTTGGGAAAAGGCTAGCCAGATGATGATCCACAGTCCAACCATAGGCCGATCGAGCATAGGCCTCTTTTTTCTTGTGCCAATCTCCACGCTCCTATGACAGCCTCATCCAGTTTCTACCCGCGATGGCAACACTATCGTTCGCCCATCGCGCCGCCGGACGACCGCCACGTCATCTCCCGGTCCTTAGACGCCACTTGGTCACTGCCTTACTCCACCTGCCATCACTGGGCCTTGCCAGGTGTCCTGCCCAACTCGATTTGAGTTCCATAACTCACTTTCTGATATCGAAAACCTTCGTACGTCTCCGGATCTCGTTTGTATCTTGGTCTATAAGCCTTATGCCAAGCATGGAACGCTCCATGCCTCTCTGTGCAACTCTCACCCTGTCCACAGCCTCCTGGATAATTATCAACAAGGCAATATTCTTGATTCTTAGGTTGTGTCTTCAGAAGGCCTTGTCCCGTAATTAAAAACGTCTAAAATCTAGTCGCAGTCTCATCTCAACGACAACCAATGTCAAAACCTTGTCAAAAATCTAAAGAAATTAGAGGTATTTTTGACAGATTGAAACTAAGATCAGACTGTGAATGTTCTTAAAATTACGAGAATTGCCCCTCTGGATAGCAATTTTAGAATAACAAAAAGGAGGATAATAAATTGTTTTGTAATAGTCGCTTCAATGTAAATTCTACCTTGACAAATTGCTTAGATACTGTTTTCAACTGCTAATAAAATATAACTAGTAATAAAATAATGTATTTCTAAACCTACAATAAATCAATTGAATTCACAATAGTAGTTCAGCTTCTTCCATCCAGTGGAAAGTGTGTTTCAATCAGCATTCATTTGGCGCGCAATTTGTTACTGCGACGGCTACGTGTATTAATCGACTCCTGCGCGAGTTGCGCAGCTTCCGCTACGGACGTGGCGCATAATAACATATTTCCAACCGTTTTATAGGGTATCTTTTATTTTATTTAGATGCATTTCTAGTAAAATAATATGTTTTGCCCGACTGCTGAAAGGAGGGTAACTTTAAAAAAAAAATGAAATAAGATCAACTTTATCTAAAAGTGTTTTCATATTTCTCTATCCTACTTCCTACTTTTATCTCACACTAATATTATAAAGGCGAAAGTTTGTGAAGATGTTTGGATGTTTGTTACTCAATCACGCGTAAACCATTGAACAGATTTGGATGAAAATTGGCACATAGATAGACCGTTTCCTGGATTAACACATAGGATGCTTTTTATCCCGATATTCCCACGGGATCCAAACTTACGCGGGTGAAACTGCAGGGCGCTGCTAGTTCGTAATAAATTATTTAGTTCAATAACATGATTGGTTAATTAACAAAACGTTTGCTAGAGGCAGGTAAGCATTCAACTCGATAAGTATAAAAAAATAAAAGAAACATTCCAATAGTTTTAATTTCATACAAACGATAATGACCATGAAGGAACAATAGATCTGTAGAGTTCCAGTTTTAGAGCTGCCAAAAACTTATTCGAGAATCGATACCCAATGTGCGCATTTATATTTTTTTACGTGGTGATATTCTCATGGACGTCCACGTCCACGTGTATAAAATGTATGGAAAAATGAACACGTTATAAAGTTATAGTGGACGGAAATTTAAAAGCGTCGTCATATTATATTCGAGATGACCTGGACGCGTACAACGAGGGCTGGTTCGAGGTGGCGCGGGAAAAGAGTTCCTGGAAGGATTTGGGGGAGGTCTTTGCCCAGCAGTGGGACACTATAGGCTAAAAAAAAAAAAATGATATTTCCATATTTTTAACATCCCTGTGTTATCGTCAGGCCGTGACGTGGACGCGGACGTCCATGCTAATATCTTCATGTTACAAATTATAAAAGTGCACAATAACTTCCTAATCAACAAAATAGTATTTTTTCTTGAGTTCTAAGACATCGTAACTATAAATTCCTAACTGAGTTATTCTCTTCCATGTTAAAGTAAATTATAAAGCTTGACAATGCTTCCTGAATCCTATTGGAAAGTAATCCATTCGTCGGTGGTTTCAATCGGCATTCATTTGGCGCACAATTTGTTACCGCGACAGCTACGTGTATTAATCGACGCACGCGCTGCTTCCGCTATAAGCGCAGCGCACAGTGGGATGAACTGCATCTGTGGAAAATAAAAGAGAAAAATTACAAGTATGTTCTTGAAATTGACTTGACTATAATCAGCCTATAATGTTCCCACTGCTGGGATACAGGTCTCCTCTCTGTGAGAGGGAGTGGGCCATAATCCACCACGCGGGCCCAGTTCGGGTTGGTAGATATCACATGTCTTCGATTTTTGGTTTTAGGACATTCCTGTTTTTTTTTTCTTCACCGTTTTGAGAGCAGTAGTAATGAAATAATTTACACAAAGTAAGCGCCTGTCTAGGTTCGAATCTACGACCTACAACTCGTCAGTAACGGCCTTTACCACACACTTCTGCTTTGCCTATGATAATATGTCATAAAGCCTCGATAATCATTTTCTAAGTTGTTAACTGTTAAAGATTTAATTTAAAAAAAAATAGAAACTCTATTCTCAGTGTGCGCTCCACCTATCTGCGTACAGGCACTTAGTTTAGTCCGACAATATAGGTTATTGAATACAGTGTTGTCGACGTCACAGCAACCATTGAAAACAACGTTCAATAGCGTAAGGGAAATTGTTTTCACACGACAACATGCATTACGGTGTATGTGTTGCGGTAACAGTTAGAAAAATAGTCAATGTATGATCTTACTAGATAAGTACACTAATACAAAACATAAGCGAAATTGTCTTTACACGGCAACGTGTACTACGGTGTCTGTGTTTTGCTGTTCAAGTTTGGATGGTGGTCAATTTATGGCCTTACTAGCAGTGCCCCGTGATCTCACCCGCATAAGTTTTGATATCGTGGGAATATCGGGATAAAAAGTAGCCTATGTGTTAATCCAGGTTGTCAGCTACCTCCATACCAAATTTAATCAAAATTGGTCCAGCCGCTTGTGCGTGAAGAAGTAACAAAGATACAAACACACTCACAAACTTTCGCCTGTACAATATTAGTGTGATGCGATATCGTAGATAGATAATATGTAGTTTTGTCAGTACAGCTCGTGTCATCTCGAGAGATGAAAAATTCCCAAATGAATATTGGCACATAAGCCTCCTCGTGATATTAGCACACAACTTTTCTTTGCTCGGTGCACGTCGCTTCTGACGTTTCATAAGAACGTTTATGTGAAATAAAATATTCTGTTTCTTTATTATCTTTTTTCGTTTTTGGTTTGGTTTAGGGAACTATTTTAGTATTGTTTAATTAGGTGTAAATTCTGGAAAATTTCCGTAAATTCCATAGTTCACACTTTAACAGTAACACATACACACAATGTTTTATGGAAACTGGTTCCAAGTAATATATCTAAAGTGTGGATCTTCTTCACTGATAAAATACAATAAGATGCTTGAAAGTAGGAACATGGGTGCAAAGTGCTAAGGTCAAAGATATTGTTTGAAGCATATGACCTACCGGACTTGTGTAAAGGCTTATTGCTTGGGACTTTACGTGTGGGGTACTGGGTTCGATTCCCGGGTCAGGAAAACTGTTATTGGGTTTTTCCATTGGGAATTTCTTAGTAAGCTCGGAGTCTGGAAGTAGGCGGTGTGATACCCCCGTGCCTCGGAAAGCACGTTAAGTCGTTGGTCTTGGCTGTATTCGTGGATCTTCTACAACCGTTACGGGTCGTCTGAATACCGAAAGTCTGACAACCAGTCTTACCAAGCGGTAACGTATTACCCAGTAACTGGGTTGTGGAAGTCAGATAGGCAATCGCTCCACACAAAATACTGGTATTTAGCTGCATCCGGTTAGACTGGAAGTCGACTCCAACATAGTTGAGAAAAGGCTAGGCAGATAATGAAGTCCCTCTCACCGAGAGGAGGCCTGTGTCCCAGCAGTGGGAACAATATAGGCTGATTATTTAGCTGATGACGTAAACATAGCGTGACTTGAAAATTATTTGGCGTAGAAGTAGTTTTTCCTCTCAAAAATTCGTGTAAATTCGTTCATGTGGGCGACCCGGACGCATACCTGCCAGTACTAACTTACCTAATTACGTCTTCCAATTTAGTCATCATAAAAAAGGTCCATCAAACTGTTTGCTCACAAAACAAGTCGTATTTAGAATCATCAAGTAATGTTGAAGTAAGTTTAACATACGCACATGAAATTTTACACTTAGTTAATGGTTCCAGTGCATAGTGGGCGTATTCAAATATGTCGGGAGCGGCCGCAAGCTATGGGCTGCTAATGAGAAGTGCCTTGTAAACGGTTTGAGGCGAGGGATTCATCATTATCTTCACGTCCACTTCGTCCACTTTTAAAGTTGAAGATAAAGATATTTTGTAAGTTTCGAGTAGCAATAGGACTGAATAATATTATTGTCAAAGTATTGGAAAAATCGTATCGGCCGCGACGTACGAGTTGTAGGTCGTAGCTTCGAACCCAGATAGGCGTTTTACTTTGTGTAAATTATTTCATCACCACTGCTCTCAAAACGGTGAAGGAAAACATCGTGAGGAAACCGGAATGTCCTAAAACTAAAAATTCGAAGACATGTGACATCTACCAATCCGCACTGGGCCCGCGTGGTGGATCACGGCCCACTCCCTCTCACAGAGGGGAGGCCTGTGTCCCAGCTGTGGCAACATTATAGAATGATTATGTATTGGAAAAATATAATACAGGGTGACCAGTAATTTGACGTAGGTATACCTTCCAGGACCGCGTCACCCATTTGCACCCCTTAAAGCTTAGGCAACAATTCATAGAATTCGAGAAAACCCAATTCTATATACTCGGATTTTTTTAAATTTCCCAGTAATCCTACTTCCTACTAATATTAAATACTTAATACAAATTTAAAAAATGCGAAAGTTTGTGAGGATGTTTGTTACTCTTTCACGCAAAAACTACAGGACGGATTTTGATGAAACTTTGCAGTAATGTAGCTTATACATCAGAATAACATATGAAATACTTTTTATCCCGATATTCCCACGGGATCGACACTTATGCGGGTGAAACCGCGGGGCGCTGCTAGTCTTCAATAAATATCACTTTTCTCTAAACTCTGAAGTTGGATGGTCTTCATTGCTATTCCATTGGATACCCAATACTTTAACACACCTTTCGATGCAACCAAATTGTTAAGGTATTGGGTACCTAATAGAATTTCCACCAGTAATTTCCAGTTTTGTCTGGTATTTATTTTTATTTTTTTTATCCATTTATTTCAGGCATCAAGGCCCATATAAACACATAGGTACTGCAATTGCGCAATTGTTTGTTATCCTGAAGAAATAGAAATAAAATAAATACAATATTAATATAACTTAAAAATACTATAAATACATACAACATTATAATTACATTAAAAACTAACTAAACACGAAGTGACTGCGTCGTGTTTCGCTGACTGGTGTCATGTAGCCGGCCACGAAACCGGCGGTACACAACACCCTTCGGCCAGAACTCTTCCTTGAGGAACTTCTCGAGATGAACGCACCACGAACAACTTGAAGTTCGTGTTGTGACGTGACTCCAACTTGTCGACCCTCAAAGTCCAGTTGGTCTTCACATGCATGTACTCCACGACCTCCTCATCCTTCACAAGTTCACAAGCCATGATTTTTGCCAATCAGTTCTACTACGTCATCGTGACGATGTTCTTCTGGTGTGGCTTTTCTTTTCATATGGGCCATTCCAAGTGGTTTTTATAAAGTGCACCTGTCGTCTTCAGGTTTTCTTTATTCTGTACTAAATAACGGCCGTGACCGATCGATAACTTTGTGAAGGAAGCATAGAACTTCGGGGCAATTGCGTAACATACTATCAGTAGCATAGGGTTTCATTTTGACAGTTCAACAACATACATTGCGCTATTTACGTTGTTGAGCAGACACATTTTTCGAACTTATGAAGCAATGGTTTAGCAATATCTTTCAAAATGATTCAGATTGATGATGTGTATTAGGGTGCCGGTCGAAGAGGCGGTGCTTTGGGGAGGCCTATGTCCAGCAGTGGACGTCTTTCGGCTGAAATGATGATGATGAATGGCACGTGTGACCTTAGAACTCAAACATAGATATCGATACATTAGGGATGTGCCTTACAGGCGTTGCACAGGGGGGTTCCGGAATCGGTTTTTTAAGAAGAACCGGGAACACGCTTATGTGATGATGTTGATCACCAGGGTGGTTTTAGTGAGGGTAAAATTCCAACACTCCCCGACCTCCCTCCCCGGAGGTCCGGTGCGTTTTGAAGGTTACTCCCCGTAAACAAAAAAAAATAAAAGGTATCGATACATATTACATTTACGATCTTTCACCGCGAAATATCGTAAGTCTGTAAAAGGAATCCGAACAACAAACTGTGTAAATTCATTAAAACTAATCAATGTATTATCACCTTCACACTCCTTTTAAAGTCTTTGTTAAAGAACTCAAGGATTCGAAGAGAAAAACCATCTTTCAATTACAATCGACTTATATGGACGTCGAAGTGTGTATCAATAAAATGCTTGTCACTGTGATTTTATTTCTATTATTGTGATACCTTTTATAAACTAGCTATGTCCTTGGCTCTGCCCGCTTGTTTATCTTTCTAGTAGGTATAATAAGAACCCTAAATCCAAATCCAAATATTTCCAAAATCTATTCATCATAATCAGCTTCTGTATATAACATAATGTTCCCACTGCTGGAACACAGGCCTCGTCTCTGTGAGAGGGATTGAGTCGTGATCCACCAAGTGGGCCTAGTGCGGGTTGATAGATGTCACAGGTCTTCGAATTTTTGGTTCAACGATATGCCGGTTTCCTCGCGATGTTTTCGAGTCCAATGACTTAACGAGCAATCCGAGGCTCGGAGGGGTCTCGGTATGTGAAGATGGTCACCCATCCACGGACCAACCGCAGAAAGCGCAGCTTAAGCTGATTGATCGACCCGTGAGGCTGTTATTACTTAGCCACGGGCCCCTCCAATAGATTTAATAATAATGAATGATAATAATTATAAGGTATCAATTATGCTTTTCTGTAAAAGAAAAAAACAGTGGCACTGCGGGAGTGCCGACAGCAGTGAAAACAAAACACAAACAGAATACTTTGCCATCACTCACTGACATTATCGCATATACATTAAAACCGAGTACCTACATCTCGAGGACAGCCGAACACATCCGAAGATGTTGTCGATTACGATAACGTGGCGTGAGTTCAATAGTTTTTTCCCGTCTCAAAAAATGCCCAAAACGCCTAAAGAAGTTTTCACTTAAAAAATCATACATTCGTACTTTATCTGTAATCTTTGTAAACTGAAATATGACCCTCCTTTTTAGACATCGCTGTATTCACGTAAAAAGAACGACTCACTTTCGTACTTACCTATTTTCGCATACCCATACATATTAAAATTGTTTCACCAACCCTTTAATCTATATCAGCCAATTCTCATAATACCTTGTAACCCTTAAATGCACTATAAACACACAATAAAGACAATCATAAACAAGTGCGTAAAACAAACGGACAGAGCAACGCGCCTCTCCCTCACCGAACGAGTGCAAGTGGCGACTTGGAACAATAAGCAGTAACTGTCAACAATGACCGCTGTCAATTTTAACGGGCAATGTGGTAAATTTATGTTTTGTTGTTAATGAAATATGATAATTGCTTTGTGTTCTTATATTTTGTGACGTTAAAAAGGTTATAAAACTAAATGGTAGTGCTACTGATAACTTATAATTTCTGCTTATGCTTGATGGGGAGGTACCGTTATGTTTTGAGCTGTGTACAGTCATGAACACTAATATGTCACCACTTGGCAACTCTCAATTGCGATTTTTTCGTGAAATAACGAATGCAACGTTGAAATACGACACTTTACATAAACCTCGGGGCTCGAAAATACTATGTTCGTAATAACATAAAATTTCATTCAAAAATAAATGAGAAAATCGCCTTTGAATAAAGCCAAGTGTATACATACGTGTATTTATTTTGCTGTAATGGCAATAAACGCCTTTTTCTTTCTTTCTTTCAGCAGCTCAGCTCAGTTTATGCTTGGATTTTTGCTTTTTTTTTAATTATAGTTTGAAACCCCAGACCATGCGGAGCAACAAAATTAGATACCAAAACCTCAATTTCTTTACATAAGCATAATCAGCCTAAAATATACATATATATTATCACTGCTGGCTAGAGGGAGTGCCGTAATCCACCACGCGGGCCCAGCGTGGGTTAATGGATGTCAAATTTTTGGTTCTAGGACATGCCGGTTTCCTCACGATATTTTCCTTCACAGTTCCAGTCCTGGTCTACCCTTTACAGGTACCAATTTATCTGAATTTATTTTGATCGCAATAAAAAGATTTTTCAAATCAAATTAATTTTTTAAGTATTTAATAATTTCTGTAAATATTTACATTATAAGCTAACATAATTATAAACTATAATAATATGTAGGTACATTTATATGAAAAAATAAGCAAAATAATCATAGGGCATCAAAGAATTAATCGGCATCGCTAGCAACAGGAACAGCGCCCAAAAGGCTGGCAGCATTGCCACGTTGTATGGCAATGCTAATTCTTTGGCCAAGAAATTATTATACAAATCGAATGAATATTCCACAGAAACTATATAACCCAAGCAATGCTAGACATAACGTTAGTCAGTTAGGTAGTCAAGCAGTTAAATTCTTTACTACTATTATGTTGACCATTTGACCTGTACTTATGCCAAACGTGAAGTCAATTAAACCTGGGGCAATAACTGTATTCCACATTTCTAGGTATCATAACCCCTCTTTTATGTATAAAAAGCAATACATGTAAATTAATTACCGCAATATCCAAGAGAATATCTTACATTCGTATTCATAGATGAACCATCTTACGGCTTAGTAGGCGACATCCATTAATGTTAACGAGGTAGTAACTGGTTCTTGCAGAGAGTGGCCGGTTAAAGTTGACACTGGACACAAACTTAGGGTTAATGTAAAAAATATGACATTTATGTATTCACTTCCTTATTTCGACCAATAAGAACCAACAGAAATCTGAAAAAATAACCATAAACTTTTATTATTATGATCTGATGAGTTTAGATATTAGAATTAGAATTTATTTATTTGTAAGAATGTAGTTTTATATAGTATGGTGTTAATATTTAAGTTCTATACACTCTACCATAGCATAATATGCTGTACAAATATTCAAATGTCATTCTTATATAACTAATTTATGAATGACATTAATAATAATAAATATAAAATAAAAAAATAAACGACTATAATTATGTACAGACGCTAGCACATCAACCTACCCGAAACTGTCAAATTCTCCCAATCAACTTTGAACCTTGTGCTTTAGCGTTAAAGTTGAAAATCTATTAAATAAATTTGATTATTGTAGTAGCTTGATGTGCTGGCGTCTGTACTTTTTTTGTTTCTATTGGTCGCAAGCGCTACTGCTGAACGTGAGGTCCTAAGGTCGATTTTAAGGGGTATGTCAGCTTCAGTAACCTATAAGGATATTTTAGATTAGATATAATCGTTCCCAGGTCTGGCAAAGTGTTCTTCCATCTGGAATTTCGCAGTAGCAGCTTGGAGTGTGGACTTATATCAGGTTGATGGCAATACGCTCGCCCCTAATACATGGGACTTAATCATAACTGGGGAGCAGTGGTAGCCCAGTGGTAACGACCGCGACTTACGAGTTATAGGTCGTAGGTTCGAACCCTGACAGGCGCTTTACTTTGTGTAAATTATTTCTTTCTTATTATTACCTAATTAATTTTTTTTTTGTGCTCTCAAAACGGTGAAGGAAAACATCGTGAGGAAACCGGCATGTCCTAGAACCAAAAATTCGAAGACATGTGACATCTACCAACCCGTACCGGGCCCGCGTGGTGGATTACGGCCCACTCCCTCTAACAGAGAAGAGGCCTGTGTCCCAGCAATGGGAACATTATAGGCCGATTATGTTAAACATAACTGGCGATATCTGGGTATACTATAGCTACACCTCTGACCCATCCTTCGGGGAATCGAGGCCTGATGTTACGTTATGTTGTTAAATTTTACAGCTACGGCAAAATATGAAATCGATTTTTGATTCTATTAAAAAACTCACTTTCAATTCAAAAGTTGTTTTCAATTCTATTCAATCTTTATTGCATCCATACAGCCGTGTCTCTTGCGCGTGTTTTTTTGAAACATTACACAAAACATCAAAACAAAGAGGACCATATATTGTGTATGAAAACACGATGTTTTTGTTTTTCGAGCTACATGGAAAACATTCCCCGCGAGAGTGAAGAGGGGAAGGGTTTGTTTCATTATCAACCGCCACGCACACTGAAAATATTTTAATACGCAGGCGAAAGCTTGTGTATGAAAACAAATGTTTATGTGTAAGGTTTTTTATGTAGGTACCTAATGTTTCGAAAAAACACGCGCAGGAGACACGGCTTTATGTGTGGTAAGTATAAATCAATAGAATCAATTATGGACCCACAAAAACAGCACAGCAAAATTTTGGGTTCTTCATCGATGCATCTGAATACCAGTATTTTACATAAAGCGACTGCCTATCTGACCTCCACAACCCAGTTACTGGGTAACACGATACCCCTTGGTAAAGCTGATTGTCAGACTTATAGGATTCTGACTACCCGCAACGTCTGTCAAAGATCTACGAATGACTGCCGGGACTAACGGCTTAACATGTTTTCTGAGACACGGAGAGATCTCGGTATGTAAAGGGCACCCATCCACGAACCGACCGCGGCCAGAATAGCTTAACCTTCGACCGACCCCGACCCCCCCGTGCCACGAACCTTACATGTCAAAGCAATCATTACAAAACAAAATGAACACAGTTTAATGGCTAGATAAAATATGAAATACACATTTTCCATCCACAACTGAAACCAGACATTACCTTTTAACTGGGCGATTAATCGTTTCATTTACATTCGTACATTATATGGGATAATAAATACGATCATTAGATATATAAACAGGGGTAATTAAGAGGAGACATTATTATAATACACGCCTTTCAAATGACTAGTGTTGCTAGCTGGGGGAAAATATTATTAGTTGACTTGTCTTAGTTGAGTTCGTGGTTTGATTGTCAAGCTGATGCGTATACAGGAGGCCTACCATAAGCTCATAACGCGATCCATTTTAGGATCTAAACTGAACTGTTCTTCTAATTCGTACCATGACGTCAGTTTAACGATTCAGTTTAGGCCGTGCCGTCTGCTGACAGCGATTGTCCCAAACTGAGTCGCAAGTTTTGGTTTCATTCATACTTGTTTGGTACCATGGCGTCCATAGAGCAGCTCAAGCGCTGCAGTTTAGGAACCTAAACTGAAATGTCTTGTTTTTGAATCGTTTTTAATTAGATCATGGTAGGCCACCAGTTCTTTCACAATTATATTGCACGACTGTCGAGATGAAACCGATCTTTATAATCCTTACAATAAGATTGCTGCTACTGACAAGTCTGTCAAAATCACAAAGATCTTTATTTTTCTTACAAAACGACTGCTGAGGGTTCCGTGGCTGAATAATAACAGCCGCACAGGCCGACATGCTAAGCTCCGCCATCTTTTCCCAACTATTTTGGCGTCGGCTTCCAGCCTAACCAGATGCAGCTGAATACCAGTATCCTACATGGAGCGGCTGCCTATCTGACCTCCACATCCCATTGGGTAATACGATACCCCTTGGTAAGACTGGTTGCGGTTGGCGGTGGGTATGCGTTAAAGCTAAAGAACGCTAATTGTTGGACAGTTTTGTTCACGCAAAACCGTTCCCAACTCTAAATCGCTTCTACCAACAACACACACCACACAACATAACGGATTAATTTATAATAACCAAATAATGTTTGCCAATAAGCGTACATTCTTTGCGGTCCGTCGTAAATATATGATACAACATTAGTAATGAAATATTTCTGTATGCCGTCGTTGTCCGGCTGTGTTGAGACATCTTCCAAGATATAAAGTTTAACTGATGTTGGCCTTAGGAATAGTAGATACCAGCTTTTAGTATGTCTATAAATTAAATAACGCTGCTAAGATGTGGATGCTGCGAGAAATCGAGAAGAAGAAGATAGACGTTCTAGAAATGTGGTGCTGGAGAAGAATGCTTGGGGTGTCATGGCCTGAATTTCGCACCAACACCTCTATACGCCAAGAACTCAACATCAAAAAGCGTCTATCTGTTACGGTGCAAACGCGCATCCTCAAATACTTCGGACATGTCTCCAGGCGTGAGGGAGACTCTATTGATCGCCTTTTCGTGCAAGGTAGAGTGGAGGGCACTAGACCACGCGGACGCTCACCCATGAGATGGACTGACCAAATTAAATCCGCAGTGGGTGATCCCTTGTATGAGTGCACAAAAAAAATCCTTGAAATCGGAGTAGGTGGCGAGAAATCGTCAGGCGAATCACATCAGCCCCTAGATAGAAAAAGAAGATACATTAAGTAGTGTTTATCGGTCGGGAAAAGTTATCAAAGCCTATACTTTTTTTTGCCTGTTTAGCCTGTCCTACAAGCAAAGGCCTCCCCCAAGTCCTTCCAAGAACTCTTTTCCCGCGCCACCTCGAATCAGCCCATACTTATAGTTTTATTTTATTTGAGTATTTAAATTCTCAGTAGTAAATACCTATCTACCTAATTATTTCTAGAAAAAACCCGAATGATTGGCTGTTAAAGGTCTGTTTTCTCACACCTTTGCTATCGCGATATTAAATTACAGCTAAAATAATTTCACAACCTTTCGACTCCAAATTAGCCCTAAGGCGATTGTCACTTCAAAACTGTCAATAAATTCCCTCGTTGACAGCCCAGTCAATTATATGTTTTAGGGATGGCCCCAAACACATAATTACATTTTATATTCCGTTTATCTATTTGCTGTCTACCCGTCATGTAATAAATTGGCTAAATGTGTGCGTATACGCACGGTGCGTAGTGTCAAAAATTGCCCCGGGGTTCAGAAGCACCTGTTTCGACGGTCTAATGTGCTCAGGAGTTGATCGGACGTTTGAAGGGATTGTGATGTTTTTTTGAAGCATAGCTTAGCAGTTTTGTGTTTACATTCAAGAAAGGAAGTCGGTTCTTACCTGTTTACGGTTTCTACAAGCCTTTCAATTGAATCGGTTGTCTAATAATTTTATTGGCTGCAGATATTTTCGCAAAACAATAACCAAAACGATGTCAGTTTAATCCTACTAATATTATAAATGCGAAAGTTTGTGAGGATGTTTGTTACTCTTTCACGCAAATACTAATGAACAGATTTTGATGAAACTTTACAGTAATATAGCTTATACATCAGAATAACACATTGGGTACTTTTTATCCCGATATTCTCACGGGATCGACATTTACGCGGGTGAAACCGCGGGGCGCAGCTAGTAATAAATAAAATGGAAAAGGTTTAAACTTTATGCTAATGTTAGAATCTCTTAAATCTTCTGAAGATACAGAACAGTACGAAAATTTAAAGTCAAAGTCATAGCATTTATTTCAAACAGTCACATAAAAGGCACTTTTAAACGTCAAAATTTACAATAAAATTGAATTGATTCTAGTCGCCCGTTCCAAAATATTTATTTCGTATGGAGAAGAATGGGCAAGAAACTCCACCGTTGCTCTAACTTTTAAGTTTTTTTTTTTAATATTTTGAATAGACTGAATGAATATGATCGTATAAAAAAGGACATCAATCAACTGAGCCTATTGCAGTCCACTGCTGTACATGGTCTCTCCCAGGATGCGCCACAACACCCTGTCCTCCGCCTTCCGCATCCAGTCCGTCCCAGCCACCTTCTTTAGGTCGTCCGTCCATCTAGCTGGGGGGCGTCCCAAACTACGCTTGCCGATACGCGGTCTCCACTATAGGACTCGTCTTCTCCACCGGCCATCGGTCCTTCGACAAACATGGCCAGCCCACTGCTAATTCAGTTTACTTACTCTGCAAGCTATGTCGGTAACTCCGGTTCCGGTATGAAAAAGGTTATCATCAAGCTTAAATTAATACGTACACTTAGATACATCATTCTCTCTTAATTATAATGAATCTTTTCTCATAACTTTCTAAGTTTCTCCGCTAAAACATTTTTTTTTTAAGATTTAACCGTTGCACAGCTGGCGTCCATTTTGTTCCTGCCTAAAAGAAAGCAGACGAAGCGAATAAAGTATTATCAATCATTGTGCAGCCGTTGAAGCGTGGGCGTGGTTCTGTCACTCCAAACGAAGGTAATTATAATTACTGTGATAGCCTCCAAATTATTATGAAATGATATTGAATAAAAATAAATAAATAAGCATGTAGAGATAAACCATTCTAAAAATGCACGCCCCTCCACTAAAATTTCTATACAAACATTTGAAATGACGTGTTTGCAACAAGCAGTGGAGAGGCGTTAATTTTTAAAATGGTGTATCTCTAAAAATATTGATTGGTCTAATGTGCAGCCGGTTTGTTCTTTATCAATCCCACCGTTAAAGATTTCGTGATGTGAGCTGTTATTCCACTATTCTGATGCTAGGGATTGTCAGTTTTGACAGCTTACTTCACGTAACTTTTCATGGTAAGGTTTTTACAGAATACATCGGATCTATAGTCCGATCGCGGAACCGGAAGAATTTCGTACAATGACCTCTTTGCTTACTGACAGTTGTCACAAACATTTTTGTATTAAATGCGGCTTATAATTATGAAATATTTGAAGGAGAAAAAATATATTTATAAATTCACTATTATTATTGTATAAATTATTTATTTTGATTTTAGTATGAAAACAGTTATGAAAATCGAGTTATAATTACTACTAGTACTATTATTATTAGTACTTATTTGGTAGAAATAAAAAAATGAAAATTCACAAATCTGAATCCGATTTCTCTGTATCGGAGTTACTGCTTTCCGCCGACGACCTCTCGCCTGTCACATTTATCACAAAAGAATCAACAGTTTTGTCTACATTATCATCTAGTCTACCTAACTTCAATTCCTCTTTTTTTACGTGACTGATGCAATTTTGTCATTTTACAAACAAGAACAAACCTTGCGGTCGTAGGTACAAAGGTTAACAATCCCTGAGGACGGCGGTCATTGCATCTGTGCGAGCGTGACACATTATATTTACGCGGGAGTGACAGAGACAGGTAATAACAGGTTAATGTACGAAATTCTTCCTGCTCCGCGACCGGACTTTAGCCTGAGTCATTGTAACCCAAAATAATTTGAGGCGAAAGCGTCTGTCAATGTAGCCCGCGAAACTCAAAGGAGAATGCCGTCAAACGTAGGGCGCCCTGTACCAAACGAAAAGTCCGCTGTCATAACCAAACCTAGTGTATTTGGAGGAGAATTTAATGCCCTGCCTATATACAAATTGATACGGTCCCACGGCATTCTCCTTTTCTGCAGTTTGTAGGTCAGTATCAGGTTTTATGTTAATCTAAATATGATTCGAAGCCGTAAAAAATATTTATTTAAGAAAGAGATATTATGAAGACTAAATAAAGAAAAAGGACTACCTGCAAAACACTTAAATAATCTAGCATTTTACTTAACAGTACAGTAACAGCCACTTACATCAACATAACCTTTACCAACACTCCTTTAATGGGGTGTTAAAACTTTAATGGCCGCGCTTTAAGTTGTAAGAACTATCAAACATTATTAGTAGGTTCACTGCTAATTTGTGTTTCTTGCAGTAAAACCTTGTTATTTCATCTCCGAAATGCACGCCTTTCAACAATTTGTCCACTTTGTTATTAAATTATGGATAGTATTACCTACCCGATGCCATAACCGTAAAACGACTTGACACTATTGAAAGTTTGATACGAGACATTAATTACTCCTAACCATTCGCTCTGTGTAATAGTTCATAATTTGCCTCGCCTTTTCCCATCTATGTTGGGGTCAGCTGAATACCAGTATTTTACATGGAGCGACTGCCTATCTGACCTCCACAACCCAGTCACCGGGTAACACGATACCCCTTGGTAAGACTGGTTGTTAGACTTTGGGTGCTTCTGACTATCAGTAACGACAGTCAATGATCTACGAATGACAACCAGGACCAATGGTTTAACGTGCTCTACGAGTCTACGAGGCATGGACGGGTTCGATATGTAATGGATAGGAACCCATCCACGAACCGACTGTGGCAAGCGATCGACCCGTACGGCTGTTATTTGTTATTTTGCCACGAGCCCCTCTGTATAATAGTTATTCCAGATATTTTAATGTAATTGAAAATTATACAGTAACAACCGCAACGATATTAGCTCCTGTCTATAAAAACATTGTAAAAAGTATGAATGTCAAGCGCAAGGGTTTAACCACGACATTTGACATTAACAACTAACCATTAATAACAGTTATGTTAACAAAATACGATGATAATAATAAATTTAAAAAAGCATCGAAGAAATTCGTTACGATGTTTTTTATGGCTACAGAAAATCATAAGTCAGAGCCTCTGTAGCGCTGAATTGATAAAAATTGTTCTTTTATCTCTGTTTTAATTAGGGTCAAAAGTTATCAGTTAGAATAAATTCAGTTTTAAGAACACCTGTTTCGATAAATTTGTGAGTAACTACACAATAGCGCAAGCAGGTGTAGTCTTACGTCCGCACCTTGAGTTTTTTTTAACAAAAAACGTCCGTTAAAACGACGTTTTTTCGGTTCGATTTTCGTAATTTGTATTTGGAACCGTGAAGATGGTCGACTAGATGACGTATTTATTAATTCGTTTGGATGGCGTCGAGCCGCCCGACCGTTTCTTGTTGGTAATCGAAATCGATTACAGAAATCGCTTTTATTATAATCGATGGTGATTGTGAAAGCTCTCGATATGACATGCGCTGATTAATTTACTATTTTATGAAATCAATTTTCAACGGGTCGAGATTGTATGATTAAAAAAACCGCAATCCTTTGTGTTTTTATATTAATTTTTTTATGCCTATCTGAGAGCAGTGGTGGCCCAGTGGTAACGGCCGGTTCGAAACCACACAGGCTTTACATTCTGTGATTCTTTTCATCACCACTGCTCTCAAAACGGCATGTCCTGTTTATAACCAAAAATTCGATGACATGTGACATCTACCAACCCGCACTAGGCCGGCGGCGTAGTGGATTACCGGCCCACTCCCTCTCACAGAGAAGAGGTCTGTGTCCCAGCAGTGGGAACATTATAGGCTGATTATGCTGTATGCCTATCTGGACGGAGTGGATCATAGGATAGTGGAGCATAAGCTGCTTTCCGACCTACGCAAGTTACTGTATTCAACTGAGAAATCAGGTAACTTATAACTATGAATCCGTAGGCGAGGGATTGAGTACAATCCTCTAGTTAATTCATGAGGATTGAAACAAATTAGGGTAATATAAGGCAAGTACGCACTCGGCGGGTTAGCTGCTGCGGTTTGCATCTAATCTGACGTATCTATGAGGCGCGCGGATATCTATGATGAAGCGTGTCGGCTTGGTAAACGTGGCTGTCACATTGGTTAAAGTCAGTGGTAGGCAGGCTGGCTTGGTTGTGGCTCGTATCTACCTTTGTCCATTTTCGTTTATGTCATTAATGATTATTGTTTTAAATTTTTGTAAATTCTCTCTGGTATGATCAGAATGTTGATCATGTCTGGGATTAAATTTAAAAGAAATAATAAAGTTATTTTAGTTTTCAATCTCAGATTTGATGCTTGACCACTTGACCACAGTGCTTGAAAAGTGAGCTAGTTTTGAATCTCATCTACAGTCAGGTTTTGATTTTAATTTTAATCCTTTTAGTGTGTTATATTTTTTAAATCGTCTCCTCAAACCCTTTATTTTGATACCCCACATAGTAATCGCACTTATTTATTTTTCAAGACTTTGGGTACCTTCTTGTTGACGTCTAACATCCACTATTTTATTTTTTTTTACATTTGTGATACCCAAACGAGTCCATACATCTCATGATGTATTAAAATCCATCCGGCCGTTAGGATGCTTCGAAGGTATAATAAGGAATTCCACATACAAAGATACATAGTTAAGTACGCATAAAAACATAACCCTGTCCTGTCACGTAGTCGGGTAAATAGTGTATGACACTGCACATAAATAACTAGGTATACCCTGGTTATTTAACAGTTTCATAAACTACTAATTCGATAGTCGAACTAGTTTATATTACGTCGCAGTCGGTGCGAAAAGAAGAGCATTCTCCGCGGGGATAAAGGTGTCTTCATCTTGGGCGAAGCTTGAATCCCTCACTGCACTCAGGATTCAAATAAGCGCCCGCGACAATAAGACACTGCTTTATCCCCTTGGTGAATAATGTACTATTCTTGCCCATTCAATTACTACTGAGTACAGAGAATGTTACGATGCGACATTGTTTCCCTTTGAACTCCAGAATCATGGAGACCATAACAGCAGATTCGATTCCATGTAATAGCATCTGTGTAGGTCCTTCCTATAATCTTGGTTAGCATGTTTTGTACGTTTTGCTAATATATCGCAGTCTGAGATTAATTACAATTAACGATATACTACAAGTGTATAATGTTTCTGCATTTATCATTGTTTAATCGCCTGGTTGTTGTAATATTGGGAACTTTAACCACAGTGTAATACATAATAGTGTGCTTTAAGCATCGGGTTTTATTACGACACGAGCATGGAGTGTGTAGGGTTTGTCTTAACATCTATCCAGCTATTGTTTGTAATGTTGTTTTTTTAAATAAATCAATTCTATTTCGTATATTACGTACTTTAGTGCCTCGGAAAGCACGTTAAACCGTTGGTCCCGGCTGTCATTCATGTATCTTTGACAGTCGTTACGGGTTACAGAAGCCCGAAAGTCTGACAACCAATCTTACCAAGGGGTATCGTATTACCCAGTAACTGGGTTGTGGAGGTCAGATAGGCAGTCGCTCCATGTAAAATACTGGTATTCAGCTGCATCCGGTTAGACTGGAAGCCGACCCCAACATAGTTGGGAAAAGGCTAGGCAGAGGCTACATGTTAATATAGGCTGCAGTGCCTTCCTGAATCTTCCCAACCCATTCCAATATACACCTTCGATTAGCACCAAATACCACCGAGTCGTAAATCAATTCACAATCCTTAGCTTCCCATAGCATATAACGGTGCGGCCACATTATTCACTGCAGTCCGCATCGCCGTGAGTTGTCGCACTGAGTTTTATAGCCAGGTCTTAGGTCACCGTATTTATGAACATACGAGAGAACGCAACTTAATAAATTGTTTTCTGCTTTGTATGATTTATTGTTGATGGGGTTTCTGGATATGGATTTTGTGTTAGGTTCTAATAGAGCTGCGTGTGCGTTTAATGAGTCTTTGAAATGAGCGTTGTAGACACACTTTGAAGTTGGTGCCTGGCTACTGTTGTCAGTCATTCTTCAAGATTTGTATGGAGTTTACTCCACTGTTTGACAGTGTAAATTAAAAATTATATCTATTTGTCTCGTCCTTACCTAGACCTGTACGGACACAGAATAGAAAAAAATTGGTTTAAAAGTTAGGAGCGTCGAAACTTCCATATTTTAACGCATTTTTGGGCCTAAATAAAAAACTCTCGGAGTATGAAAATGGCAACTTTTTTATTGTATAGAGATAATAATTTATTCAAAAATTTAAATACCTTAATTTTGAATAAATATATCCAGTAGTTATTTCATGATATATACGCCCAAAGGCCTGTTTCTGAAATACGCTCGTTTTTTTTTATAAATGATCGTCTATTTTACTAAATAAATAATTAAAAACGAAATAAATAAATAAAGTAATACTAGTACATCCTTAAGCCAAAATGAAACACATTTAACTGATTCGTAAACGAAAGAAATAAGTCGACTATAAAATCATAAACGTCAGCTTCACAACTCTACACATTCGTCTTTAAATACTTTATGGTAGATTACATAAATGAATGTTATATGAGCTTTAATTAAGATCTTTTTTACGTACGATCTCAAATGAACGAAAACTTTTTTAAATTGTGAAGAAATACGGTTAATTTACACAATGATATTGTAATTGATATCTACAGTCAGCCCCAATAAACAAACCGTAGCTTACCAATACATATTACCTCTCTCATCTTATAATAAAGCTCAATAACTCACCTCAGAGAGCCGCGAACTCAGACGTCGTGTAGAACGGCCGCGGCGGTGGTTTCCTCGCTTTACATGTTTTTGTCGCACGACGCGGACACATGTCGGTCGCCGCGACTTTTTTGTCGCGTGTTTATGACCCGGTTCGGCGGGTGTGCACGTCCCCTTATAGCCACGACCACTTTTTACCACCAGTCGCCAATTACGTGAGGCATACGAAATTCATTGAATGATTTCGATTTTTTTTTCCAAAGTGGTGTGGTCTTTCCTAGATACTAATAGGCCATTAGCCGATATGGGTGCTTTATGTTGAAATAATGCTAACTGCTCTCCATCTTAGTGTTTATAGTTTAGCTAGAATAAGCCTATCTTGTTGCAATAAAACTTTTAGGGCTGAGCCATATTCGATACAGCTGCGGCACGTGCGTTGACTTCTACGTGGGATACAGCGGGTCTAACAAGCTTTGCCCTTACCTAGAGTTTAGTCCTCAGCTGTATGATCGCCAGACGGATGTGTCTGTTCTGACGGGCACTGATGCCCAAGATATAGCATTGTTTCGATCTCACGCAGGAATTTTCAGCGCGATCAACACTTGTATGCAATCACGTTCATATTACAACCACAAAAAATGGGACCTAACAAAATTTGAACAGTATGCGTCATTCCCGGAGGCTTAGGCCCGTCGAAGTTTGTTAACTTTGGCTTACCTATTGCTTATCTCATCCGAACCCTTGAGTGGTGGTTCTCTACATACTTGACTCCCATTCGCGAAAACAGTGTAGTCCTAGCACAAACGCGAGGAGTGACGTAACGTAAATTCGAACGATTTTAAATTTGAAAATAATCGTTTCGCACATATTTACTTAGTTTTAAAACTTTGTTTACATACATTATCAGCCGTTGCTCCCGGCTGTCATTCATGGATCTTTGACAGTCGTTACGGGTCATCAGAAGCCCAATACTCTGACAACCAGTCTTACCAAGAGCTTTCGTATTATCCAGTAACTGGGTTGTGTGTGGAAGTCAGATAGGCAGTCGCTCCATCTAAAATACTGGTACTCAGCTGCATCCAGTTAGACTAGAAGCCGACCCCGATATAATTGGGAAAAGCTAGGCAGAAGATGACAATCGGATAGTTAATATTTTCAATTCAAAAATCGTTTAAATTCATGTTAAATACGTAACGTTCGTGCTAGGTGCTTTAGTTTGACCAAGCTTTGTCTTCTAGTAACTGCTTTAATAATAATCAACGATTAATGTGGTCCCCATCTATTGGCTAAAAGGCTATTAATACTAATGGACTATGGTGATCCTTCACCTTAGCGCCTCATGTGTAGTTGTACCACGCAATTAGCGTTCGAACAAGATGAGAATAGTGGGAATCCAACGGGATTGCCGGTAATTATTGTACCCATGTGTAATTAACTACAGTATGTAAGAAGAGAGCTGTTAATAAGACACACGGAATTTTAGAAAAAGTATGACTTTGTAGAGCGTTGTCCCTGTCACTCATACATGTGAGTGATAACGTGATTCGGGATAGCGTTCATTCGGGATAATGTGATTTGGATTTGCGTTCTTTCGGGATACAGTTATTTCGAGTTTTGGCCCAATGTAAACGGGTCGTGTTACAGTCTCTCTCTAAAACTTAATATGCCTTATAATAAAGGTATAGGTAGTAGGTACTAGCAGAGCTCGTTCCTGTTATTATGGATACAGCACATGATTCGAGACTCCCAGAGAAATGTGTGGACAAACATACATATACATCATCATTCTAGCCTTTTCCCAACTATGTTTAGGTCAAACATAATTATACTTACCTACCTATGTTTTTTTGTATTTTCGTTTTTTCGTTTGGAAATAGATTACCATATCGCTCATTTGGAGAAACATCGACGTAAATGTATTTTTTCCCAAAAATTTGTTAAATATGCCAAAGCACTTAGAAAGAGTATTTACGTTAGGAAAGCTAAGACGTAAAAAAAAGTAGGAGTTACGTCGATGTTTCTCCAAATGAGCGATATATGAATATATAGCAGTTCCATTAATATTACACATACATACGTGTCGAATTGACAACCTCCTTCTTTTTTGAAGTCGGTTAAAAATACCAGCAATTTAACGCCTAAAACATAATTAAAATTTTCAACATTCTACGACGAAACAACACACTAAAACAAAGAATTTTACAAGTCAGTAAGATGTTTAAACTAATAGGTAATTAACCAACGGTTTAATTGCCTGTCACCTAATCGAGTGTTCACAAATAACCTTTAGTTTGTGGGTACCTACTTTGTAACGGCTGACTTTTATAGTGCAGAATAGACTATACTTAAAATAATATACGCGCTTTTAACACCAAGGACTTATCCTGAGAGTGTATTCAGGCACCACTTTAGAACAACTTCGTGATCCTATGTTAAGGCTAAGGCTGAATGCAGTCTCCTGACTTAAATCATGTGCATCTGGCATGGCTTTGAGTAATAATTAGGTACTCCTTGGTTTTGTAGCGGTATCTACAACGCCACATGCGAACAACGCGTCACACTGACGTCACGCAAAATCCTGCATCTCGCAAGCAGAGTTTACCGCGCAACTAGCATAGATACAATGGCCCGACATGAATCATATGGCAGTTACCCGCCAGACCGCTCCGTCTGGTCTTTACACCCTGTTTCTCATACCTCTATAGTTTAATTATTACTTAATCCTTTTTAATAAGCTTATGGTGATTGGCTTCAGTTTTCGCCGCGACATACCCATAAGCTTATGTGTACAGCCCATCCACAGTCGTTAATCCTCTGATTTTGCATCACTTTCAAAATCACAGTTAACTTTATTATCGTTAGAATAAGGTTGCTTTTGGGTTGCTACCACTGACAACTCTGTGAAAATCACAGTGATCTTTATTTTCGTTACTATAAGGTTGCTGTTATTAGGTCGCTGCTGCCAGAGGTAAAATAACTGTGAACTGCTACAATGATTTTTTGGCGCTTGACAGGGAAACCGATGGATGTTCTCGAATAAAATTTAATTTTATTAATAGAAAACCTTTATCAAATTAAATTTCAGAAGACAACATCCATCGGTTTCTTACTATAAACTTCAGCTATATCCGACGACCCTGCATACTTATCTCTTTTGTTGACTGTACCTAAGAGACTGGAGGCATTGCCACGTTGTATGGCAACGTTTAGCCTCTGGCCAAGGTAAAAACCAGCCTTTGGATCACGGGAAGTGTCAACCTCGTTTAATGGGCCCAAGAAACTGCTGAATATTTTACACGGAAAGACCACAGTGAAGTCTAATCATGCAACAAAGATAGGTCTATAAAGGCTTTAGTATAATATAATACGTTCGTTAATATTATTATTATCATAAAGCAAATTTTATAACCATGCTAAAATCGTATTCATAATGGCCCAAGATCTCTAAACGGTAATTTCCGGGTAGACAGTTTGACACCATGTCAAATCCATAAAAGTTAGTATGATAAAACAGCCAAGTTTTCGAACCACCGTACAATATTTAAGTAACACTTTTTTTATAATGTCATCATCATCTGCCTAGCCTTTTCCCAACTATGTTGGGGTCGGCTTCCAGTCTAACCGGATGCAGCTGAATACCAGTATTTTACATGGAGCGACTGCCGATCTGACCTCCACAACCCAGATACTGGGTAATACGATACCCCTTGGTAAGACTGGTTGTCAGACTTTCGGGCTTCTGACTACCCGTAACGACTGTCAAAGATCCACGAATGACAGCCGGGACCAACGGCTTAACGTGCTTTCCGAGGCACGGAGGGGTCTCAGTATGTAAAGATGGTCACCCATCCACAGACCAACCGCAGCAAGCGTAGCTTAACCTGATCGATCGACCTGTGCGGCTGTTATTATTTAGCCACGGACCCCTCCCCCCCTTTTTTATAATATCATCATCAGCTTATAATGTTCCCACTGCTGGGACACAGGCCTCCTCTCTGTGAGAGGGAGTGGGCTGTAATCTACCAGGCAGGCCTAGTGCGGGTTGGTAGATGTCACATGTCTTTGAATTTTTGGTTCTAGGACATGCTGGTTTCCTCACGATATTTTCCTTCACCATTTTGAGAGCAGTGGTGATGAAATTATTTACACAAAGTATAACACCTGCTTGGGTTCGAACCCCATAATGCATTATTATACTATTTTTTACTTCATGGCACAAACAACTGTGGAGGTCTTAGGAGTAGGTGTACTATGAGTTCCTATATTACAAGAACCAATATATTATAATTATTAAATGGGACTTAAACATACAAACAAATCTTGACTCCTGATAAAGTCAAAGTCAAAGTCAAATCATTTATTTCAATTAGGCACACTAAAGACACTTTTGAACGTCAAAAATATATATGAATATCCTAAAATATGAACATCCTAAAAAATCTTTACATTCTAAGTATTTATTTGAAGTTTTGCTGTAACCGGCTGCAAAAATACTTACTTATATCAAAATTAAAGCGTTTTTAAAGTGAAACTTAAGACATTATATTTTGTTAAAAACCCAACGAGGCATAACATTAAAACATGGTCTTTTTAAACGTATACGAGTATGTTTAATGACTCAAACATTGGTTACTACTAGAGTCGGTAAAGTTTGGTAGAAAAAAATGTTATATACACATATCAAATGTTCGTAAAAAACGAGTAAGTACGGGCTCATAGCAGAAGTGTGACCAAAATGATGTAGGGTTGAGCAATTTAGAAAAAAAAAAAAAAAACATTATAATAATTTCTCAGTGGAGAGCAGTGGTGACCCAGTGGTAGCGGCCGCGACTTACGAGTCGTAGGTCGTAGGTTCGAACCAAAGCTTGCACTTTACTTTGTGTAAATTATTTCGCCACCACGTTCTCAGAACGGTGAAGGAAAACATTGTGACGAAACCGGCATCTCTTAGAACAAAAAATTCGAACACATTTAACATCTACCAACCCGCACTGGGCCCGCGTGGTAGATTACGGTCCCCTGTCACGGAGAGGCGGCCTGTGTCCCAGCAGTGAGAACATTATAGCTTAATTATGCAATAATTTCTCTGCTTATATGACCCTATGCCAATCTGCCTGGCCTTTTCGTATGTTGGGATGCAACAGTGTAGTTTTTGTTTCACACAATAAAACCTTTTTATTTATCTCCGAAACGTACGCCTTTCGACATGTCCACTTTATCATTAAGTTATGGATAGTATTATCCATCCGACGCAATAACCGTAAAATGACTTGACACGATTTAAATTTTGATACGGGACATTTATTACTCCAAATAGCCATTCGATTCCGTATAATAGTTTATCATCTGCCTAGCCGTTTCCCAACTATGTTGGGGTCGGCTTTCAGTCTAACCGGATGAAGCTGAATACCAGTATTTTACATGGAGCGACTGCCTATCTGACCTCCACATTCCAACAACATTATACCCTTTGGTAAATAATAATATGTACAGGTATATAAAACAGGAAAGAATCATAGGGATATAATTGCAAAAATAAAAACGTATAGTATAAATAAAATAGTGCATGCGGTGTTAGCCTGTAAGTGATTGTTGCACTTATAAATGGATATCGTGTACTTTTAAATGAAATGTAACGTGTAAACAATTGTAGGCTAACCTAAATACCTACATAAATAAATAAATAGGGCATCAAAACTTTCGTCCGCATCGTTGTCAACAGGAAAAGTGCCCAAAAGGCAGCGTTGCCACGTTGTATGGCAATACTGATTCTTTGGCAAAAAAATACGCCAGCCCTCTGGTCACGTAAAGAGTCGACCAACCGCTTGGCGATGTCTCTAAAAACCTGTAGATACATTATGATTATTTTAAGACTGTTAGCTTTTAAATTATGTAAATATTTTAAGATAATTAAATTATTTAATTCACTGTAGAATATGAGTTATGAATGAACACATCCGTTTTATTTTAATAATAAAAAAAAAAGAAATCGTAAGTCTTCATATTTTTGCTTAGGTTTGAAGTGTGAATTCTATCATGGGATATTATCGTGTTACCATCGAGTTTTGGCTTGTAAGGCAAAATTATTATTTAGCAGTAATTTATTAAAAAAAAAAGAGTAAATGACGATTTTTCTTGATATTTAGAGCCTGTGCACACCACATTTTTTAAACGTGCCGTCGACGCGCGTTTTAGAAACGCGCGTCGACGCCGCGCTTTTATCCTACAGAGCAGTTTGTTGTCGTTTGTATCAAACACATATTTGATACAAACGCGTATTTGAATTATACAGGTGTGCAAAGGTCTACAGGCTGCGTCTGACTTACGTGTGTATCGCGTCTGTATCGCTACAAACGCGATTCAACGGCGCGTTTAAAAAACGTGGTGTGCATAGGCCCTTACTGAAACTGCTACGAAGCAGTTTCATTCAGTCTCTTTGCCGTAGCAAAGAGAGATAAAACACAGAAAAAAAAGTTTTTACTATAAAAACGAATAAGTTACTATTTATTAGCATGGCTTGATGCTCTAATGGTCGCAAGCTCTACTCGATTCCCAGGTCGACCAAATGTTGTTGGGTTTTTCTATCTGGATTTCCTCAGTAGCAGTCCGGAGTCAGGATTTGTGCCCGGTTGAAGGCAAAAGACCGCCCCCTATTACATGGTACTTAAACATAACTGGCCAAATATGGGTGTATTTATAATGTACACCTCTACCTATCCATTCGGAGAATACACGCGTGATGTGATGTTATATCTTTCTGCTGTAAAAAAATCTTTCTTTCTTAATTAAAACCTAACACATCCCTAGCGCATGCGTTGTTTCAAGGTTGTAAAAAAAACACGCCTTAGCAACTAGTAGATTCTGTGGGAAGATGACGTAACCGGTCATTGACCCTTTGTTTTTACAAATGGCGCCAGAAGATATGGTGTGTTCAGTTAATATTGTTTTAATTAATTAGAGTTTGAGTCGACTCCCGTGGCGGACTTGGTTCTGTAAACAATGTTAAAGGATTTACGATGGATTTTATTGGTTTTCATGGTAAAATGTTCGATTATGAAGTTAATGATGTGTTATAACGACTGCAGTGACGGCTGTCTTGAAAATTATGGTGGTTTGACTTCACCGCGTAAAAAAAAGAAACAACCGACTTCCAAATAAGACACTACAAAGTGAAAAATAACTTTAATTTCGGAAGTCTGTGTCGTTGGGTTCGCATTTTCTTTGTTTGCCACCGACTTCCGAAATTAAAGTTATTTTGCACTTTGTTTTGTAGTGTCTTAATTGGAAGTCGGTTGTGTTTTTTTTGTAATTTTTTTTAAATTTTCACTTTTAAGTTGTACTTACCCCACAGAAACTCCTATAACACTACTTGCTATGTAAATATCAGTGACAGGAAGTTATTATAGCATCATCAATATAAACTAAGTGGCAAAAATACGTATTATTGAAGCTAACTCAAAAACTACCCAAGCAAAGTTAATAAAATTTATATGGGGCCACCCCTGAGCATACCTTATCCAGTAAAAAAAGAATATTTGAAATCGATTTACGATTGCCGGAGATATCGCGTACCAAACATACAAAAAAGAAACATACAAATTGAAAACCTCCACCTTTTTTGAAGTCAGTTAAGACGACGCCAACCGCACAGTGGCGCCCTCATCGTTTGTTTGATTATATATATTTTTTTTGGAATGAAAATGTAGAAAATAAGCACGTTAAAGTTGTGCTCAACAAGATTATACGTTAATATTATTACAAACAGTACTTTTACATTATTTAGTTTTATTATAATTACTAAAACGGATAATGGTGGCCACTTTTATTCGTTTTAGTGAGTGAATAATAGTTCTCTAGGAAAACACCAACTTACATGCATAAATAACGTTTCAGTGTCTTCATTTGCCGGTAAACTGCAGACGCTATGTGCCATCCATCGCTCTTGTAGAAAACAGTAGCTTAAGGAAAGCTACTTCCAAACTGTCGTTCAAACTGAAATATAATAAATACATACGATGTCACGATGAAATAATTTTCATCTTCTTAGTGTGTCTGTCGCAGTCAACTGGTTTAAGGGGTCACTGTCGGACTGCATAGAAAAGAAAGAGAAGTGCGATGACACAACGCTGATAATTTATTTCAAAATATGAAGCAATTATCTATGCACAAAAAAATCTATTGTCTGGATTAAAAAATTAAAATACTAGTGCTTTAATATGTTGCTTGTAGAATAATCTGACAAAAAATCAGAATGATTGTTTGTATATTAGTATAGTTTTTATTGCAAAAAAAAAGTTTTTAGAGGCATCTTCATGATTTTTTTTTATAGTATCAAATTAGTTGTATTATATTTTCAACACCCTACCTAAATAGCATATATCCCTGAAGAATATCATATATTTATCTCATTTGGTTTACTGTAGTTGGTCAGATACTTTTAGGCATTATAAAACTTGCGTTTTTTGCATTTAGGCCCTGTAGTCCCCTTAATATTAGCCGTTTAGTTATCCGCCAAGACTTTTAACTAAACGGCGGCCGTTCAACTAACAACCTGAATGATATTCAATTATAGAGTTTAGGTTGGAACTGTAACCAATCATGCGCGAGCCGAATTGGTCGCAGTAACTAAGCCAGGGCACCCCGACCAAATGGGTTAGGTTAGGTTAGAACTGTGATCAACCGCGTGCGAGCCGAGAGAGCGAAGCGAGGCGAGCACTACTTCCAAAGGCCAGGAGGTTAACTAAACGGCTAATTGAACCAGTTGGCAGCGACATGTCGATGGCAATCTATATAGAGTCCCAGAATTTGGCAAATAGTTTGGCACCGTCAGTATAGCGTCCACCAACTCCTGTAGCGTGCAGACAACAGAACACGCTGGATACGATATTAAGCGTCCCATTGTTTGTGGAACAGCACCACATTTACACTCCAGGACTCCAGGGCGAATCTCTACTCGAACAGGTTTTCTTTGCTCGAGCAGGTTTTCGGCCTACTTGAGTCTGGACTCTAAATATTTCCAGGTAAGCCAAGGCAACTCATGACCAGGTGAGAGCTTTTCACCACACGCTCGACAATATCATTACATGCCTTTTTAATTGAGCTTATTATTTTCTAGTGTTACCAAGCACTATTGTCGTGAAAAAAGATTAGCTATTCAACAAGGTTAATATACATAGGGTGCGCCAAACGAAATGAAATGTCGTCACCGGCAGACTTTTTTTGCTCATTATTCTTAGTGAAAAACCAAAAAGCCATATTAATACCGAAACTTAACTGAACTGAAGATAAACATTTTGCTTTCCTAAAAATATAATTGGGCACTCTAATTGGGATTTGATGATGAATCGCCTGTTTTGTGAACCTCAAATAATTCCTATTTTGAGGTCCTGAAAATACTAAATGTCAGGCCCATTTATTTAAAAAGTGTGCATTATTAAATGACCAAAAAGTTTTTTAGATGTTCATTAATTTAAAAAAGCGTACACCATTAGAGCAGTGGTGGCCCAGTGGTAATAACGGCCGCGACTTACGAGTTGTAGGTCGTAGGTTCGAACCCAGACAGGGGCTTTACTTTGTGTAAATTATTTCATCACCACTGCTCTCAAAACGGTGAAGTAAAACATCGTGAGGAAACCGGCATGTCCAAGAACCAAAAATTCGAATACATGTGACATCTACCAACCCACACTGCGCCCGCGTGGTAGATTATAGCCCACTCCCTCTTGAAGAGAGGAGGCCTGTGTCCCAGCAGTGGGAACAATATAAGCTGATTATGACATCATTGGAAGGTGAAGTTTTCAAAGACTAATGAAGTAAAAATCTCATCTCGAACTAACACATAGCGTTACCTTTACGAGAGCCGGTCTTAACATGACAATAGGCAGTAAATGCGTCTATAAACTTCCTATATAAGTAATAAGATGTTAATATAAAATATTTGTAGGTATGTTAATGTCGAGAACATTAACATACCTACAAATATTTTATATTAACATCAAAATCTAAGAACAAGTTGCTAATGTTGATATAAATTTCCCATCTATGGAAAATGTGAAATTTCATTGTTACGATATTTTTGTACAGGTGTGGCCATGAGAGAAGTGATCATGATAAACGCGATTTCCATGTAATATGGTCCAGACAAATTAATTTATTTGTTTTAAAAACTGCAGGTTCAAAAGCACAGAGATTCTGGTTTTAAATACTCACCCTGTAGAAAGAAGGGAGTTTTTAATAACAAGTAAGAACTTGCTATTAAAAACTCCTTTGGTTACAACATCACGTTTTTTACTCGACTAGAGTGTAGTAAAAGTGAGTAAGACATTTTTATCACTCACTTTAGGTAGGTTTGTAGGTCTGAATGTGAGATCGTAGCTCAAAAACTACTGAACCAATTTGTACAAATGCAACATCAATTAGTTTATGCATTTGTTTTCTTTAAAATTGCATTTCACTAACTATTGCCTCTTTGGTCTAGTGGTCGCGTGCGCTACCGCTGAGCATGAGGTCTTGAGTTCGATCCCCAGGTCGAGCAAGTGTTATTGGGTTTTTCTCAGTAGCAGCCGGTTAGATTTATTTCCCCGATTCATGGCATTAGGCTCACCCCCTATTACATGGGACTTAAACATAACTGGCGAATAAAATTTAATTTTATTAATAGAAAACAAACAGCTCTTTTATCAAATTAAATTTCAGTCGACAACATCCATTGGTTTCTTACTAAACTTTAACTATATCCGACGATCCTGCATACTTTCCTGTTTTGTTGACTGGACTATAAGGTGCACCTCTGCCTAAGCTCTCAGGAGACTATACACGTGATGCTGCTATGTTATGTTCACTAACTATTTCAAACAATACCCGCTATCTTCAAAGCCCGAAACTATCACTGACGTAATAAATCGAAACTGCCAGTATTCCAGTGCCGTTGACTTTAATGGCTTTTAAAAACGTCCAACACAGTGTTTATGGTCAACACAATATATATATAAACGTAAAACCCATAATACTTTGCTAGAAAGTTGATAATGTAACTTTTACCGGTAAAGTTATAGCGGGTATTAACCGGGTAGTGTTGTCTTTTGACCCGACAGATCACGGGTTTGAGTTCGGTTTCGTAATATTGAATGTTCTTTTTGTTCGGTCTTAAAATACCTATTTATATTTTGAAATAGAATAGAATACTCTTTATTATGTACACCATATAAATTACAGACATAAATATAGAAACTATACAATGGGTGACACAATGGACGGTCTTATCGCTAAGAGCGATCTTTTAAAGACAACCTTTGAATGGATTAAAAAGGGGAAGGACAGACAAATACTGTAGGTAGTCTATGGTGTACCATTCACACAATACAATAAATAAAATATACATAAAGTATAATTATTATAGTAATCTAAATAAATATATCATCATATCATAATCAGCCTATAAAGTTCCCACTGTTGGGACACAGGCCTCCTCTCTGTGAGAGGGAGTGGGCTGTAATCCACCACGCGGGCCTAGTGCGGGTTGGTAGATGTCACATGTCATCTAATTTTTGGTTCTATGTTTTCCTTCACCGTTTTGAGAGCAGTGGTGATTAAATAATTTACACATAGTAAAGCGCCTGTCTGGGTTACGAACCTACGACCTACTCGTCAGTCGTGGCCGTTACAACTGTGCTACCACTGCTCTCAATAAATATATATAATAATAAACATGAAACAGGAGCAAAGAAAATATAATAATGATGTTTAAGGAGAGAGGAAGTGCGTGTGCAAGTGTTTTATGTGCTTATAGGATCGAAATGTATGCGAATCCAGCAGTGGGAACATTATAGGCTGACTATGATTATGCTAAGTTACCATTTTGATTTTAAACTGGGTTTACACGAGGTTCCATACTGACCGGCAGTATCTAAGTCTTATACTAGTGCTACACTTCTGAATTCTTAGTATAGTGAACTATCTGCCCCCCGGGTTTCATCCGCATAAATTTCGATCCCGTGGGAATGTCGGGACTAAAAGTATCCTATGTGGTAGCCCAAGTTATAAACTATCTGTGTGCCAAATTCCATCCAAATCCGTTCAGTAGTTTTTGCGTGAAGAAGTAACAAACATACAAACACACAAAATTTCGCCTTTATAATATTACGAGTATTAGTGTGATTAGATAAACTCATGTCTTCTTGTCCCTTCGTCTGACTTTGCCAACCCATACATCTATCGTTTGTCACAAAAAGCAGTCGAAATTAAATTGTTTATCCTGTAAATATGATATCGGAGTCACTTTTACACGCCACATTATTAAAAAAAAAAATTGCTAGATAAAGTCGGCGTTTCCTATCTGACTACAAGAAAGGTCAAAACCACAGAAATGTAAAACTTATATCTATGGTCGAAATAAACTCAGAGTTCAGTCTCTTTAAAGTCCAGAAATAATCTTGGTCAGATCATGATTTGCTTCAAAATAGACACTTCCAGCCCCATTTGAAGATATAACATGTTTACAAAATATGTGTGAGGTGCCCCGGCGACTCCATCTTTTAACCGTTTTTGTAAGCTATTGCTAGAAAAAATGTTACTAACAATAAGTTGAAGTCAGGGGTACGCAACATTTTTCGGTTGCAAACCTTCATTTGTCCTTTTTGCTTTTGGTATGTACATCTTGAAAATTATCTACCATGCCTAATTCTCTACTATACCTAAGAAATATGTTCTACATTATCTTCTGCCTCTTCTAAACTTCTACAAAAAAAAAATGTCGTAGTTTTAATGGTAATTTTTGTAGTGCAAGTGTTACCATCAACTTGCCGTCTCCTGTACACACGGTGACACATCAACCTATACATTTCCAGTTTTAGCTATAAATTGTATAGGTTTTTCATACAATTTATGTATAGCTAGATGTGTAGCCGTGCGTAAGTATCAACATTGTCGTCGAATATCTTGATGAGCTATCTAAACACTTACTTACGCTGACACTTTAATGACTCTTTAACGCGTATTCGAGCATTTCACCACTATAATTAGATCAACTTTTGTACAGCAATATCAAAATAATTAATTATATCATGTGAAGTGATGTCTACGTTAACAAAAAATTCAACAAATAGGATTAAACATGGGTTTTGGCTTATTTTAATATCTGCCTATAGATCATTGAAAATAGGACATACGGATTTAACAGAATCAAGGTCACATGCTCACGCATCACCATTCGTTTACGACCCCTGCCTGCGTAGGAAGGGTTGGTATTTCTACCTGCGCGATTTATGTGACCCCTGCACCTGTGGGGTAGGACCCTGCCTGGAGATTAGTTAGAATGTTTAGACTATTATTTAAAATTGTATTTTGGATATTAAAAGGTTTCATTCTCGTTAGTTTTGGGGATAAATAAACACGAAGTTTATAATGAGTTAAACATACGCAATCTTAAGCTTCGTTTTTATTTATCCTCATTTCAATTGGCCTTTTTTCATTTTATTCGTAACATCAACAACAATTTTTTGGCAACTACGTATTATCACTTTAATGAAGAATCTAATCTATCATCATACAGGATGATTTTTTACCGGTTCCAAATTTTTACAGAATGTTCTACTCATGAATATGAACAACTGTCACTATGGGAGATTCACTAATGAATATATAAATCAGGAAAAAAAAATCAGCTGTTTCATACATTTTGGTCAAGTAGGTATTGAACTTTTGTATTAAAAAGCAGATGTCTTTTTCGTGATTTCAGAGTTGGTCCCATTAGTGAAAGTAGTTCATATTCATGGGTTAACATCCTGTAAAAACTTGGAACCGGTAAAAAAGTCACCTGTATGTTACGGATATGATCGCACGGAACCAGAAGATGTAATAATAAGTACGGCAGAAGAAAGTGGAGGCCTTTACCCAGCATTAGGTGATTCCGGGCTAAAATGAAAATATGGATAAGAAACTAACAAACTACTTTCAACCTCAGACCAAAAAAAAGTACTTTCTGACTGACCGACCCCTTAACAATTAAAAAAAAACAGTGGCACTCCGGGTGTGCCGACAGAAGTGAAAACAAAACATAAACAGAATACTTTGCCATCACTCACTGACATATCAGATATACATTAAAACCGAGTACATCCCGAGGACAGCCGAACACATCCGAAGCGGTGTTGTTTACGGTAACAGTGGCGCGAGTTCAATGGATTTTCCCATCTCAAAAAATGCCCAATGTCATTAATTTATCTTTTTTATTATATAAAAATCAATTACCGTTCGTTAGTCTCGCAAAAACTCGAAAATGGCTCGACCGATGAAACTTTGGTAAGTTTTCGGAGAAAGTTCCTAAAAAAAAAGAAAAAGGCATTGCAACACATTAGGTAGTTTAAAATAAATCCTTTCAGTTTGAGTTTAACTAAAAGCAAAAATCAGCAGAAATAATTTGACAAGTAAGTATACTTAATACCAAAGGTTTAAACTAACGGCAGTTTAAGTAACACAATGTCCAAGAATTATCATAAAAGTACCATTCATAACTGTCTAGTAATTTCAAGCCAGCACACACAAACAGGTAAAAATTACAAAATAGGTATTTATTATACCTACCACTAATTTATTTTTGACGTATGGAGTTGAAAGATTTACACATTTCTATAAATTATTATATATAATAAATCTTAAGATCAACGTTTTTGAGTGATCAATCATAAAATAATGTTGGTGTTAATGCTGTCGTAAATCAATTACTGTCGAAATGCAGCACATTTGCAGGAAATTAGCTGCGAGTAAGGTTGGTGGGAGCAATGGTGGCTTGGTGTGCAGGTCGTGGGTTCGAACTCGGATATCTATGGTTCGAACCCAAGCAGGCACTTTATTATTATTTCGTTTATTTATCTATATACATATTAAATTACATTTTTAAATATTTCTTAAAATATAAAAAAATAAGTATAAAAAATATAAAAAAATAGTAGTCTGCCGGTGTCGGGAACAGGGTCCAAGCTACCGGTGGTTAGGGCTCCAGAGACAGGAACCTCCTCACAATGCGAGCCGTATCGAGGAGTACTGCCTTCTGAATCAGGCTCTTGATCCAACCGCCTAACGAAAGCCTCGATGGATTATGCCCTACTCCCTCTCACAAAGAGGGGAGGCATGTGTCCCAGCAGTGAAAACAGTGGTATCACATTATAGTGTAATCGTGATATACAGCATGTATCAGAAATAATCATTTGTTCCTGGTCATTTCGGTCAAGTAGATATTGAACTTTTGTATGGGACAGCTGAAATTTTTTCACGTTGGTCCCAGGGAGAAAATTGTTCCGTTTGATGGTTTGTACCACACCCTTAAATGTGACCACATATTCTGATACACAGCGTGTACTTATAGATAACAATCTTCACGATAATTCTCATTAAAAAATAACTGAAAAACTTTCGGGAAAGCCTTGAAAGTTATACCTAACTGTCAAGCAACTTAACAGTTTGTGGGACACTGAACGCCCCTCGTATTAACTATAAAACTTCCTTTGTGTCTCGTTCAGTGTCCTTCAATGGGCTAAGTTTGATGTTTTAGATCAAAATAAATAATCCATACTAATATTATAAATGCGAAAGTGTGTCCGTCTGTCTGTAACGTCTTCACGCTTAAACCGCTAAACCGATTTAGATGAAATTTGGTATAGAAATAGTTAGTTTCAGTCCCGGGAGAGGACATAGGATACTTTTTATCCCGATAATCCCACGGGATCGAGACCTATGCGGGTAAAACCGCGGGGTGCAGCTAGTACCTAAATAATAAGTTTATTGTTAAAAGAGAAACACATTACCTACTTAAAGTTAGTCACACACTAACTATGATTGTACAAGTGTTGGTCAAAAGCAGTTTCAGATTCTGTTATGTTATGTAATTTTTTTATGTAGGTAGGTCATTAGTGGGTGCGGCAACACTAAAGGAAAAATTCCTAGCGGGCCAAGTCGCGGGTAAAAGTAGGCACATAAATAAAGTTGCAGTGGTGACCCATACAAGCAGGCGTGGGCTATATGGCCCATTCACCATTTTCTTATAGGTAAGCATAAAACGAGTATCGCTGGAGTTTCATCTATGTATTTTTATATTATAAATGTTAAAGTTTGTATGTTTGGATGTTTGTTATTCAATCATGCAAAAACGACTGAACGGATTTCGATTAAATTTGACACACGGATAGGCCATGACCTGGGTAAGGATATAGGCTACTTTTCATCATGGATAGCAGACGTAGTCGCGGGCAACAGCTAGTTATATTATAAATGTGAAAGTTTGTATGTTTGCTACTCAGTCACGCAAAAACGGCTGAACGGATTTGGATGAAATTTGGCACACAGATAGTTTATAGCCTGGATTAACACATAGGATACTTTTTATCTTGGTAGTACCAACACGCGGGCGAAGCCGCAGGCAAAAGCTAGTATAATATCATAAATGTGAAAGTTTGTATGTTTGCTACTCAATCACGCAAAAGCGGCAGAACGGATTTGGATGAAATTTGGCACACAGGTAATTTATATAACCTGGATTTAAGACATAGAATATTTTTTATCCCGTAATTTTTTTGTATTACTCAATAATTCACACATTTTTCATTTCTCTCTGGACCCAATTCTGAAGTCCACGCAGACGAAGTCGCGAGCTATTCAATAAATAAATCAGCAGCCTAATAAATTGCCTAACACACAATTCATTTCAATCTGAATCATTTTGAAGGATATTGCTAATCCATTACTTCATATGTTCGAAAATATTGTCCCCTGAACAACTTAAATAACGCAACAAATGTTGTTGAACTGTCAAAATGAAACCTATTGCTATTGGTACAGCTATCGTCACGTAAAAAGAACGCTGAGCGACAGTGGAGGAGGTGTGTCTGCGCACGGGTACAGTCTTGTCCCAAAGTACTAGGCTATTGTTTCATATATATATATATATACGTATAATTGTTTTATTATAGAATCATAACAGGTGGCCTATCATGATCTAATTAAAAATGATTCAAAAGCAAGACATTTCACTTTAGGTTCCTAAACTGCATCGCTCAAAGTCGTACCATGACGTCCATTACGCTCAGCGGCATTTACTTTTAACCCAAAACTTGCGACTCAGTTTGGGACAATCGCTGTCAGATGGCATGGCCTAAACTGAATCGTTAAACTGACATCATGGTACGAATTAGAAGAACAGTTCAGTTTAGGTCCTAAAATGGATCGCGTTAAGAGCTTGTGGTAGGCCTCCTGTTACTTTACTAACGTCGCGCTGGGATTCATACCACCAATTTGATCGTTAAATGGCTCAGTGCGCAGGTAAACGCCAGCGTTCTTTTTACATGACGGGACCAATAGTGTGTTACGGAATTACCCCGCTGAACTTTTGTTGCGCAGACACACTTTATTAACGGAACAACCACATTATAGGTACTTGTCTTACAATCCAATAAATCGTAATATTTCAAGTTAATATAACTTACAAAGATTACAATATGGAATTTATTACACAAGACACGAACGATACGACTTGTAAGCGTCTATACATCTAAATTATGTTATAAAATAGTATTTAATTTCTGTATATTATATGTAAATATTTGATAATAAATAAAGTAAATGCACATAAAATACGATATACTAAAGGTAGAGTTTGATAAATATTGCTTTACTGCAAATAGGTTAATACGACATGTTTATGATAGGTTACAAATGAAATGAAATACAAGTATACAAGTTTAATTTTATAGAGTTAATTAATAAATATAAAATGATTGTTCATAATTGCATACCAAATCATCATCATCTGCCTAGCCTTTTCCCAACTATGTTGGGGTCGGCTTCCAGTCTAACCAGATGCAGTTGAATACCAGTATTTTACATGGAGCGACTGCCTATCTGATCTCCACAACCTTTTTTTTTTATCGTGTGGATGTCCACCACCCTGGGGTGGGTGGAGGGGTCTGTCAGACTCTTACTGACTAAAACCACACGTTGTCCTGCTACCTTTAGCCGGGGTGCTGGAGTGCTTGCGCATTTCGTCACGCTCCCCCGGCCAGGTGTTGGCCCGCACGGTGCGTCTGCTACGGATTGGAAGGGAGGTTGTATCCTCCCTCTCCCTTTCCGCCGCCTCCTTCGCGATCATCACTTCCTCGCAGAAGGAGGCGACAGCGTCCCACACGATCTGATCTCCACAACCTAGTTACTCTGGGTGTCAGACTTTCGAGGTTCTGACGACCCGTAACGACTGTCAAAGATCCACGAATGACAGCCGGGACCAACGGCCTAACGTGCTTTCCGAGGCACGAAGGGGTCTCGGTATGTAAAGATGGTCACCCATCCACAGACCAACCGTGGCAAGCGTAGCTTAACCTGATCGATCGACCTCTGCGGCTGTTATTATTTAGCCACGGGCCCCTCATAATACGAGTATGCATACCAAATATAAATAAAATTATAGCGGTAACAGATTTAAAAAAAAACATGGATTTGACATTTTTTTAATACTGTAAACTTAATGACATTTGTTTTTTTTTTATTACGGGGACGTTGCTGACATTTTATTTTCCTAATTGTTATTAATTATTAATTTATATTTATTTTGCGTAAATTAAATAATAATATGATTTGATTGCCCATATGACGGTAAAACATGAAGAACTATCTATTTACTAAATACACATGTTTGCGAACCAATAAATGATTTATTTTAAAGATTTTTTGAGTCTGCCTTTTTACAGTATTTTTTTTTTACTCGAGCATTAAGTTTTAATAAATAAATGATTTCATTTGAATAAGTTTCTCATAAAAGTCAGTCCAGAATAGCTCAAAGTGCTCACTGGGCCATTTCTTCATACAAAAGAGGTCTTCCCAAATAGAGTTTACTTAATGCTATTACACAGTCATTGAACTGTAATTAATTTAAGTTATCGGCTTTCACAAGTATCTTCAAAGTTAACCACAACATTTAGTTTCTCAGCATTCGTTGCTAAACATTATTTACCATTTTTTTTTTATTCTGTTTCTAACTATTTTGCTTAGTTCGCAAAAAAAGTGCACAAATATCAGTTCCTATTCATTATTTCATTAAAAATTGCAACACATTTCTTTTCTCTGTTTGCTTCTAATTTTATTCACCTATTTGCAAAACGATGAGCCTTTGGTCAACTGGACCCACTCGAACTGGACCAACGGGTCCAGTTGACTCAATACCCCAAAATATATATCAGTTCACTAGCTTCTGCCCGCGACTTTCTTGTTCCCCCGACCAACCCCGTCGCATCGCATCGCCTTCCAGCGCTAATACTTCGTTTTCTTTTGGCTCGGCTCCTGAGACTCCCAGTGTGAAGTAAAATAGCCTATAAGTAGCCTTTCTCAAGAAATGGGCTATCAAATACAAATATAGTTTTTTTAAATCCGACTGGTAGTTTCAGAGATTAGCGCGTTCAAACAAACAAAAAAAACAAACACACTCTTCAGCTTTATTATCAGCTCAATCTTGACATGTTAATTTTTAATAATTATTATTTTCCTCAAATGTATTCAATGGTATTTCTCAATTTTTATTTTTATCCTGTCTACACTATTTTTAATATGAATGCTCAATCTTGGTAGGTATGTTAATTTTATTTTTTTCCTTCTATTTTTATAATTTGTATTCGTCATTCATAATTTACTTTCTCTATTTTTATCGTGTTTACACCTAGTTATATGTGCATGCTGTGGTCTCCTGTAATTGAAGGAGCACACGTAAAAGAACCTTTTTTTTATTATTGTAAATTATATTGTATCCTTTATTGGAGATCCTCAATAAATAAATAAATAAAAAAATTATATCAGAAGGCCAATTCTCGTAATTTAAAACGTTCAAAATCTAGTCGCAGTCTCATCTCGGCGACAAACAAATATCAAAAACTTGTCAAAATGTAGGGAAATGAGAGGTATTTTTTTTTTTTGACAGATTGAGACTGAGATCAGACTGTGAACGTTCTTAAAATTACGAGAATTGCCCCTCAGTTGATTGCATAAAGTATCCAGAACTTTTTTTCACAACTAAACAAAAAAATGTCTTTGACAATAGTGTGTCTGCACCACAATCCGTTGTCTATGGCCATTTAGATAGAGAAATTTATGGTACCGGTGGCATTCTCCAAGATTTTAGACAAGCCGAAGGTAATGTGAGCGGACCACAGCGACTGAAGATAAGAAAGCTTTATTTGTGGAAATGTGAGCTCGATTGCTGATTACGAAATAAATAGTGCTGTGTGGATCGACAAACTAGTTCGTAAGAGATTCTCTGCAAGTGAAGTAAAAGGTTTTGCATAATCGACTATGTCTAGACTTATTACTATTGCCACTAGTCTAGACTTATATCATTTTAAATGAGTCTTTTGAAATCCACCATTTTTAGATATTTTATAAAGGTTCGATTTTAGTTAATTTAGTTTGTGTTTTTTAGTGAAGTTTTCTGTAATCTTAGCTAAAATCGGTAGCTTTTATCAGTTACTAGCAGCGCCCCGCGGTTTCCCCCGCATAAGTGGAATATTGGAATAAAAACTATGCTATGTCCTTTCCAGGGACTTACACTATCTCTATACCAAATTTCATTGTAATATTGAAGTGAAAACTTCTTAAGGCGCGTTGGCATTTTTTGAGATGGGAAAAAACAATTGAATTCGCGCCTCTGTTACCGTAACCGACACCGCTTCGGATGTGTTCAGCTATCCTCGGGGTGTACTCGGTTTTAATGTATAACCGATATGTCAGTGAGTGATGGCAAAGTATTCTATTTGTGTTTTGTTTTCACTTCTGTCGGCACTCCCGGAGTTTTGTAATTATTTATGTTCCTTTGTTCATTCAATTAACTACATTAATAGTACCTATATTATTGTATGTTGTTAATACATACCTACTTCATGTATTAAATATGTGCTTGCCATCATTATATGGCGGAATGTGTCTTTGTACTACAATTTTACATATCATCTTTTACCACATTTTGTGCAAATAAACGATTTTGATTTGTATATCTAACAAATCAGTCACGAGACAGATATTCGACCGTTTTGAGGCATACTTTCCAAATAACGTCAACCCGACCATTTAAGCCAACAGCCTCTGAAAGCTATTCAATACGTCAATCCTTTAAGCATGTATTAAAGTAATTTATATTCTAACAAAACTTGTACAGTCAACAAAAGAAACAAGTATACTAACTAATCTGAGTAGGTATTAGGTATTCTGTGTAGGTCATGGCTTTTGGCAGCGTTCGGATGAAAAAATGATTTAAATTTTATATTTACCTGCAGGTTAGATGGGGTTTGTGGCTAAGTAGTAATAGCCACACGGGTCGATCGATCAGGTTAAGCTACACTTGCCGCGGCTGGTCCGTGGATAGGTGACCATCGTTATATCCCAAGACCCCTCCGTGTCTCGGAAAACACGTTAAGCCGGTGGTCCCGGCTGTCATTTGTGGATCTTTAATAGTTGTTACGAGTCGTCAGAAGCCCAAAAGTCTGACAACTTGTCTTACCAAGAGGTATCGTAGCACCCAGTAACTGGTTTGTGAAAGTCAGATAAGCAGTTACACCATGTAAAATACTGGTACTCAGCTGCATCTGGTTAGACTTGAAGCTGACCCCAACATAGGCCTACCTCAAGCATAGCCACAGCCATTCCATCGCTTTCCGCAACCAGCGGATTCTAGAGGTCTGAACCATAGGTCATCGGTCCACCTTGAGCCACACTGAGCTATTGCATACGCGATCGTTCGAGAACGTTTCAACACTTTTGTTCATGATATGTGTTCTGCTAGCTATGTTCATCACCTCTGCTCTCAAAACGGTGAAGGAAAACATCGTGAGGAAACCGGCATGTCCTACTTAGAACCAAAAATTCGAAGACATGTGACATCTACCAACCCGCACTGGGCCCGCGTGGTAGATTATAGCCCACTCCCTCGAAGAGAGGAGGCCTGTGTCCCAGCAGTGGGAACATTATAGGCTGATTATGATGAGCTATGTGCTCCGCCCAATGTCACTTTATCTATGAATGTTGCTTTTGTTTCTAGATTTACTTGTAACGGCAAAAATGTTTTGGTGACTGTACTTAAACATTACCATAAACACAAAGTTGCGGACAGACAATCCGTTCTGTGTATGGCCGATGTTGAAGTGATTTCACATTGTAGGACATGCAAGAGACGGTACATTGAGTTGTCTATCACAGTGTAAGGATCAAGATTTCATTGTATACCGTGGAGTGGGACAAACTAGGGATAGGGTTGGTAGAGAAAAAACAGCACTTTTAATATTCGAGACGTTAAACCGAAACCTCATTAGACCCTAAGGTCACTGATGCTAACGTCGTGGATTCTATCTGTATGCACCTAGGTACGCTACATATTGATTTTTTATGAAATATGTTCCATAATGCCTCTCACGAGTGGCAGAAACTGGTGGTTTTTCAAAAAGGCTACCTCCTGAAGACTGCTATTATACCTACCGAGCTGGCGGCCGAGGGCAATTCCACCTCTGTACTTACTCGTTACATGTAGTCAAGGCTTAATTCGCCCAAAACGGATCTGGTTTTTTTTTTAGTGAAAACTTCTTAAGGCGCGTTGGGCTATTTTTCAGATGGAAAAAAACCATTGAATTTGCGCCACTGTTACCGTAACCGATACCGCTTCGGATGTGTTTGGCTGTCCTCGGGATGTACCTACTCGGTTTTAATGTATTTCCGATATGTCAATGAGTGATGGCAAAGTATTCAGTTTGTGTTTTGTTTATATGACGATTCAAAAAATACACACGTAATTGTTCAAGTTTTCACTTCTGTCGGCACTCTCTGAGTGCCATTTTTTTTATATAAGGCAACTTCAATTAATTGTTCAGTTACTAACACTTTCTCCTGCTCCTATGGCCCACATAGTGGAAACTCCCTGAGGTCTAATGGTGATAATATATAACAGCCTATAATTTTCCCACTGCTGGGACACAGGCCTCCTCTCTGTGAGAGGGAGTTGGCCGTAATCCACCACACGAGCCCAGAGCGGGTTGTTAGATGTCACATTGTATTTGAAATTTTTAGTTCTAGGACATGCCGGTTTCCTCACGATGTTTTCCTTCACCGTTTTAAGCGCAGTAGTGATAAATGAATTTACACAAAGTACGACTAAAGCGGCAGTTACCTCTGGGCCTCCACTGCTCTAGGTCGGTCATATACCTTAGGACAAAATACAACTAATAATTTATTGAAATAACTATTCAAAGTTGTAAATACTCCATGAACAATTCGAAACCATTGAAACGTTCGAACCTTACAAATAGTTTGTCCTAATAAACAAGCATAAAAGATAAATTTGTGGCTAATATTTCACTGTCCTAAGCCGTATGCCTGTTTTAAAGTTCACATGTTTCGATATGCTTTTAACTGATTAGACAAGAAATGAAATTAATATGCGTTTTGCCATTTTGGTCTGACATATTAACGTTAAGTACACTGCAGTGGTAACGCTTTAATAAAATAATATGTAATAACATTTATACATATTTCAGGTGACACAGTATTTTTATTGTATGCAAAAACTTGTGTTGGGTAAAATAAGGTTTAAGACTAGGATTTGATCTCCTTAACTTGTAGTAAAACAATCTCGTTTTTTTTAATTGGCATTTTGTATACATAAAAAATATCTTAGATACCGATTAGCCCACACATCCCCAGTACAAGATGACAACGTACAATTTTACATTTAATACACATTATCTTAATCACTATCCCATTTAAATAAATCAGAATTTAAATAATACATAATAAATTACAATTAACGAGGTACAACACTAATAGATATCAATTTTTTATACGCCTTCTCGTGTCATGTAGACTGGCCAATACTGACAAGCCATTTAAAAAAGATAGACCACTGTACGGCTTTGAAGTTTCTGAAAATGGTTATAAGTTACAATCATATTATGCATTATGAAATAGGAGATTGTACCTACTCATAATTATGAACAACTTTTACTATGGTACCAAACCTGAAATCGCGACAAAAAATCTGCTGTTCCCTTCATTTTGACGAGTTATGCGATCATAAGAGATTTTTTGAGTGCAAGCAAAACTGAACTTAGTGGTGGTCAGGCGGGAGTGTCCGCGACAGTACCTATATTACACCCATATTTCGCCAGTTAGGTATGTTTGAGTTCCATGTAATAGGGGCGAGTCTGTTGCCATCAACCGGACACAAATTCTCGTAATATTCGGTAAAATTATTTATCTTCATAAGTTGTGTCAACTTAAAAATATTGTGCGGATCCTTGTAATTTAATCCGCGAAGTTTTAGTTTTATATTCAAGCTTACGTCATAAATCCTTTCTAATATATAAGTAGGTACCTAATGGCATGCCTGTTGATCGTCAACCAGATATATATTTTAGTCAAATAACTTGTTTTTTAGGGTTCCGTACCTCAAAAGGAAAATCGGAACTCTTATAAGATCACTTGGTTTTCCATTTGTCAAGACCCTTTTTCTCAGGAACGCGTGAAGCTATCAAGTTGAAATTAATATCTAATACTCAGGGCTAAAATCCCTTTAAGTAGTGAAAAAATCAAACTTCTAAGTCAACGCAATCAAAAGATACGGGCGTTCTTGTTCAGTTTATGCCGCGTATTTTGACACTCGCAAGGGAATCAAAACCTATAGGGTACTTCCCGTTGACCTAGAATCATGAAATTTGGTAAGAAGCAATGTCATGTAACACAAGTTAAGGAAAAAATTGAAAACTGTAAATTTGTATTTTTAGAGTACATTACAAAAAAAAAACCGTTATTAGTATGCTATTTACATGGGTACCTACAAATGTGTATGGAACCCTCGGTGCGCGAGTCCTATTCGCACTTGACCGGTTTTCTTTACATAAAATTAAGATTAATTTGAACAGTCCATAATTTGAACAGATTAGATGAAGATCATCCAAATATTTTCAACGAAATATTGGCAGAAGATTAATATTATTACCTTTCCTTAAAAATGTTTAGATTAATTTAAATACACCATAACTATAATTTATTGCTTCCAATAGTCTATATATTTCGATTAGAACATTGTTAAATTAGCTATTTTCTAAATTAAGTGTAGTGTCGGGATGACGGTGTCTTTTGTGTCGCTCGTTAGTGTCAGACACTGATGTATACACAATATTTAAGTTGTAAACAGTTGGTGACACCCACGTGATATCATTCAGCTATGTGGCCCAATTTGGTGTGAGGTGATGGGGACAGTTGTCGTTCTAAGTATTCATTTGTTTTATTTTTAACTCACACGTAACCTAACCGTGAAGTTAGGTTACGTGTGAGTTAAAAATGTAATCCTTGAAGGATAAGGCAGAGGTGTACCTATAGTACACCCAGATTTCGCCAGTTATTTTTAAGTCCCGTGTAATTGGAGGCGAGCCTACTGCCATGAACCGGGCATAAATCCAGACTACGGACCGCTATTGAGAAATTCCTGATAGAAAATCCCAATACACTTAGCCCGATCTGCGGATTTTATTTGTATTGTGGTGAAAAAAATACTTATTATGCTTTTATGGCCTTGAAAATGTTAAACGCATAATGATCTCTATGCCCGCGACAGGCCAAATGGTCATGCATGACATTCCTTGCATTCGTTACCTTTGTCCTAAACCTTGGTTACCTTTCGCAGATCCTGAACGAAAAAGAGGATGGCGTTATCTTATCTGGTACCAAACGTCACCAGCACATAGACTTTCATAACGAGTTCTAATCTGGAAATCTCTAATCTAAATCTCTTCTACAATTTCATAAGGAATTTTGGCTCGTGACCAAAGTAGGAACTGACAACGCCATTTTGTATTTTCAATAAAAAATCACGAAACGATTTCACAAATGTTTACCAACAACGCCTTTCTGTCAATGTCACTGAAGCGTCAAAAGACCTTTGTAGCACTGCACTTACTCTTTTTGGAATCTTGAAATCATCATCATCATCATTGGCAATATTGTTCCACCCCTGAGTATAAAGCTCCTCCCTTTTGTGCTAAACTTCCCCGGTCTGTGCGAGTCTAATCCATGTCTTCCCCGCGATCTTCTGTGGGCCGTCCATGACGTCCACCTACCACATACCTGACCATTGGTCTGTCAACGACCTTCTACCGTTTCTCCATGACACCTACTTACAAAGGTACCAATTCTTACCAGAGTCATGAAGAGCATATAATCCAGTGCCAACAACAGTGTCCCCCACCTCAATACTCATTAATCTATGATGTTGTCGAGGCCTGTGGGCGGAAAACATCGCCTGATTACAATCTGAAGGGAATAGGTACCTATCACAAACATCTGGCAGATCATTTTGTGCCAAATTGATACAAATACGAGGTATTTGTACTTGATTAATTAGAGACATTTAATCGATTTGTGAAACTTAAGAGGCAGTGGGCAGGACACATTGCTCGCAGAACAGATGGCCGATGGGGCCGAAAGGTTCTGGAGTGGCGACCGCGTACCAGAAGACATAGCGTTGGAAGGCTGACCACAAGGTGGACCGACGACCTTGCGAAGGCAGCAGGAACCCGTTGGATGCGGGAAGCTCAGAACCGGTCGAAGTGGAGGTGCTTGGGGGAGGCCTATGACCAGCCAGTGCACGTCTTTCGGCTGAAATGAAGACGATGAATCGATTTGTGAGCAGTGGTGGCCCAGTGGTAGCGGCCACGACTTACGAGTTGTAGGTCGTAGGTTCGAATCCAGTCAGGCGCTTTACTTTGAGTAAATTGTTTAATCACCACTGCTCTCAAAAGGGCGAAAGAAAACATCGTGAGAAAACCGACATGTCCTAGAACCGAAAATTCGAAGACATGTAGCTTCTATCAACCTGTACTGGGCCTGCGTGGTAGATTACAGCTTACTCCCTTTCGAAGACAGGAGACCTGTGTCCCAGCAGTGGGAACATTATAGGCTGATTATGTAATCGGTTTAAGGATACTGAACGAGACACAATAGATGTCTTATTGTAAGTGTTAAATACGGTTTTGTCAATTTTAGCAACTTAATTGTGGAAAAGTCGAAGTATCTGCTTGTTAATAACTGAATTTAAACTTTTTACTGCTTTATAATCCTCTTGTAATGGAATAGGTTTCAATGAATGAATCTTAATACTAAAACTGATAAACTATAATCTCATTAAATTGACACCGTACCATGTCTAGTTCTTCTAGTTATTAAATCCAAAACGATTCCCAACAAAAAAACTTAAAGTCATTTTTAATTATAGCAAAAATTACAAATTAGAGACGAATAGGATTGGGAGATAATTATACCCGCTTTTAATTTATTTAGAACTACATAAAATTGCGTTCCTATATACAATTATTACACTACTAAATATTTACCATAGCTATTTAAATAACCAAATAACTAACTATACAAATAAAAACTCAAACAAAACGACTGTTGGGCATCGAAGTACTCGTCCACATCACTGTCATACAAAAATGTGCCCAGAAGACTGAAAATTAATTATTTTTAAGTCTGTAACCACATCATTCTATGAGCTTCGTAAAAGGAACTTCATAAATATGGAAGTAGTCGGCTTTCTAGACAACCTAAAGACCTCACAATTTACTATATTAGTTTTAATTGCGAACTCCTAAGAACTTACAGACAGAGGCAGTTAACAACATTGTTGCTAACGTCCTTAGGAGACTTCAAGTTCACTTACCGTATCTGAATCGTATAAAAAAGAAGTAACTTTCGAACCACTGATAAATGAGAAAATGGAGTCCGTGTTCCCACGGGCGATTTCTAAACGCGCACTAGATTTTATACGTACTGCTTACCGTCGAAAGTTGAAAATCCAAGAGTGTATTATTTTTTTGATGAGCTGTGTTGCTCTCTGTTAGGCCTAGTTTTCACAGGCCTAGTTTCTGACCACCCAGTAGTCAGCAACTGTACATTCTGCTGTCTATACAGTACTGTCACTCTCCCCACGTGTTCTCACTACTAGGTGTGCATAGGAGACAGCAGTACACAGCTACTGTGTTACTAATTCTGGTCTGGTGTTTTTGACACACAAGTTGCGTTCGTATGGAGCGAGTGACGGCCTAGTAGTTAGCCTTGTGGGAGTGGGGGAAGGTCAGTAGACAGTAGAAATATTTTTTTTTGAAGTAGCTGGCCGATGCAACTGACCGGTGAGTACTGGCTCAACTTTGTTTTCACGGACCCAGTAGCTGCCAGACAGTAACTGTCCTTCACTGTCCGCCAGCGACTGAGCCTGTGAAAACTAGGCTTTAGATTCGTAATGCTCGGCTAAACACCGAGAGTTGAAAATCCAATGAGCGTAAAAATATCGTCCGTGCGTACCTGGGCTTACTCGTTCATCAAAGATTCGTAATAATGTCTTCTGAGAGAGATAAGTATATAATCATCTGCCTGAGATGCATTAAGGTGGCCGAAACAACACATTTTCTATCAGGATTGGATATAAACTTACTCTAAAAAGAAGCTAGTTAATCACACTAATATTCGCCAATCGGTTCACATTTAAAGTGAAAGCTCGAGAACACATACACAAGAAGTTGGCAGATTCGTCTCAGAATTGAGTTGTCGTAGGGTTTCTTGTTTATATCTCATAACTTTTTTTATATTTTGTTGTATGTATGTATATATGTATTTGATATGTAGGTGGGTCAATGACCGCTATTACGACGCGAAAACGAGTCGAGTATAGTATAGGTAGGAAGTTCGCGTGCCCTTAGCACTCCATCTACTAACAAATCTGTGTCGAGTTGTGTCTGTTTCTAGGACTTTCATAATTACAATAATCAGATAAAATTATTTTTATAGGAGAAGCTTATTAGAAATTATATGGTTACTAACTATACTTAGTAAGTACACTTACGTAAGTATAGTTAGTTATCATAACCATAGTTCAACCCAATGAGACCTTGCGGTCTTATTGGTTTAAACTTTGAGTGCTATTGAAATTTAAGTAGGTTGCTCACTTAAAACTAATGTTTTTTGACAAAGGAGAATTTGAGATGCTACGAGTAGTACCTAATCTCGTATTTTAATCACCGATTTTGATAACAATAGCTTCGCTTTTTTAGTTTTATTTATTTTATTAATTAAGAAAAAAAGTATCATAAATTATCAAATATCAACTTATTTCACGGATCCATATGAGATACTTGACGTTGGAAAAGCCAGCCCTTAAGGGGCTTAGAAGACCTAAACGCAAAAAACGCAAGTTTTAGAAACAATAAAAGTAAATGATCGCCTACAGTAAAAAAAACCAAAAAAATATATGATATTCTTCAGGATAAATGCTAGGATGATAGTGTGTTGAAAACATAATACAACTTATTTGGTACGATAGAAAAAAATCATGAAGATACCTCTAAAAACTTTTTATTTACAACAAAATTCATACTAATATACATACAATCATTATGATTTTTTGTCAGATTATTCTACAAGCAACATACTAAAACTATAGTGTTTTAGTTTTTTTGTCCAAAGACTAGATTTTTCGTAAATCGATAATTGCTTCATAATTATTTTGCAATAAATTACCAGCGTTGTGGCATCGCGCTTCTCTTTCTTTTCTATGCAGACCGACGAAGACCGCGCTTTAGGTCATGTAGTCCTCTTAATCAGATAAATACATAAACATTATACAGGGTCAAATTAAATTAGCTGCGAAACTCCGCAGACGTGATGGGTCTAAATACGATAAAACGAAAAAACAGAACATTGTTTTTGTTGGGGTCAACGACTGTAGTTACTTGAAATATCAGTTTTTGTTTTCTATGTAAACTTCACAGACGTGGCCCTGTATAGATAAATGAAAAGCCCACATACTGAGGGCTTATAACCATAAGCAACCGCACAACGAGGTGATAGACAAAAAAAAAAACAACCAATAGTTTCTTATAAGACGGGCATTAATACAAGAATGGCAGAATGAAGTTTCTTTAATTAAAGGACTACTCCTTTAATTTAACACACATGCATGCATGCATGCATGGCATGGTACACGAACATTACAAAAAAAAATCTTTATTTAATTTTGTAAAACATGAAACGTTTATTTTCTCTTGACTGTACTTACCAGTCAAAAAGAGTAACCTAGCATAAAGTGGATAAGACAAAGTTTAAAACAGAAGACGAACTAGCAGGGGATCGAGGAGGGGGCGTGGAGGAAGGGCTCAGGGGATCAGAATACATCTACTATTTGACTTTGACCTCGATCACGCCTGATTGAAAGCGATGGATGAGGTCTATGATGGAACGAGCGTGCCCAGAAGATGCCTAAGGCACTGGAACTCCCACGCAATGACGAAACACAGCAGGCTGCTTGACTCCGAACTCCGGTGGGAGGATGGTCGCAAACCAGGCGGGCATTAGCCCTACCACCGCAAGGGAAGAATTGGCCAGTCAAATAAGGTGTTGGGTGTGACTGTCCAGGATGCACCGAGCGCTCGGTTCAGTTGAGTAACTGGCGGAACAAACTGCGCTTCACGAGGAGGCTTTTTCATGCATCCCAAAACATGTGGATGACAGGAGCTCACTTCACCAAAGTTTTCACCGTGAGGTTTGAACAGAATAGAACGTCTGTAGTCCTAAAAACTTCCGTAGTTTAAAGAAAAAAACAACTATTATAATATTTCTAGACCAAGTTCTTAAATACCTAACACATTTTATGTTTTATTTACAGCCCCAGCGTCGAAGATTACCCTCAACAAAAAAGGATATACCGCCGAGCAGCATTTAAGCCAGCACGGATGATCGGCACTTATTTCCATCCTGCTAAGTGCAATTATCGCCTGCGATATAGTTATTTTGATTGGACCTCTTAGCATAGTTTTACTTTGAGACGCTTCATCTTGAGATCTAGAAAAAAGATGGCGAGGAAGATTTGAGTGGGGATGGTTCCTTACATAGTTTTCTGGATTGAAGTGGTTTTGCTATCACATGAGACGTCTTCTACGTGGAGAATAATAATAATAAAATATACTTAGGTACCTACATAAAATAAGATCTGATATCACGAAGATACAATTAAATACGTTTTCTCATAGAACTACAGAAGCATTAATAATTTTTTCGATGAAGCTTTTCATTGGCAGTAAGTAATAGCTTAACATAATCGGCCTATAATATTCCCACTGCTGGGACACAGGCCTCCTATCTGTGAGAGGTAGTAGGTAAAGTCAGGGATATTAATTGTTTATTAAAGGAGACGGATACGCTTTCATACAATTTTGGGCCTGGATGTAAAAAGATGAAATTGGTGTCAATTGATAGCTACTACATTAAAAAACAATCACTGAAAATTTTGCAGATTTTGGCAATCTGAAAGCCGAGGCAAAAGAGATTTAGGAAAAGTGAGGTTACGTAATAATCTGTACTTAACAGCCGATTTTTGAAGTGCGATTGTCATTTTTTACCCGACTGCCGAAGTAGGGTAATGGGTTTATCAGTATACGTATTTATATTTGTATGTATTTATGTTTGTTCCTCTGTAGCGTTCTAGAGACCAAACGCGTAAGCCGATTTTGATGATTCTTACGTCAATCGATTCGTCTTAACCATGTGAGTGTCGCTGGCTACATTAAAATTGAAAAAAATGGCGGCTTTTGGTCGCCATAGGATTGTGGGGGGCCCATTTTTTTTTCAAACTGATCGTGTGCGGTGTCAAAATAAATGGTTTTAAAAAAAAATGGTTGCCACAATTTACACAACGATCCATGTGTCAATCAATATCCAATCGGTAGGTCGTTCGTAGAATCCAAAATAACAAGTCCAAGTTCAACGTTTATGCGGGGTTCTCCGTGTCCGGTATAGTAGCAAGGCAAGGGTCGTACACGAAGGAAGATTAGAATTCCGTAGGAAAGCAGGGGTCGAGGAAAATATCAATAAAAGTATGGGAGGAAACACAGTCAAAACGCACTAGACGATTACTAAGGCTTATTCAAAAGTCTCTCCGACCGCATTTCCTCCTGAAAGAACTCATCTATGAAAATATACTCTAGGGTACTTTTCTATTATTTCTCCAAGATTTCTTTTTCTGTTTCATTGAGAAACGAGTGTCGATGTCATGTCATGCATGTCAAGTCAGAGCACAGAGTACTTTTTGATTGAGTCAGAATTAGCAGTCTATCAAAAAGTACTCTGTGGAGTTAGCACAGGTTAAAAGTACAATAATCGATTAGTAAACGTGAATTGATTTATCCTAATTATGTAGATATTTAATTAGTTTAAACTCTTAATACTTTAATTGTAAAGATTTAATTATTTTAATTGAATTAATCATCTGGTGAAAGCATTTTCCTAAATAGTATAAACTCTGTAACGGTAATCGATTATAATTGAATCGATATTCCAATTACTTCGTAACCCCAACTTAATTATTGGATATCTCATTTTCCAGATTGTAAATTGAGTTGATTTTTCACACTTTGAAATAGAAAAATATAACCTTTTTTTTAAGCCATACCTCAACTTATTACAATCAGGCCCAGAAATCCCCGTCTCCTTTGCCGTGTTATAGCCATTTCATACAACTTTCAAAGAATACGAGTAACAGTTGTGATTTGAATAGGTATTTTACGTACAATTTAAGATGGTAGACAATTTGATAAACAATTAAATGCCCTACCTACCATAACCTCGACACCTACTGCCATGCTAACCAAAAGCTCAAAAGGGGATATTAATAAAAGCAATAAGGTTCTACTCTTAGGAACCCTAAAACCAGGTTTAAAAAGTAACTCAAAAAGCAATACATCTGTCTGTCTTCATACCTTCCAGCTGATTGCACTTAGGCTTTTAAGTGTTTAATGGCGAAATCCTTTGATGAATAGAAAAAAGAAAGAAAAGAACTGAAGGAAAGTTTTCTTTTTTTTAATCGTATGAAGCTTGAAAAAGTCGAGTTGGAATTGATAACTTTATCAGAATTCGCTTTTAATTTCTTGTTAAGAAATCTAATCAGCCTAAATCTTTAAATAAGTAATTCCAAAATATAGGATTAAAGAATTTTTAATAAGTTTTACTCGTAATTGTTATCAGTTTAAAGATTCAGATAATTTAATAATGAAAATAATTCTTTAAATTTTTTGTATTATACACATAGTGACTCGACATCGATGTCATTGTTTGGAATATGAAGTGTTGCACAATACAGATACCTCCAAGTGTGCGAAGGTACAGAAGTACTATGTCTAGTAGGTACTGCTACCAATCTATCCAATAACTCGCTCTTCTCACAACGGCACGAGCCACTCTCATGCCGACACGAGATAAAGAAGATTTCACGTTGTGTTCACGTTCCGGCACGTACGGTCCCTAATTTGTATTGTCCGTCCCGTTCCGGAACAAGTCGTGAGAACGGTCAGTGTTGTCTTAGACCCATGTACACATCGTGTTGGCACTGTCCACAAGATGCTATGGGTGATGGTTTAAGGGATAAGCTGAAGCGATTTCAAGTTGGAATACTTCTAGACAAGGTTCCACTCCCGTCGACCGCATTATTGTGTAAGATATGGTGAGGTAGTGGCCAAATTCATACAAGATAAAATGAACTGTCAATGATGGATGGATTAATTCTTGTAAGAATATAAACAAACAACAAGATTCTTGGTGGAAATTTCTGTTAGAATTTAACTGAATCGTCACCTTTTTGTTTGACCATTCTTAGACTAATTCCAATTAACTTCCAAAAATCTTTCTTTTTTACCTACTAAGTTATCGGACGGCATGTCTTTATTTACACTAAAGGCCTACCCACCTGGTAAACCTTTAGTGTGGGACGCGACGTGTGTCGATACTCTTGCACCGTCTAATCTTCCTTGCTCAGCGTGCTGTGCTGGCATTGCTGCTGCGGCTGCGGAAAACCTCAAGCACCTTATCGGTAATTATTTTTTCGAGCCGTTTGGGGTTGAAACCTTCGGGCTTGGCGATATGCGCTATAAGTCAGCCAATTAATTTTCAAATAAACTGTAAAACAAACAACCAGACATGCAGCTATCGTATAACTTCTACTATCAAATGACCGTTTCGTGCCAAACCTTCACTCCCACTCCGCTCATAACTTGGCCCACACAACATGTCTGTTTGTCCGGCGCGTTGACGGTTCGTCTGTTGACATACAAGGTCGTCGCCCCCCCTTCCGGCTCCGTTCGCAAATATTCACTTCAAACATTATGAAACTGGACAATTCTCTACACGTGTCGTTGACTACAACCCTGGTCTTTGAAGAGCATTAGTTTGTTGGATGAGCGAAAGAACATATATAATATATGAAAGAAGATTTTGCTGTGCCCGACAGGGTCCATAACTGTTTCTATTGATTAATACTTAACACTTTTATGTGTATTATAGATGCAATAAAGATTCTTATATTTCAAGTAAATACACTAAGTGCTCTCGATGACGACAGATTAAAAAAAAATTAAATTAGCTTCTTTTTTGTTATATTTTTTTAGATATCGATACCCATCACGTCTGCGGAGTTTCGCTAGCTAATTTTATTTGTATCTGTATACTGTGTTCATAAAATAACATTGTAATGTTCACACACAAAAATAGATAACTCATAATAATGCGCGTCTAAAAATATAAAAATAATTGATTCATGATACATAAATTAAAACTACGAAATGTCATTTCCTAAAACTTATTAAATAATGTGTTATTATACTTTATGTGACGTTTTTATTATTATAATATGAATGTGAAATAGTGCATTGGCTACTCTGTGCCATTAATAATTATAATTGAATTGAAACGTAAGAAAATGATTAAATCAGCAGGTTGTCTGTTTGTATCAATTTCTTTGAGTTATAAGAATGGTCGATGTATTGTTTTCATCTGCGTCTGCATAGAGAATTCATGTTTAATTCGTATTATAGTGGTATTAGGTATACAATACTACAAGTAAAATACGGTAGTATTCAATATTTTTGTGCTTTTTACTTGGTAAAGATCGGAAAATCAATGCATTTTCAAGGAACAAACTCGGGTTTCCGAAGGATTTTTTGCCATTGAGGACTAATTAATTCTGCTTAGCATAATTTAGCCTATAACGTTCCCACTGCTGGGACACAGGCCTCCTCTCTGTGAGAGGGAGTGGATCATAATCCACCACTTGGGCCCAGTGCGGGTTGGCGGATGTCACATTTCTTCAAAATTTTGGTTCTAGTACATGCCGGTTTCCTCACGATGTTTTCCTTCACGGTTTTGAGAGCAGCGGTGATGAAATTAAATACACAAAGTAAATCACCTGCCTGGGTACTCAAGATCTGTCAACTCGTAAGTCGGGGCGGATCCCGGTGGGCCACCACTGCTCTATGTGCTTATCTTAGTCTATTTATGTACTGCTGAACTTGGACTTTTCCTCGTTACTGCAGTTGACGACATCAGAAAAGGTAATGTCTACTTACTTTGTAAACTCAAATCCAGATCCCATATCCTGTCCTCCCCGCAACGCTGTTTTAAATCGGCCAATCTTATAATGCATTATAGGTATCTATCTATACATATTATTACAGACACACACCCAGACAAACCAGTTAAGATTAGGCTACGTATTCACAGATAATCATAAAATTATAATTTAAAATCATTTCAAGTCTTCAGAAGAAATAATAAAATTAGACTTTATGGTTATGTTTTAGACTCCCACGCATAATACGACACTTGAGGCTAAGTTCACTATTCTGAATTAAATAATAATTATCATAAGTTAGGCGAGATGACTCAGAGAAACGGTATCACAGATATTGTTTGACTAGTCATCGCTGGCTTTGGACGGATATCTAGAATAACGAGACGATACTAGACCTAAAAGACGCGTTTTGGTCAACGAATTTGAATTGCTTTACAACGTGGCAGTGTTGCAATTCTTCTGGACACGTAACCAATGGTGACTGTGATGCTAAGGCCTAGGGCCAGGTTAGGACGAGACCAGGACCTGGTCAGGGCCAGGCCAAGACGATGCCAAGGCCAGGCCAGGGCTGTGTTGTAGCCTTTTTCTTTCTCTGAGAAATCCTCATGGATACACTCAATTCCATCCATGTATTGACAGTGGCATGCGAATAATTTATACTTTGAATACAGTTCGAAAACAACATTGTATAGAAGGACCAAATCGTAAGTATGAACCGGAATATCAATCAATCAATCAATACATATAATAAAATTGTAGAAAAGTGGTGTCTGTACAATGGAAATATATAAAAAAAAAGTAACAGGGGTTGTTATTATATCGATGCCGAACCCGAAAGTGTAATTATTATTATTTTTTTCTGTTTGTCTGTGTGTTTGTGCACGCTAATATCAGAAACGGCTTATTCGATTTAGATGCGGTTTTCACTAATATATTGTAGTAAGCTTCACTTAACATTTAGTGTTTATTTCATGTCAATCGGTTCATAAATAAAAAAGTTATGTCAATTTAAAGAATCACGGCGAACATTTGTTAAGGCAATACAGAGAAACATTACTGTAAAGTAAATTTTTAGCTACCCAAACGACGGTATGTGTAATTTAAAATGTGCTGCCCGAAAAGTCACTATTCCACGTGGACGAAGTCGCAGCTAGTAATAAAATAAAATCAGAAAATAGGTTCGAAAAAGCAGAAATGAAAAATCTCCTTAGGCAGAAAGATCTCGTAAGATTTATAAATCTAAATAAAAGACAGCTTATTTATTATTATATTAATTTTAATATTTTTTATTAAAACCGTATCTTCCTTTACATCACAAAACAACGGCACCACATGTAACGTAATTAAAATATTACCATAACAATTAATGATGTCTACCCACAAATAATTAAATAGTTATCTGACCCAAACACTATCCGAAAGATAAATGACTAACAATAGACATTTTTTTTTTAAATACCTCACTTCGTGTAACGTCTTAATTTAGGCTGCTTAGACACGATAATTACTAGAGATGCCACGAATAGTGATTTTGCCGAATACCGAAAATTCGGTCGAAGCGCCGAATATTAGGCAAAATATGTACATTTCGTGGATAACAGGTTAAAAACTGTATCATGGTGGTGTGCATGGTAGAGACCCCGCAGGCGTATTTGTTTCACTCTCGGTCGAAGCGCCGAATATTAGGTAAAATATGTACATTTCGTGGATGACAGATCACAACCTATATCATTGTGGTGTGCATGGTTGGTAGCGACCCCGCAGGCGTATTTGTTTCATTTGCGAGTAGATCGTTTCACAACACGCATTATTTGAAAACTGCTCATCTAGATGGAACGCAGACCCATATAAGTGGTGATCACCAAAGGCAAAACAGTATCCATCCGTGACAGAATTCGCTAAGATTTTTCTATCGTCTTCCTGCAGTAGTTTATAGTGAGAGGCTATTTTCAGAAGCAGTTATAGTTTATGAAGAAAAGTGCAATTGTTTGCTACTAACAAATGCTGAAAAAATTGTTTTCATTCATCACAAACTTACCACTGATAGGTGTTCGGCCAAATACCAGATATTAAAAAGTTGCCGAATAAGCCGAATCCCGAATAGTAGCCGAATATTCGTAGCATCACTACTAATTACTACCTCCTAAGTTTATTAAACGAGTAAATCATTTTAACAAAGTGCGCATATAAACTACCCTTATTAATTTTGACGGACCTCGTCGGCTCGTTAATTATGGGCCACGTGAGCTTTAAATTAAGTATTTACGTCATAAGTATTGCGTCATAGAGTTGTAGTCTAGTTTTAGGTTTTTGTGTAATAATCAATTAAAATAAACCGTTAGATTTTTGAGGTTTGTAAATTGATACTTAAATGTAACAAAATAAAAATAAAAAAAAAACAGTTGTTAGCAGAGCGTTGTTCAAGTTATGATATTTAAATCTTTCCAATTGGACATTAATATCATTTTAGTTATTTTTGCTTTACATATATAGGTTTTTATTTTCATTGATAAAAAGAAGTTAGAAAATAATTTTTTTACCACACGCTAAAGGATGATTTCCACCAAACGGCTCGATTCGCATCGGATCGGAAAGGATGCGGCGACAGCCGACCGCGTCCGGCAGCATGTCGACGCATAGTTACGATCGGCTCCGTACCGTCGCTTGCGAACGTATCCGTTTCTGCGCCTAGTCAAATAGTTTCATTCCTACCGTGTTGACGTGTTCTCATTTTTGAAAATGGTTGAAATTGACGTAATATTGTTGGCTATATGAAGAAGATGAAAATAATCATAAAACACAGAAGAGGAAAAGAAAAATTTGGACGACAACCGAAAGGATTCGATCGGATACGACGACAGGCGAACGGAGCCGATCGCGCGTCGCAGCATACTTTCGGCTACGATCGCGTGTCGCGGAAGACGCCCGCGGTAAAACTGCTGGGCGGCTTGGTAATATAGACTTTAAATACTGTGTACACGATTTAATATCGTTTAAGGATTATGAAATCCGTTCCGATCCGATGCGATACGAGCCGTTTGAATACACATTACCAGTACGTATACTTTTTACAAACAGCATTTTAGAATAGGGTGACCAACTAACAAATCCAACAAAATATAAATAATATAACAAGCACATACATATATATATACTTAATAAGAGATGACTCAGACTCCAGATATCGCATCAACAAGATCTCAAAACGGCTAGAAAACCTGTCTAGATCGTTGAATAAACAAATATCTAGAATCTAGATATAAATTATGCCTAGATCGTAATAGGAATAGGACTGGATATGATGTCCATATAGAAATTACTTGTGTGGTCTAGTGCAAATAGAAATATCAGTGGTTTTAATGGTTATTTGCTTATTTAGTATAAGTTAAGACAAGCTTCATATTTAGAAAAAGGTCCTATGTATATGGAAAATTAAATGGTTCAGAGTTTTTTCTATTCATATTTACCTACCAATGTTCTGCGCATGCTAGTTATACATATTTTTAATTATAAGAAATATCACTTACACCCGCGGTGTTATTGCATATCAATTACAATGGCAATGCCTTTCATTTTGACAGTTCAATAACATTCATTGCGTTATTTACATTGTTGAGCAGGAGAGCTTTTATGAAGCAATGGATAGTCATTTCCATTGCAATTGGGGTGCTGATAACATCACTTACATACTCCCGCAAGGTATTTGCGTAAAAAACTTACATTGAAAATTTCAAATTTGACAGTTCTACAACATTCATTGCGTTATTTACGTTGCTAAGCATACGAATTTTTTAAACCTATAAAGTAATGAATTAGGAATTTCCATCAAAATCCTTCGGATTTTGATTGGAAGTGTGTTACTTGGGGTGCCGAATTATTCACAAATAAATAATTTTGTAGGTTTAGCTAAAAATGCAGCGTTCAATACATATTTACTTTAAATTAGAACTTATACGGAGATATTAAAAAGAGAGGGGCTTATGGCCAAGTAATAACAGCCGTACAGATCGATCGATCGGGTGAAGCTACGCTTGTCGCGGTTGCTCCGTGAATGGGTGACCATCTTTACATATCAAGACCTCGGTGCCCCGGAAAGCACGTTAAGCCGTTGATCCCGGCTGTCATTTGTGAATCTTTGAAAGTCGTTAGGGGTCGTCAGAAGCCCGAAAGTCTGACAACCAGTCTTACCAAAGTGGTATCGTATTACTCTGTTACTGGGTTGTAGAGGTCAGATAAGCAGTCACTCCATGTAAAAGACTGGTAATCAGCTGCATCTGGTTTGACTGGAAGCCAACCCCAATATAGTTTGGAAAAGGCTAGGCAGATGATGACGGTGATATTAAAAAAAACATAGTTTACTTAAGGTGAAGGTATACGTACGTAAAGCTATTAAATAATACATAATAGTAAAAAATTAACTGCTTACAAAAAATTAAAAGTACAAACAAATAAATAAGTTAGATAAAACTGCCGAACACCGTAAAAAACTAACTACATAACAATATTTTTTAATAGTGTGTCCCATAAAAGTACACTATTAAAAGTAAAAATAGAATATAATATAGGTACTTATAATAAAATCATAGAAACTAAAAAAAACAGTTATAAAAATACTGTCATAACCAATAAATTTTAATTCTAGACACAAAAAATCTCAACGAACAACTCCATAAAAATTTATAGCGAAAAGCATATGAATACAGATATTTTAATTAAAAATACATATTGTGTTAATTACAAAGCTTCAATATCTGGTCAACGTACTGCGTTTTATTAATACAATTTATAATAATATCAAATGTACTTAGATACACATAAAACGCAAAGCAAGTAGGCAAATGCGACATTCACAAGTGTGCGTCGGGGCAACCATGATTCAGAAAAGTGTACGGACAGGTCCGAATAAGAATTCGTAATTAACCGGTTCAAACGAAGCGGATAGTGATATAAATTACTGTGATACTTGTTTACTAACTGCGTAATGATACCTGTAATTCTTTGCGAGAAAATTATTCTGTAGATATGTAAGTAGGTCGGTACTCTACATAATGTTGTGACAAAGTTTTGGTATATAATTCAAAGGGTAACTACCCGTTTTTATGCAAATTTATTGGTGTAAGTAATAAAATTCGAGTATACATTCGTATTTTATGTTGACATGATACCTATGTAGCTTTCTTGTGTTATTTTTTTGACAAATTAAACTGTAGAATATTTTATTCACCCATAAATTGACTTCAACAAAATGTAATAGGCATATTCCACTTTTTGTTACGTGTTCTCCGTAATTTATACATTTAAAAATAAAACAAATTACAACTTAATATCACCTCGTCATTCCATACAAGAATAGCTCATACATCTACCCAGGCATAAATATTTAATAAGTTTTGAGAATTCCAATTCCAATAACATTAGCATTTTGCAAATTATTGACTAATTAATATGTCGAAGCAACATCATTGTAGACGCATGTCAGGATTTTAATATAAACACTTCACATCCATAACTTATATTGGCGGTTTTAATTATGTTATGCTAAAAAAGGGCTTAGTTCGTATAAAATAATAGCTGTGCTGCACTATACTTGATTCTCTTTTAGGGTTCCGTAAACAACGAACGTATAACTTATGATAACACGTGTAGAAGAAAAAAATTGGTATTTTTGTACTCTATTTTCTAGGTGTTGTCAACGTTTAAATGGTCATGTTTATCTTTTAACTGCATTTATTTTTATTTAGAAACCGCCGGTCGATGATATGTAGGTACATATCGGTCAAATGTCGTATGTCCGCAAACTCGAACACGATTTTTCCACACACAAACAATTTAATGCATTTCCATCTACACATTCCATGTTTTTGACATTCAAACTATCTTATTTTCCACTTATCTAACCAATACACCCATCTAATCAATCTACGAGACCAAATCACCTAAATCTCACAGAACCCACGTGCACACCTACTCACACACACACCGCCTAGATACAAAAACGTTCTTATGGTCACCCTAATAAAGAGTGTAACACATTGGACGGACCGATGAACGGGATGCAATCAGCATGTAGATAGGCTCTCACTCGGCGAAGCAAACATCGAATATTGATCGCCATATTATGATAATGAGCGAATTTAAAATGTTGCCGACGAGCGGCCAATGCGCTGTTACACGTAACGCTGACTGATACCTATTTGTAGCGGTGAAAATGTTCTTTGGTTAATAGGTTTGGAATGGGAGTCGTTAGTAATTTAAGTTCTGTTTAGCTACTTGTACTTACTGATGAACATACCTCCTTGAAGAAATCTTAGAGATACTTGGGTTTTGTGTTATGTGCATCACGTAATGGTTGCACAGTAAATAAAACACTTAAAAATAAACGTTGGTTGACAGTGTATGTGTACCCGAAATACGCCTTGTCATTGAATAAGTCCCTAGGATAAATTATTATCCATACTAATAATATTATAAGTGCGAAAGTGTGTCTGTCTGTCACCTCTTCACGTTTAAACCGCTGAACCAATTTAGATGAAATTTGGTAAAGAGATAGTTTGAGACCCGGGAAAGGACATAGGATAGTTTTTATCCTGATATTCCCACGGGATCGAAACTTATGCGAGTGAAACCGCAGGGCGCTACTAGTCTTCTAATAATTATTAAGTACGTACTTTTTGATGGACAGACCTATAAATGAGTACTACTACTTTTCGCTGTCATATTTTTGGCACCGTACATAACATACTTAACCTTTAAAATATCACTAAACCGATTCGAAATTCATAGGTAGGTATTAGACAGGATTTGAATACCTTAATAGATTGGTATAGAAAATAATACTCTTTAATATTACAGACATAAATATAGAAATAAAAGTATTTCACCAAATGCATAATACAAAGTTGTTCACCAAGCTTTAAAGTGAACATGTCCCACAAAATTCTCAACATGGTCACCATGCTGCGGTCCTTCATGATCCCTACAATGTTTCTCCTGGTAATAATTTGTTACCGTCTCTTGTTAGCTCCGAGCCCTTGCTAATTGAACCTGAGGTACATGTTATCAGCTAGATGTCATTAAGAATTATAGAATAAGAATGTATAGAAGGGACACTTCTGCGCCGAATGCAAAGATATGTTTAAAACAAACCTTTTTTGTTGTTTTGGGCAATTGGCAAAATGATGACGACGATGACAATTTATCGTCGAAAAAAAATTACGAGAATTGCCCCTCTGCTTAACAATTTAAACAGAGGGGCAATTCTCGTAATTTTAAGATGCTTCAGTTTGATCTCAGTCTCAATCTGTCAAAAATACAGTTTGTAATTTCAATACATTTTTGACAAGTTTTTGAAACTGTTTTTCGCTGAGATGAAATTGCGACTGGATTTTGAACGTTTTTAATTTCGGGAATTGGCTTTCAGATCGACACGTTATCTACGTCAATTTGTAGTGTAATACCTATCCATTTCATTTGACTGTCAATTAATGTCAGTTGTGATTCGAATTTACGCACAATTTTACTTTATAGTCAACTAGCAGGGCCCCCCGGTTTCACCCGCATAAGTGCCCGATCCCGTGGGAATATCGGAATAAAAACTATCCTATGTCCTTTCCCGGGACTCAAACTATCTCTATACCAAATTTCATCTAAATCGGTTCAGCGGTTTAAACGTGAAGAGGTATCAGACAGACACACTTTCACATTTATAATATTTGTATGAATATACAGGGTGTGGTGTAAATAGTGATCCACCGTTAAGAATTAGTTAAACCAGATAAATGCTATAACATATTACAATTTTAACCATTTTAGTAGTACATTTAGTTTTACAAATATCGCTCTTGAATTTGCATGATTATGTTAAAAATTAGGGTTAAAATAGAGAAGAACTAACTTTTTCTTCAAAAGCTCTAAATTTACAAAAAAAAACATAATTTTACACGATAGATCTTCATTTTGATTTCTGATATCAAAATGAAAAAATAATGGTTTTTGTTGAAACTACAACCAAATTTGTAACAAAAGGTAGAAATGTCGTAAATAATAAACAAAAAAATATATATTTTCGGAACCCTTGTGTAAAAATGGTTATAATTGTAATATGTTATAGTAAATTATCTGGTATATCGACTCCTTAACGGTAGACCACTATTTACGCCACATCCATAATATGGATTTTATAAAATGCTAAGCAGCCATTTTCCATGAATTTACATGAGTTTCGCTTCTGTGCAGTTTTCGTATTCTATTCTGCTATCAGCTAGATGTCTTTAAATACTCTCCATGTTGATATCTTATCTCCGTCAAAGCCTGTTAAGGTACCAGAGACATACGAAATAAGTGTATGGAATTCTGTTTTAATAATAATTTCTAATGTCGTTTAAAAGATAACGGGGTGACAAGTTACTCTGTATTTGAATATTAAAGACTTGCAGATGTTAGTTTTGTTGCATATAAAGTGGTTCGTTTTAACGCTCTTACGATTATATTAAAATAGCATGAAAAAAATGATAAAGAAATGTTTTAATGTACTGGAAAATCGTATCTACAAAACAGCTATTTATTAATAGACGGCTGCGTTAATGGGTTACGTCATTTTCGAAGTAGTTTTAATCTATTCAATATTAATGCAGCTGCCTTTACTTGCATTCGTGTTTTGAAATTCAGCGGCATCTGTTTAAACTTTAGGCTGACAGCGGAGTTCAACATACCTTATTGTGATAAGGCTATATTGATTTTGATAATGAGGTAATTACAAACATCGTTATCATTTATAAAGATATTTTTTATGTAAGTGCTGTGTACGGCGGCGCCTGTAAGTGACTAATTCACCATAACTCAATACATATGTTATTTTTTATTATGTTAATGTTTCTAGTGAATAGGTCGTTGGTGTACAGACGCCAGCACATCAAGCTACCCGAAACTGTAAAATTTTCCCAATCAACTTTGAACCTTATGCTTTAAGGATAAAGTTGAAAATCTATCAAAGAAATTTGACAGATTGTAGTAGCTTGATGTGCTGGTGTCTGTACCTTTCAAATAAAATAAAAAAAAAACTTTAATGCCAACAAATTAGTATCTATCAATGGATTGGTACCACAAAGGAGAACTATGGCACAGTTTTTGCTTAGCATGGGCTCCTGTCTCATCATAAAACTATTTTGTAGAAAAAACAGTCGTGAGTTGACGCGCATTTTCTAAACGTCAAAATTATATATGACAGTCCCCTAAACCCCTAAAACCCCACCCACCCTTCACCACTTCCTAGTGCTTTAGCTGGGAAAAAGAAGTGGTACACCAAACTCCCCAGCAGCAAGCTGTCTGTTCAGTTAGATGAACTTGATTCTATACAGTAAGTAATTAATATTACAAGCCATTATCATACGCCAAGTGTGCAAAATAAAATGTGCGGTAACGAAATTCCAAAATGATGATTACTGACAAATTGACTATAATACAACTCAGTTTTTCAAATCAAACTGACCGACACAAGTCTCAGCACTCACGTCACAAAACGCATTACCAGCTTTGAATTACCCGACTCCACATATCCGCCATCTAAATCCACATTACAAAAAACAAAGAAACCTACCTACCTATCTGATTCTCAAGTTCACGTTTCTAGAAACTAATCATCTCATACGGAATTGCCTATAAACATTACGAAGGTGCACGTCCCAAAATTCTAAGAAAGCACGTCTTAAAAAAATCCTAGATGCGTGTGCGCATCTGCATGCGTATCACAGCTCTATTAGCATACAATGGAAGGAGTCGTGTTGGCCCGCGGCGGTAGGGTTGCCACTCGACAAATGAGTTTGTGGAAATTGAGGAGAAGGAGTATATATATGTGGGAATCTTTGACAAAGTTCTGTTGGAAAATTATTTTGGCTTTGAGACGTTGTGTGGTCTGTGGCTAAATGTAGATTATTCTGCGAATCTTGGAATCCAGTGCTGTAATGAAAGGTATTGCATTGATAGTTTTTTTTAAAGATCGATCTACACACTGGTTTGCTTTCTGCAGTACCTTATTGGGGGGACATTAAAATTATTATGTTCGATAACAACATGACAATCACGTTACATCATTTCCCTTTCAGCTTCTAGCCAATCACCATTATCAGAAGTCCCTTGCTAGACACTAGCCCTCTAACGGCTGGCCATTTTTTTTTAATGTTGCCCCACACTAGGAATTTCTCCTGTATTGTGCGACATCTTCAGCTATGCTCATCCAGCTGTTTCCAGCCGTCCAGTGTCGCTCCTCTTAGTATGCTTGCGGGGTACTTGCGTAACACACTATCAGTAGCAATGGCTTTCATTTTGACAGTTCAAAAACATTCACTGCGTTATTTACGTTGTTGAGCAGACAAATTTTCGAACATATGAAGCAATGGATTAGCAATATCCTTCAAAATGATTCAGATTGTGATTGACACTGTGGTATACGATTACAGTGCTGTTTAGTTTATCAAATATTCAATTCTACCCTCATAGCTAATATACATTTTGGAAATGTGAACCGTTCGTGAACCCCCATCTGCGGAGATTGATTTTGCTCCGGCTGACTTGAGTTCGAAGTGTATTTAGAGATTTCTAAGTCGGCCACGGCCCACGGACAATGGCCCATTGGTCGTCATTTCATATTAAAAATCGCCCTGTCTCCATCCTGCGCCGCATCACCTGTGCACTTGATGATCTTATGACTGCGTCAGTGAGCGGAATATGCGCAGCTGAATTTTGGGACAAAGATATTTGAACTTTTTGCCATCGATATGTATTTTTTTATAAATGGCATCTTGTAGTTGACCTTGAGAGGTCGTGACTACTTAACCGGACTATCCTGTGGTTGCCTTAAGTAAACTCAAAGCCTCCAGCCAGGGGCGAATATCTAGTATGCTAAGCGACTAAACGCTAAGGGCATCCCCTGTGGGTACAAACCTCGGCTTAGAGCGTCGTTGGGGGAGGGCAGGAAGATGAGACAGGCTGGATCAAATTATTATTATTTAAGCTCGATAAGATCAGCGTTTTCTATCTGACTACTCTGTGAAGAAAGGCCGAAACAAAGTCAGAGGTCCCAGTAGGGAATTTAAAGCTACAGGCTCAGCTACGGCGCGGGCTGGCACTTCATCGAGCAAGGTTCGAGTGGGAGCATTTAGTTGGGGACGTCGTGAGGGACCTCGGCGGCGAGGTCGCAATGACGGTTTTTTGTTTTTGTGTACTGTACTGGTTGCCCTATTTCTCTCCTGGAGGAGGGTTATGGGGTCGTCAGGGTCTGAGAGAGATTGCCATTGATACGCTGAGAAGAACAATAAATACCCCCAACACTGTATTCAGAAACCAATCTACAAATTGTGTCCTGCCAACCCTGGCTACCGGTCCCGGTGCGCTGTCAATCTTACGCCTACCGTCTTTGGATTCAATTGTTCATTGACCAAAATGTCTTCATCGTGACAGCTGTTGTTGATCATCAAGTCGCTGGCAAATTGGATCGTTTGCACCATGTGAAAGTCGTTATGGTAGGAGTAGGGCAGGGTACTTGTTTTGGAATGATGGGAAGTTGTGGATGGGATGGTCGAGTTGTCAGGTATAGAGCATTATTGAGTCGGTATTTTTAGATTTTGATTTGAGCAAGAATGTAACGTATGTTACTGTCTTTCTTTGCAACGTTTTTGTTGGATGAAATGAATGAAAGGCAATTGCATGCAGCTGAAACGAGAATGCTAAGAGGGATGTGTGGTTTTACACGAATAGATAGAATAAGAAATGATTTATAGGTACATAAGAGGAAGTCTGAAAGTGGCACCGGTAACTAAAAAGTTGTGTGGAAATCGGTTGTCATGGTATGGACATGTGTTATGGAGGAATGAGGAAAATTTTGAATATGAATATTGATGGCTATAAGAGTAGGGGAATGACCAAAGAAATGACGGATGGCCTTTGTAAATAGTGATATGGTTAGAAAGGGGGTGACTACCAAGATGACGACTAATACAGAAGTATGGAAGAAAAAGACATGTTGCGCCGACCGCAAATGAATTGGGATAAGAGCTGCAGGCCTACCACAAGCTCTTAACGCGATCCATTTTAGGACCTAAACTGAACTGTTCTTCTAATTCGTACCATGACATCAGTTTAACGATTCAGTTTAGGCCGTGCCATCTGCTGACAGCGATTGTCCCAAACTGAGTCACAAGTTTTGGTTTCATTCATACTTGTTTGGTACCATGACGTCCATAGAGCAGCTCAAGCGATGCAGTTTAGGAACCTAAACTGAAATGTCTTGCTATTGAATCGTTTTTAATTAGATCATGGTAGGCCACCACGACAATGATAATGATTGTGTTCATGCAACGTTGTAATGTATGTTCCTTTAATACGGTATACTCTCCCAAATATACATTTCTTTTTTCTTTCTATTATGCAAGAACATGAAAACATTATCCACAAGGAAACTATCATTGTCATAACCTCTCCTTTAGTTCAGCTTCCGAACTGACTAAATATCAATATTTCAAGCGAGATGGTCGCCATGATTTCGACATTTACTCATATCTCGATTGTTTCTTGAGATGTTCAGCTATCCTACTTCAGTCCTCATAATCATAATTCTACCATAAACCCGAAACCCATTCTCACTTCTACTTCACATAACAACAGCCCACATTCACGCACCCATATTTACGCTAGTGCGGCACCGTCACCGGTATTACACAGAATAAATAAATAAAGAAGGTTGGCTGAATACAGCGAGCGAAAACAGACGCTCGGACACATAATACAGCCACATTCAAAATATGTTTGTCATCTTAAAGCCTATTTTTGTCTGCTTTTTGCCCGTTAAAACCTGATTTACTGACTCAGCATTTTATATTTCGTCGAAATGTCAATAACGCAGGATGACATTCAGCCATCTTCTTTACGTGTCAGACCGAATTAAAAATGTGACACGGCTCTGACAATTTAAAATGTATATAATATATTTATTTCATAAAATGGCCAGGCCATTAAGGTTTTAGGTTGACGTCAACTTGACATCGGTCAAAGGTGTATGCTATTTTGATCTTTGTTTGATCATTCAATTACCTAATGTAAATCATTTAAGAATTGATAAAGGAAAAAAAATTAAAACTAACGAAGATATAAAAGACTTGAGTGTAGGTATAGTGATCTCAAACAAATGACAGTCGCGGATGCGTTTTGTTTCGCTGTACGTAGACGCGTGTCTATGCATGCGTGCGTTTTCGCTCATTGTATGGAGCCAGCCTTCTGTACGCTTCTATTCTGTGGGCCTAACATAAATACCGGTGTTTGAATACGTCATTAACGGTTCTCGACGGCTGCGAACCGCACAATAGTCGCCATCACGGGTGAGCCGTTTACACCACTATTAACAATTTAGTGCAGAACTTTATGACTTGGAGAATGTGCTGCTGGTTTTTTTGTGACGGTTCGTAATATTGTTTAGAATTTGCAGTTTTGGGTGGTCAAGAAACCTGCTACTGAGATAATGAATAATAAAAGTAACTGGGCATAGACAAAAGGAACAAATACAGCTTGTAATTTTCCGACAACAGGGTAAGACCTCTTCTCATTCAGAGGACGATTGCGCATGGAGCAGTGTACAATTTTAGATCATTAATATGATTTTTTGGCGATATTTGATTCTTCGTCGTCAGAAAAAGTAAAGTAAAGTAAAAATCGTTTATTCCATATTAAAATTACAATATGGAAATAACATTGGTCCCTAACTGGGCCCAACTTTTAGGTATCTTTTCTTATAGTGATGTCAAAGATTTTTACTGAACTACTGGCTAAGTCTGAACTACAAACTTGGGTCTTCTCTACGAGTTTGACTAGTAAAACAATCTACTGATCCCGTCTACTCTACTCACTCTAAGACTTTTCTTCATAGTCTGCTTTATCAGCTATCCTATGTCGATAACAATCACGGCTGGTTGCATTTCACTGCATTTTACGTTTCGCAGATAAAATTCCCATCTTAGCTACCTACCATTGGTAATAACTCCAACTTAATAAACAGCACACTAAAAAGTCCACCCATATGTCACCGATATTATTTAATATGACCAGCCTATTCTAAACCTACATCCCTTAACATAAGAACTATGGGAGAGGTCAAGTTAACCTGGTAGCCATGATGATAATAAACATGTTTATAGTAGGAAAAGTGCTATTTCGCGACCACCAACCATTCGTGGTCACTTTGTTGATGGGATTTTCATATTTTATTGACGTGTCAAAGGTATTTCCTGGTAGCTAGTGGTTTGTAAGTGCTTGGGACATAAAGATTTTGAGTAGCTGTGAAACAAGGAAAGTTTCGACTTAAGTGGAGAAAGCTATGGTGTTTAGGAGCAGAAGAATTTGACTCTATCTATTCTTCATACTATTGTATTTCATCTTCTTACTTAACATACAGCTGTGCTGCTGGGGATTTTCTTGTGGCACCTCTGCTTCTCCAGCTAAAGCACTAGGAAGTGGTGAAGGGCGAGTGTTTTGGGGGACTGTCCTATGCAATTTTGAGGTTGAAAACGTGCTGATTCTCAGCCTAACTTAAAATTAGAAATTACTTTTGTTTTTGATCTTTAAAAGCCTGTCTCCAAAAACCAGATAGGAGGAACTATATACAGAATCAATGGAACAACAGAATTTGTATGAAATCATCTGCAACTTGGGGTTTGGTCTGGTGTGAAAGAACACTAGAATACAAGATAAAATATCGTTTAGAAAAATAGTACAGAGAGTTTCTGCTGTCCTCATAGATAAAAGGAATCTTCCTCGTGCTAGAACGAAAAAAAGAAGTTACATTTTTTTAATCGAAATCATTAAAATCAGTGAACCAAAACTACTAAGAAATACATCAATCAGTCTGCCTAGTCTTTTCCCTAGTTGTTACGGTTGGCTTGCCGGATCCGGCTGAAACCACTATTTTACATGGAGCAACAGCCTATCTGACCTTCACAGCCCAGTTACTGGATAACACGATACCCTTTCGTAAGACTTGTTGTCAGACTTGGGCTTCTGACTACCCGTAACGACTGACAAGATCTACGAATGATAGCCGGGACGTGCTTTTCGAGGCACCGAGTGGTCTCGATAGGTAACGACCCATCCACGAACCGACCGCGGTAAGCGTAGCTTAACGTTAGATCTACTGGTGTGCCTGTTTATATTTAGCGACGAGCCCCACAAAAGATGCCATCAAAGCTGCAAATTCGAAAAACAGACCCATCTCACATTACCTCCATCTCAAAATAAAGTGATATTTCAAGTGTTTGAAATTATAACAAAAATAAAGGTGTATTTACACAGAACGACGTGTTTCGAGTTTGTCTGACACGCGTCCGTTTTAATTAAAAAGCTGAATTTCATAGTCATTAATCAAACAACAATTAGTGGTGGTGTATGAGGAGAAGGTGGCGCGGTGCAGATGTGACAGTTTTTGAGTGAGGTTTCTGCCTCTATCAATATACAGAACGTGTTTATATTTAGTTATAGTCCGACCGCGGCAGATTTGCCAAGATGTAAACAATAATGGCCGCTCGAAATTGAATAAAATCGATTAACAAGAGTTTTTATTTGAAATAATGTTATTTTTCGTCTAAAACTCCGAGCTAACTAGAGCTACAAAATGCAAGGAATTATAAAAAGTAAATAATGGCTGCTACTTTAAGGTAACGAACATATTAAACAGGGCCAATTGAGATCATAGAGGCGAGGTCCTATAAATAATGACATGGCGACTAATATTAACAGTGGGATAACAAACATTGTATTATTGGCAACTATAGGCATCTCTGAAGACTTAGGATGCAAGAGCGAGCGAAGCGAGCTCAGGACTTTGGGCACCCCGACTCGGACAGGTTAGGTTTGAAACGCGCGCGCCAAGAACAATGCGCGGTCGATGTGGAGGTGCCGCGCGCGATCGGAGCGCACTGGATCGTCTGGTGTGGAACCAGCTTATGATTCCTTACTTTGAAACCACGTCAATTAATTAGCTAATCACGCCAATTCTGCGTCCATGTCGCGCTGTTTCGTTCATTGTGTCATAGAGAATACGGCACCTGGAGTTGTGGGGGTAATTAAAGTTAAGTTAAACTTTAAACAAGTACCCTTTTTTTAGTTTAAAAAGAAGTTGGAACTTTATCCAGTTATGGCCCCGTACAAAAAAAAATATCACAGTGACGAGGAGTATAAAAGTGACTCGGCTCTCTAACCTTTTAAGCGCTTGGCTAAATATTCATTGCCGTGCCCCTAGCGCCCGGCTACAATTCGATAAAATAATACCTACAATAAATAAGGAGGGGAAATCGTTGTATTGATTAAAAAATAGTCAAAAAGTTTTTTTCTCTATTTAATAATGGTTTTAGTTGTACCACGCAGTTAATAGGCCAAAAATAAAACAAAAAAATCATGCATGTCTCTGTTTCATAAATACGACACGAGCGGTAGGGGCACGGAAATATGTGTCGCATAAATGCGACACAAGCGGTTAAAATGTTAACCGTATTTTGCACCCGTGGTAAGTGTAGGCAAAAAACGATGGCAGAGAACAGAAGTCGCATCTGTATAGGTACAATACTCGAAACTCTTCTGTTCTTGTAGTAAACTCGACAGTGACACGAATACCGGCCACACTTTGCTTCTATAATTAGAGATTAAAACATTTGACGAGACTATTTTAAGGGCGGACTTGTAGAAACGTATGTTCTTTGTGTTAGTTTGTAGTGCCCTCATTTGGTAGGCACAGAATGGTACCTACGGTTTTTTCATGAATAGGGTGTGGAGTTCTATATATTGCGTTAGGTACTCGAATTTTTCATTACAGTTACTGTAGGATATATATATTTTTTTTTATAAATTATCATCAACCAAGCGATTAGTGAACATTTTAGATTTGTCGAGGATACGGCGAATGCCATGTTAATGCCATTGACACTATTTATTTAATACTTTAAGCGCACAAATGTTACAGAGGCCGAGAATACCTTAATTAATTAGCAAAACTAAGTTCATCATTGGAATTAGAACACTTACACACACATATTAAATAACATCACGCCTCTTGGGCTAGGCAGAGGTGTAACTACCTAGTCTTCACAACTTGTTTTAGGTGGAAACAATAAACGAAAACAATACTCATCATCTGTCTAGCCTTTACCCAACTATGTTGGGGTCGGCTTCCAGTCTAACCGGATGCAGCTGAATACCAGTACATGGAGCAACTGCCTATCTGACCTCCACAACCCAGTTACTGGGTAATAGGTACGATACCCCTTGGTAAGACTTGTTCGCAGACTTTCGAGCTACAGACGACCCGTAACAACTGTCAAAGATCCACGAATGACAGCCGGGATCAACGGCTTAGCGAGCTTTCCGAGGCACGGAGGGGTAATTAATGAAAACAATACTACATGTACCTAGCATAAATCTTATATACCTCGATATAAACGCCAGGATAGACTAAGAGCGGTTTCGTACTTCATCAGATCCGAATCCGAATTAAAGATCCGACTTCAATCCAAATTGGAAATATTCTAAATTCGGACGGATAGAGTTCGGATCTAGTGCGCAACCCCTCATACAAATAGGACTATGGTCACTTCGGACCCGGCATTTCTCGGATTCGGATCGGATGTAGCCACTCTAGTTGTGTCGGCGAATCGTTCGTCTGTGAAAGGTTCATTCGACGAAATTCTAAAAAGTGGATCGTTCTGTGGGCGTACCGTTCATCGAAGAAACGGCGGAGAACTGTTTCAGAATCCATTTCGCCAGTTATATATTTAAGTCCTATGTAATTAAAAGTTCCTACTAAATCACAATCAAACATCGTACTTAGCTAAACCAAACCCAAGTTCCAATTATAACAGTATTACCCAAAAGAAACATATCAAATAAATTTAATAACGCCTAATTCGTTTTGAATCTAAAAACAATACAATTATGAGTTTTCACAAAACCCGCTTCAATTGTAATTTAACTGAAGTTTCTTATAAAGTAATTAATATGACATCGCCTAATGTTTTTTTAATAATATAGCGATGGGAGCCGCATGCAATTACTCTAATGCATGACTTGGTTTTACCAACTTATCTTTGCACACCATTTGCACAGTATTCGACTTTAGAAGTTGAATAATAGGGGTGGTGTAAAGTGCATGTTTTTTGGTACATTTGCAGTTAATTTCGTTTTCTAATTTGTGGAGTAGAGTCATGTTTTCCGACTCTCGCGTGATGTATTCAAATGGCTAAATGGATTGTGTGTATTGTTGTGTATTTTGTGTTTTATTTAAGTAAAAGGTACTTTAGGAATTAGTCTAGGGTTGGCTGAGAGAAGATATGTTAATTTACTTTTTTTTTCTTTTGTTTTTCTGACCCATGTCAGGGGCGTTGTTAAAGAGATCGTTAAACATCTCTGTGTTTGGTAAACGGAAGGTATACGAAGAAAATATTTTGTTTTGATAAAAATAAAAACGCATTAAAAAAAAGTTTTTTAGTATTCAAACAGAATGAGTACAGAATCAATTTATTATCGGTAAAAATTCATTATTTTTTAAATGTTTTTTATTGCTAAACGGGCCCGCTCTTGACCCCGGTCACGTCTGATGGAAAGCGGATGGCGGCTGGATGAGGTCTATGATGGAACGAGCGTGTCCAGAAGATGCCTGTTCACTCTTGCTTTGAAGGCAGACGGGTTAAATGTGGGAGAGAACACAGATGCCGCAGAGAGTTCCACATTTTGGCTGTGTGCATCTCGTAATAAACGTGGAGGAGAAGCACTGGTCGGGATATCAACCAAGTGTGGATGGTACGCTGCAGTAGGTACATCTGGTTGTCCGATAGTAAAAGGGCGATGGTGGGATCAGGCCGTGGAGCTCCTGCGCACACTCCGAAGTACAGTCTGTAGATCATCATTTCTAAATTGTGAATCCTATCCAATAAATAAATTTAACCTAGTAAAAATAAACAGCTGCACAGTTTTAAAATCAATACGAAAACAAAAATATTTAACTTACTTTCACCAGAACAAAGAGAAAATCAAAAATTGTCTTCAAAATCACACCTGCCTCATTAAATGCTAAAAAGCCTAAACTCAAATACAATTAGGGCAGATGTACACTAACGACACGACATAAAATGTCTTGACGCTTTTTGTCGCGAGTCGCAACACTAATACACCGTGCATGTCGCATTATTATACTAACTTTTGAAATTAAAATATACAAATTGTGAGTTTTTAACTGCGTATCCTTTATAACTTTGTTTCTGTGATTGTAATGATGATTGGATATTAAAAATGATACTTATTATACATTTGATGTGTTTGGGCATCGTTAACAGAAAACATGTACTGTCAACAAAACAGATAAGTATGCAGGATCATCGGATATAGTTGAAGTTGTCTCTAGGACCTGCGGTTTAGGCTGTGCGTTGATATATCAGGCAGTCAGGACTTTGAATTTTATATATCATCATTAATTCATTTCAGCCGAAAGATGTCCACTACTGGACATAGGCAAGCACCTCCACTTCGACCGGTTCTGTGCTTCTCGCATCCAACGGTTTCCTGCGGCCTTCACAAATAGGTGGTGGTGGCTAAGTATCAAGAATTTCAAATGTAAGTCAAGTATTGATTTTGCTATTCAAAAATCGACCCTACCTCAATTATCCAAAAAGTTTACGTCAGAGTTAAACCTCTATTAACCCAAGAAGAAAACAACGAGGTAATTGCAACACAAGCAACAGCTTTTCCAAGAAGATAACAAATTACAACCATTTGTTACTCAATCACCTACAGGCAAGAATAACTCATTTCTCAGTACTAACAACCTGCCTAGGAAGACAGGCAGCTGATATATTACCTACCTTTCTACCTAGATCTTCACGGAAGTCAAAACCATCTAGCCAAACAGATTTACTTTAACAATTATTTATTAAGCACACATTAATTAGCACTACAAACGATTTTCAATCTAAGCATGGAGGAATACGGGTGGGTTTGGACTGGGCGTTTGACAGCAGATGCTAAAACCAAGTGTCCGATATCCAAGTGTCCGGGTGATTGCGGAGTGGGCACGGTGTGGTCACGCGACGCTGTCTTCGCGTCTGGGCGGGGCTTTATGATTAATCGCACGTGAGTACCAGGCCTTAGGTGTGATGTGTACTGCGGGATATGGAAATTGGAAATGGGTTTCAAAATGGTTGTAATTTCTGTGAAAAGGTTAGGTTCTTGGTAGAAAATGTGACTTAAATTGTTTCTGAGAGGTTTAGTCTACTTTCTTTTCTATGGATTTTCTTCGTAGTAACAAGTGAGCAACCTTTGAATGACTGGAAAACATAGAAAAGGGTATTCCTTCTACCTGTAATATAGAGTACTTTTTATCATAAGTACTTATAAACTTTATCAAAGCCGAAATCCCATGTCCTTTCTGTGGCAAAAGTAACATTTTATTTATTTATTAAAACTTTATGCACAAGTCAAAAAAAATACTGTACAAAGGCGGAATTAATGCCTGAGGCATTTTCTACCAGTCAACCTTAGGGTGATGCAGAGACAAAACATGGCAGGTGCAACATAAGGGATAAATAGCTAGGAAATGACTATAAAATACAAGAATAAATACTAATACATCGATAGATACGTACATATAAACAAAATGAACTGCCAGGAGAAAAAAATATCGGTAGAGGAGAAAACGAATCCTGCAAATCAGCGCTGGGATGTTACGGTCAACTTCTGACATTTATCACGCTAAGACTCGATTCCCGTGCCGTAGCATTATTTTTTAAAGTGAATATCGCTTGTCTTCACAGAAAATCCTCTGTCTGAGAAAATAGTCTGGATTAGTGACCGGAAGATGGTAATAGGATCACTCCCCCTAGTTACGGCTCTTAAATATTACTGAGTTTCCCTGCGTGATCAGAAATGAAGAGCTGCGCAGGAGAACCAAGGTAACCGACATAGTCCGAAGAATTGCCAAACTTAAGTGGCAGTGGGCAGGGCACATTTCTCCCAGAACAGATAGCCGATGAGGCCGAAAGGTTCTGGAGTGGCGACCGCGTACCGAGAGCAGAGGTGGCCAAGTGGTAACCGCTGCGACTTACGAGTTGTAGGTCGTAGGTTCGAACCCAGACAGCACTTTACTTTGTGTAAATTATTTCATCACCACTGCTCTCAAAACGGTGAAGGAAAACATCGTGAGGAAACCGGCATGTCCTAGAACCGAAAATTCGAAGACATGTGACATCTGCCTACCTGCACTGGGCCCGCGTGGTGGATTACGGCCCACTTCCTCTCACCGAGAGGAGGTCTGTGTCCCAGTAGTGGGAATATTATAGGCTGATTATGATGATGATTATGACCGCGTGCCGGAAGACGTAGCAACGTACAAGGTGGACCGACGACCTTGTGAAGGCCGCAGGAACCCGTTGGATGCGAGAAGTACAGAACCGGTCGAAGAGGTGCTTGTGGGAGGCCTATGTCCAGCAGTGGACGTCTTTCGGCTGAAATGATGATGATGATGATGAAATATGACTGACAAAATGTGGGTGTACTAAGGTACTCTTCTGCCGAACCCTTACTGCTGGAACCCGGGGAACACGGGCGAGATGTTATGATATGTTGCTATGTATTGGCGGTTTTCCTTTCCACCTTTTTCCGCCATTAAATATTCAAAACCCCTCGGCTATACCGGCTTAGTTTTTTTTACCGTGTGGGCAAAAACAGGGTATAAAAGGTGACCGGAGTAGAAGCCGATGGCAAATAATTCTCCTACTTTTCACAAAAAAAAAAAAAAAAAAACGATTTAATCGACACAGTCATAATAATTATAAAACTGCAACTAAGAGGCTGATTTTTCAATCGACAGATAATTTTTATTATTCGTGGAATAAAATTGACGTCTGACAGATTTTGTATGGATGAACTGTCAAATAATCAAAATTATTCCTCCGATAAAATTATCTGGCGATGGAAAAATCAGCCCAAAGACGAAAATTATCAATGAATTCGTAGCGACATTCAATCCTTTGATTGAATGTCGCTAAAATGTAAAAATAAGAGATTATTTAATTAATTTTTGTGTGAAAAAAAAAAGAAATTTCTGTGCCATAGGCTTCTATTAGTTACTCCATTCAACTTTTATACTCTGTTTTTGACCAGACGATAAGAAAAGTCTGACGGTATATCTCAGCCTCAGCATAGCCTCCACTACGGCACACATCCGAACCAAGTCTCGCTGCTTATCTAATCGCGATCGTACGAAAGCTCATTACAATGACCACCATGAGTTATATGTTACAAAGGTCACTCTTGACTACTAAACGCTATCCTACCTCATCTAGGCAGTACTTCGTTAGCTATGGTTTTGAAGAGCTTAATGATGTGGCCATTGATATTCCATTCAGTATGTATGATCACTTCGAGGGACATGAAGCCAAGTAATAACAGCCGCACGGGTCGATCGATCAGGTTAAGCTACGCGTGCCGTGGTTGACCCGTGTATGGGTGACCATCTTACCTACTCCTCCGTGGCTCGGATAGTACGTTAAGCCGTTGGTCCCGTCTGTTATTCGTGTGAATCCTCGTGGTCAAGCTGCAAATTCTTCTACTTATATGAAGGGTGAAGTTGCTCTAATGAAGAATAAGTATAAAAAATACTTTATTATGCCTTCCACCTTCTAGATATACAGTAAGGGACATAAGTGGAGTAGCAAATTCACAAAGCAATAGATTGACACTTTGGTTTTACTTACGACCTTCTTTTAATGAGTCATTTCTGTACTATAGACACACACACTCACATTCATTTGCAACTGATTGTATTTCATAAATTCAACCACTACGGTATATGTCATGATAGCCTAGCGGTTATCATATTTGGGTAAGTGCGTTCTGCGTAGCGATCCGTGAGTTCGAATCTCACGCGCGATGATAGTTTTTTTAATGTTTTAATAATTACTTCGAATAATCACGCTTTTGACTATAATTATATTTCCTTGTCATGTTCGTCTTGTGCGCTTAATTCGTAAAACTTTATGATTATACCCACAGATATCTAAATAAATAAATTATAAGGTAGACAGTTAAGTTATACGAGTCATTCACCGCGATTAAATATTATAACGTTGTTGGTTGGTTGTTTATTGGCGACGTGTGTCTGTGTTCTATCTATTAGCCGTGTTGTAGTTCCTATTAAAATGCAGAATATTGAAATTAAAGCGAATATGATTGGGCTGCGTAAAAGTGGACTTAAAATAACACAAATATCTTATGAAACCGAACTTAATGTGAGTATTATGAATATGAGTTAATTATTTTTTCAAACATTTATTTTATTAAAATAGAACTGCTGATCCTTGTAGTTATTTTTTGAAACGTATTATAAGGTCTAAATAGATAAAAAAATTATAATTTCGAAGTCCTAGATTTTAAGTGATGATTATCTATGCATTTCTTTTTTCATTATAATTTTGTTTCTAAATCATAGGTAATACTTATTCGTATTTTGCTAGTAGCCTAACAGTACTTCTTTTTTGTTTTAGAGAAATTACCTTCTGTGAGACGGAGGGTCACTAAATAAGGAAGAGGGTAGCCTTGCCAGTCGAAAGCGACTGGTTATATACCAACGAGATATTTTGCCGAATTATTATTCGACACGTCTTTACGAACCGTTCGCCGTGCAAACAAAAACCAGCTCAAAAACCATAGTTGATTGAAAATCATAAACAAGAACGTTTATATTTTGCGATACAGCGATGGAAAGCAAGGAATTAGAAAATAAAAAAATATAAGTATATTAAATAAAAAATAGTAAATAATAATAAAATTATATTGTAGCATATTCGTAATAAGGATTATTTTGAGGTTTAGTTTCAATCTTCTTTTCGTAATGAAAATGAATACTTAAGCTATAACCACAATAAGTCCTAAACTAGAAGTTTATTTATACTTTATAAAATTATAACGAATAAACATTTTGTAATCAGTTATAAAAGATTTTTATTCTTAACCCCATATTTCACTAACTATATAATAATAAAAACAATTATTACATTATTATTCTCGTTTATTAATTTATCGAATAATAAAAGAACAGGTGAAGATAAAATTGTTGAAAAGAAAAAAAAATCCCATATCGAGATTAGAACCTAGAACCTAGTGTTTCTTTATCCTATACGTTACACTATGAGCTATTTGAACTTATTAAAACGCTATCAATTTTAGCAATCCTATGAACCGCCCAAGGTCATACGTAATTAGAAAGTGATATGTTTTTGTTTCGCTCGACACCAGTGTATAAATTCTGAGGTGTGCGTTCTGTGTTAATACACTTATACATACATATTAGGTACGGGTACGGCTTGTACTGCGCGTTCACAGCAAAACAATCCTACCCGTGCTACTCGACTTATGTCCCTAGATTGTACATCAGCTGACCTCAAAACGTGTTAATGATTTCCAAGTGTTTAATTTATTATTTCGAGTCCATAAATTATATCCAGATGTACGAGATAAAATCTAAGTTGTATCCCAATTAATAGAATCAATTTTATTTTTCTAAGTTTCAAATAAATCATTGATAAGTGTGTGTTAAAATAATAAATTAAATAAGCTGATGAAAATCTAGAAAGCTTTATATTAGTGAGGCATAACGCCTATTTAAAACATATTGATTTGTGAATACTAAAATGGAAACACTGTTAAGTGTTTTTTTATTATTTTAATGCGTTTTTTATTTTTATTTTCACAAGAAATAAAACAAAAAATCTCTTTTTTTTACATTCAGTACTGCGATTGAAGCCGGCCGATGGTAATCAGCTGCATCCGGCTAGACTGGAAGTCAACCCCAATATATGTGGTAGAAGGCTAGGCAGCAGATGATTTCACCAGTTATGGTAAAGTACCATGTAATGGACTGGATGCGGAAGGCGGAGGACAGGGTGTTGTGGCGCAGCCTGGGATAGGCCTCTGTCCAGCAGTGGACTGCAATAGGCTGAGTTGATTGATTGATTGATCGACCATGTGATATGGGTTGAGCCTATTGCCATCAATCGGATAAAATCCAGACTCCAGGCTGCTAATTAAAGATTACGGATAGAAAAGCCAATAACACTTTCCCCGAGCTGGGAATCAAACCGAGGACGTCGTGCTCAGCAGTACCGCTATCGACCAATAAGGCTGCCTTTCCACCAAAGACGAGCGAGGATGAGTAGCGAGGGATGTGTGTAAAACTAACCAATAACAACGCTAACTTAGTTCAAGCTATGAAAATGAAGCGATGTTATTGGTTGGTTTCACACACATCCCTCGCTACGCATCCTTGCTCATCTCTGGTGAAAACGCAACCTTAACCAACGATGCAGTCAAAATATAGCTATAAAATTACAAAATATTAGTAGGTTATTTACATAATTTACTTACCTACGTGATAACCACGGGAGAAATTCAATTAAAAAACACCCGTCACTTTAATGAGCCTTAAACGACTGTAATAACATACCACCTTGAGTTTCAAAATTGAAAAATTCAATTTTATACTCTGCTTTATGTAAAACTGTGTAACAGGGCTTATTTATATGCACATACGCTTACAATTATTACCTAAGTAGTGGTTTAACATTATTATTTGGGAACTTAAGTGAATTTTTTTTATTAAGTAGATAATAATCCGACCGAATTTCGGCCAGCCAAGTACGCAGGAGTTACGTATTAGCGTCAGCGCATACCAAGAGCAGAGCATTTTCTGAGACTACTGAAAAATTTATCTTATGACAATTCCATACATTGCAAAATTAAATACACTTCCAAAATTGTTGCTCGACCATGCTCGAGCTTGCAAGATGCATGTCCGAGTATAGGTACGTTCTACATGCGCGAGCGCGCTCGAGCCACCGCCGCGCCGCGCAGTCGCCGGCGACTCGGTCGACGGCGACTGTGACTTACTATAGTTTAAATAGGTGTTTACGCACTTGGTTGCCGGATGATGCCTATGTTTTGGTCGCCAAGAGACCGAGTCACCGACGACCAGTCGACAGTGCGTAATAGCTCTTACTGTCTGGACGTGTGTTTACTACCTACGGCTCGGCCGGCATCAGTTGGAAATCATGGACAAAGAAAACTTGATTTTATTTACATATTCTTCATGTTCCTCTTCCTCTGCCAAAAGGACGATAATTACTAAGTCCCAATGAACCATATTGAACACGTCTGCCAACGTCGGATTTTGGCATCAAACTGGTCATAGACGCCCGCCTAGCAACCCAGAGCGTTTTTGACGGAGCTTGCTCACGGAGGGACGAGCAGTCAAAATTTTGCTCGACCTGACGCGAGCATTTTGCAGTTCGGTGTGCGCTGACCCTTATAGAGCACATGTGTGTACGCAAACACAGGTGCACTCTCTGTTTCTTTTCTCTCAAAGTCCGATGGGATGGCAATCCGACACGACCGGGGAGAGATCAGGCACAGGACCAACGGATTTCTGTGCTTTCCGAGGCACGGGGGCCTCATATCACCAGCTTCCAAATTCTGGCGTGCTATTGAGAAATTCCTATTGGAAACCCAATTACGTTTTGCAGGACCCGCGAATCAAACCATGCATTTTGGGATGCATTAAGAAGCCTCCTCGTGTAGCGTAGTTACTCGAGTGAACCGAGCGCTCGGCGCATCCTGGACAGTCACACCCAACACCTTATTTGGTTTGCGACCACCCTCCTGCTGGAGTCCGGCGTCAAGCAACCTGCTGTGTTTCGTCGATGCGTGGGAGTTCCAGTGCTTTAGGCGTCTTCTGGGCACGCTCGTTCCATCATAGACCTCATCCGTCGCTTTCTATCAGGCGTGATCGAGGTCAATAGAGGGCCCGTTCAGCAATAAAAACTCCTTGCGGCCTCGAGAACAATGGGGCTGGTACTTAATATTTGTATACCTATAGCCTAGTTTGTCAAGGTTTCATAACAGTTAGGAATATTGAGAGTAACCTCTCTGCCTTGTTTTTGGTCCTTTGGTCCAGTAGATCAAAGGACTAAGTTCCAGTAAAATGGCAGTGACACATATTCAACTGCAATATTTTCACCATTTTAAATACTAAGGATGACAAACCCTACCCATTCCACAGAGTGTCCATAAAATTCTTGCCGGTTCTTATTTATAGGAGCCTATTACAGCTTTAGAATTGGCAACTAGTTTTGACAGTTAACAGTTCCGGTAAATGGTTTAATCGAAATAAATGCTTGAGGTTGACTTCAAGACATTTTGTCACATACCTAGACCTATAACATTTTGCGATCATGGCGCAATGGCGCAATCTGCCGCCTCTAAAGAGACAGCACAACAACCAACACAATAATCAGAGTAACATCACAAAACTTGACTACCCATTGCCTTCCAAATATAGCCATAAAAACACAAGATGACGGTCTTAGTGATTTTTTTAATGATACGGGCACTTGCAGCTCTGTTACGGCCAATTCCTGGCCCCTATAATAAAGTTTGACCCGTCGTCGCTAGTCCTAATCGTCGTAATGGCTTGCGTCCACTTGACCCCGACTTAAATCCATTTAGGGCGTAGATAAGTGGCATAGAAAGGTACTAAGTGCTGGTGGGGAGCCAAAAGTGGCGACGTTTGTTTGTGACCCAAGGGAGATAAGTTTGAAGATGGATGGGATCGGGCTTGGTGAATCTAGAGAAATTGCCTTAACTGCATAAAATATAAGCTAACAGTCTTAAAAATAATAAAATGTGCATGTATTTATAAAGGTGTCAAATGGTGAAACCTCGAAATCTAAACTCATTATTTTCATTGTTTCGTTATCTGTTCTGTAGGACGAGTTCCTAAGATACCCTTGTTCTTTTTCAGATTAAGTGCCAGCGCAAACTATGCGTCGACAAGACGAAGAGCTGTTGGGAGTAGACAGAGAGATAATTTTCTTTGATTATTCGAAAGCGACGGTCGTATTGTTTACCTTGTGAGTGAATATTGACCTTCTAGTTGCACTTGCCTCTGTGCTTATCATGCGAAGCCGAAACGCATCTGACTGTCGTCGGGTGTACGCGAGCACTGTGCGACACCCCCCCCCCCCCCCCCCAGCCTGTCGTTGTGACTCTGCTAACTCGACACCAAGTGTGCGGAGTTTTGATCAAAATATATGAACATTTTCGACCGCAGCCTGTCGCCAGCAATGGTGGCCTTGTGGTAACGGCCGCGACTTGAGCATAGACTTGGGTCGTAGGTTCGAACTCAAACATGCGCTTTACTTAGTGTAAAATTATTTCATCACCACTGCTCTCAAAACGGTGAAGTAAAACATCCATCAGTAGAAACAGGCATGCCCTAGAACCAAAAATTCGAAGACATGTGACATCTACTAACCCGCACTGGACCTGCGTGGTGGATTACGGCCCACTCCCTCTGACCGAGAGAAGGCCTGTGTCCTAGCAGTGGGAACATCACCTATAGGCTGATTATGCTTTATTATTATTATTATGCCTGTCGTTGCGTCTAGTCCCAGTAGAGCTGTCACAGTTGCACGTCGCATAGTGTGCGCCTTGTCTAAAACAATTTACTGCAGGAAGTACCTACGCGTTGTTGATAGGCTGTCTCAATTAAGATTGATTAGCACTATTTTTGAACAACGAATTAATTCTGCTGTTTTCTGTTACGTCAATTGAACCAATTGTTACGTTTGGTGTTGGTAAGTACGTGAAGTTTTCTTGTTTCGTAATAGTTTTAGGTTATTGAGGGCCTTTGGTGTGGTGAAATGGGCACTGCGTAATTGGTTTAAGAGGTTTTAAAGTACACGCTTCGTTACGTGTTAGATAAAGGCAGGTTTATGTAAGACTAGCTTCTGCCCGCGACTTCGTCCGCGTGAAATTTGTTTTAACATAAAATAATTATATTCTATGACATGCACGAAATAATTTTTGGAACCGACGGGGTAACGTAACACACTATCAGTAGGAATGGCGTTCATTTTGACACTTCATCAACATTCATTGCGTTACTTGCGTTGTTGAGCAGAAAAAAAATTCGAACAAATAAGTAAAGCAATGGATTGGCAATAAATAAAGATAGATATACATATTGGTTTCAAGTAGGTACAGTAATTCATGCTGATTTTTAAAATGTGTTTATTCTTGAGAAGTACTCTATTATTAACCGAAGAAAAAAAAGAGGACGTTCTCAAGTCGATGCATATTTTTGCGTGCAGGTTGATAGTGAAAATATAGTACAAGTATATAATCATTGATTGACAAATGAGCATATAGCCATTAATTGAGACATTAAAATAATATATCCACTAGCTAGACATCATAATAAATCCATACTTATATTATAAATGCAAAAATGTGTCTATCTGTCCGTCTGTTACTTACCTCTCCACGCTTAAACCGCTGAACCGATTTAATCCCGGTATTCCCACGGGAAACTTATGCGTTGTTTAAAAAAGTTTGTTTGTTTGAACGTGCTAATCTCTGGAACTGAGAGCAGTGGTGGCCCAGTAGTAATGGCCCCGACTTACGAGTTGTACGTTGTGGGTTCAAACCCGGACAGGCACTTTACTTTGTGTAAACTATTTCATCACCACTGCTCACAAAACTGTGAAGGAAAGCATCGTGAGGAAACCAGCTTGTTCAAGAACTAAAAATTCCAAGACATGTGACATCTACCAACCCGCACTGGACCCGTGTTCTGGATTACGGCCCACTCCCTCTCACAGAGAGGAGGCCAGTAAGGAAGGAAGGAGGGAAGTATACTGTTTCCACTGCTGGGTCACAGACCCAGCAGTGGAAACAGTATACTTCTTCACGCTCAAACGGCCAATTCGACCAATTTTGATAAAATGTTGTATGAAAGTAGCTGATGCCCTGGATTAACATTAGGCTACTTTTTATCCTGATACTCCTACGGGATCGACAGTTATGCGAGTGAAACCGCGGGGCGCAACTAGTAAATAATAATTACGACGGCTGACATTCTCGTCACAATTAATGACAATCTTTTAGCTCGAGGACTTTAAAAGCGTAATGTCTACTTATTTACCAGTTTACGTATTTACGTGCAAGTAGCACAAAGTCGTTCTTGTTAATTCAACCATCAATTAATTCCATATTTTTCCATCTTGTTTTCAATTGATTTTATTTCCACTTCAGTAAACAAGTATCAACTTTACGCTTGTGTAAATTAAGTTGATTTCAGAATGACTAGAACTATTGAAAAATTCATAAAAATATTAAAAGTTGTACTGCAAACTGAACTGTATGTGTGGGCAATACAGTTATTTTTCCAAAAACACATATTTGTTTACACTTTCGGAAGCAAAATTGCGAACGCAGTCAAGTCTTCTTTTATGTTTTAGACCCAGACTGCGCAAGCGTCTCTTAAATTATAGCTTGTTATTTGTCACTGCTCCCAGCTATTTTTGTCGGCAACCCAGGATCGACAATGTTGCTAGATTAAATAATTATATATGAAATGGACGTTCTAAGTGGCTAGTTGACTAGAATTATGATCTGGCTAATAAGATTGTCTGATTAGTCTGTTTGGTACGTTATGACGGTGTATAAATGTGACATGAATATTTCTTGCTTTCCGTTTAGGAGGAAGAAGAAAAGATTTTGGATGTGGTATAAAAAGATAAACTAAACAACTCACCCTTCTACGTTTCATGAGACTGTCAAGGTCTTCTAGCTGAGCTGTGCTCCTGGGGAGTTTGTTGCGCTACTTATTCTTCTCAGCAAAAGCACTAGGAAGTGGTCTTGTCTGTTTTGCGTTATTTCGACGTTCGAAAAGTGCTGATTCTCTGCCTAATTTAAATAAATGGTTTGGTTTTTTTATCTGGTCTAAAGCATCTTGGAAAATAAACGATGGCTTCCAAGTTTTCCGTTAAGGTCTATCCAATGTAACTCTTCTCCACAATAGATGTCCTGTTTAGCTTGTTTCGTCTCCCCATCTCTATTTGCTTTGTCGTCTTCTTCTTGTATATTCTCCAGGGTACCAATGTGTAGTGCGTTTGCTCTTTTTGTCTCATATCATTTCTGTCCAAATTGCATAACACACTATCAATCTCAGTCTGAATCATTTTGAAGGATATTGCTAATCCATTGCTTCATAAATGTCCGAAAAATGTGTCTGCTCAACAACGTAAATAACGCAATGAATGTTGTTGAACTGAAAAAATGAAACCCATTGCTACTGATAGTGTGTTACGGACCATACATCATCATTATCTTGCCCTTGTCCCAATTTATTTAGTGTCGGCGTGACATGTCTTCTCCTTCAATATTTCGCTATTAGTCGGCATCTCTGTAGTCACCCCCTTTCTAGCCATATCATTTTTCACACAATGCCATTGTTTAATCTCGGTTCTGTATCATCATCATTATATGAGCATCATCATTATTTGAGCATCATCATTTCAGCCAAAAGACGTCCACTGCTGGACCTAGCCCTCCCCCAAGCACCTCCACTTCGACTGTTTATGTGCTTCTCGCATCCAACGGGTTTCTGCGGCCTTCCAACGCTACGTCTTCCGGTACGCGGTCGCCACTCCAGAACCTATTCTTGGGGCTATGTCGGTTACCTTCGTTCTCCTGCGGATCTCCTCATTTCTTATTCGATCATGAAGGGAAACTCCAAGCATAGCCCTCTCCATTGCCCTTCGGGTGACTTTTAGGTTTCTAATAAGGCCCATTGTGAGCGACCACGTTTCATCTAAGCACAGGCCTCTCTTTTCTTGTGCCTGTCTCCACGCTCCAGTGCCAGCCTCGTCCAGGTTCTACCCGCAATGGAAACAATATCGTCCGCCCATCTCTCCTTCAGTTTGAGACATTTCATCTTCCAGTTCTTGGACGTCACTCGTTCACTGCCTAACTTTTACCTTCCTTGCCTTTTCGTTCTGTATAGCATAAACAGCCTATAACGTTCCCACAGACCACCCAGTGTAGTCGGTCGTGGAGTGGGCCGTAATCCACCACGCGGGCCCAGTGCGGGTTGGTAGATATAACATGTCTTCGAATTTTTGGTTCTAGGACATGCCGGTTTCCTCACGATGTTTTTCTTGACTATAATTTGGTTCTGTATAGCATGTCTTTAATTCTATGCCAGCATTTGAAGTTCTAATCCTAAAAGTCCCTTGTCATCTTCGGCTTCCATTCCATTATACTGGAATAAACACCACAGATAATATATGGCTGTCAATCCTGACTACTTAACAATCCCCATAATCAATTCAAACTTATCCACACTTAGCTGTATTCCAAACCTGTTTCTGGCATAGATTACAAAGAAATCAAGCATGCCAAAACTTGCAATATGATGCATCGTGATCTGTACCAACCAACTTATCCTGACACATCCCAAAATAATTTACACATCTTAAGACAGAAACTTTAAGGTTGGTTTTCGTTTGTTTTCTAAGTGATGTAAAGGCAAATTAATTTGGTTGTATATGAAACAAAGTACTGATCAATTTAGCAGGGATAGCAAGGATACATTTGTCATGTCGGTCAAATAAATCGGCTGTCGGATTGGGTACAAGCAGTGTTGATGGTCGTTGCTACAGTTGTGTTAGTTTCTGTGGATACTGTTATTAGTTATTTTGTTTATAAATCCTGGATTAAGTGGTGTTCGGAATAGATTGTTGTTGAGCTGGGATTTATAAATTCGGATTTTTTTAAAGTTATTACAGGAAGAGAAATGCTTAGGTGTATGGTTGGCTGATTTCATGGAAAACTTTTTCGGAAAAGGTTCAGTTCTTGAACTGATCCTCTTACGAAAAAGTTGGTCTGATCTTGTTGACCGAGTATAAAGAGCTTTGAAGGTTAGCTTACCTACTGTCCCCCAAGTTGGTTTTTTTTTTTAAATTGGTGGACACGTATGAAATCTAAGCAAGTTAAAAAAATATGGATGTAACTTGATCAACATAGAACGGTAATGTCTCGGAAACGTTTCACGGGGTTTGGTCATGTTCATATTATGTTTTCTGTTTGCATTGATGACAGCTATCGATTTATATAGGTTTAGTGCGTGGCCGCCATTTTGAAAAAAATATCTAAATGGCGGAAAGTAGGTATGCCAGATTCAAGTTAAGAACTTCAATCCCCTTATCGTACAAAATTTTTCGTCATTTTCCAAATCGTATTGCTAAGACGGTGAAGTATACAATAAAGTAGATTGCACACTGTATTAAAATGTTAGTTCAACGCCATAAAATCCATTCAAAAACTTATATAAAAACTTTATCGCTCTGACCGTGAAATTACATAAAAAAGTAAAGAATTACCCACGTCGTGTTAAGACACGACGTGTTATAAAGGTATTTCTTTATTTTTCAGCCGACGATAAACATTTACTTTTCAATAGTTTTTACTTCATGTATAATTGGCTTAATAACACAGTCATTGAAACTGCAATTTGCAACAATGTTGCAGACTACGCCCAAGAAATCAAACTAAGAAACGTAAAACAAGAGAAAATCAACTCTATATCTTACAGACAAAGTGCATTTTCAGTTGTAGGATATCACAGAACGATTCAGTATCGCTTTTCGTACTTACAATTCGAAAATACACTCAGTGTTTTTGAAAATAGAACACAATATTCTTAATTCAGTTTGTGATGCGTTAAAAAAAACATGGTTGTTATAAAGTTGCTAATCAAAAAATTATTGACACAGTAGTCGAGATTCCCGTAATCACTGAGTAATAAGGTACTTTTAAAAGTCGATTATTTTTTCAATTAGGTACTGATTCGTGGAGGAATGATAATGTTATGTTACGAACATGACTCAGTTATCAAAACAAGCAGAAGAGGTGACCTCCGTGCACATTAGCAAAAGGAGATTAAAGATTTTTATATGAAGCCTAGCATTATCCGTCGCGCCATATTGATTTTTTTTCAAAATGGCGACCACTCATGTAACCTATATAAATCGACAGTTGACATCAATGCAAACGCAAAATATAATAGGACCATACCTTAAAGTATCACGTTTCCAAGATTAACGTTCAAAGTTGATCACGTGACATCTATATTTTTTGAACTTGCTTACATTATGTTGCAGAGATGATTGATTACTTTCAACTTTCAGAGTAAGTAATTATTTTAAACAAATTCAAAATGGCGGACAGGTAGGTATGCCAAGGACCTTCAAAGCCCTTTAGGTTGCCCTTGTATTCAGCCTATCGCAGTCTACTACTGGACATAATGATAGGAGAAGGAAATTTTTATCATGGATTGACGTCTATGATATCAATTTATTGACTTTACTTGCTTGCAAGAAATGAAACCGCATTGAATAGTATTCAATAATAAATGAATAAAATAGCATATTGTGCAGTAAACGTTTTTGTGCTTTGCGAGGAATTTGAGCAAATAATTATTCGTTTAACCATTTAGCTTCATAAATCTTGCTCTGTTTTAAAGTAGGGTCGGCAAATATTATGAGCTACGACAATTATAATTGGGATTGACGTTCTCGTAAGATTTTGTACACTACAGAGCAGTGGAGCTAGCATTTTCCCAACTATCTTGGGGGTCGGCTTCCAGTCTAACCAGATGCAGCTGAGTACCAGTATTTTACATGGAGCGACTGTCTATCTGACCTCCAGAACTCATTTACTGCGTAACGCGATACCCCTTGGTAAGGCTGATTGATTTTTTTCTAAACAGTTATGGTGTCACAATGACCCACTCGCTCAGATTTTCGTATCTTTCCACATCTATGCTTACGCATAGTTTATCTGATTCTAAGTCTACCGATTTCCTATCTAATCATTTCCTACGGAATAAGCTCTTCGACTACAGCTTGTCGTTGTCACATAAAATGAAGAAGTATTGTATGGTTAAGAGATCAGAGGGGCAATTCTCGTAATTTTAAAAACGTCCACAGTCTAATATCAGGCTCAATATGTCAAAAATACCTAATTTCCCAATATTTTCGACAAGTTTTTGACATTGATTGTCGCTGAGATGAGATTGCGAATAGATAGACATTGAACGTTTTTAATTAAGGGAATGGCCTCTAAATGTACCAAAATAAATGTATTTTGGTACATTGGCCATGCTGAGAAGTTAAAAGTATGCTCCATCTCCTAATTCTGCCCTCTGTGTCCCCAAATTTGCAGTCAAAGCGACCTCTGCGCTGCCACCGACAACGCAGTGAAAGTTGCAAAGTTTTGGTCCAACAAGATGTGAGAACAGTCATGCCAGCGACACGAAGAACGGATTTCCTGAAATGGGTCACCTGAAAGGATACCTATCCCTATCATATTCTCGCTTCGTAAATACAAAAGCAAGTCATCGTGACACTGAAAATTTCATTTTTTGAACATAAACTTACATTATTTTCGTAAAGCGTAAGCACTTATGTGATAATGTCTTTATTAAAGGGACTACATGACCTAAAGCGCGGTCACTGTCGGACTGCATAGAAAAGAAAGAGAAGCCCGATGACACAACGCTGGTAATTTATTGCAAAATATGAAGCACTTTCCAAAAAAATTATTGTTTGGACTAAAAATTTAAACACTAGTTCTTTAGTATGTTGCTTGTAGAATAATTTTACAAAAAATCAGAATGATTGTATATATATTACTATGGTTTTTATTGTAAAAAGAAAGTTTTTGGAGGTATCTTCATGATTTATTTCTATCGTATCAAATTAGTTGTATTATGTTTTCAACACACTATTCTACCTGAAGAATATCATATAGTTATCTGATTTTGTTTACTGTAGTCGATCATATACTTTTAGGCATTATAAAACTTGGGTTTTTTTGCGTTTAGGTCCTGTAGTCCCCTTAAACAATGATCGGAAGATGTCACGTGTCTTTAATATCGTCTATCAAACAATTATGCACACGGTTTTTCCCGCCATCTTCTGCGGGGTCTGCCGCAACGCCTTTGGGCTGTGTCAGGGCTCTACACAGATGAATGAATAGCGCATATAAATGGCGTAATAATCATTGGTAGGTATTTTTAATTGACATTGATTTTACTAAGTGACATACCCGTGTGGGTATTTAACTTTAGTGTAAAATTTAAAACTGTATTTTGTTTTGCAAAATATGCGTAGGTGACAAACAAAAGGCACATGGGAGAATATTACTCCTTTTAGATGGATTTTTTAAATAATTAGGTATGTGCCTACAACTGCAGAAAAAGAAAAAAAATGTATATCAATACGTATAAAATTCAGGCGACTTTTGCCGCTAGTTTTTTCATAAATGAAAACCCTAAGAAATGACCTGATCGCATTCATGGGAACTAAAAGGCCAACCTATCAATCAAAACCCACAAAAAAGGTTTAATATTGTTTTAGGTTACCCAGTGAAAGGTGCAAATCTCCTTACAATAGAAAGCCATTCTCAAAAAAATCCTCCACATTGTACCTCATACTTTCATATCAACCTCTGTATTATTTATTAGCAATTATTAACCTGTTATAGTCCCCCATAATATATCCGAATAGGACTAGACAAGCTATTCAACACCTAAAATATCTAAGTGCACAAAAACTTAGCCTATCCGGGCAAACTTGCCAACTCTTGCTGACGTTACTTTGCCCAGTAATTTAGCTGTCAAACTGAAGAGTGATGAATTGCCCAAGCGTCAACTTTGTCCATTGTACCTGACTGATTATTCGGAATAGACATGAGCTATTAAATGAATTATCTAGTTTTTACTATGACTTATTGCAGCGTGCTTTTCGTATGATTGGTGAGTTTTCTTCTATAGTACAAGGATTTGATTGAGAAATAAATTACTGTTGCTTAAACGTTCCTTTGATTTATATTGGCAATTTTGTTTTCATGTTTTCGTTGGAGTTATTTGTCAGGTCCTTACTCCTTAGCCTAGGGGGTTCATTGTGTGGGTTCTTTATCGTGGCATATTCTTGTTGACTAGTTGTCTCCTGTGGCTGTGATTTAGATAATTTACTGAGTCACAGTTACAAGGTGTCGTAATTAAGAGATAATTTATGTAAGGACCATAGCATTGTGTCTCTTTGGATATCTGAGAATGAATAAAATGTTGACTGTGAGACTTGATTATGGCCTGAGCTGGATAGGTATGAAGGTAGACACCTCCAGCCTTGGCAAATCCTTTTACCGCGGTATACTCAACCACTGTAACTCTTGAAAGCCAGAATAGACAATGGCGACCACCAGAAAACCGTCGAGGTAATGAAGCTCGACGAGCCCTGGAAAAATGATTCAACGGTCTTGGAACCTGCTACGACACTACTAAGTCGCCATTCTTTCTGATTGAAACAACGTAGTAAAAAAATATATAATAAACCATTTTTTCCACTGATTTTAATCACAGCAGACGGATCTGAAGGTATAACTAATCATATACTTAGCCTTTATAGGCTGTAGGATTTCGTAAGTGCTACTGCTGACCATGAGGTACTGGTTCGACTCAGAAATCGAGCATAATGTTATTGGGTTTATCCATCAGGAATTTCTCAGTAGCAGGCGGGAGATTGGATTTGTGCCCAGTTGATGGCAACAGGCTCCCTAGCTGTTACATGTGACTTGAAGATAACTGGTGAAGAAGTGTTAGTGTGCTATAAGTTCAGGAGGCCTACCACAAGCTCTCAACGCGATCCATTTTAGGACCTAAACTGAACTGTTCTTCTAATTCGTACCATGACGTCAGTTTAACGATTTAGTTTAGGCCGTGCCATCTGCTGACAGCGATTGTCCCAAACTGAGTCGCAAGTTTTGGTTTCATTCATACGTGTTTGGTACCATGACCCATAGAGCAGCTCAAGCGATGCAGTTTAGGAACCTAAACTGAAATGTCTTGTTTTTGAATCGTTTTTAATTAGATCATGGTAGGCCACCAGCTCTGCCTTCCCTTTTGATGATAACAGGCGTGATGTTATGATATTATATGTTATGTTGTTCTCATAAATAAAATGCGGTAGGTACTTATGAGCCACTGTAAAACAGCGAATCGAATTGATTATGATCCCGGTTACTAGTTATTAAGTGAGGGTTCTGTGGCCAGCTGTCATACGTCGCGTAATAAATAAGTACTTGCGCAATGAACGGATTCTGCGCAAGCGCACCGTGCATGTGCGATGTTTGGATATGTCGGGAATTTTTTACGTAGAAATAAGTACCTGTCAAGACTTTGTCATGACAAATATTAATTCAAGGAGTTCAAGGAGTGCACTAGACTAAAACTTAATCTCTATAAATTGTTTTTTTTTTTACATAATTTTGTTTTAAGTCCTCAATAAATTACGAGAAGCCCTTGAGTTTTCAAGTACCTATACCTACCTACATTGGTCATTGCATTTATGTAGGTAACTCCTAAACAAACCAGCTTAGTTAAGGCTCCCTCAGAGAGGAGCGCCGAGACAGCGCGACGTGCTTAGAAATCTGTTAAAATAAAAATAAAAACTTCTAGCTAAAGAACCATCGGTGGGCGACTGCGACTCGCAATTTGCCGGTTTTATTTTTTAAATAGTAATATTTTCGAATACGAGACAAAAGTTTCCTTTATTTTGCGGCGTCTTGTAAAGTATATCTGGAAAAGACCTCGCTGCCGGTCACCTAACTGCTGGTCACCTCAAGTGATCGCCCTCACTGGAATTTACTACAGTCTTCTTGAGAGAAGCCAAGAACTGCACAAAGTGCAAGAACGTCGTACTTAAAGCCACGAAGGCCTTTCAGGGCCACGACCTTCAGTAATGAAAAACGCGGCCAAGACGAAGTATATCTGTATTGAATATCAACAGTGAGTGTAGGGAGGCCTTTGCCAAGGGAAGGAACAGCGAAGGCTAGTACAAAAACATTAAAACACCTCATCCATTCTACATCAGCTCCACGTCAAACCTGGGAGCGCCGTACCGCATCTATTCATTACACGGAGCAAGTGTACAATCACCAATTCTATGGGCCTGTAATGACCGACCACCGGCGTCAATTATCTACACATTACTAAGACCCGAATCGAACCCACACTGTTATGAAACCGAAGCCTCAGGCCCGATATGAAATGTAAAAAAAACCGGCCAAGTGCGATTCAGACTTGCACACGAAGGGTTCAGTACTACTAGGCAAAAAACACCGAAAAAAAATACGTTTCTTGAATGGACTTTAATTTTTATTATTTTTTGTTATAGCGGTAATAGAAATACACGTTCTGCAAAAGTTTCAACTGACTTCCTAGTACGGGTCACGAGATATGGACCGTTAAAATAATGCACACAAAGTAAAGTGCCTGCTTGGGTACGAGCACCTACAACCACCTATTTACCCACTACCTACAACTTGTAAGTAGCGGCCGTTGCCACGTGGCCACCCACGGATATCTGTGGGGCCACCACTACTCTCCGTTTTTTTTTTGTTTCTGGGGTGGAAAATCCTCATGGATGTCGCTTGGGGCGGGCGGCGGGGTCTGTCAGATTCTTACTGGCTAAAAACCACCCCGGTGTTCCATCTCACACCTACGCCAGGGATCGCGGGAACGTACGATTCTTCCGCAACCCCCGACTCGACTGGACCACTGGTCTCCTCATAGAATATAACATTATAATATCTAATGTGACGGACGTACGGACAGAAAGACGGCCATACGCTTAGTTGCCCGTTTATCCCTCTTTGAATACGGAACCCTAAAAATGCTATCGATAAATTGAAATGATAATTAGGTTTTGAAATTTAATAACACCCATAGAATAAAATTTGTTAGCCTGAAGCCATCGTTTTGCTTTTCCATTTTATCGGCATGTCTTGACGAACACACGACCCGTTAATGAATAACAATGCTATTGAAATTGCCGATAACTTTTCACTTATGATCAATTAAGTATTTAATTTATGGTCGATAGATAGTAATCGTATTGTCTGTCACTAATTTTAATGTTATATTGTTATTATGGGACAACTGGGTACCTACATAATAGGGAATCACACTACGAGTAATATTATAAAGGTGAAAGTTTGTGAGAGGGTGTTTGTGCGTGTTTATATATTTGATACTTTTTCACGCTCAAACGGCTGGACCAATTTTGATAAAATTTTGTATGGAGGTAGCTGACACCTTGGATTAACATATAGGCCACTTTTTATCCCGATATTCTCACGGGACACTTATGCGGGTGAAACCGCGGGGCGCAGCTAGTAAATAATAATTTTTTTTCTACTTACATCAGTAAGACATTTATTTCAAAGGAGATGATTGACAGCCCCATTGTAGCGGGAATAGATAAATATGTGTTTGAATGTAAAGTTGTTAGTCAAATTGCTCGCGTTACGACAATAGACGAACCAGGAATGATACCGATTTAGTACACGAACTATATAGACAGTAATTTTGCCGGGTTGCTGAAATGTAACACAAATATTGGATTTCAACATGTGTTACGTTTCCCTGTCCTTTCACGATCTCTGCTTTGCCCGGTTATTACGACTTGACAAAACATCGAGATTTATTTGATATACAGGTTGTCCCGTAAGTCGACGTCAAGCCGGAATCGGGTAATAGGCCAAGTCATACCTAATAGTTATCAGAAAAATATAAAAAAAAATCCTTGGAATACAAAAAATAAAAATTATGGAAAGCTTATTAAATGCGCCAACTTTTAATGTTACTTGCCAAACTAGCATAGTAATTTTTTTTTCAGTACAGTCAGTCAAAGTTTGGCAAAGTATTAGGTAATTTTGAATATGGTTGGCCAAAAAGTGACATTTAAATGCCAATACACATTTGCGCCAACCACAATAGAAATCTGCGTTCATCACACAATCGTCTTCTCCAATGTCCCACTCACCGCACAGACTTCATTCACTCTTCCTTCTTCGTTCAGTCTATCTCTCTGTGGAATGCGCTCTCCCAGGAAATCAGGATGGCAACCAACCGTTTATCCTTTAAAGTTAAGGTTCGTGAGCACATTCGCAAGAAGCTGGCAGTATCATCACAACGGTAATATTTTCTCATTGTTTGTCTTATTTCTTTTTATTTTAGTAAGTATATTCGTGTATTTATGTATATTTATTTATGCTTATATTGATATGTAGTATGTAGGTATATTTATTATATTCATAGTTTTAATAAGTTTATGCGTATGTTTATATTTAAAATATTTATTCCTCAATGTTCAGGATTGCACCTACCACTGTTTGTCTCTGCATCACCCAAAGGTTGACTGGTAGAAAATGCCTATGGCATTAAGTCCGCCTCTGTGTACATTTGTGCTTAAAGTATTAAATAAATAAATAAATACACAACTTGGATATTTTTAAATATTTTTCTGATAACTATTATGACTTGACCTATTACTCGATACCGGCTTGAATTCGACTTACGGGACACCCTGTATATATTATGCACTCTTCGGAATAAATTATCTAAATAATGGTGAAAAACGCATCAAAATCTGTTTCGCAGTTGTGTGGTTTAAAACAGAACGGTCACACAGTCAGACACGAAAACGACTTTCATTTATAATAATATTATTATTTTTTACGATCGCGAATCATATTAAGATCAACATTTATAACCTGAAAATTGCAAAAAACTTAAGAAATATTTACTGTCGCGGGTTACCCTCGTCGATCGTTGATTACTCTAAAGTCATAGATAACACTAGCTTGTTTTCTATATTTACGAGAACTCTTTTCCTTAAGCTAAACCGGATGATAGCCATAACTCCCATCCTCATTACAAAGTCTTCCATTTGAATACCAGCTCCTGTCATTTGACATCGCATCAACATAAACCTATTTGGTGCTACTGACACCATGCCCCGCGTAAAACAGGACCAAGTTACCTTTACCATCAGACATCCCTAAAATTTCCATCAGTCTTCTCTATAGTTGGACAGTTAAGGTTGAAATTGGTGCGGTAAAGAGTTTGAGGATGGTAGATTTAAGTTTGTATTTGAGTAACAACTGCTCATTTAGCTTGGTGCAATTTGTGCGAGGTCATCAACACTGGATGGATTAGTACAATTCACTTCAGAGAAACTCAGGGCTGACGTTCAGTGGACTGCGTATGTGACGGTAAATAATAATGTGTCATTTATTTCAGGGATTGAGGATGGCGTTATTGCTTCTTCCAGATTTAGTTAGCTGAAAAGGTAGTGTACAGACGCCAGCACATCAAGCTACCCGAAACTGTCAATTTTTCCCAATCAACTTTTTGAACCTTATGCTTTAGCGATAAAGTTGAAAATCTATTAAAGAAATTTGACAGATTTTAGTAGCTTCATGTGCTGGCGTCTGAACCTAGTCAAAGACTTTTGTTTGAGAGTGTCTATGACTTAAGGAAACAATGGAACCGTTCATAGGTACAGACGCCAGCACATCAAGCTACTACAATCTGTCAAAAAAGTCAAGAGTTGACCAACCGCTTGGCGATGTCTTAAAAAACCAAATGGAGACTCTGACCCCATGACCCTAGTGTTTCAACCCCAAACGGCTCGAACATATAACTCCCATTATGATTGCAATATTTTCGCCGTTTGAGGTTTTCCGCATCTGCAGCAGCCGCCCCGGTTAAGCCCACCGTGTTAGGAATAAGGTTAATTCCATTTGGTCCCTTCCCATCGTCGCGTGCCAGACCATTGGGTTCTAAAACAGCTGGCACCCCGACGGTGACAAAAGCACGACGGATGATGTCTTTAATGCTGGCGTGCCGTGCTATGCAGCCTGCACTCTTACTGCAAAGTAAATAAGGATAAAATAACGTTAAGTATTATTATGTTCTTTGTTATTTTACGCCTAGATTAGCGTGAAAGTGGACATTTATAGAGGATGACAACTAAAGTTAACAAAATAAGATTAAAAAGAGAGCTATTACTTTATCTTGGTCTCCATTATTTTCAAATAGACAAGACCTTCCAAAATCGCTTAAAAACACATAAATTACCTTCATCACCTAAACCAGTTTAACTCCTATCTTGATCAACAGACCAATTTGAACGTCTCCATGTCACCATAATTCCTCCATCAGGTACACATCGCATCATCGCACCGTGTCCGTCAGCCCTTACAATTAATCTGTCGGGCTCGGTGGCATAATTACCAAGTGACATCAACAGACCGGCGCCGGCGCAATTGTCGCGACCTTCCAACGTCACTGCTATACTAATTATAATTAAATTTAGAGTAGTAGGGTCTCGTAAAAATATGGCGTGGTTTGAGTTAGAGGCATCTGGTTAGATCGTGTAATTCCTAGTATTGTTTATAAGGCGCTTTACAGATGGAGCAACCATTGCAGCAACCGGCGACTAACTGTGTACATACATCTCGGGCTATTTGGTTGTAGCAGCTGGCAACTTTTAAAGGAAAATTTCAAATAGTTTGTAGTTGCCTCAACTAAAGTTGCTCCATCTGCATAGCGCCTTAAACTTGAAAGTTGATTGGGCAGCAAACGCTTTAAATGATAAAAAAATACATTCTTTACGAAATTATCCAGGTTTTTTTAAGATCAAGTTAGGAATCCTATTTTCAGACATTGAAAGGAAACAAAAAGATAGCAGAAAGTAAAATTGTAATGAGAACTTAAGCCTTTTTTTAGTTTTGTTCGCATTAAGTAAAACTGTTATTGTCTCGACTGTATCCACGGGTAGCTTTAAACAATAGATGTTTTTTTTTAGTTTGAATGTGGGTCCAGTTGACCAATAAAAATACAGAAAATAAATGATGTGGTCAACTGGACCCGCGGATCCAGAAGCGACAGGGTCAAGCTGACCGAAAACTTTAGTTTTACATTGATTAAATATTAAGGCCTGATTTTTCAATAGTCAGATAATTTTTATCTGAGGTATACATATTGCGGTGTATCGTATTACCCAGTAACTGGGTTGTGGAGGTCAGATAGGCAGCCGCTCCATGTAAAATACTGGTATTCAGCTGCATCCGGTTAGACTGGAAGCCGACCCCAACATAGTTGGGAAAAGGCTAGGCAGATGATGATGTATACCTACATATTGCGGTGTGACAGCTTTTGTATAGAAATTACGTCAAACTATCATTATTTATTCTTCAGATTATGAGATAATTGACTATTGTAAAATCAGCTTTAAATAAAGTAAACATTAACAACTTTTTCAATTGTTTTCAAACTAGGCTGAGAACCAGAACTTTTCGAACGTCAAACTTACACAAAACACTTCCCCGCCCTTCACCACATTCTAGAGTTTTAGCAGTTTGGTAATCACACCAACGAAATCCTGAAGAATCCTAGTTACAACCTATTTTCAGATCTCCCCTCGGTCAATGACAAAACCAAAGACTAAAAAAAAACAAATGCAGAAAACATGGCGCCACATCAGGATTCTTAATGTCATGGCTGTCATTGCGCACAAATCACGCGCACGATCATCCAGGCCGGAAGAAATAGCTGTTGGTCATAAAAATACTCTACGCGACGTTGCCACTCTTCAAAGTGTTTTGCTTTCATTTGCGTATCTTCTATCAAAGTGGGTATTTCATCCATCATCGTTAAATCGTCAGTGGTGGTAGATGTGTGGCCAGCATCGGCCATTTTGTACCATGAGTTGTAATATTCAGTGTTTTGAATTTTGAAATATATTTTTATCATCACTGGTATCCCAAACGTGTGCATTAAAAAAATAATTTTTGAAATCGATTTACAATTGCCGGAGTTATCGCGTAAACGTACAAAAAAAAATACGTGTGGCACTCGGGGACTGCCGCGGTAAAGCTATTGCATAGCAACGCACACAAACACCGTGCCGAAGTCTGCCGAACTGATACGACGTTAGACGATGCTTAGGTTTATTTTCGTTACGGAATTTCTTCATTCGGTCGCCGCGCTCAAAGCCCAAGATAAAAGCTATGCAATAGCTTAAAAACATACAGTCGAATTGAGAACCTCCTCCTTTTTAAAATCGGTTAAAAATTTGTAAGAAGCACCTAAACGAGTTGAGAATGATTGACTAGTCGATGGTACCGAATGTCTAAGTTATGACCATTTATTCGTTTTCTGAATATTAGACTTTTAGAATATCTATATTAAAATCAATTGCCTCTCGAAAATGGTTCGACCTACTTGATTTTTTTTTTTTTTTTGTTTTGTTCGCCGCAATTCTGGGGTGGTTTAGAAAAAAAGAAAATTTGGAAAAACCCAATGAGCAGCGAAATCAAAATCTTGTACGAACTTCGCCGGGTCATCTGACATCTAGGTTAGTATAAATAGACTACTAGAAAATCGAGTTGAATGGCGTGCGATTGGAGTAGCTAATGTCGAGCAGTGGACTGCTATAGGCTGATGATGATGATAAAATGGACTAATCTTACTGTATCGTGGCAACATTACTCCAACCTGAAGATCGTTTGATCTGAGCAGAAAAAGTACCTAGAAAAAGTCATAGAAATAGAACATTATTAACTGTGAATTCGCAATAAAGATCGTTGTAGTAAATTCTTTCATACATTTTTTTTTTCTTCATTGTAGATAAATCGAGTTGTGATTTAACAATTTTATGAACAATTCAATGTGGTTCACTGTTTTATTTGTAACTAGCTTTTGCCCGGGGCTTCGCCCGCGTAGATGTTGGGAATTGTCTTACGGGAACATACTACCTGGATTAAAAGTACCCTAAATCCAGGTTATATGCCGTTTTTGCTCCAATCCGGAACATCCAGACAGACAAACGGACAAAAATTCTTTGTTACTATTATGTGTATAGATACTTAAATCGTAATGTTGTGTCCTAGAATCCATTTCCTTCGTTGATACGTCAAAGAGAAATTGAGTAGATTTCCCAGAATGTACATCTGTCTATTTGATTGCTTGCACGTTGCAATGTGACTGTGATTTCGTTGAATATCTTAAATAGAGTGTTGCGAGACCCGAGAAAATGGACGGAGGAAAAAATTGTGCGATTGTTGAAGGTGGCCATTCCCATTATTTGTTAAAATAACCGGTCAAGTGCGACTCGGGCTCGCTCACCGAGGGTTCCGTACAAATTTGTAGGTACGTGACTGCAAATTTACGGTTTTCGGATTTTTTCCTTTACTTGTGCTACATGACATTGCTTCTTGCCAAATTTCATAATTCTAGGTCAGCGGGAAGTACGTTTAATAGGTTTTGATTAGCTTGCGAGTGTCAAAATATGCGGCATAAACGGAACATAAACGCCCGTATCTTTTGATTGCGTTGACTTATAAGTTTCATTTTTTCACTGCTTCAAGGGATTGCAGCTCTGAGTATTTCATATTAATTTCAACTTGATAACTTTACACGTTTCTGAAAAAAAGGGTCTTGACTGACAGACAGACAGACTGACAACGAAGTGAGGGCTCGGTTTTTCCTTTTGAGGTACGGAACCCTAAAAAGTACTTACTTATTTAATTAAAAAAAAAAAATTACATCACGCCTGTGTTCACAAAAGGGATAAGCGGATGTACACCTATAGTATACCAACATTTCACCAGATATGTTAAAGCCCCATGTAATAAAAGGTGAGCCATATTTGGGGCTATTTTATTCTTCGAATGATGTTTTTGTCCTCAAATTATGTACAGACGCCAGCACATCAAGCTAATAAAATCTGTCAAATTTCTTTAATAGATTTTCAACTTTATCGCTAAAGTATAAGGTTCAAAGTTGATTGGGAAAATTTGACAGTTTCGGGTAGCTTGGTGTGCTGGCGTCTGTACCTAACTGCCTACTCATATTAAGTCCGATATTACAGAGGCGAGCCTATTGTCAAAGGCTATGTCACATGAGTCACTTATTTTTCTTATTCTAAAACACTACTTTTTAGATTTCAATCACACTGGGCAAAATTAAATAGGTATAAAAGAAACATTAAAAACGATTCTGTAAAGAACAGCTTTAGCAGCTGTAAGTAAAAAATCTAATTAACGAAATTAAACTGAACTTTTACAGCCACTAAAATAACAATACCCAATTCGTCAACCGTTTCATTAATTAAAACTACAATCAAAGAGCCACAGTGCTGTAAAAATGTCCCACAAAAACTAATAAATATAAATTACATTAAAAACTTCTTACAGGCTACTATGAATATTAACACAAAGGACTTGAAATATTCTCAAAGAAAACATCTGTTACTAATTATCTCGCTAATTACATCGCCATGTCGTACCGGTGACATTTCGAATAAATGTAATCGATCCCGTTAATTAACGAGCATTCTATTAATCGGAATAAAAATAAAAATGTTTAAAAATAATATTCATACTTGTATGTGGGGCGTTTTTTATTCAAAAACTTGTTGTGACAAGTCGGCTCTATGGTGGTTTTGTTTCTAATAAGACATGTGTCGTACTGGTTCGTCGAGAATTGTAAAAAGAAATGCATGTTGTACGTAATTAGGTGAATGACGGTGATCCTTCGTTAAAGGGCTTACAGGACCTAAACGCAAAAAATGCAAGTTTTAGAAACAATAAAGTATATGATCGACTACAGTAAACAAAATAAAAAAAAATATTATATCTTCAGGATATATGCTAGGTAGATAGTGTGTTGAAAACATAATACAACTTTTTTGGTACGATAGAAAAAAATCATGAACATACCTCTAAAAACTTTATTTTTACAATAAAAACCATACTAATAATATAATATATAATATAATAAACTTCAATAGATTTTCAACTTTATGGCTACAATATAAGGTTCAAAGTTTATTGGCAAAATTTTACAGTTTCGGGTAGCTTGATGTGCTAGCGTCTGTACACAAATCGACCCAGCACCCTAATAGTGTAAGTAATACACACTTTCAATCACTATCCGATAGATTTTAAAAGAAATTGCTAATCCATTGCTTCGTATGTTTGAAAAAATCGTCTGCTCAACCACGTAAATGACGTTCAGTTCAATAGAACTGTCAAAACGAAAGAAATTGCTCTACTGTGTGTTACCTAAGCAATTACTCCGAAGGTCTAATAACAGCCAACTTCTCAAACATTAAAAATATCTCTCAATTCCTGCAGGAAGACCCACAATCCAGTCCACATTTTGATGATTTACTTTGGAAATTGCCCACAAAGTCATAAACAACAACAAAGGATATTCGCCGGTCGCAGTTCGCACACACACTTAACACTTTCGTCGAATCGTAACTCTTCAGACTGGTTGTTAAATCGCAATTTGTTGTAAATAATCGATTTTTGATGGGTACCGCTCATGGTGTTTAGAGTCTAGCCGATTATTTTCTTTTAAGTAATACGTTGTTGATCTTCCTTTTTAGGGTTCCGTACCCAAAGGATACCAATGGGACCCTATTAGTGTGCATACAGACGATCGACACGTGTCGACGACAGAGGTAGCTGCAGCCGTCGACGCGCGGCGACAACGTGTAGCTCGTGTATTTGAGCTACACGTTTTTGTTTACCTATGCTGTCCCACTGCCGGGCAAAGGCCTCCCCAAATCCTTCCAGGAACTCTTTTCCCGCGCCACTTCGAACCAGCCTCGCGGTACGCCTCGAGGTCATCTCGAATTTACATTACGAAACTATAATTATACAGTTATCCATTGATCGTTTCACGTGTACATAGATAATTATTAATTACACGTTCAACTGGGTTCGTAATTTAAATCCGGCTTTAGGCTGCGCTGTCCGTCCGTCTGTCACAGGACTATATTTTTAACCGTAATAGGTAGACACTTGAAATTTTCAGAGTATATACATACTACTATGACTAGTACAACCAATAATAAAATATTATTTAAAAAAATATGTTAAATACGATGGAAGAGAATCCTTTGGGTGCGAGTCCGACTCGCACTTGGCCACTTGTTTAGGTCATGAAACCCATTTAAAAGTGTTTAAAATGCGATTAGCATGATTTTAATGTCTTTATTGGTTGCTAGGTTCCCTGCAGGGTATGTTTGTGCAGTATTTTAATATGTAATACATCATTGCCTGTCTGAAACCTCTTTACACGGAATTCCAGGTATTTAACATTTATGCATAAAGATTAATCTGCAGTGTTTGCCTGTGTTGTTAAATTGTTGGGATTAAAATGTTCTTCATAGACACGTTGAAAAAGGAGTAAAATTTATAAAAAAAATTGAAAAACCCCACGACGGTTAAATGTAATTGGAAAAGGATAAAATACTTTAAAAACCCCCGACTTAAAGAATATATGTAACGAGACTAAAACAGATACATTCATATGGAAGTCGGGGTACCGTTCTGTGGAACACCTTCTATTCTAAGAGGTCCCCGGCTGCCTATCGATTGGTGTCATAAAAGTACAGGATGCTATTTTTTCGGATTTTAGTCGGTTCGATTCCCGGGTGTGGCAAGCATATTTTCAAAAATCTTTAAATGCGGTTTTGTTTCTTTTAAAAAATAAAGGAATGATTCCTGTGAGTAAATTTAGCTGTCATCAGTACTTAGAGTACTTTCCCTCCAGGTAAGCTTCGAAAATTCCACCCAGTATTATATCTTTTGTTAGAGATCCTAAATAAATAAATAAAATTAATTAATTTTGGTTACTTTTTAAGGTTTATTTTTCATACATTTGTCACAATAACTCAACAATGTACAAACGCTAAGTGCATTCACTTCGAATAAATCTCGTATAAATTATATAGCTATAAAACGGGCATAAAATGCAAAGTGCTCTTGGAATAAATCCAAAAATGACTGTGTAAAAATATATTTGCATACTGCCCTCGTTTTCGTCGTGTCAAAAATATTTAATGGTCGATTTGTTGCTAAAGGCTGAAACATTAACAATTAACATGTGTGAGCTTTTAATTATTAGGTTAGCGGGGTAATTATTGCATAACACAGATAAAAAGCCAATTGATCGCAGTGGGTTTCATTTTGACAGTTCACCCGCGTTCAATGCGTTATTAACGTTGTTGAGCAGACGAATTTTTCAAACCTATGAAGCAATGGATGAGCAATATCCTTTATAACTCTCGGATTGTGATTGAAAGGGCGTTAGATACGAAATTGGGGTGCAGGACACCGAACAGGAAATACACGAAACACACGATTACAAAGGAGTAAAGCACCATAATATTAAGGGTACTACAAGAACTAAACGAAAAACACAAGTTTTATAATGCCTAGCTTTGGCAAGCGCAGCTTAACCAACGATCGATCCGTGCGGTACAAGCAAGCAAGTCCTAGAACAAAAAATCGAAGACATATGACGGCCCAGTGCGGGTTGATGGATATCAACCCATCAACCCGCACTGGGCCGTCTCACAGAGATGAGGTACGTATAGACCAACATATCGCGAGTTATTAAGGGAATTACAGGACCTAAACGCAAAAAAAGGCAAGTTTTAGAAGCACTAAAAGTAATGATCGACTACTGTAAACAAAATCAGAAAAATATATGATATTCTTCAGGATATATGCTAGAGTGTGTTGAAAACATAATACAACTAATTTGGTACGATAGAAAAAATTATGAAGATACCTCTAAAAACTTTCTTTTTACAATAAAAACTATACTAATATACATACAATCATTCAGATTTTTTATCAGATTAAAGCACTGTTTTAATTTTTTAGTCCAAACAATAGGTTTTTGTAAATAGATAATTGCTTCATATTTTGCAATAAATTACCAGCGTTGTATCATCGCGCTTCTCTTTCTTCTCTATGCAGTCAGTCGGTGACCGCGCTTTAGGTCATGAAGCAATTTTTATCGTCCGCCTAGAGATGAATTTATTTTAGCTATGCATAATTCCTTTAATCTGATTTGGGAAAAAAATGGTCCTGATCCGCACTCTAATTGCGTAACAAACTATCGATATCAATCTGAATCATTTTGAAGGATATTGCTAATCCATTGCTTCATGTGTTCGAAAAATGTGTTTGGTCAACAACGTAAATAACGCAATGAATGTTGTTAAACTGTCAAAATGAAACCTATTGCTACTGATAGTGTGTTACGCAATTACCCCGCAGATTAGACTCTAATGGCAGCCTAATTGCGTTACAGACTTTAAATCACAATCTTAATTATTTTGAAGGATATTGTTAATCCATTGCTTCATATGTTCGAAAAATTTGTCGGCTCAACAACGTAAATTATGCAATGAATGTTGTTGAACTGTCAAAATGAATGCCATTGATACTGATAGTGTATTACGCAATTACCCTGCAGGTCAGAGGATTATCCTCTAAGCGGATCTTCAGACCATTTCTTTAAACAGGAAATTAAGAAGCCGCTCGTATTTTTAAAAGCCACATAGGTACCCTGCAAGGTAAAACAAATAACATTATGAATGTGTTTGAACTCATTAATTAGAATCAAATTACCGAGCTATTAATAAAGAGTAAAATAATTCATCAGCACTGCTCTCAAAACGGTGAAGGAAAACGTTGTGAGGAAACCGGCATGTCCTAGAACCAAAAAAACTTCAGTAACATATACCTGCATCTACAAACATGCACTGGGCCACGTGGTGGATTAAGGCCCACTCCCTCTCACAATGAGGAGGCTTGTGTCCCAGCAGTGGGAACATCAAGGGCTAATTATGATTACCGAGTTAACCAGACGAGCTGCAGAGTTTAGTCTAACTAAACTCTTACTGCAGATAATCCTCAAAGTGCAGTTATTATGTTTTACGAAATATCAAGTGACAAAGGAAGAAAGGAAACATAATTTATAGGCATTCTGGTGTTAAGTGAACATTGTGTACGACAATAATTTCTTTTCTGACATTGTGTTAACATTTGCCAAGTTTGTGGAACGGCATTTTTATTGTTTGTGGGGTCCTTATGTGGCAAAAATTAAACCTTCACTTTTTTTTTCATTCCTCAGCTGCACTTTTAACACATTGGAATAATTTTGTAAATACTGAAAAAATGGGGAAAGGAAAGAGTATGGTATGTGTGTTGAACCATCATCCTTTATCATTAGTCTCCTGTCCTCATTTATTTTGGCTCGAAGCAACTTGTCTTTTTCTTCCATACTTCTTTATTAGTCATCATTCATCATCTGCCTAGCCTTTTCCCAACTTTGTTGGGGTCGGCTTCCAGTCTAACCGGGTGCAGCTGAATACCAGTATTTTACATGAAGTGACTGCCTATTCGACCTCCACAACCCTGTTACTGGGTAATATGACACGACGCGTAACAACTGCCAAAGATCTACGAATGATAGCTCCCGGCTGTCATTCGTAGATCTTTGGCAATCACGCAACAACCAACGGCTTAACGTACTTTCCGAGGCACGGAGGAATCTCGATATGTAATGCATGGTCACCCAAACACGGACTGGCTTCGGCAAGCGTAGCTTAACCAACGATCGATCCGTGCGGTGCAAGCAAGCAAGTCCTAGAACAAAAAATCGAAAACGTGTGACATCCATGGTCGTCTCACAGAGATGAGATACGTATAGTAGACCCCCATATAGCGAGTTATTAAGTCACACGTAAGAGGGGGCGAGTCTATTGCCATCAACCGGGAACAAATCCAGATTCCCGGCCGCGACGAAATTCCAGATGGAAAAACCCAATAACACTGTGCTCGACCTGGGAATTGAACCCAGGTTAATCAGCAGTGGTGGGGAGCAGTGGTGGCCAAGTGGTAACGGCCGCGACCTGCGAGTTGTAGGTCGTAGGTTCGAATCCAGACAGGCGCTTTAGTTTGTGTAAATTATTTCATCACCACTGCTCTCAAAACGGTGAAGGAAAACATCGTGAGGAAACCGGCATGTCCTAGAACCAAAAAATTCGATGACATGTGACATCTGCCAACCCGCACTGGGCCCGCGTGGTGGATTACGGCCCACTCCCTCTCACTGCGAGGAGGCCTGTGTCCCAGCAGTGGGAACATTATAGGCTGATTATGTAATTAGCAGTAGGGCCTCCAACCGCTCAACGAGGCAGTAAAAAGAGAAAGAAGAAGATAATAACGCTTACTGATATAATTATGAAGAAGCTAAAAATCACTTACCTACTTACTACAATTAAAAACGTTTTGTTTGTGTATCAAGAAATAGAACTCATGGTCGGTCATTCGCTTCTTGGCATTGAAACGAAGTTGAAAAATATTATTTTGAGGAGAATGCCATCTGCGAGTGCTAGAACATAGATTTACTATGAGAATAAATGCGGTACTGTAAGGCTAGTTTACTTTTCTATATTATTTCTATTTTATTATTCTTCCCTTATATTGTTAATGGCCATGGTTAAATGGTAAACGTTCAACATTGATCAGAGGAGCAATACTCTCAGTCTGATCTCAGTCTCAATCTGTCAAAAATACCTCTAATTTCCCTACATTTTTGACAAGTCTTTAACATTGATTGTCGCTGAGATGAGATTGCGACTAGATTTTTAACGTTTTTAATTACGGGAATTGACCTTCTGTTATGATTTCAGACGATGGTCGGACAGCTTCATCTCATCTCATCAGATTGGAACCACGTCCAGACATCATCTCTCTTCTGTCTCTCTCTCTCCAGAGAGAGTCCCGCCATCATAATACCTGTCTAGAGGTGTGCCTGTAGTACACCCAATTTTAGCCAGTTATATTTACGTTCCATGTAAAAGTAGGCGAGCCTACTGCCATCGACCGGGCATGAAATGCAAACTCCAGGCTGCTACTGAGAAATTCCTGATCTAAAAACCCCATAACACTTTGATTGACCTGGGAGTCGAACCCAAGACATCATACTCAACCCTGGTCGCGACGGGAACTGGAACCGGCGAGAGATGTCGTGCGGTGTCCCGCAGGGATCGGTTCTGGGGCCGCTCCTGTGGGACATCGGTTACGACTGGGTGCTGCGGGCCGACCTCCCTGATGGCGTCAGCGTGGTTTGCTACGCTGACGACACGCTGGTCCTGGCGCAGGGGAGGTCGCATCAGGCGGCGGCCGACGCAATGACACGAGGGGTTGCGATAGTCGTGGAGAGGATCCGGCGGTTGGGTCTCGAGGTGGCACTGCACAAGTCCGGGGCCATGTCTTTTCATGGGCTCCGGAACGGGCCACCATCGGGATTCCAACTGATGGTAGGAGGGGTTCACATCGGCGTCGAGGCAACGATGAAATACCTGGGTCTCGTCCTCGACAGCCGGTGGAACTTCGTCGAACATTTCCGACGTTTGGCCCCCAAACTGGAACGGACCGGGGCCGCCTTCAAGCGGCTCTTGCCCAACCTGAGGGGGCCAAACGCCTCCTGCCGGAGGCTTTACGCGGGGGTCGTGCGGTCCATGGCCCTATATGGGGCCCCGGTGTGGGCGCGTTCACTGCGGCTGCGAGCCGCCCACTACCTGAACGCGCCCCAAAAGGTGGTAGCCGTAAGGCTAATCCGGGGATACCGCACGATCTCGGGCGAGGCGGCAAGCCTCCTTGCCGGAATGCCGCCATGGGATCTGGAGGCGAAAGTCCTTGCGCGCCTGTATGAGTGGCGCGCGGAGGCACTACGCCGGGGGGAAACTCCGCTTCCGCGGCAAATAGCGGCGGAGCGGACAGACCTCCGGCGCGATCTCATGGTGGCATGGAGAGAGCGACTATCGCAACCCAGCGCAGGGCACGCCACGATAGTGGCGATAAGACCCCTCTTTGAGGAGTGGCTAGAGAGGCGTCACGGCGTTCTCACCTACCGCCTGACGCAGGTCCTCACCGGACACGGATGTTTCGGGAGGTTCCTGCACATCATCAGGCGGGAGGAGACGCCCGGGTGTCATCATTGCGAGGATCGCCCAGAGGACACGGTGGTGCATACGGTGGAGGTCTGCCCCGCTTGGGCGGAGCACCGCCGTGTCCTCGTAGAGGCGATCGGCAACGGCGGCGACCTCTCGCGTCCGGCCCTGGTTCAAGCCATGGTCCGGGGCGAGAGGGAGTGGGAGGCGGTCACCTCCTTCTGCGAAGCAGTCATGCTAGCGAAGGAGGTGGCGGGACGGCTCAGGGAGAGAGCCGCACGCCTCAGCCGCCGCGGGAGACGCTACGGGCGTCGGGAGCCGCGTGACGACTCCCGGCCACCGTAGGCGCGGGCCTGCGGACGGAGAGTAATGGGTAGCTCTCCGTCCGATCAGGACCAGGCCCGTGCCGGACGGCGCGTATGTGTTCCACGCGCGCCTCAAAGAGTTGTCAGCAAAAAGGAAGGGGCCCGCCAGGGCCGAAGCCTGCCGGGGTAGCGGGATCGTCCGAAAGGGTTACCGCTGCCCCGGAACATAAAGGGCTAAGGAAGGAACACGGGTGGGTTTTAGTCAGTAAGAGTCTGACACTCCCTTCCGCTCCACCCAGAGCGGGAGGAGTCATTAGATGATTTCCCATCCAAAAAAAAAAAAAAAAAAAAAAAAAAAAGACATCATACTCAGCAGTAGTAGGACTTGCAACCACTAGGCGACTAGACCAACGAGGCAGCGATAGCTGTCTAATTAAGTAAGGTGTAAAATTATTATATCTACATAAGCCCATTGTACCTCAACCTTTATGTTTTAACACTACAAAGAAGAGCTTTAGTTTAGAAGTTCCCATAAAATGCGACACACACTTAGCCGACATCTTAAAAAATCATCAAATTACCCACGACGGCGTGAGTGTTGCCCGCTTACAAATTGCACAGAATGTAAGTTCTTGGTAAATATTTCTGTGAGCAACCCGACGTTTTTGCTGCCTCTAAAGACACCGCGAGAAATCTCCGCGAACACTTTAATTTGACAAATTTGTAAATCTTTACATGGCTTCACATTTTTGTGGTGGTCAGAAGAAGTTTTTAAAAGACATATTCGTATATCAGCTGCCAAACGGTGCGACCATTTTGGGGAGTTTGAACGAAATATAAAAAAAAAACGATTACAGTTCCTTTTTTGTTAAAATTCTCTTCGCAATTGATAAGAGTCCAATATTTTTTCCTTTTATGTAGAAATTATTTTCCAACTTTACTGATTCAAATCGGTAAAAAACTTTGATGCAGTTTTAAAATTAATATTCACAAGAACTCTAGAACCGGCCACAACTGTCTTATAACAATAAAAATATGGATCATGAGACACTTCAAGCCATACCGATACCTCACGACAAAAATAACTCGAAGAGACAAAAACCTGACACCTTAGTCGGTGAGATACAGGAACCAAGACGCGTGTGACCATAACACCTCCATGCAACTTTTTGTCCATGAATTAATTGCTGGCCAAAAGACCATTGACCATGAAAGTACCATCAATTTTAATTGTTATAATTATATGTCATGTAGGCAATTTTTTTCAAAGTTCACATTCCCGTCTTCACGCTCTTTTTCTTCGGAGGTGTGCAGAATTCCAATCAGCAGAAAGCCTTGTTTAGCAAGTGGACGCTAAAGATCGGAATAGTGTTTAATAAAATTATAATAATATGAAGTGACGTGCCGTTGATATGGCATGACCACTTTAGTCATATCTGTGTGTATAAAACGTCGGTGGATGAAAGAACTGGAATTTAATATGGGTAGGTAGTTTGGTACATAAGGAGGGCCCGTGGCTAAATAATAACAGCCGCACAGGTCGATCGATCAGGTTAAGCTATGCTTGCCGCGGTTGGTCTGTGGATGGGTGACCATCTTTACATACTGAGACCCCTCCGTGCCTCAGAAAGCACGTTAAGCCGTTGGTCCCGGCTGTCATTCGTGGATCTTTGACAGTCGTTACGGGTAGTCAGAAGCCCGAAAGTCTGACAACCAGTCTTACCAAGGGGTATCGTATTACCCAGTAACTGGGTTGTGGAGGTCAGATAGGCAGTCGCTCCATGTAAAATACTGGTATTCAGCTGCATCCGGTTAGACTGGAAGCCGACCCCAACATAGTTGGGAAAAAGCTAGGCAGAAGAGAGAATAATAAAATAGCCTCAAAAATAGCTCGTTTACATGGGGCTTTAAAATAACTGTTGAAATGTGTGTCTACGATATGTAGACCTCTGCCTTACCTTACGAATACAGACGTGGTGTTATGTATCCCCAAAAGAGTTATTAATTATTAAATTTAATAATTAATGAGCCACTTACTTGGTTTCGTTTCTTCGTAATGTTTAAGCGTAGACTAGAATATTCCGTTAAGTAAAATAAGTGCAAAGGGCTAATTCAACTTACTAGTTCGTCAACATCGACTAATGATAAGAACATTAAAAAAAAAATACACCGAAAGGTAACAAAGAAATTCTTAAAGATAACTTACCACACCAACGCCACCTACTAGGCACAAAAATATATCTAAGAAATAAGGAGGGAGAGTACCATGACAAAGACAAAGATATTTATTCATCGGATATGGTAGGCACAAAGTTGGTTAGTATTATAGACACATCCGCCGCTAATATTTACAATATTAGGTACACGTAGGTGCTAAAACTAGTTTAAAAACTACTTATACTCTAATAAACAATACAAAGCACTTGACTATGGACATAAAGATACATTTATAATATGTGTGTTTTGACGTTCAAAAGTGCCTTTAGTGTGCCTAATTGAAATAAATGATTTGACTTTTGACTTTGTGTATACAATATAAAATAAAAACAACATTTGTTCTATACAACTATGTCTATTTATAATCTAATCTCTTATAATCTACCCTTATAATCAAAAAAATATTAAATTGCGTAAAAATTTTATGGAGAAGCCATTTTTTTTTTCGGAATAATTAAATGGTAGCTCTCTTATTACCTTTGAAATATACGACACGAAATGAAGAACAAAAAGACAGAACGTAGAAAATTTTACCGGGAACCACACAACGATAAACTGAATGGATGTCAAATATTTCGTTACACCAGAGTAAGAGCATCCTTAACGCCTGTTCACACCTATAGGACCAGCTGTCTCTTCACACCCAAAAGACCAAGAATGTAGAAATTAGGGTCCTTTTTCCCTCGTGTCCAGTATCAAGTTTCGAGACTGCAATACTGTAGGGGGCAGTGGAGCATAATGAAAGCTGTCCTTGTAACTCCTTTGAATGAACCTGCCCTTTTTATCTGAGCTATAAATAAGTTAGTTAGCATAAAAAATGCCCGTTATTGACCGGATTTCTTTGTTTGACGAAGTAATCATTCTTTCCAATGACCAGCACCATAATTGCGTTGCACTTTCAATCACAGTCTGAATCATTTTGAAGGATATTGCTAATCCATTGCTTCATATGTACCAAAAATGTGTCTGCTCAACAACGTAAATAACGCAATGAATTTTGTTGAACTGTCAAAATGGAAGCCATCACTACTGTTATTACGCAATTATCCCATCGCGCCGTACTGATGCTTTCGTTTTTGGATAAGCAAAGGTAATATAGAACCTGTACGGTAAATGCAAACCTTTATGGTAGGGCAAGATCTTTGCCCTACCCTGGCAATTACTGACCGATACCATAATATATAGAAAATACCCACCTAACTAACCTGACGTTTAAATATAACCTCCTTACCAGAATTCACTGCTGAACGGCATCATATTTTCCATACACACAAGTTATTAAAGTTCAAATAGAGATTCTTGTTCCTGATAACCTTAACACTATCTTGGTATACACACTTAACTGATACATAGCTAGATCTTACCATAGATAAGTTGCTATCATGTATGTCATCTAACCTCATTGGTCTAGTTGCAGTCGTAGGCGCATCGTAAAAGGGAAATCGTTTGTTTTTAAGTTACGAAAAATGTTATTCGAATTTTCGGTTTGGATTTTTTTGTTAGAGTTTGGAATTTGGACCTCTGTAAAGAATGCGTAAATTTTGAATGTTCCCGAGTCCTTTCACAGTTATTTTACATCTGATTTTGTATCACTGTCCAAATGACAGTGATCTTTATTTTCATTCTGATAAGGTTGCTGCTGGGTTGCTGCCACTGACAAGTCTGTCAAAATCACAGATATAGATAGACCTAGATAACGCAAGTATCACCACGATCTGTATGAAAACCAAGCGAGTCAATTTTTGACTACCTGCTATGACGTCACAAGCACTATTTAGTGATGGGAAAATCAAATCGATTCAAAGACGCCGCACCGCCGCCGCCGCCGCGTGCATCACCCGTCTCGTCCCATCCCCGGGGCCAAGCGCCAGCGCTCACGCTCACCCAGCCAGCAGTACTACAGGATATACCCATGTAACAGGAGGCGAGCCTATTGCCATCAACCTCTGTCTAACCTTTTGGAAATTACAGGCGTGTCGTTATGTAAATATGAAAAGCATCAGTTATATGAAAAATATTAATTACTTTTGCTGGAATAATCGCCCGTCCTTTCTAATAACCTCAAAATATTCGGTGCAGTAATCTTAAAACTACAGCCCGCCCATCTAATGTTCTTATCCAACCATGTCGAAACTTAACATCAAACTTCATACTATAAAATTAAATTCCACATTAATCAACCTTCCATAGACTATTCATCACATAATCTAAACAGCACATCATCGACCTATAGATGCTAAGTAAGCTAAAATAATTAAGTGCGATGTACTTACAGTTAATAGGCTGTACAGCTTAGTATAACGCGGCTAATTGAAATAGACGTAAAATCGATTAGTGCAGTGAGCGCGGGCAGCGTGCAAGCACCGACGTGCTCGACGGATTATTTCGGATTATGTAGTATATGAGTGGAAATGAGATGATTTTTCGGTGAAAAAGAAAATGGCCGTATGTTGGAGAAGGAATTCATTGAGAACCCTAGAGTTAACCGGAGTTCTTCATTTTGGTAGGAGACTCTGCATTTCCTTAGATGTGAGACAATATTTAGTTCAAAACATGAGTGTTAGTTTGATTGTATGCAACAAAATTGGATTGGGTGGACAAGCAGAAATGGGAGCTGGTAACATGATTAGTTATTAGCAATCTCATTAGCTGCAAGGCAACATTCTGTAAAATACTTTTGTACTCTTTCAGAATAAACTCATGTATTGCATTAACCTAACGTAACCTTGGGTTTGAGTAGTCGACCCCAAGTTCACCATTTATAACATATCAAGAAACACCGCTCGCCACTATTCCTTGAAGGATAGGCAGATATTTAAAATTACACCTATTCGCTCAAACTACTACGCTAGATACTATATTTTTCTTTCTTTCTATTCATAGTATGATGCTCTCATTTAATAGGAGGCGATTGCCATCAAAGAGCAAAAATCTAGACCTCAGACGGCTGTTGAAAAATTGTTAATGGAAACGATCAGTAACACTACCCGACCTTGGGGTCGAACCCGGCACCTCATATAGCAGTTGCGCTTGCGAATACCAACGTGGTAGTAAAGTTTTCAACCAGTGAAATAACAAAAGAAAAGTTCTTTTGTTATTTCTTTGGTTCGTTTTGGGATGCATGAAGAAGCCTCCTTGTGTAGCGCAGTTTGTTTCGCTAGTTACTCAACTGAACCCAGAGCTCGGCGCATCCTGGACCATACCCAACACCTTATATGACTGGCCAATTCTTCTCTTGCGGTGGTAGGGCTGACGCCCGCCCGCCTGGTTTGCGGCCACCCTCCCACTGGAGTCCGGCATCAAGCAGCCTGCTGTGTAGGAGTTCCAGTGCCTTAGGCATCTTCTGAGCACGATCGTTCCATCACATACCTCATCCACCGCTTTCCATCAGACGTGGTCGAGGTCAAGAGCGGGCCCATTCAGCAATAAAAATAAAATAAAAAGTTCTGAAATCCCACCATATACTGTAGACGAATGTAACTCTATCCCCCTGTGCGTTGCGTCTCACCTTTCGCTTTCAATCATACTCGCTGGCGAAGGTAATTCGGGTGCGGTCCTGCCCCTGTCAGGCCATGTCCCTATCGCCGGTGTAAATACTAACGACCTTTAACGTGTCTGGGACTAATTGTAAGGTATTTTTGCGTATACTGTATTATTTTTGGTCTGGTAGGTATTTTAAATTAAGAATTGGTACGAATGAGTCTTGTTTGGGTTTGAATTGGTATTTTTTTTTTATCAGAAGGGCAATTCTCGTAATTTGAAAAACGTTCACAGTCTGATCTCAGTTTCAATCTGTCAAAAATGCCTCTACTACAAAATAAATAAAGAAGAAGGGAAATCCTTCAAGTTTTTTTATATTAATTGTCGCTGAGATGAGATTGCGACTACTTAGATATTGAATGTTTTTAAGTACGAGAATTGGCCTTATAATTTAAATGGTAACATCTATCCAGGGCAGTGGTGGCCAAGTGGTAACGGCCACGACTTACGAGGTGTAGAGAAAACGGTGAAGGAAAACATCGTGAGGAAACCGGCATGTCCTAGAACCAAATATTCGAAGACATGTAACATCTGCCAACCCGCACTGAGCCCGCGTGGTGGATTACGGCCCTCTCCCTCTCACCGAGAGGAGGCATGTGTCCCAGCAGCGGGAACATTATAGGCTGATTATATCTATCCAGTAAGCACAGAACCGGTCGAAATGGCGGTGTTTGGGAAAGGCCTATGTCCAGCAGTGGACGTCTTTCGGCTGAAATGATGATGATGATCTATCCAGTTAGGTACTTTTAAATGCTAAAGTTTTTATTAATTAGGTTAGATACTCAAACTGAGTAACAAAAAATGTTTTCTTTAACAAAAGCAGAGACGAAAACTATGAACACGTCCAATTTTATAACCCATCTGTCGCCTCATAAAGCCCAAATCTATCTCCTATCAAATTCCGTTCACAGAAAATCTCCTAAAATAACCTTAAAACAAAAGAACTCCAAAACTTCGTAACCTAAAGCCTATGGAGGCATGCCCCCGGGCTGTGGTCCCGATAAGTAACTAGAGAACCGTCCCATAGTCTCGAATTACACTATCCATTTATTTGCCACACAACCAACGAGTTTTTATTTGTTTTAACCCCTCATTTCACTCAATGATTCATTCGCGACAGCTCTATTTTCAAACTGGGAATCGAATTTGAAATAGTCGATTCCGATGCGAACGCATTCGATTTGAACTGGCTGTACAGTTATGATCATTGCTTTAAAAAGTTTTCAAAATAGTTTATTTTTTGTGGCTTTAGTTTTTATTTCGAATGCGTTCTCTGTTTTTGAATAAAAATGTGGCCTGATTTATTTTGTGAGAGTTTGTCGCGTGGATTTTGGTAGATTTATAGTTTCGCTTTTGTATGTTAATGCTACGAGCTTTTTTATTTCGGTGCTGAAATTAAAACGTCGCGTAAATTATGTAATAAAATAATGCTTCGGAGTGGTTGTTAAAGAGTAATAAATGATTTTCTATAATGAAGTAGAGACCTTTGTTAAGGAAATCTTGAAGCCCACACGCTAGAACATTAGTTAGAAGACAAAGGTTATGTTGTTAATTTAAATGCAAAATTAGAATTTAAAATAACCACTTTACTTAAAACGCAACATCGTTAAAAACCTATTCACTTTTTAATTCTTACTTCTTAACAAAAAGAAACTCACAAAATAAATGCCAGCTAAAACTCCTTTCCTTTGCCACTTGCAACAGAACAATTAATTCTACAAAACACTAACATAAAAGCCAGGAAATATAAACACATCATTACGATTTTATTAATAACCCGTTCGAAAGCATAAAGTAAATGCAACAAATTATAAACGGCTCAGTAATAAATGTGTACTTACTCTTTGTAAGCTTGTAAGAAAATTAATTCAGTAAGACCACTTGGTACAATAAACACAAGTAAAGAAACGTTGCCACATTTTAACCTCAGACAGATAACGTTTTGGTATAGACGCCAGCACATCAAACTCCCCGAAACTGTCAAATTTTCCCAATCAACTTTGAACCTTATACTTTAGCGATAAAGTTGAAAATCTATTAAAGTAATTTGACAGATTGTAGTACAGACGCCAGCATATCAAACTATCCGAAACTGTCAAATTTTCCCAATCAACTTTGAACCTTATACTTTAGCGATAAAGTTGAAAATCTATTAAAGTAATTTGACAGATTGTAGTACAGACGCCAGCATATCAAACTATCCGAAACTGTCAAATTTTCCCAATCAACTTTGAACCTTATACGTGAGCGATAAAGTTGAAAATCTATTAAAGTAATTTGACAGATTGTAGTAGTTTGATGTGCTGGCGTGTGTACCGTAACATCAGGGAATTACTGTTCAGGATTCTGCCTGGACAGGATCAGAAAACTAACTGCCGAGCCGACCTTCAGTAATGATGAGGTGCCTGCAACGAGACGAAGACCATGTCGGGTAAGAAACTTGCTTACTTCAGAACTAACATCTCAAAAATCATTATGGGAGCTGACGAACGTCAGTAACCGATCATCATTAGACTGAAACCAGTCGAAGTTAACTACTTGTTTGAATAACAGATTTTTCCAAGCTTCTTATTCTAAACATCTCTGAGACCAAATCATTTTTAGATACTTAGTTCTCGGAGGTACCCTAAAATCGGTGGAAATCTATAAATGCGAAAGTTACTGTGTCTGTGGGTGTTGCCCTTTCACGCTTTAACGGTTGAACGGATATCGATGAAATTTGGCACACAGGTAGACTATGTCCTGAGTTAGGACATACTTTTTATCCCGATACTACCTTCGTCCCCGTGGGATATTTTTCTACCTCCACGCGGGTGAAGCTGCGGGCCAAAACTAGTCTAACATAAATATCTCTTCAAAGATGACCAGCGAAACTACACTTATTTGTTTCTTTTGTGAAGCTCGCCGCCAACCCGTACGCAGGATTCTCAATGGGCCTTCTGCAACTTTTTATTTCAATAATACCCCAACAATGTTTGACTAACGACATCCGTTTGTAATTAAGCCTGCCTGCCCTACTTCGGCTCAGCGTGAAGATATGATGGTAGATTTTAGACTATCATTAGTCAAACAGCTACTGTGATAACAATATCAGATCGGTAATGTGAAAATGCATTTGAGTTGCATTTATTTTGCGTAAGAGTGGGCGAGGTGCGAGTGGCAGCGATTCCATTGAATATTTATGATTGAACACGAGTTCTAAATACGATGATGATGGCGCGTGTGTTGGATCATTCGGTTCCCATGGTTGAACTGGATGGTGCTAATCCACGAGTCAAGTTCGTGAACGGGCACCGTCGGTTGAGACTGGTCATCTCTTAACTGCCAAGGCTTATTTTTAATCTTATACATATTTTGAATTATTTCTTCATTTTTTGTGTTTTTTTTACATTGTTCTCACATATAGAAGCGACAAGAATAATGTACCCAGGATTTTGTAATATCTTGATTTAAAAGAGTGTCAATGGAGTTTCTTGCCCGTTCTTCTCCATAGAGATCTACGTTTTGGAATGGGCAACTAGCTTCAACTTTCTGACTAGCTGACTGACTATTTAATTTTGTCAATTCAAAAGTGCCTGTACATGGTTTAATTGAAATAAATGCTTTGATAAATGATAGATGATTTTGATTTTTTTTTAATTTGAATTTGATGCAATTTTTTATGATATGGCTCTTAATTAGTTGCGTATTTTTCATACGCAATATCACGCCTATATTCTCCAGGGGGAAAGCAGAGGTATTTAGACAGTATCTACAGACACATTTCCTTTCCTTTGGGGATCGAAAGCAAGCGTTCCAGTCCTAAACAAAAGTTTCTATGTGATTGCTGCTCATTTTCTAAGGCTATTACTCTGGACGCTGAAGCCCACTCTTTGGTTGTTTTGGAGTTTTTAAGTTGCCAGCATTAACTGATACTTTTCCAGTTTTTTTTTTCTTCTGAATCTATTTCAGGCACTGGACCAACTCTTACAATGTAACTTTATATAAATCATCCAGAGAGATTTAAGATTTTTACAAGCGTTGAGGTTACCCAATTTATGCTGGCCTGATAACCTCAGTGTCATGCTTTCTTTTCCCACAATTAACAATAGGTTATTAACAACTTGTTCATTCACATTCATCATAAAAATTCGCTCCCTCTGTGGTAGTGTGAGCGGGGAGAGCTTTCGCTCACAATACGACTACGACACCCAGCCGAGCTGTGGTAGTGTAGTGAGTCGTTCATCATTATTGTACAGCTCCACAAAGCGTTGTCCCGATTTTTACTACAAGTACATCGCTTCCTCAACCTCCCCCGCTCACACTAGAACCATGTCCCTAGCCAGTCCTTAGCTGTAGCGAGTCATACATCATTATTGTACAGTACCAATCTTTGTCCGGATTTTTACATGGGTAAATCGCTTCTTCTACCTTTTCCGCTCACCCTGTGCCCGCAGCCCCACAGCTAGTTCATAGCTGTAGCGAGTAATTCATCATTATTGTACAGTTCCACCGAGCATTGTCCCGATTTTTACTATAAGAACGGGTAAAACGCTTCCTCTACCTTTCTCGCTCACGCTACCACCGCGACCTTCACCCATTCCGTAGCTGTAGAGAGTCATTCGTCATTACTGTACAATTCAACAGAGCATTGTCCTGATTATTACTGTTATTATAGTTAAAACGCTTCTTTACCTTCCTCACTCATAGTGTGACCGAAACCCTACAGCCGGTCTAACTGTAGCGAGTCATTGGTCACTATTCCGATTTTTTTTTATCATCCATTCATTATTATAAGTAAATCGCTTCCTCTACCTTCCCCGTTCACAGTGTTCCCGCGAACCTACAGCCAGTCCGTAGCTATAGTGAGTCATTCATCATATTGTACAGCACCGATCATTGTCCCTATTTTTTCATGGATAAATCGCTTCCTCTACCCTCCCGCTCACACTGTGACCGCGATCTTATAGCCAGTCCATAGCTGCAGCGAGTCATTCATCATTATTGTACAGTTCCACCGAGCATTGTCCCGATTTTTATTCTCGATTTCATCAGCTCAGCGAATTCGGGTTAATGGGCATCTCCACGTTTTATGTGCATTTATTTAGTGACTGCGCTTCATTATGGATTTTATGTTTAAATTTTATGGTATGGCTGCAAAGGTAAAGTTCATAGGTGAAACAATGAAATGAAAATTGTAGGGTTTTGTAAGAAAACGCAGGCTTTATTTGATGCAGGCACTAATTGCGTAACACATTATCAATCACAATTTGAATCATTTTGAAGGATATTGCTAATCCATTGCTTCTTATTATCTAAAATGTTGTCGGCTCAACAACGTAAATAACGCAATGAATATTGTTGAACTGTCAAAATGAAAGCCATTCCTACTGTTAGTGGGTTACGCAATTACCCCGCAGGTCAATGACCAACGCATTTTACGAGTAGGTACAGTCAGCGAAATTATTTGTTAAGCAAACGCCCAATTTGCTGTGTTATAGCCATTTCATACAACTGTCAAAAAATGACAGCTGTGATTAAAAAATACGGACACTTTGAATTGGAACAATTAATTTCCCTGTCTTTACATTGACAAGATTAATAACTACATAAATAAGGTGGACTTCATATTATGATAAATCAGTATTCTGAACACCTTAACACAAATCACAACTTAACTACAAGTACTAACAAGCTACAGTCCCATCACCCGTTGACCACAACTCATTCCCCTCACTAGCAGCCCACAAACAAACTCGATACTCCCATACATTTACCTCTAACCAGCTCCAACCAATACCGTACATCACTAACTTCCGTGCAAAACTATTACATAAATACTATAAACACCGTTAATATATCGAATATCGATACTTATTTATATTCGAAACGCAATCCCTATGCTCGTGGACGTATGCAGTAGTCGATTTTTCAGTGTTCGCCCCTGAGGCAAGTGTCGATAAATTGTTGACTACATAATGTTTTGACATCACTAATAAATTCAGAATGTGAGACGGCTAGCGTTAAATCCGCTACCATGCTTGGGTACAGGTGCGTGGAGAAGTGGAAGGATTGTTAGTTATTTATTGATTTGTCGAATATAAATCTGGTGTGGTAAGTATGCTTGTGAAATGTGCTTCGATTTTAAGATTTCTAGTTTTGTTGATAATATTGACATTTTACCTACGTTTTATGTATATAGAGCCTCGACTTATGAGTTGTAGGTCATTGGTTCGAAGCCAGACAGGCGCTTTCCTTTTGAAAATAACAGTACCTATGTTTTGTTAATAATCGATCCATAAAAAAATAAGCACAAAAGCAAAGTGGTTCTATAACTCTTCCTCTCTGCTGTATTCTGTTAAAAAAAGTTACCATCTCCATGTCTGCGTCAATATAAAAGACTGGTCTGCTGAACTTTCGCAGGATGACTGGTAGCGGCAGCTGGATGAGAGTTGCCGAAAATCGAGTTGAATGGCGTGCAATAGGAGTGGCCTATGTCCAGCAGTGTACTTCTGTAGGCTGATGATAATGATGAGTGGTGGGCCAGTGGTAACGGCCCCGACTTACGTGTTGTAGGTAAACCCAAGTAGGCGCTTTACTTTGTGAAAATGATTTCATCACCACTGCTCTCAAAACGGTGAAAGAAAACATCGTGAGGAAACCGGCATGTGCTAGAACCAAAAATTCGAAGACATGTGATATCTACCAACCCGCACTGGGCCCACTCCGTCTCGAAGAAAGAAAGACTCGAGTCCCTGCAGTGTGAACATTATACGCTGATTTTGTATACAACTTCAGCAGATTTGACCGAATCATTGTGTGGTTGAGTTTATTTATTTATTTAGGATCTCCAACAAAATATTATATATAATACATGCCACATACATAAAGGGCAACAACAGAAATATTAAGTAGGTGTATTCCTTCACTCCTAAGAGACCAGGCATGCACAATATATATTTTTTATTTTCACCCTACCCGAAAATTTAAGTCAATGGTAATTATGTAGTAGGTACTTTTATTCTTACTTTTGAGAGTACCCACAGGGTGCGAACAGAAACAGAACCCTTTACTAAGACTCCGCTGTCCATCCCTCCGTCCGTTCCTCTAAATATCAGCGTGCTGTATGTATATGTCGCAGTCAACTGGTTAAATTAGCCGTTTAGTTAACCGCCTGGTCTTTCGAAGTAGTGCTCGCATCGCTTCGCTCTCTCTGCTCGCACGCGGTTGATCACAGTTCTAACCTAACCTAACCCATTTGGTCGGGGTGCCCTAGCTTAGTTACTGCGACCAATTCGGTTCGCGCGTGATTGGTTACAGTTCCACAACCTAAACTATAATTGAATATTATTCAGGCCGTTAGTTGAATGGCCGCCGTTTAGTTAAAAGGCTAGGTGGTTAACTAAACGGCTAATTAAACCAGTTGGCTGCGACCACAGAACAGATAAAAGAGGTTAGAAAGGAAATAGTTCCCGATTTGTATTAGAACGCGTGTCGCCGCATGTCTCCCACTCTTTCACTCCACTACAAGCAAGAGATCAATACGTACGCGCATTACGCACACAAATAAACCACATGCACTTAGATCGCGTGTTTGCTATTGGTTGTCACACTAACGCAAACACTGCGTTTGACGTACACGCACACAGCAATTTATTTCTCATGTATGTTACGGCGACCAAAAGGTCGAACAATGATATCGATAAAATTACTGTAGTTTTGTTAATTAAAGTTTTGCGATCTTTTAAGTTGCGGGTACGGTACGAATAATGTGGACTTCCTAAATAAATAATAAATATTAATGTCAAAAATTAAGGGGGAGCATCCGATACTGCCACGAAATTTAAATATTTTAATATTGAACAATTATTTGGGTTAAAGTAAGTGAGCTCCTGATTTTAAGTATCTTTTCCCTGAATGTTTTATTACATAATCGTTTTCTGTAAAATGTTGCGAACAAATTGTGCTACATTTAGTAGGTATCCATTCAATTCTACCAGTTGCCTCAATCCACAGTTTTCTTGTAGCTGGATCTGTTGGAAACCTAAAAAAAATTAATGTTTGCATCATAAATTGCTAACCTCAATTCAAATTTTAGACGAAAAACCCATTAAGTTAGGTAAGTACTAAATTAATAATCCACAATAAACAATAATTAATGTTAATAAACAAAGTTATTTTAATTATAATATTACTGAAAATAATCATTCGTACACACATACTTAATATCGACATTGTTTACAATTTGGTACAACACTATCGATACGCATAGATTTCGCAGAATTCAAGCTTTGGCTCGACGCACGCGACGATCGCAGGGAACGCAATACATTGCGCAATCGCTCACGTTGTGCAAGATCGTACCCATGTATTGCAAGCAATGTATAATTTTGCACCTAAATGCGATTTTATCGTTTTTGTCTACAAACTACATAATACTTTTTTAATAATTACAAATATCACTCGTATTTTAATGTTTTTGGACTTACCGGTGAAAAGAAATCCCTCCTCGGGCTACATTACACTCCTGGCTTCTTTTTCGACACGTTATAATAGCGCAAGACGGCATAATTGTTTTTTTCCGCGGAACTTCGGACGCTGTCACAACAAGAAAGCGATTGTGAGCGGGTGAATCAAATTTCGGTCGACATTTGAGTGTCTGCTCAAACGTGCGGCGTGCCTGCCCCGCCCACAAGGCCCTTCTAACCTCTTTATCTGTTCTGTGGCTGCGACATATATATCATGAACCGTAATAGGTACACAGTTGAAATTTTTCAGTATAATTACTTTTGCCGCTTTAACAACAAAAAATAATAAATATAAAATAAAGTTAAAAAGACCCCCTTTAACTTTAATTAACTGTATTTTATTTTTATTACAAGAAACGTGTTTTTTTTTGGGCGTATTTTGCGTTGTGGCACGGAACCATTCGTGTGCGAGTCCAAATCGCACTTGATCGGTTTTTTATTCGACTTCATCAATATTTCAGTTACAGCGCAATCATAATGCATTTCAGTCCAAAATCATAGTCCCTCTCTATCCGCAACTGTACCCGCAGGCATGTAGCAAAAGTGATAGCATCTAACTATTCCGTTGATTATTTCATATCACTTTATTACTAAACACGTTTATAAATAGCGGGCGGAGCCGGGTGTAGCCGTTATATTGATACGACCGCTTCATTAGAATTAAATTAACTTGCATATTTTAATATAAAATGTTATACGTTTTCTATGTAACTGTACTTTTTTATAGTATGCTGGTATGCACCTACCGCGCAACGTTTACATGGCGTTCCAAATTTGAATGAGTTTGTGACCGATGCCTTCCGGCTGTGTATCGAAACTATATTTGAATTAAGAATTTGAGATCATTTTCAAGTTATGGAACAACAAACTGAATGTCTTACATACCAAAGTTCAAATTCCATTGCAACCAAAAACTTATTAGGACCTTTTTGTTACAAATGGTCACTCAAAAATCAACTTAGAATACATTTCAATAAAGTAGATAACTGATTAAGTGGCGATGGAATGTAAATTATCTGAGATTATGAACACTGCTTAAACTTGAGAAAAATATTAGGTTTTCGTAAAAATTCAATCAACGAAACACGCACATCTTTCTGCTTCAGGGATAGGTTTTAAATCACATTAATTTTGTGAAACGCAAAGAGACATGTAAGTATATTTTGACACACGATTTTGCTGCCCTCTTTTTTCTGTTCAAATAGTGAGCCATTATTGTTCCCAATGCCACATTGCTCAATGCCATTATTGTTACACAAGCCTCCTCTCTATGAGAGGGCATGGGCCATAATCCACCACGTGGGTCCATTGCGGGTTGGTGGATGTCACAAATTTTTTTGGTTCTAGGACATCACCACCGTCACAGTTTTGAGAGCAGTCGTGATGAAATTAAATACACAATGTATGCCTGGGTTCGAACTCACGACCTGCAACTCGTAAGCCGAGGAAGATACCACTGGGCCACCACTGCTCCCAACAATTATGTAATACTAGCAATGCCCCGCGGTTTCACCCGCATATGTGTCGATCCCGTGGGAATATCGGGATAAAAACTATCCTATGTCCTTTCCCGGGACTCAAACTATCTCTGTACCAAATTTCATCTAAATTAGTTCAGCGGTTTAAGCGTGAAGAGATAACAGACAGACACACATTCACATTTATAATATTAAAGTATGGATTATCAAAAGACCGTCAAAGCCCACTCACTTGTAGTTCTGGAAAAAACGAACCCCTTAGATAACTACTTTATTGACTATCGACAACTTCCATCACTATGTAGAATGACGACAAAAATCGATAAAAAAATAAGTAAGGTCAACAAAAGATTTCCAACCCAACCTCATGCCCATCACTAAGCATCTAAAAGCTCAGCACAACACTAATACACCATAAGAACTGCCCTAAGCCTTAGTACACACTGTTTATCAATCAAAGTATCGGCGGGTGCGCACTCAATAACAAAGGATTATAGCGTCAGAACACGACGGATGGGCAGCGCAAGAAGTATTTAATAACACTTATAGGTCTTAAACTATCAATTGATTGAACTGTTGTGTACTGGGGTTTATAGCTGATTGATTGGCGGATTTGGGCTGTTTTTTGGCTGGTGTTTTTAATGTTTTTTGTTGGTGTACCGTTTTAAATATTGTAATGTCGATAACGGTAACTTAAGCATATTTATTAAGTATATTTTTTTTTATTAGCTATTTTGCGTGTGACTGTACATTTATCACTGTAGGTGTTTCTTTTTTTCGATTTTCACAAGCATTTGGAAAAAGATAGATACTTTACGTGGGTTTGATAGGTTTAAACTTTCACTAAATAATCATTTTAACCATCAGTTAATTACCTAAGCAATAAATAAAAAAGCGGCCAAGTGCGAGTCGGACTCGCACACGAAGGGTTTCGTACTACAAGAGCAAAAACGCCGAAAAAGACACGGTTCTTGTATGGACCCTTTAATTATAAATTATTTTTATTATTAGTTCTACCTGTTACGGTTCATGTTATGCAGCTCGCAGACAGACAGGCGGACGGACGGATGGTCCCGTTGAGCGTCTTTCCGTACGATCACTGTTTAGGAATGAGCTTGATAATAGGTATTTTTGAAAAAATGTGCATTGTATGTGAAGTCTCTCACAGAAAATACCAAAATATCACTTCTTGCTTGCAGAAATCCTCATTTCACACAGGTGAGGTTAATTAAGGAACTATACTGCATTCGCGATTTATTTGCCAAAAATATGTACAAATATGAGTTTATGGAAAAAATAACTTTAAATCCTACACAATAAAGTTCAGTTTACGCTACAACTTCAAACATTTTTATAACTTTTTCAATAGTCCTAGTCACTCTAAAATCAACTAAGTTACCATTAAAATAAAGTTGATATTGATTTAACTTTAAACAATCTTAATTTGAAACAAAAGTTTGAATAGACTTTACATAAAACCCATTGAGGCATTCCCTTTTTCTGTCAATTTGTTAAGTTAATAATACATAGTAAAAGATTAAAATATTTGAAGTCCATTACAGAATAGACATCAAGATCAGTAATCAACATTCCCATTCGCAAATTAATTCATAAATCGTCCACAGTGGATACAAACGCAGTTAAATGCGGACCTATTATGGAGACGATCCTTTTCCACTTTTATATACTTAGTTACCTGCCTATTAATAACTGGGTGGTCTTACTAAATGCGCAAGTCCATTTGTGAGAGAAAAAAGTTGGCAAGAGTATGTTGCAAACGCATTTAACGCGGTTCCGTAGTCTCAATTTTTTTTTAAGTTAGCCTTCGCTTTCCCACTACTGAGCAAAGGCCTCCCCCAATTCCTTCCTGACATCCTTTTCTGGCGACACCTCGAACCAACCCTTGCACCAACCCTTGTACGTCTAGGTCTTCTCGCCACCTCTTCCTGGGCCGGCCACGGCAGCACCGTCCATCCTTAGGCACCCACCGTGTGGAGACTGTTGCCCAGCGGAAAACAATAATATAATTGAAAATAATCACTGAAAATCTGACATCCAGTCTTATCGAGGTGTCGTGGCACCCAGTGACTTGGTTGTGTAGGTAAGATAGGCAGTTGCACCATATTCAATAGTATTCTACTGCACCCGGTTTGACTAGAAGCCGACCCCAACATAGTTGAGAAAAGTCTGGGCTGATGGTGAGTCTCAGAAAATATGTAACAACGGACCTCTCTAGATTAATTTTTTCATTCACATAGTCTACTAGCTGTTGCTCGCGACTTCGTATGCGATCCAAGATGAAAAGTACCCTATGTCCTAACCCAGATCATGGTCTTCCCATGTGACAAATTTCATCCAAATCCCTTCAGCCGTTTTAGCGTGAAAGCGTAACAAACAATATATTATAGTTAGGATTCGTGCACCTTTATAGAAGTAGGCTGTTTAGGCATATTGCTGATAATTTGGCATTAATTTTACTGATTTTACACGTCAAAATAAGTGCAAACTGATACTGTGCATCGATTCTGCAGAATTTTGTTACTGTGCTCAGTTTGGTGAAAAGGCAGAATCTGAGAGTGAAAAATACTTTTCTATTAAACAATTTTAAGCTTTTAAAATATGTACTGGTACAGTAAGAAAATAAAACAGTATGCACATTGCTGTGGCGTAAATCGTAACGGTCCCCATTCAACGAACTACGGAACCCTAGAACAAATCCATCTTTTCCAAACCAGCCTTAAGTTTACAGCTAGTTTACAAATAAGTATGCTCTTAACGCTCACGTTCATGAACAAAGCACTTAACCACTTTTTAGTAATAAGAAGTGACAGTTTCCATAGAAGAATTCTCATCAAGCCAAGCATGAAATGCCATAGCAGAACACTGCAAACCATTAATTACATATATCCATACAAGGGCCCTAGAACTTCTCTACTGCTTTCGGGAAACGACCAGTGTGGTAACGACTCAGGTTTTTCCTACACACAATCAATTTTCAACTTAGTTAAATGCAGCATAAGATAGAAAATTGATTAGAAATTCTTCGATGACAACAGCCACACATGGTTGACCGTCGTGGGAAAAGACTATAGTGTTGTGCTGACGATGTAGACATTTAATGCGCAAGCAATTTCCAAGTCTAAGTTTTGACAGGTAAAGGATAAATTTCTTTGGCAAATAACTGGCCCTTTGGACAGTTAATTGGAAAGTGTCTTGCAAACACAAGTGGCAATTTAGGTTCCGCAACGGTGCCAAGCCCAGAATTTCTTTTGACGTTTCTTTTATGTTTACGAAGATTTGTTTTCGGGCAATATTGCTATTTAAATGGAAACGTTTGATATTAATCTCGGAAGTCATTTGAGTATATGGAAATGAAGGTTTTATTGTGAACTTTTATTGGATGAGGTGATTTTAATGTAGGAAGGTACGAGTATTGTTATGGGAGACAAGATATGGGTAATAGCTTATATGTTTATGGTTAGGCTTCGTTTTGATGTAGCAAATTGATGAATAATTCATCAGATGTTCGAAAAATTCTGCCTGAAGGCAAGGCATTTTTATGGATAATGTAATGACATACATCATCATCATCTGCCTAGCCTTTTCCCAACTATGTTAGGGTCGGCTTCCAGTCTAACGGGATGCAGCTGAAAACCAGTATTTTACATGAAGCGACTGCCTATATGACCTCCACAACCCAGTGACTGGGTAATACAAAACCCCTTGGTAAGACTGGTTGTCAGACTTTCGGGCTTCTGACGACCCGTAACGAAAATCAAAGACACACACAGAATTATGTAATAACATACAAAGTTATTATATTTCAATTATTGACAGACTGACTGCACTAATAATAGTTCAAAATTAAATTAAAACAAACTCGTATCTTCTTCAATTTCAATGAATATGTAGTTTGTATAGTTTTGAGTCTTTCATTTCTTAAAAGCTTACCTGCCTACCTATTTAGGTAAGCTTTTTTGCTGTGTGTGACCAACCACGAATTCCTTGGCAGATGGTCTAAACCCACAACTGAACTGATGAATCAGTTAAATGCTGTAAACCAGAAATTTTTATATTCAATGGCAAAAAAGAGCATCTAACTGTCAGGCCACTGCTAGTCAAAAAACCCGTTTCATTAAAAGATCTAGACAAGTAACCAACTACATTACCTTCCTTCCTAAGAAACGTCCCATTTACTAAGCTTTTTAGCTAGAAATAACGGCTTTTAATAAAGGCACTAGATATAAATAGCTTGCACATATTTCACTTACGATCTCAGTACACAATTATAGTTTCACCATCATTCATTTTATTTTTCTGCCACACTGACTTCTGTGAAAAACGTTAATGCGTCGTATCTCGATCTCATAATGTTAAGGTTAGAGTACACGATGTCATCGGTACGCACAGCACGTCTTGCTGCGCGATCAGCGGTGAAGCTGGATGATTGGTGATCGCTAGATGTTGATCTCTTAGCGTTAAGGTTAGTGTACAAGATGTCATCGGTAGAGTATTTTTATCCTACGAAGCCACGCGCGCTTTACTTGTAGTTAACACGTGTTAATTCAACGCTGGCGCAGAACCTCTCGGTACTGTCTGAGATAATGGCGAAGTCGGAAGTGTGTGTGCGTGTGTGTTCTATGTGCTGACACTAGTCGTCTTAACACACACATTCACAGCGTATTTGTACAGATGGTTATGATGGGGATGATAAAACTACTGTAAGTGCATTACGCTTTGCAGCGCGATCAGCGGTGAAGCTATAGATGATGGGTGATCGCTAGATGTTGATAAAGACACATCAAGCTTAACTTTTCATTGCGAATTTTATTTAGGATACTTAATTTTAGGAGATAAATTCAGGGATAGTGCATAAGTAATTGCGAGAGGAATTTGCTATCTCTAATTAATTGTTACTACAAGTGGATAGGAAAACGTCAGTTAAATGAATCCTAACTATAATATTATAAATGCAAAAGTAAGTTTGTTACCTTTTCACGCCTAAACCACTGAACCGTTATATAATAACGTTATTATGATAATAGATGGCGCCACGTGTATTGTTGTTTTCCTCGGGAACAGCACTTTTTTTCGAGATGAAAGCCCTATGTCCGTTTCTGTACACCTGACAACGTAAATGCAAAATTTCAGGATGATCGGTTCAGTGGTTTAGGCGTGAAAAGGTAACAAACAAACTTACTTTCGCATTTATAATATTATATAGTTAAGATAGAATAGGATTTCACGCGGACCAAGTCGCGGGCAGCAGCTAGTATAATATAAATATGTATCATTAGTTTAAGGGTTTTGTCTATGAACCTGTGTGGCCTGAAATAAATCGTATTTTTATTATAAGTCCTAATAAGCGAACAAACACAACGCAACCGTAGCACCGCCTCTCCCGTCTACACCAAGCCTTACAACATAGCTTCTGCGAACAGTCCCGCCACTATTCGTAGAAATAATCAGAGCTACGAGTGACGTTATTATCCACACAATTACGAGTATGTCTCCGGACTAAATTCTGTGGCTTTAACGTGAAACCTGAATAGGCTTACTGGTACTTATGAGGTTGGTGACAAGGAAAATGATATCATAAGTACAGAAGATGTAGGAACGACGTGAGATAAAGATGGAAGACGTTGTGAACTTTGCAGAGTTTATTTATTTATTTAACCATTTATATACAGTCAACAAAAGAGATAAGTAGGCAGGATCGTCGGATATAGTTGAAGTTTAGTAAGAAACTGATGGATGTTGTCGACTGAAATTTAATTTGATAAATGAGCTGTTTGTTTTCTATTAATAAAATTAAATTTTATTCGAGAACATCCATCGGTATCTATCTATCTATCTAAATATAATTAAAGGGGGCCTCCATAAAAGAAACGTGTTTTATTTGTTGTCTTTTACCTTGTGGTACGGAATCCTTCGCCTACGAGTCCGAATCGCACATGACCGGTTTTTAAATTGGATTTTCTGTCCCTGTCTATTCGGTCTTGTTAATGAAAAAACATGTTTGTTATAAACATTCGTGTCAAGTACTGATGGGCCAATTTTAATAATACTTACAATGTCCACAATCTTTGAGGTAACTTAAAAAAATTAAGTTCAGTAGTAAGTTGTAAAATGTAATGGCAGACATAATTCTTGAGATAAATGCCTGCTAGTATGATAAGTTGCCTGTACGCATGTAATTATAATTTATCTTAATAGGTACAGTACAAGACAGGGAGGTTTGGAAGAAAAAAGGGGAGGACTTTGCTCAGCAGTGGGACACAAAATAGGCTAACAAAAAAAAAAAAGGTATAGTACAGGGATGCTTACTTCGCTTTTTTTTAACTGCCTGTATTTACGTATTTTGATCTAAAATAAGGTTTAGATATGAAGCCACTATAGATCTGCCAGCTTCTGCAAACGCCCTCAAAAGACCATTCAAGAAAAATGGTATCGATATAACACCGATTGTTTGGGCAAAATCGTCCTCACCGTGTACCGCTGTTCCAAAATAGTTCTACTCATAACTACGTTATACTAGTAGAATGACAAAACTAAGATTATAAATGACTTTCAAAAGACGAAACTGACCTCAGAAGAAAAGTTGTGTTAAGGTAAAAAAAAATACAAAATCAGCAACAAAACTTCCTTCAAAACATCACGTTCCCATATTCTACCCGAGCCATCAAATTTTGATACTAGATCTAGGTACATACAGGATCTGTCAACATCATGACAAAGAGTAGAGTACTACAGAGGTCAGGTTCCAGTCACTCCGAGTAAACTCAATCACTCCCTATAAAATCATGGATGACTAAACCAGGCGTTCATTTTACTAAAGATCGCTCGACTGGTCTACCAACTGATCTGGATCAACAAAAGGAGCTCGATCCTTTTTGTGAAGCGGACAGACTGACTGGTTGGAAAACGGATAGTAGGTTGCAACGGATAGTACACACATAAACGATATAAGGTGGATTTGAGATGGGGCAGTAAGAGCCTTGGGCCGGGGCAGCTACAGGAAAACTATTTTAGGGCGAATTTCACCAGAGTTTCATACCTGGAATACATCTTATCCTGATGATAAATTTTGATTTTTTTTGCATTTTTTTTTTCAGACTAAAACTTTTACTGTCAGACGTCAATTTTATTCCACAGATAAAAGATATCTGACTTTGTTAAAATTATAAGTCGTAGGTTCGAACCCAGACAGGCGCTTTACTTTGTGTTAATTATATCATCACCACTGCTCTCAAAACGGTGAAGGAAAACATCGAGAGGAAACCGGCATGTCCTAGAACCAAAAATTCGAAGACATGTGACATCTACCAACCCGCACTGGGCCCGCGTGGTGGGTTACGGCCCACTCCCTCTTACAGAGAGGAGGCCTGTGTCCCAGCAGTGGGGACATTATAGGCTGATTATGTATGTATGTTATGTAATGATGATGAATGATGTAGATAATATACTAAAAGCTAAAAAAGAATACGGTAGGTCCTAGGTACCAGTCATCACACCACTTTCCTCATCAATCTAGGGCATTGATCAGACAAAAAATAAAATCGTGGGGCGTAGCTTAACCTGATTAAATAACAAACAGGGCAAGTTAAATAAGACCGTTTAAAAAGAACACTAACACAAAAATATAATAACAGGCTGGGGGAAAATATGCGTCACACCCACGCAAAACGGCCATCGCTGAGCATAAATGCTCAGATGAGTTGATTTATATTATGTAAATCTCCTGTCATAATACACTTAAATATATACTGGACTATCTGGGTCTAGATGTAGCAAAATGATGGTGTTAGAAGTCGTAATTAATTAGAATAATCAGCCTATAATGTCTCCACTGGTGCGACTCGTGTCTCTCTTCGAGAGGGAGTGGGCCGTAACCACCACGCGGGCCCAGTGCGGGTTGGTGGGTATCATACGTCTTCGAATTTTTGGTTTTAGGACATGCCGATTTCCTCACGATGTTTTCCTTCACCGTTTTGAGAGCAGTGGTGATGAAATAATTTACACACAGTAAAGTGCCTGTCTGGGTTGGAACCTACGACCTACAACTCGTAAGTCGTATCCGTTACTTTTAGATTTTTCGGTAAGTTTTATATTTTTCTGCCACCCTGTATACTCAGAGACAATAATATCTGTAGCTACATACTTATTATAAAGTCGAGTGTGGGAAAAGGTTACTGGTCTGCACACCACTTTCAATCTTCCTTTCAATTATAACGCCCTCCCACTAAAACCTTCAATTTCTTATCATTATTGTACATCAACAACATCCAGAAAATCGGATCGAGTGTACCATTTACCAATAAGTGTTACTGTCACAGAGTAGGAAGAAATGGAGTACATGTTTAAAGATATTGAAGCATTGCATTCTGAAGAGGTTGTTGTATTCTGGACACACGCTATCACTGTATGACGTAACGGCAATAATAAAATGTTTCATCCACATCACTTCATACACCGAAACTGTCAAATTTTCCCAATCAACTTTAAACCTTATAATTTAGTAATTAAGTTGAAAATCTATTAAAGAAATTTGACAGATTGTAGTAGCTTGATGTGCTGGCGTCTGTACGTAGGTAGGTACTGCAATAGTGTCTTGGAATGTTTCTGGTGGTGATATGTCATAATATAAATATGTGATGGCACCCGTATCCAGGTCAAAAGTATACGGAGAATACAGCAAAAAATTATGGGGACATTTACCATTCTCATTATGGAGTGCCAAATGCATAACGAAAAATATGCAACGAAACATTTAGCCTCCATTTGTATTCTTTATTATTATCTATATATATAAAAGGAGAACTGACTGACTGACATATCAACGAACAGCCCAAACCGCTGGGTCTAGAGATTCCAAATTTGGCACGTACGTTCCTTATGAGGTCTAGGGGTGCACTATAAGAAAGGATTTTTCAAAATTCTTCCCCTAAGGGGGTGAAAGGGGGGGGGTGAAATTTCACGCGGACGAAGTCGCGGGAAGAAGCTAGTTAGGTATAAGCCTTTTGTGTCCCATTACAGGGCAAAGGCCTTCTTTCTGTCTCTCCTTATTTTTCTCTGTAAAACCCAACAATTATAATTAGGAACAAATGCAAGTTAAATAATAATCATTTAAAAAAATACAATAAATTAAAATCCCTCTCACGGAGAGGAGGCCTGTGTCCCAGCAGTGGAAACATTATAGACTGATTATGCATCTTAAATTCTTAACACTCCATTCTGAACTACTCCTGGTCTTAACAATCGCACTCTTTCAAAAAGATTGACCATCTTTATTCTCAGTTGTAATTGTACACGATCGACTGTTTATATGTGAACCTGCGGCTGGTTCTTTTTGCAACCAATTGCAACCTATGTTTAAAGCTACGTCTCAATATTGCCTTTTAGTGTGGCCAGTACATCAGCGATTATCGCTGATATAAAAGCAACTTAGAAAACTTGAACAGGATCATACTTCTAATTTACGGCTTTTCGCCTCGCGCATCGCATCGCCTGCCCGCGCTTTTACTTCATTTTCGCTTAGTGTTATTTGTGACTTTTTTGTTTTGCTCGGCTCCTAAGGCTCCTAGCGTGATGTTAGGTAGCCTAGAGCCTTTCTCGAGAATCGGGCTATAAAATGCAAAAAATAATTTTTAATCCGACTTGTAGTTCTAGAGATAAGAGCGTTCAAACAAACACACACTTCAGCTTTATTATTAGTATAGATAAGTAATTAAGTGTAGGTAATAATAAAAAATAAATAAAATAATCCTCTAAAAGAAGGTAAAATGTAGAATTCGTGATAACGGCTTTTTAGGGCTTGTAAGAGTAATGAAGACCTCGTGTCTATCAATTCAAAAAGCCCTAATGTCGGTACCTACGCATTTGACTGCGTTTTTGTAAAACATGAAACGTTTATTTTCTCTTGACTGTACTTACCTGTCAAAGAGAGTACCCTAGCATAAAGTGGACAAGACAACGTGTAAAACAGAAGACGAACTAGCAGGAGATCGAGGAGGGGGGGGGGGTGGAGGGGTGACTCAGGAGATCAGACCGGAATAAATCATCTCAAGCTAGGGTTTACTAGGAAAGCGGTTTCGTCATAATTATAATGGCCGTCATGAACATATGTCATTTTCACCAGTATTTGACATTACGGTGACAAAAATCGCTCTGTATTTGGACAGCCGTTATTGTGTTCACCGCTTTCTTAGAAAAACGAAGCTTTACAAATTCAATCCGCTTACGCTTACCGCTTTTGAGAATTCCCTGCTAGTTTAGTGGCTCCACAATAACGGATATATTCCCCACAATTAATGTTCATATGTAGTTATCCAATTATTTGTCATTGATCACGCGAAATATCTGTATTTCTCAGTTTTTAATGATTTCACTCAATTAATTTGAACTTCCCTTGGGGTGTCAACAAACCGTTTATTTAAAGGAAACAAAAGTACACATTTATGAACGAAAACTTTATTTTATTTTAACAAATAATTCGTTTATTAATAACTGGGCCAGATGTTGTTTTACAGCCTTTGGTAATGTTTTTATTAATTTGTTATTATTTAACAATTTCATCGCTTTTACCAGCTTACGTTTGTGTAATAAAGTTATTATTTCGATGCAGTGAAAAGAGGATTAATATTGGTGCATCACGTAACTTGTTCAAAGATTATTATGCTTATCTTATTTATTTAACCATTTATGTACAGAGGCCAGCACATCTAGCTACCCCAATCTGTCAAATTTCTTTGATAGATTTTCTACTTTACTGCAAAGGAATAAGGTTCATATTCAATTGGGAAATTCTGACAGATTGGGGTAGCTTGATGTGCTGGCCTCTGTACACACACATATCAACAGACAAGAAAAAACAGAACAGAAAAATAGGTACAAAAGTGATGCTTATTTCCAAAGAAATCTCTTCCAGCATAAAACAATTATGCTGGAAGAGATTACATTTCTTTATCGACTTTCCTATTACAAAATAGAAAAGTCGATAAAGAAATGTAGACAGCATGTGTGAGTAAAAGAGAAAATAAAAAACCATAGATATAGATATTTTAATAGTTAGTTTTTTTATTAATTATAATAATTAAACTACTTTGAATAAAAGAGCCATTTTAATAGGGTTCCTCCTATGGGTGAAACGAATCTATTTAAAAAAAATAACTTGATTGAATTGATTTTTTCGCAAGCTACAATGTTTTCAGGTTTCAACTTGATTGACAGGATTTTTTTTTTTTATACTTTGATGTATTTTTCGTTTCTACTGCATTAAAGAAACTTTTGAAAAGTACAGAATTAACCTCTATTAAATTATCTATACAATGGTATATAAATTAAGTAGGTTCTGTGTACTAGCAGGAGTATAACAATAGAAACAGTTGCAGAAAGGAGGCCATTTTTTTTTTCGATCGTAAAGCACTCTAATGCTTCGCATTATGAGTCGTGAAATAAAATACAAATAACCAAAAACAATTCACTTATTATAAGAAAAAAACTATATGAGCATATTGAGCATATACCTACTGACATACATACTTCTAAGATAAAAATCACTAGAATGTTAATAATTATAATGAGATTAATGTTTTTTCGTTGTTGTTCTTCTAAGGGTACCGCGTGTGATGGTAGAAAATTAATTATGAGAATTGGAATTGCTGACAGCGTCTTTTTCTAGTCTTCTTTCCTAAGCCTTCGTGACGTGACGGTTCTTGGACTCTGTAACAAATAAAGAGGTTTTGAGCAAAACGGTAAAAACATACTTTGAAAAGCCAGTAGACACTTATTCTCATTGTGATTTCTGACCAATGGGTACAGTATCCACTTGCTATGGAACTATAATCAAATCACCACTCTGAGTTATCACTTGATTATCTTTGAACTGAGAGAGTAGTGGTGGCCCAGTGGTAACGGCCACGACTTTCGAGTAGTAGGTTATGGTCATGGATTTGAACCCAGGCAGGCGCTTTACTTATCCATCCAAAGGTTGTCTTTACAAGATCGCTCTTAACGATAAGATCGCCCATTGTGTCACCCATTGTAGTTTCTATATTTGAGTCGTCCAGTTGCAAATCCCGCTAAAACGATTTAATAAAATTTTACAGGAATGAGCAATGGAAAAAATAAAAATTGCCTAATAAAGTACAGTTGTTTCTGTTTCTAGCTTTTTTTTTCATTCCTGTAAAATTTTATTAAATCGTTTTAGCGGGATTTGCAACTGGACGACTCATTTATGTCTGTAATTTATATGGTGTACATAATAAAGAGTATTCTATTCTATTCTATGTTGGGTAATTAAATTGCGATGTATTGATTTTGTTTTAACGAGACCCACAAAATATTAACTGATATGAGTGACAACGTTTATTGGTCATCCAGTGTGTTTTAAATATCAGAGAAAAAAAACTATCAAAGTTTTGGCTGCGATATTTATCTTCTAGGCACTTTAAAAGAGATGGGCCAGGGTAGCCCACGAAATTAAAATGTGATAACGATTTTTGCCATTTGCAGGGCAGTGTGAGGTTGTATGTTGTAAAACCATCAGCCATCATCAAATATGTATTCAACTTATCTACTCGTATGTCATCATCTGCCTAGCCTTTTCCCAACTATATTGGGGTCGGCTTCCAGTCTAACCGGATGCAACTGAATACCAGTACTTATTTTACATGGAGCGACTGCCTATCTGACCTCCACAACCCAGTAACTGGGTAATACGATACTCCTTGATAAGACTAGTTATCAGCCTTTCGGGCATCTGACTACTGTAACGACTGTCAAAGATCCACGAATGACAGCCGAGACCAACGGCTTAACGTGCTTTCCGAGGCACGGAGGGGTCTCAGTATGTAAACATGGTCACCAATCCACAAGCGGAGCTTAACCTGATCGATCGATCTGTGCGGCTGTTATTGTTTAGCCACGGGCCCCTCCCAAGTTATCTATGTATAGATCAAAATACATACTATGGCTATGTTATAGATATCTTAGTATCAATAAACTCCATCATCCTCGTAACCAGATATTGAATCATTGTTATTGGCGCCTGCAATGTCTCTGTGATATCCTACACCCATTCATTGCCCTGTCAAGCTTCGGATGCATAATATCAAGCCGTTTCCCTGCATAATAGGCCTTCTTTATGAACGGTTTCTACTTCCAGTTATCATTCTAGCCTGTTCTTAAGAGGAAATGCGGTCGGAGAGCCTTTTTCTAAAAGCCTATGTAAAAAGTCATAATTCGAGGTTTGGCTCTCGTTTATTATCTCCTCCAATATTGGACCAATTTAAAAGATATTTCATAAGCAGAATAAGAAGGATATATACTGTGTTCCTATGTATTCCTTTTTGATGATACATTATTTTTATAAGCACTAGAACCCTCAAAAAATGCTCAAAATTGCCGCAGTCAACAGATGCCTAGTAAACAAATCTGACAACTATTAATCAAAAATAGAAAAACATAGGGACATTCTCATCATCTGCCTAGCCTTTTCCCAACTATGTTGGGGTCGACTTCCAGTCTAACCGGATGCAGCTGAACACCAGTATTTTACACAAAGCGACTGCCTATCTGACCTTCACAACCCAGTTACTGGATAATACGATACCCCTTGGTAAGTCTGGTTGTCCGACTTTCAGGCTTCTGACGACCCGTAGCGACTACCAAAAATTCATGATTGAAAGCCTGGACCAACGGCTTAACGTGCTTTCCGAGGCACGGAGGGGTCTTGATATGTAAAGATGGTCACCCATCCACGGATCAACCGCGGCAAGCGTAACTTAACCTGATCGATCGACCCGCGCGGCTGTTAGCACTTAGCCACAAGCCCCTCTAATAAGCTAATTTAATTTGACCCTCTATACTAAAAATCCTATCCCTTCAAGAGCCATTTCATTTTATTGACACCACTTTAAAATCTGCCTACCCCAACGTGCCTGAAGATGAACTTCATTGAGTACAAACAAATCGATAGACCAACGGTACGTCGCACAATAGGCTCTCGCGACACCCGCGGCGTCATTGTACCGGCTTCGATTCCCGGGTGGTGCTAATGAACCTCTTGTGAATTTAACATGTGTACAGTAATGCGGTTTGTTGAATTTTCTACCCTTTTTGTGGCTTGAATTGCGATAATCGTATCTTTAGATTTAGAAAGCACCTGGCGGCCTACCACAAGCTCTTAACGCGATCCATTTTAGGACCTAAATTGAACTGTTCTTCTAATTCGTACCATGACGTCAGTTTAACGATTCAGTTTAGGCCGTGCCATCTGCTGACAGCGATTGTCCCAAACAGTCGCAAGTTTTGGTTTCATTCACAGTTGTTTGGTACCATGACGTCCATAGACCAGCTCAAGCGATGCAGTTTAGGAACTTAAACTGAAATGTCCTGTTTTTGAATCGTTTTTAATTAGATCATGGTAGGCCACTTGTCAGGTCTATGCAGAGGATTATACAAGGTGGAGACGACAATACGACAATAAATTAAACTGAGTTTATCTAATGACGTTTATCTAATGACGTTCCCAGTCTGCATACGAAAATTCAATTATATGTAGGTATATATCTAATAGTTTAGTCACTATTTAGATAAGGGTGAAATTTTAGTCACCGTTTTCCTCTTAAGGGGTCATTGTACTCATCATTATGAACAACTTTTACTATGGGACCAAAAATTAAATCGCGAAAAAACTCAGCTGTTCCCTACATTTATGTTCGCATAACTCGTCAAAATGTAGGGAATAGCTGATTTTTTTTTTCGCGATTTAATTTATGGTCCCATAGTAAAAGTTGTTCATATTGATGAGTACAATGATCCCTTAAGAGGAAAACAGTGATTAAAATTTCATCCTGTATAGATATCTATGAGCTAGTCAAAGATTGGCGAAATTCAGTGGGTCCAACACTACTATTTAGTTTGTTTGAAAAAAAAACTTTTTTTATTTCGATGTTAGGATTAATTTGTATATAAAGTTCCTAAATACTTGTATGCATTAGTATTGCCAGTGTTTTCACATTCCCCCTAGGCTATATTATTAGAGGCTAACCTAATAATGAAAATTCATTAAACAGTAAAAAACGTATAGGTAGTAAAAGTGCGCAGTGCTGCCCCACCCTTTTTCAACTTAAACAAATATCAACTTTATTTTAATGACAATGAAGTTGATTTCAGAGGCCCTATAGCACTATTGAAAAGTTTATACAAATGTTTGAAGTTGTAGCGTAAACTGAACTTTATTGTGTAGGAATTAAAGTAATTTTTCCATTAATTCATATTTGTTTACATTTTTGCCAAATAAATCGTGAACGCAGGATAAATATAATTATAATACCCCTTATGTTAATCGCAAATTTACATCTTTGTTTTATCTTTTTTTTTTTGTTCCGGTGTGGTAAATCCTCATGGTTGTCCACCGCCGCGAGAAAATATTTGATTTTTTATACGTTTGTCAAGTTTGTTATGCTTTCACACTAAAACGGGTGAACGGATTTGGATCAAATTTGGAAATAGGACTCTTTTTACCCCGGTATTACCGCGGAGTGCTCTATAAGTCATATTTTGAAAATTCTGACTTTCATTATCAAATACAGATAACTTTTCATCTTAACGCATGTTAGTTAATAAGAAGAAGGGTTATCTATACAAGTCTAAGACAAACCCACTAAACTATGATATCTCATCGAAAATGTATGGCCAATTATGTGCGCCATGCCTGGCCAGGTAAGCCCATCGTATTAGCAGTAAAATTTTCAAAGTGACAGTGGCCATTTGCAACAGCGTTATGTCCTTGTTCAGTCAACTGTTTTAGCCGTGACAACATATTGCTTTTACTGGTGAATGCTAAGCACACAAGCGGTTTGATAAGGCGAGTTTGCACTGGCTAAGTTGGCCTTTAATTTTGAACTGGTGTGATCTACATCGCCACATGATCACACTGACGTCACACAAAATCCTGCATCGCGCAAGCAGAGTTTATCGCGCAACTAGCATGTATACGCAAAATCTTACTTTGCGCAAGCAGAGTTTACCGCGCAGCTAGCATATATACGCAAAATCCTGCTTTGCGCAAGCAGAGTTTACCGCGCAACTAGCATATATATACGCAAAATCCTGCTTTGCGCAAGCAGAGTTTACCGCGCAACTAGCATATATACAACGTACCAACACCAATCGTTGGGCAGTAGTTAGCCCACCAGACACAACACCCGTCTGGTCGGAGGATCATCCCTTTTCTATGAAGAATGAAGGAACTTCGTTCCAATAAATGGGTCAGAAGTGAATCCTTTGCTTTTACCTCTTGCCCCGATAGCGGACTCTAAAAGGTTATGAAGAAAAACTGAGGGGTGATTCCCGTAATTTTAAGAACGTTCACACTCTGATCTCAGTCTCAATCTGTCAATTTTTAAAGTTTTTGACGTTGATTGTCGTTGAGATGAGATTACGACTAGATTTTGAACGTTTTTAATTACAGGAATTGGTCTTCAGCTTGTCTAAATCAAGCGTTGTGGCGTCTATTGAACAAGCTCCTTAACACCATGTATGTTACAAACAGAACTTGTTTTCTAATAACTCGCCGTAGCGTTTTAAGTTACATTGTTTAGACCTGTCGCCTTAAAAGAGATAGTTATCTACGCATATAGCTTCGTGTTAGGCTTTCGGAAAATATGTGCCGACTGTGTCCACTTCACAAGGCATTGTTCCCAAGTAAAGTTTCATGCACACACATCAATGACGTCACCGTCAAGTCGCCGATCAGACACGTCAACATTAGGGTCGTGCATGATGTATTGTATGTGAATAGGTGGTCGTCTGAGTGGTTTAGTTAATTCGCAACAATACACGTTTCAAGTTCCAACTTGGCCGGTGACTGACGTGTGGGGTCGATGTCTTACGACGTCCCATCTTCAACTGTCTATCCTTTTTCCAACTATATTGGGGTTAGGTAAATCCTCCTTACCTGATCTCCAGAACCCAGTTACTGGGTAATACAATATCCCTGGTTGTGCGACTTTCGGACTTCTTTCTATTCGTAAAGACTGTCCAAGATCTATATATGTCAGCCGGGACCAACTTTGATCGATCAATCAACAGGCTATTTCTTAACCACGAGCCCCTCCGACTACCACTAAACTAAATTTTTAGACGTAGTTGATCGGTGACGTGACTGATATATGTATGTGCACCAACCTTTATTCCTAACTTAACCTAACTTGAGTGAAATGTGGTCATATTGTGTGATATAAGGACGTTATAAAGTAGATTTAAAAGGAATTTAATGCGATATTCGAATGTTATTTGGCGATAATAATGGAGGAAGTGTCCAGTGCTGGAACCCAATGGCTGGAGCCCCTTTGTCTAGGATAGTTAATGTGATGGGCAGCGTAGGGACTTAGGTAAAGTTACGATTTTGGTAAAGTTGACGTAAATTTCGATAAATTGGTAGAGATAGCCGATGTTGTTTAGTTTAGATTTTCAAGCATTTTGGGCGTAAAATAAATATACTCGTTTCAATGTTAAGGCGAAAGCGACCGGCGGTGGCCCGCGAAATTCAAATTTTCTTTAGTTTTTTGCAATTTTAATGTTGTACTCGTATGTTGATCAAAATATGTTCGCAACCGTAACAAATGTGTAAGTAATTATAGAATTATACCTTATCATTAAAATAGTCCATGTATTTCTCCGAGTTTAAATTACCCTATTGAATGACTATTTCATGAAATCATGATATTTGAGGCCAATTCTTGCTTAGAGAATTTGTATTGATGATTCTAATGATATATTTTGTAAATATTTATTTGATACGGTCGTGAAATATTATTTGAATCACCATACAACCGTAGGAACATTGAGTTATAAATATTGCAAACGCAAGAAATTTCGGGACCTTAGAGCATCCCCCTTAAATACCTAGTTTGAACAACTTGGAAATGAAATATGTCATATAAGACAAGCCTTTCATCAGTTTACTACTTTGTTGAACTGTCTCGCTAGCTCAAAGTCTGAATTGTGTCCTAGACATAAGGGATCATAATCATCTGCCTAGCCCTTTCCCAACTATGTTGGGGTTGGCTTCCAGTCTAACCGGATGCAGCTGAATACCAGTATTTTACATGGAGCGACTGCCTATCTGACCTCCACAACCCAGTTACTGGGTAAGACTGGTTGTCAGACTTTCGGGCTTCTAACTATACCCGTAAAGAATGTCAAGGATCCACAAATGACAGCCGTGACCAACGGCTTAACGTGCTTTCCGAGGCACGTAAGAGATATAGGTACAAAATACCTGGAGAAATATGGATGTGCTTTACACCTCTGCCTTGCCTTTCGGTGAATACACGACGTGATTATGTGTTTATTTATCAGTCTCTGATTTTGTAAACACGCTACAATTTTAAAATTTTGGGTAAAAAAGGGTTTCCCCACACCCTTTTCTTTCAAACACATAAGGATGCCAAAATATTTTTCACCCCTCAGACTTCCAAAAAAAAGAAGCGTCACTCAAAACCCTCAACGTGCATGCTACAGAAGGTTCCATTCCATTTAGAAGCAGCACAATAAGAAAATAAGTGTTACCCTCAAGACACCTAGTCGCGGTACCGACATGAGTGGATGCATGCTCAGACAACGGTTTTTGAGCCAAAAAGCTGTGGAGAGTACGAAAACTTGGGACGAAGACGGATTTTTACATTTTTGTACAGACGCCAGCATATCAAGCTACCCGAAACTGTCAAATTTTCCCAATCAACTTTGAACCTTATGCTTTAGCGATAAAGTTGAATATCTATTAAAGAAATTTAACAGATTGTAGTAGCTTCATGTTGAAGGAAAACAGCGTGAGAAAACCGGCATGTCCTATAACCAAAAATTCGAAGACATGTGACATCTACCAGCCCGCACTGGGTCCGCGTTGTAGATTACAGATCACTCCCTCCCGAAGAGAGGAGGCCTGAGTCCCAGTAGTGGGAACATTATGGGCTGATTATGCATAAGTTATCACTCAAAAAACGTTCACCTTTGAACGTATGGATAGGTTACTGCTGGTGCGTTTGTTGCGCCACTCCTTCCCAGCTAAAGCACCAAAAAGCGAAGAGCGGGCGTTTTGGGAAACTGTCTTTGTAATTTTGACGTTTAAAAAGTGCTGATCCTCGGTCTAATCTGTATAGGTAAATGACATTTAATTTTGAGTTTTGATTCAACATCATCATCATTTCAGACGAAAGACGTTCACTGCTGGACATAGGCCTCCTCCAAGCACCTCCACTTCGAACGGTTATGTGCTTCTCGCATCCAACGGGTTCCTGCGGCCTTCACAAGGTTGTCGGTCCACCTTGTGGGATGCCCTTCCAACGCTACGTCTTCCGGTAAACGGTCGCCACTCCAGAACCTTTCGACCCTATCGGCCATCTGTGCTGCGAGCAATGTGCCCTGCCAACGAGTTTTGACTAGATGCAACAAATTAGACACAACTGTAGATTGGGTCGGCGACCATTGAACTAGCGTTCCACAAGTGCTACGAATCAAATTTTGCAATACTTTTTAAAGCTGACAACATTATGTTTTACGCCATTTTATTATGCTCTGACCAGACTAATTAAATTTATTCTATGTTCAACTGCCGTACATACTTGCCAACAAAAAACCACCAAATTGCGATAAAGCCCGTAATAGTCTTTCACAAATCATACTGCTATTCAACAGGTCAGCTCATTAAATGAAGGTATCATAAGACCCATCTCGAAGGTTAACAATCTCTCGTCATGAAGTAACAAACCCTGAAAATGGCCGATAAACCTTATAAAAAGAACTATCACCTTGTATTATAAAAGACAATGAGCAAGCGTGTTTCAATAGTTATCTTAGAACAAAATGACAGTACACCCTGTAAAGGCTCCCGCAGGCAGGCGCGACGCGACTCTTGATAAACAATTTCTATGAAAACTTCACGGAAATCGACCAGAGTGGCATCGCGATTGTCTGCGGGATCCTTAAATCAGCCTAAGGCGTGACTGAAACCTTTCAATCTAGAAAAAAAAGTGTAACAATACAAAAATACGCCCTTACGAAGTGCTATTTCTATTCTATTGTCATAAGCTCGATACTTATCGTTACAATTATATCTCGGAATCGCCAAGAACTAAACAATGGGCGATCACGAACATACCTTATCCGATATAATCGATAACGATCTATATCGAGCGATTATATCGATTCCATTGTTGTTAAATCGATAATTGGATAAACATTCGATTCAATAAATTAGATGGCTTAGCACGGTTACATTTGGAGTCGTGATCTATTGGCAATAAAATATGTTCTGGCGTTGTCTTCTGTTGTATTAAATACTAATTGTGTCTCACGACTTCGGTTGCTTAATTGTTATAAATAAAACCATGGCTGCTTGGTACTTTGTTGGTTGAAAGTAAAAGTGGTTTCTAATTGATCTTTGTGAATTACGACGTTGCTGTCAGATGTAATTCGTAAAAGTCAACTGGGATACTGAATTCACATTTGTTATGATTTAGAAATCTGTCTTAACACCTCGAGCCACGATTTATACTTTGACTAGATTTTGCCAACGCTTCTGCCCGCGCGGACGTTGGAAATTATCCCACGGAAAAATACTACCGCGACAAAAAGAAGTATCACTGGTCCTAACCCGGCACCCTAGTTACGTAACACACTACTAATCAAGAATGTCAACCATTTTGAAGGATATTGCTAAACCACTGGTTGACTTCTTGCTCTCCTGGAGGAGAGTTATGGGTTCGTCAGGGTCGAAGAGGAAACCGTTTGCTTGTGCAACAACTGTTTTTATACGCCCACTCAGTGGCGGGAGTTATGAATCACACAACACGTGCGTTTGCAGTTGCAGACGCACGTTTCGTTTTACGGTGAGCAAAAACATACTAAGTTTTTACATTTATTCATTTTAGCATTTTATATTTTAGTATACATCTATATTGTCTACCCTATTATTAAATTATACATATTGTCAGAATATGTTCGAAAAATGTGTCTGCTCAACAACGTAAATAACGCAACGAATGTTGTAGAACTGTCAAAATGAAAGCCATTAGGTACTACTGAGAGTCTGTTACGCAATTACCCCGCGGGTCATGGTCAGTGTGCCAATTTTCCTCGAAATTCAATCAGCCGTTATGGCGTGAAAAGTACTTAACAGTCAGATGAGAGTTACTTTCACATGAATAATATGTATAACGATCCAGCAAGTACCAAAAAAAAAAACAGTGGCACTCCGGGAGTGCCGACAGAAGTGAAAACTTAAACAATTACGTAATATAAGCTAACATATAAACTATAATAACATGTACATTTATATGAAAAAATAAGCAAAATAATCATCATATCAACGAATAAATCATCATCATAACAATTATTACGTGTGTATTTTTTGAATCGTCATTTATAAACAAAACACAAACAGAATACTTTGCCATCACTCACTGACATATCGGAAATACATTAAAACCGAGTACATCCCGAGGACAGCCGAACACATCCGAAGTAGTGTCGGTTACGGTAACAGAGGCGCGAATTCAATGGTTTTTCACATCTCAAAAAATGCTCAACCCGCCTAAAGAAGTTTTTACTTCAAAACTGGCCGAATGCGTAACCTCTCCGTTTACTCGAATTCCGTTAAAAATAGGAGGTAGTTTACAGGAGAGCATTGAATACTTGTAGACACAAAATCAGAGTAAATTCACAGTTTTGCCTGACTCAGATCAAGTCCACACTCTCAGTGGCCACCTAGGACCAGCATCACAGCTTCCACCATTTTCTCATTCAACATTCCCATTTTCTTTTTCGCAGCATAATTTTTCTTTTTAAGTTATTTCTATACCACTCCCCGTGCGCCCAATTTTAAATGACCTGCCAGACGGAGCGGACTTCGGAAAAATTCGGGAGTTTTCGAAAAAGTGACGGGTCAAGTAAGGATGGTTATTTTGGAGGGTAGTCAAAAACAAAAGGTTGGATGTATTGCTTGCTTTCTCGTCGGGCCGGTAACCGAACCCTCTCATTTGCACCTCTTTAAAAATTCACAACGCCCTAAACAGTTTTCTAGTGATTTTTATGTTGGTTCTCTTGCATTAAAAATCGTTTAGTCTGCACTGTGATACGGTGGAGAGCAAAGAGACTAGTTGTGTGGTAAGGCTTTTATTATATTATGCGCTACATAGGTATATTTTCTGTATCAAAAATATGTAGTTTACTCGTACTCAGGCCAACCAACACTGGGCCTGCGTGGCGGATTATGGCCCCGCTCTCACTCTCAGACAGGAGGCCTGTATCCTGTATCCCAGCAGTGGGAACATTATAGGCTGATTATGTTATAAGCCATTCAAAACATTGTGAATCTGAGAGTGGTTTGTTAGCACAATTATGTTCATTCATAGCATATTATCATAAAATAATACGTCTAAAGCGGCATTGATGCTTTTCAATATATTATACCCGCTTTGTTTCGCTTCAGCAAACTATATGAAACTCATGCAAAAAATAATGAGTGCTGTCACAATTTCAAAGTCCGTAATGTTATAGAAAGTACTAATTTGACCATATTAAAAAAAAAACTTTAAATAACTTTTTTTCGGAACTACGGATCTTTGTATAGACGCCAGCACATCAACCTACTACAATCTGTCAAATTTCTTTAATCAAATTTCAACTTTATTGCTAAAGCATAAGGTTCAAAATTGATTGTGAAAATCTGACAGTTTCGGGTAGGTTGATGTGCTGGCGTCTGTACACTACTTATACATTTCCAAAGAAAACCTCCAATGCATTACATGACACCTACAAAAATCACCATAAAAGTAATTCCCTTTCAAATCCCCCGCGAATCCGGCCGGAACAGACGGATTATGAGTAAGATTCTTCTAAAATTCACTGGATGAACAGAAAAATCGTCAAGTACTCGCGTGTATCACAACGGGCGGTGGGATAAAGGGGTTCACCCCCAGGTGGGGATGTTTCGGCATCTGTCGCGAACGACGAACGAATTGGATGTGATTTCGGCATTGTAAGAATTTTGAAATGATTGATGTTGTTTGTCAGTGAGAAAATTGTGGGTACAATGATCTGCAACGTTATAAAAATTGTTTTCTTGTAACGTTCATCGTACCTACTTCTCTTTTCTGTGTAACAAAAAGTTTGTATGATGTTGTAGAACCATAGTACCTAATTATTTTATATTATTTGTTTTTAAATATTCATCTTATTATGGCTCTATTTGTAAAGTCATTAAGGAAGTTTTTTTCCTAAAGAAAATATTGAAACTCTTCGCCCATTTTATATTTCACTTTGGTTATAAAGATTGCCTGATCTGATTGATTGATTGTTTGTTTGGTTGGCCTATGTCCAGCAGTGGACGTGTTTCGGCTGATATGATGATGATGATGATAAAGATTGATCGTAAAAATAATGTAGTTGCCTTCTTATCTAGAGCTTGGAATGGAATAGTCCATGCAATGCCGCGGCAAAAATATTAGCAAGTCCACCATGGCAGTAGAAAGGTTCGTTGTTCCTCTCAACCAAAGCACCTGCCATCTAATCTCTTCACCACCCTTGGTTGACTGGTAGAGAATGCCAAGGCACTAAGTCCGCCTTTAAAATTGTACCTTTTTTGTGCGAAAAGTTTAAATAAATAAATAATGGTTGACTGCATGTGAAGAATTTATCATCTTCATCTGGTTTTTGGACAGCTGCAAACCTTTATTTAAAAAACTTCGCATTTTACCGTTACCCTGCATGTACATCAAGGAACTATGTATGCTAGTAAAGCAAAATCCGAACTATTTTCGCATGCAATCAGAAGTGAGCCACAAAAAGGCTTCTGCTCGAAATAAATACAAACATGAATTAAATGTACCTCAATGTAAATTGCAAATATTTAGGAGGAATGTATACATTAATGCCATTCAGGTATATAACAAGCTACCAAACTCATTTAAGGAACTTTCCATCCCCATGTTCAAGAAAAAGCTGACAAGTTGGTTATTGGATAAGTGTTTTTATGACGTTGGTGAATATATGGAATATTGTAAAAATCCAAGATGACATGTTCCTAATTTTGACATTGATTTTAAAGTAACGACTACCTTATTTATTGTAATAATTCATATGGGTCTTATTGTAAATCATTAAATATAAAAATTAATTGTAATTAGTTATATAAAATGACATTTGAATATTTGTACACCATATGTTATGGTAGAGTGTATAGAACTTTAAAAAAAATTAACACCATACTATGTAAAACTACATTCTTACAAATAAATAAAATTCTAACTCTAATTCAGCCGAAAGACGACCACTGTTGGACGTAGACGGTTCTATGCCTCTCGCTTCCAGCATCTTGCATCGAAGAAACTACCATAGCATAGATATAATCAGCCTATAATGTTCCCTCTGCTGGGACAGGCCTCTTTTCTGTGAGAGGGAGTAGGCTGTAATATACCACGCGGGTCAAGTGCGGGTTGATAGATGTCAGATCTTTTTGAATTTTTGGTTCTAGGACATGCCGGTTTCCTCACGCTGTTTTCCTTCACCGTTTTGAGAGCAGCGGTGAAGAAAATATAAACACAAAGTAAAGCGCCTGCCTGGGTTCAAACCCACGACTTTCAACTCCTGAGTCGGGACTGATACCACTGCTCTAGAAACTTTTATAATTTGATAATTTTCCCGAATTCACATGAGACTCAATTATAACAGCATTTGCCGCGTAATTTCCTTCATCCCTCACTACCCGGGTCGGTGGGTCGGTACAGAGGTAGGGGGTGTTCTCGCGATAAGTGCAGAGTCAGGCACGGTCGTGACATCGCATTGAGGAATGACCAATCTCGCTTCCAGCCTACTTGTTTGCTAAGCCCAAGTGATTTTAATATGACGAAATATTTTCGTTAAGATTTTTGTAACTAAGAATTTGAGGACAGAATATGTGGTTAATTTTCGAAGGTTTAAATTGCTTGACTTGTCAATTTTGGGAGGTGTCGATGACTCAATAAGGGTTGCCATTAAAAAAATTAAAACATCAATATTTTAAGTGTAATTTTTTTATTTCGCAAATACGTGATAACAATGCTGATTGTTTTTGGTTAAAAACAGTAAATACTTACTTTTATACTCTACATAGCATCACGCCTTTTTTTCCGAAGGTTTAGGCAGAACCAGCGCTGAGGCTCTGTCTCGTAAAGGGTCTTAGCATTATGCTGAGCGATGGCCGTTTTGCGTAGATGTGACGCATGTTTTCTCACATGCGTCACATCTGTTATCAATTCCAAATTGTTATTTTGTTTGTTTTTTTTTTATTCTTCGTTCGTCCCGAAGTTTTGTCCCACATTCCAAAAAATCCTGATTCGTCCCAAACAATATGCTTCCTTGGTCCCAAAATATTATTTTTATTATTTATTCCCGCTTCGTCCTATTTTATATTCCTTCTACGGCCCATATTTTTTTTTGTATGTGCCAATCTTACTTTTTTGTACAATCGGCAACAAAAGGGTTAGTCATGTTTGCCGCAAATAAAAACGTATTTTCTTTCTTCTTTCTTTCAGAAGCGTACCATAGTACACACCATAGAAATGTAAAAAAATAGTTATATCAACTTATGGTACACACACACTTCGCCAGTTGTGTTTAAGTCCCATGTAATGTTTATATTTTATTTTCTAAAAAAATATAGTCCACAATTAAAATATGTTTTGAATATGCTAAGCAAAGTAGTGTATTTCATATTTATCTTAGTAGTTTTACAGTTACCTTTAGAAACACTTTTACGGTTCAACTTTCACGACGACGAAGTTTTCTTGTAATAAAATAATTAATGATTCAGCATTATTTTATTATTTATTTCAAGTTTTTGAAAGATTATGGATCGTAAATTAATAATAGATTTGTTTTAAATTCATAAAATTCTTCAATTACGTATAATGCTTGTTTTACCACTGAGAATATGGGACATAAATTATGCAAAAATTTATACTTTTGTATTAGAAACTTTAATTGAATAGGTATGTTCATGTAAAGTTTTCATTATTTAGTAGAAAGGAAAATGATAAACAAAATTGTTATTAAGAGGCCAGTGCCCCTTTTTACCCGAATACAGCAAAGCCAAAAGGAAGGGTTATGATTTTAGCAGTCTATGTACCTATGCATGTTTTGTGTTCCACCGTAGCGCCTAAACTGCTGAACCAATTTTGATGAATAAGGTATCAATAGATTCGTAATCATGGCCCGGGTGACATAGGCTATATAAAGTTCCCTAAATTTATTTAGTATGGTGGATTTTTTAGTTTTAACTAGTGTTTCATCCCGTTATGTTATTTTGTCAAAAATCCGTATTTATTCCAACATGCCTATTCCATCACACAATTTCCGTATTCCCAACCTAACTCTAAAAATCCAATTTAACTTCCAAACATGCTTAAAATTTCACGTCACCGGCAAGCTCAAGTGTGCCCAGAAAATTGGAAGCATGCACTATCTACCGATCTCTAGGCGAAGTACCGCATCCGTCACCTGAAGTACCACCTAGTACCGCGAAGTACCGCCGAGAGTACTGGAGAATGTGAAGAACATCAGAGAACTCTTGAGAATGACGGAGACACTGATAGACTTTGCTGAGGGACTTTTAAATTTGAAGTCTCAAAAATAGATGTGGGTATTTATAGATTTAGCTTTGAAGGTAGGTAGGTTGGTTTTGTCTTAAACCCTAATCATTGTGGGTTTGATTTTGTACTGTGTTACCCATCGTGGGTATGATTCTTGATCGCAAGAGTAGTAAAAAAATATGTGGTTTTGAGACTAAGTACCTATAGCTTTTTGCCCTCAAATATTTTTTTTTAGGTATTCTAGTCTATCTAGCTAGAGCAACTATCTAACTTAGAGGTTTATCATTAATTAAATAGATCATTTTTATAAAAAGCTTTGTAGGTAAATGGTCAATCCTAGCCAGTTTGCAGTCTAACGTCATAAGTCACAAAATATATCGGGTTATAATGAAAACATTGTTTAAAAGAACAACGTTAATATTTCAAGAAAAACAGTTATGTGGGCATCTGACGACATCAATTCACCAAAGATATCTTTACAACTACACATCTAACAACAGATTACTTACAACTTTATTCCGAAAACAATAAAGTTGATTTTAGTTGGCAATGATTATTCAAGTATATCTTAAGGTGGGTACTATCTGTTCTCACGTACTTCTCACGGTAGGTATGTGATTTATCGTGAATGGAGGAGCTAGGCGTCGGGAAGCGTAGGCGTTGGCAACTCGTTACCGTGTCCCGAATACACCGGGTGCTTCAACGCCATTAAAATATTATGTTTGTGTCAGATTTGTGCGCGTGAGATGAATTATTATGAGGTTTTGAATGTCGAAGCAGTCAGTTTCGGGTTAGATAAATGTTGCCGTAATGTAACTAAGAATCGTTTTCTAATTTTAACGGTCTGTAGACTTAGGCCTACTTGCAACACATGTCACTAAAAACATTAGCGCTAAACTAATTTACCTAAAACATTATTCTATTAACTGTTAATCGTTTGATGATGTCAGAGGGAGGGGCCTGTGGCTAAGTAATAACAGTCGCAAGGGTCGATTAATCAGGTTAAGCTACGCTTGCCGCGGTTGGTCCGTGGATGAGCGACCATCTTTACATACCAAGACCGTGCCTCGAAAAGCACGTTAAGCCGTTGGTCCCGGCTGTCATTCGCGGATCTTTTTCAGTCGTTACGGGTCGTCAGAAGCCCGAAAGTCTATCCAGTCTTACCTCGGGGTATCATGTTACCCAGTAACTGGGTTGTAGAAGTCAGATATAGGCAGCCGCTTCATGTTAAATACTGGTATTCAGCTGCATTTGGTAAGACTGGAAGCCGATCCCAACATACATGGTTGCGAAAAGGCTAGCCAGATGATGTTTGAAGATGTTAGAGACAGAATGTTTTGAATACAATTAGCATTAAATGATTGGGCCTTAGTGTAGGCAAATTTTGCGGTGCAGAGTAAGCATTGTTATATGCCTAGATGCTCTATACAAAGTCAACACGCAGTTGCTGCCTTTCAAAAGCTTTGCTAGTAAACTATTCAATACTATGACCTCCTTGAAAAGACATGCTTAGGTAATAAGTATTTAACACCATTTGTTGCCTAAATATTGTTTGCAGATTTATTACCACACAAGGGCTTATTTCTATTCACATAAAACCTCATTTTATTAAGCATCTATTATAGCTCAATTGATAACACCCACACTTTTCTTAAACACTGTTTATTCAATCGAAAAACCCAATATTTAACCTTAATTTTCATAAGCACTTCAGTCAATAAAAAAGATGATTTATTAGTAAACATTGCCGCTGTTTGCGAATTTCAAAACATTAAAGATATCAAATAGAGAATTTCCCATAGCACTCAATATGAACCTTATTCGAATTAAACATGAAATAATATTTACTTTGGCTGACAGGTACACATTTTCTATTATTTGTTTTGTTCCTCTTCATAAATGATATTAGCAGGTCGTTGTCAGTCGCTGTCAGCCATGCCATCTCATAAATCCATACATTATCGAAGTTAAGGCTGGTACTAATTACGCGCACCAAACGCCAGAAAGACGCGCGTGCAAGCGATACACAACAAACTTTACATGTTTTTTCTAGACTGCCTCGTTGGTCTTGTGTTCACAAGCGCTACTGCTGAACAAAGTGTTATTGGATTTTTCTATTAGGAATTTCTCAGTAGCAGGCCGGAGTCTAGATTTATGGGTTGATGGCAATAGGCTCGCCCCCTGTCACTGGCGAAATGTGGGTGTAGGTTCTAAGTATGTAGGTACACCTCTGTCTATCCCCTCGGGGAAAACAAGCGTGATGAAATGTGTCTCATCATCTGCCTAGCCTTTTCCCAACTATGTTAGGGTCAGCTTCAAGTCTAACCGGATGCAGCTGAATTCCAGTATTTCACATGGAGTGACTGCGGCTATTTGACCTCCACAACCCAGCTACTAGGTAATACGATACCCCTTGGTAATGAAATGTGTCTATCAATTTTAATTAATCTACGTTACGAACTGATTTCATATAACTTAGCTGAAACAACTGAAGTTTTGACCATGCAATCAACCTTTTGCTAAGAAAACGCGAACACGTGAGAACGCAACGAAAACGCGGCGCGGTTAGAAAATCTAGTGTTCTAGCGAGCGATAGGTTTTAGTGCGCACCTTAAAACATTATTTCTGATGCGATAAGTACCAAATAATAATATATTGTTTTATCTTCTTATACCAAGTGTTAACAGGTACTTGATGATGCTTGAATGTTGAAGTTTCAAAATGCTGTTGTACCGCTGTACGAAGAACATACGTAGATGGTTGGAAACAAACCTTTTTAAATGTTAATGGGTTTACAAACACAGCCTGTGTGGGTGAAGAGTTCAGGTTAAGTGACATTATATTATCATCGTGATATCTATGAAAACTCGTTCGTAGGTTATTTTTTAAAGGCTCCCCCTCTCGGTAAAAAGGAGTGGGTCGTAATCCACCACGTGGGCCCAGTGCGGGTTGGTAAATGACACATGTCTTCGAATGTTTGGTCCAAGAACATCGCAGTTTCCTTAGAGCGGTTCTGCACTACATCCGATCCGAATCCAAATTAAAGATCCGACTTCAATCCGAAGGCATTTGCGGATTCGAATCGAATGTAGTTCAGAACCGCTCTTAAGAGGTTTTCCTTCATCGTTTTGAGAGCAGTGCAAACATAATTTGTTTTTTATTACGAAAATAAGTTTTAAATGTTCTAACTTTAAAAGCTCCCATGTTCTCTGTACCGCTACAAGCGCCGAATTTTCACACTAAAAAAAGCTCGTTTCCCAGCAATTATTTTTATACAAAGTTACTTAGTTTTATGTACAGAATGCATAGATGACGGCTTCGTGAGGACTTTTCACAACCTGTATATAAAACATATTATTAGAGTTGGCATGCGTTAGCGCAGAACCGTACTAATACCTACCAACAAACAAAGCCATAACATAAAGAAAACGATCAACATTGTGTAACAGATAACGTTGGTGTTAACGCGACAAGATAAGCGTGTTGATGTTGGATGCAGTCACACCCACATAACGATAATAGTTGAACATGTTGTTGGAAACCGCCTCCTTGTCGTCGCAGGCGCAGGTGGCTTTTAGATCTGATTCTGGTACTCAAAATAGAGTGAAGTAGTACTTCTTATCTTGTTAGGAAATCAATTGTGTCCCGGTATTTTGAATTGTCCGTAGTGGTGTAAGATTCGTTCAATAGGTGTAGGATAGCCCAAATGAATCGAGTGAATGTCTTAGCACCCCATGTATGCAGAGAGGTGAGACGATCAGAGAAGCATCTCATTAAGATTTTTTGAGATTCATAGATTATTCAACATGTTCATCCCATTTCTCCTTTCTTCTCCAAATCGTTAAAAAAAGCTCAACCTGTTTTTGCGTCCCAATATTTTAAATTTAATAGGGAGTTACTCCCATGTTTTCACATGCCTTAAGTTTCCAAGAACATAATATACACCAACATTATCGTTCATGCAAAATATGACTTGAAAATACTGTCTACAGGACCCCTCAAGTCTTACACAGTGTAAGACTTGAGGGGTTCTGTCTAATCTAAGTCTTAGATTCTTATCTATCTAAGGACTAAAACTCAACACCAACTATAGATATTTATTATCCCAACGACAAGAGATTTATTTAGTATTGTGTAACAACACTAATAGTTGACAACATTAGTGTGAATGTCACAATACTACGATAAGCCCGTGGAGGCAGTCGCGTCGCACCCACATAGTACGTGATAATCGCTTAGAAATACTTGAGCTTTGTCGAGGAGCGTTTGCACCTAAGTTTCGGATAGAATCATTTAAGTTATTGAGGTATGAGGAACAGGGTGTAAAGTTCACTCATACTCTATAGAAAAGGGAGGATTCTCCGACCAGACGGGTGTTGTGTCCGGCGGGCAACTGCCCGATGATTCATGTCGGGCCGTTGTATCTATGTTAGTTGCGCGGTAAACTCTGCTTGCGAGATGCAGGATTTGCGTGACGTCAGTAGGACGCGTTGTTCGCATGTGGCGTTGTAGATACCGCTACAATGTCAAAAGTTTTTAGAAAGATCGCGGAAAAAATAGGTACTGACATGCACACATCATATTATAGACAAACACACAAAAATATAGGCGATACGAGTCGAATTCCGATTGTCCTTATGATAAAAGATTTTTTAAATATTCAAACATACAGCATTAGTAAAACCAATTACAGACACTTTTGAATTTTCAAGGAGTCTGTCAGTCAGAAAGATGAAGCTAGTTGCCCATTCCAAAGCGTAGTAGGATCCTATGGAGAAGAACGTGCAAGAAACTCCACGGACACTCTTTTAAATCAAAATTTTGTTCTTCTTCTACTTTATATCTGCATTCCTCATATGGCTAGGCAGAGGTAATGCAAAACAGATGGACTATTCTGCAAGGCCTCATTTCTGAATGAGCTCTTCAGTTGATTAATGTCAAATCTTTTCATTCAAAAACAGAAAAGATTTTACAGAATACCACTGTTTAGATCCAGAAACATTATTCAGTAACCATGAATTTAAATTCGAATGGCATCAAGGTGTAATGTGCGATGATTTATTTCGGAAACATGAAAGTTCGTTTACGAGTTAATTGTGTCCGATCACTTCAGTGAAGTTCGAAGTCACATTCAAAGTGACCTTTACAGAATGACACTAATGGACTATAGGACCTGTCAAATAACCATGTCCAAGTCACATAATGTTGTTACAGACATCCGTTTACTAAAAGGAAGACATGTTAATGCTACTGGCGACATCCTAATGGATGTGTTAAATATTTTCTAGAACCCAGCTGATATACGAGTATAAAAATAAACATATTTATGTTAGTCACAAAGTATGCGCTTGTTCAGCACTAGGAGGAGATAGAAAATAGTGACTAATTTAATAGTTTTGAGATGCAAGTCATCAACATCTATTTAACCTTTTTCCAACTATGTTGGGTTCGGCTTCCAGTCTAACTGGATGCTGCTGAATACCAGTATTTTACACGGCCCGACTGCGTATCTGACTTCTACAACCCAGTGGACAACCCCCCCCCCCTGGTATGACTGGTTGTCAGACTTTTGGGCTTCTGACGACCCGTAACGACTGTCAAAGATCCACGAATGACACTCGGGACCAACGGCTTAACGTGCTTTCCGAAGCATGGAAGGGGTCCTTGTATGTAAAGATGGTCACCCATCCACGGATCAACCGCGGCAAGCGTAGCTTAACCAAGTAACAACAGCCGCACGGGTCAATCAATATGCGATTGACCCTTACTTACCCACAAGCCTCTTAGTTTTGAGAAGCAAGTGTTGTGACAAATTCATATCACACCACGACATGATACACGTCATGTCTGATGGCTCCAATAAGTGTTTACTTTCTTTCGATTAAGTTTACCTAATAACTGAACTTAAATTTTAAGTTATTGGGTTCTCATTAACAGTCCAGAGTTTGGAAGTTGGCGGTGTGTTACCTCCGTGCATCTGAAAGTACGTTAAGCCGTTGGTCCTGCGCCTGACCTCTCTCCGGTCGAGTCGGATTGCCGTCCCTGAGGACTACGAGAATGAGGGAAGAGAGAGTGCACCTGTGTCTGCATTTCTCTATGTTTATATCTTCCAAAAAATCCTAGCCTCGAAAAAAAAGTGATTTTTTTGAACCAAACTAAATAGTAGTGATGAGCCGACTATGGGCTTTGAAAATCATTGACCAGCTATAGTGACGAAACTATTGGATATATTCAAAAATACATGTAATTCTAAGTCATGTCGGATTACAGGGGGCGCCGGATTAGACAGGGGCCGGATTATCGGGGGTCCACTGTATTTGATTGCATTTGAATATTTAGACTGAGAATGACATTAAAATGATAAAAAGTTAATTTAAATAAAACGGCAGCAGTTCAATTTGTTGTCATCTCCGCCTTGTAAGTGAATAAATAACACGAAATATTTATCGACACATTTTTCTCATAAATCAAATTCCAAATGTGAACTTTCGTATTCAATCCATAATATCAAAGCAACCATCAGTTTTGAGGTTAGAATAACATTATTTTTAGAGAGTTGCTATGCCAGTCGTTTGAATGGGGCACGGCGCAGTACATCTGTTGCGCGTGGGCCGGAATAGTGTCAAGCGGAGCGGTGCAAGCGCAGCCATTAAGAAACACGATGTTACCGGTGTATAACAGTCTTTATTGGAAGGTTACTTTATACTGTGAGGCTTACATGGAATGGAGGCTAAATGGTAATGCAATTAAAGGGATATAGGAGAATTGATTCCCACAACCATCCTTTGATAAAGGCGACATGTTGCGACATTGAGAAAATAAATCTTGATACTTATTGAAACGAAATGTTGGTAGGGGAAGACCAAAGAAAAGATAGATGGACTGCTTAAATGATGATGTGGTTAGAAAGGGGGTGACTACCGAGATTACGACTTATAGAAAAGTATGGATGAAAAAGTCATGTTGCGCCGACCCAGGACATTAAGAGCAGGACAATGATGATGATGATGACTTATTGAAACGAAACATTGAAGTTAAAGGAGAATCAATCACTGTGTCATTTATTTATTTGTGTGTGTGTGTCGGTTCTTTAAATAAAACTGTTTAAAACAAATAAATGTTAAAGACACAGTTTGTATACAAGGTGTTTTTAATATATCCCATAACTCTAGGGTATGAATGACACCATATCAAATAATCAACTGGCATATGAGTTATTTTTCAATTATCATTTTTTTTTGTTTTTATTTTTTATAAAAACTAATTCGACAAAGTCACGGTTATTAATATAAAACACCCTCACGTGAAATATAACAACGTCGCGTTTTCTTAGCATTAAATATGAATGGTTGGTTTGAATGACAATGAATTACTCGTATTTATCAATGAAACTTAGATACATGATATCTTCGAAACTATGCATTTTTGGATCACATATTCTAGGACTTTTTATATTATTTTTGCTTATAGAATATAACCCTAGAGTTATGGGATATAAAAAAAACACGTTTTATACACATACTTGAGAAAATGAACAACACTTTATCGTCACTTTCCTCGTCATATATTATTCAAGGTGTTTTTGCAGAAAAAACTCATTTCAAACACGACACTAATAGTTGAAACAAAACAAAATGTGACAGAATAACACATTTTATGAAAAAAACACGTGTTTTTCCACCCTTGACCTTGTTTCAGAGAGTCCAGACGGGCACCAAATAAGTACGAAAAATTAACAGAATTTATGATTTATTGCCAGCTAAGATTAAACAATCCATAACAAAATAATTTAAGGCTAATGAAAGCCTTCAAGTATTTAGTTATGCCTGCAGTTTTATATTTAACACAAGCCGTCGATCGCATCACAGTTAAATAGCACATTCAATTCAATAATTGAACGCTGAACAGACAACTACATCTCTAGCCTTTCAATAGAAATAACGGAAACCTGTCGAACCTCCCAGTGTTGCCAGCGAATCGAAAATAAACATTTTACCGAACATTTTGTCATAAAATAAGGTTTACGTAATTTCCGACACGACGTGGCTTTTCCATCGATTTAAAATGGCGTCGTTCAGAAAATAGTACAGAACTGTTTATTGAATGAATATTTGCAGCCACTGATTTCTATTTCGAATAAAATGCATTACGGCATCTTCGGTAAATCAGTTTAGGTCTTTATTGGTGCCTAAGCTGATTTTATGTTAAGAGTTTTGTGCTTTTTAAGGGTTCCAACCCATAAAGAAAAACGCGGAACCTTTAACACATCAGTTTCTAGTCCATTTTTCAATAGAAGCCAAAAACCCTTTGTCAGAAACGTTTAAAATCTAGTGGCAATCTCATCTCAGAGACAATTAATGTCAAAAATCCTATAACATTTTTGACAGATTAGGACTGGGATTAGAAGACGACCATTATTAAAAATATGGAAATTCCCCCACACATGGATTTTAATTCTTTGGTCGTATAAAAAGGACTTAAGAACCTAAGTGTCTTTTACAACAAACTCAAAAAAAGTCAAGTTATAAAAATCAATTCAATTTAGCCCAAGAAAAATATGTCAGTTTTTAAAAGGATAAACACGATACCAGTATATCTAAGTTATAATTAGTGAAATAAGTCATAAATAACATAGATTTCATATTAATATACGATATAAAATAACACTTTAATGATAATTTTCCAGGTTCTGAAAAGATATGTCAGTTTTTAAAAGAATAAACACGACACGAACATAATCATCTAAGTTTTAATGGGTGAAAAAAGTCATAAATAATACAGATTTTATGTTATACTTATTAAAGAACAAAAAAAAAACATTAAAAAACAAACAAAAAGACATAAACGGGAGTTAATTTTCCAGGTTCTAGAAAAAAAATCATTCAGTTTTTTTCTTTAACACAAGCACACAACCCTTGAAATACAATACCGTTCACTCCATGAGTTTGTCACACCCCCTATATCGTTACAAAACCCTATCACTTTCTCTCACGTGTAGGTACTTAAATAAATTCCTTCAAAACGTCTCCACGCCCATCAGAAAACTTAAGGCACACACGTAAGGAGTAAGAAAGGAAAATTGGTAAAAATCCACGAATGAAAGAAAGGGTGGCTCCACATGTCAACGTGATGTGAGGGCGGGGCTTCACACCCTTCAAGGTATTTTTCTTATTCTTACGTAATACCTTCTAAGGAAATATACGGATAAGTAGGTATTATCTATTCTATCTTGTGATATGTATTTGGTGTAACTAAGGAAATTTTAAATGAGGTTTAACACAAGCTGTGGCAATCTAATCTATCGTAAGCCACAATTATATTTACTAGCTGCGCCCCGCGCACCTAAAAAGTAACCTATGTCCTAATCCACGTTATGGTCTACCCATGTGCCAAATTTCATCCAAATCCGTTCAGACTTTTTAGCGTGAAAGCGTAACAAACAAACATACATAAAATCAAATATTTTCTCTTTATAATATTACTAACTGCGCCCCGCGGTTTCACCCGCTTAAGTGTCGATCCCGTGGGAATATTGGGTAAAAAAATATCCTATGTATTAATCCTGGTTATAAACTATCTGTGTGCCAAATTTCATCCAAATCCGTTCAGCTGTTTGTGTGTGAAGAAGTAACAAACATATAAACACACACAAACTTTCGCCTTTATAATACGAGTATCAGTGTGATTTTTGATTTGCATTCGTTTACTGTTTGGGGTAAAGTACAACGAACTTATCTATGAACTATTTAACCATACAATTACGTATCAAAAGAGACTACAAAGAGCCGATTCCGAAATTATCTTCAACCATATTTATGGCGAACATAAATAGCCTTTTACCCATAACAGGAACCTAAAGACTAACTAAATCGTAGAATGCAGAAGTTAATTTGCAAAAACACAGTAACTGTTACTTACAATGTTGTTAACAATCAATTACAATTTAAAAAATATAATCGCCATCGCAAATGTGTAGTCAACATCTTACTCCAAAGAAACGGGCGGTGCCGCGGGGCATGCGAACTTAACCCTTCGAATAACACACACATTTATTACAAAGCCTTCAAAGTTTTTACACAGTTAAATACCAATTTATTATGCGTACATATATTTAGGTACGATAATTCTTTGCCCTTATTAAGTTGCAACGACAAAAATGCCATTACAGTCCACCCATGTAAAAATATTGTTAATACTTGCGAGTAACTGGATACAGTCATAACAAGCTTTTTAATTGACAGCATATGTACGTACAACAAGCGAAATTTTATAAATTTTATACGACAAACATGATTGTGACGTAATATCATATACAGGGCCAAATTAAATCAGCTAGAGAAACTTTGCAGATGTGGTGGGAATCGATGTCTAAATACGATAAAATCACAATATAAAATATTTGATGTTTTTTGGGGGTCAACGGCCGCTGCGAGTGTTGTTACTTTAAGTATGAGTTGCGAAAATCTGTTTTCTTTGGTGTTACCTATCGTGTTTAGATATCGATACTTCTGCGAAGTATACACAAAAAACTGATGTTTCAAGTGACTACTACTAACTGCGGTCGATAACCTCACAAAAAAAGTCATCAAATTAACTTTTTTTTTTGTTTTGTCGTGTTTAAATATCGATACTCATTTTGTCTGCGAAGTTTCGTTAGCTAATTTAATCTGACCTTGTATTAACATGAACAAAAGGACTGTAAATTTCAAAGTTAAGATAAAAAAAAAACAGCTCTCATTAAATATGTCGAGCAAGGTTATAAATAGACTTTAATGAATAGAAAACGTTTGTAATAAGACTTGACCTGGGTCAATGAGACCCTAAGAGGTCCTGGGAAATCTTCTTTATGTACTGAACCGTGTTTATGACCTTTATGAACATTAGAATTATCATAGAAGGCGATATAATGCAAATTTTAGAAGTAAAGTTTCTCTTTTATTAGTCGTAGGTGCAACTTGGGTGCTAAATACACAACACTGCTTGCTACACTAAATGCTATACTATGTTAGGCGATAAGTAATAATTGGAGCCTTGGAGATGCGATAGAAACTTAGCATAAGCATAGCATAACCAGCCTAGTTCCCACTGCTGGGACACAGGCCTCCTCTCTTTGAGAGGGAGTTTGCCTTAATCCACTACGCGGGCCCAGTGCGGGTTGGCAGATGTCACATGTCTTCTAATTTATGGTTCAAGGAAAACATCGTGAGAAAACCAGCATGTTCTATAGAACATGTTTTCCATGTACAATCATGCTTAATGGAAAATTGACCCATTTTTAGATAGGTCAGAATTGAGTTACAGATTTTTTTTTACTCAGATGTCATCAATAGTTAATCATAGATGTTCAAAATACAAGAATTCATGATTAATTAATAATCAAATCAAATCAGTTTTAATTGTATGCGTCAACAAGTAGGATAAGTCCTCATAGCAAGATCTTCTTTTGCGATGTCCTAAAAATCGTCTTTTTTGAGTTAAGTCAGCATTTCATTAAGCATGCTTTTCCTTCATCGTTCTGGTAGTAGTGGTGATGAAGTAATTTATACAAAATAGAGTGCCTGTCTGGGTTCGAACCTACGACCTACAACTCGTAAGTCGCGACCGTACGAGTGAGCCACCACTGCTCCGATGGAAACTTAAACAAATATAAAGGTGTTAAAAATGTATCAAACTGGAAAACGTGCTTACAATAGTTTCTGCCATTTCTTAAAATGTATATTTTAGTAAATACATAAAGACGTCTTGCCTAGCAGGTATATAAAGTGTTCTATGCAGTGTTACTAATCGCTTGTCAGATCCTAAGTGAAAACGTGCATATTTATTGTATTTCTATTGATCTTACTGGCATGAAAACTATTCCATCAAAGTATTATGTTGAAATACCCCGTTGGTCCAGTGGTAGCAAGCAGAACTACTGAGCATGAGGTCCTGGGTTCGATGCCCAGGACCTCATGCTCAGTAGTTCTGCTTCGGGCAAGGTGTTAATGGGTTTTCCACCTGGAATTTCTTAGTAGCAGCTTGGAGTCTGGGCTTGTGCTCGGTTGATGGCAATAGTCTCGCCCCCTATTACATAACTGGTGAAATGTTAGACACATCTGCCCAATCCTTTGGGGTAACAAGGCATGATGATATGTTATGTTGAGCTTTGAAAGAAAGCTTATACAAATATAATCTTTAGCCGATTACTGCTATAAATCGCAACAAATCCGCGTAGCTTCACACATGAAGTGTACAAAAACTTTTCTCACAAACTCATAATACAAGTTAGCTATTTATCTAACTGACTAGTAATATTTAACTGAATAATAAGGTGTTGTATCAGCTATAAAGCTAATGGGGTCGCGGCATTCAAAGTTCAAGTTTATAAATGTGACAGCCCTTTAGAGAAATCGTGGTTTTATTTCTAGAAGTTACTTAATCTCTTTGTTTTCGTACATAATTTTAATAATTGTAATGATAAATGATTTATTTTCTGTAAGTAGGTTTGTGCAAACACTTTTACACGTCAATGATATTTTTTTTAAGCTAAATGAGGTCGGCGTTTCCTATCCGACTACTCTGAGAAGAAAGGCCGAAACAAACCGAGAGGTAAAGTCCAGACAAAATCTGGGTCAGATCATGTGATGACCATATAGATTGGTGTCTGAAATGGTCGTTTGAGGAAAGAACCACACAGATTTAGCGGACCTGTCCAGTCAGTGCACGCATTTGTCCAAAATCGTGCAGCTCAAATCAGAACTTGAGGTTGTAGTGTGTAGGTTTCTAATAAAACTATATGGCAACCGTTATGGTTATGTAGTACCTATCTAGGTTTGAACTACACAAAATGGTTTCCAATGCCAATTCCCGTAATCAAAAACGTTCAAAATCTAGTCGCAATCTCATCTCAGCGACAATCAATGTCAAAAATGTAGGGAAATTAGAGGTATTTTTGACAGATTGAGACCGAGATCATATTGTGAATTGGCCCCTTCAGTTTTTGTAGGGAACTACATTTTATTTATTTATTAAAACTTTATGCACAAGAATAAACATACTGTACAAAGGCGGACTTAATGCCTGAGGCATTTGAGTGATGCAGAGACAAAACATGGCAGGTGCAACATACAGGATAAATAGCATTTTCAAATACTTAGGCTATTTTTCCTTATACCCTTAATTACTTTTCCTTATTTTAATACTTGATCTAATACCACTTTACTTACTTTTTTACTTGAAATAAATGTCCTAAAATGTACTAGCTACACTAGTCTTAATGGAATCCCATTAATGTCAAAAGTTAAGTCATCTAATGAAAGTACAAAGTCATAAAAAGTTTATGACACCTAGTAAATCTCCTTGGAGTATCTATATAATTGAAATTGTATCTTGTTATTAATAATGTTATTCCAATTTTATCCCAATTCTATACAATTTTGTTAAATTTCATTTAATTTTATCTTGTCTAGTTTTATGTTATTTAACCTAATTTTATTATTGTAGGTACTAGCAGCGCCTCGCGGTTTCACCCGCATAAGTTTCGGTCCCGTGGAAATATCGGGATAAAAAGTATCCTATGTGTTAATCCTGGTTATAAACTATCTGTGAGCCAAATTTTATCTAAATCCGTCCAGTAGTTTTTGCGTGAGTAACAAACATCCATCCATCCTCACAAACTTTCGCATTTATAATATTATTAGGATTAGTAGGAGTAGGATGTGCAATTACTAGTATTGACCGATAATTCTTATGCGTGGTGCAAACTGTAAATAATCGTATAGTGACTTTTTGATTTTGGTCTTTTTATACATTTGTAACATATCCATTATCCATTCTTTTCATCTGTTCTTTCCATTCAAAACTTGATTGCACCTTACCTTTTAATATTATTATACCCACCTACTAATTGAGTCATCAGCCATTTGTCCATAAAGCTCTTTTACCACATTTCTGATTCTCTCGATTTATAACTTTCTCGGGAGCGACTCACGCGCACAAGTTATGATCGATAAATGTAATCTTTTTGTAAATTATTGAGTCCTTGGCTCCTTATATGACAGGAGTTATTTATACGTGATAGTGCATGTAGATTATAGTACAGTAGATGGCTGATATAAAATAAACTGAAGTCTCATCGAAACTCGTTAAGAGAACCAACATGCATGACAACATCTAGCATGAATATTAAAATGGTTGTTCGTCATCTCTGCCTACCTTGGTGTTGGGGTAAGTTCGGCGCTGTGATAACACCGTAAGAATCAATTTCCTGGCTAATTTGGCAATATTTTTTAATGCTGACAACATTGTTCCTGCGCCGAAATGCTTGCATCCTAACTGGCTCATAATAAGTATAATAAAAAAATATGTTAAATTTTTTTAATTATCTGGTAGTTAGTGTCTATCTGAACGGAGTAAGTACCTACTCCAAAAAAAAATCAAATATATTTTTTTCCAAATATAACGATGGACCAATGAATGAGATCTTTGGACAGACGAGATAAAAAAAAATGGCGCTAAGGACAACGGAAAACGTAAGCCTATATCCAAACCTAAGCCTATATACCTACCCAAACGCCTTAACTAAATATAAAGAAAACATATTATCTTTAAAACTTTTTTTTTCATGGTTAGGTAATAAAGACTATTTTATTTATATATTATAAATAGCTGCACCCCGCGGCTTTACCCGCATAATTTTCGATCCCGTGGGAATAAACGATTTGAGATTTGAGATTTAATATCGGGATAAAAAGTAGCCTATATGTTAACCCAGGGTGTCAGCTACATCCATACAAAATTTTATCAAAATTGGTCCAGCCGTTTGAGCGTGAAGTAGTAACAAACATATAAACACACACACTCACAAACTTTCGCATTTATAATAATTATTAGTGTGAGTGTGTTAAATGCCTGAATTTTTAAGAAACGACTTTCTCTTCTATGAAATATTAATTTTTAAATAAACCTTTGAGTTCTACAAAATATGTAGCACAAAATATCGTAACTAAAACGCGAAGCAGGTACCAACGCAAGCTAAAGCTAGCTGCAATAAAAGTGAAATTTCTCCGCCCAAGCGAAGTAACCGAACGCTTAACTACGTTAATTTAGTCGGCCATACTTATTAACGATGCTAAATAGCAATTTGAGAGTTAATGATCATCAATAATGTTAAAAACATGACAGTTTATCGGCAGCTTGGTTGCGAGACATCAATTAACCGTTATAAATAAACTTTTTTGGCCACCATCTTAAATTTTCGACTTGTGATCTGAGATATCGTTGTCCAAAAAGTATTTTTATGGTTATTATCGGTGTATCAGAGGTTTAAGTTTGGAGGGAAAGGTTATTGCTAAAGGTATTTTAAATCTAAAATGTAAAAGAACATCTGGAGGCTAATTTTATTCTCGCAACTTAAAACGTTCAAAATCTAGTTGCAATCTTATCTCAGCGACAATCAATGTCAAAAATGTAGGGAAATTAGGGGTATTTTGACAGATTATCGAAGAAGTCTGACAACCGGTCCAAGAGGTATCGTATTGCCCTGTAAATGGGTTGTGGTCTAAATCTTTCCCTACATTCTGACAAGTTTTTGACATTTGTTTGTCGCCGAGATAAACTGCGACTAAATTTTGAACGTTTTAAATTACGAGAATTGGTATTTTGGTCATTGTGATACCAGACAACACAAGGTTGAAACCAGTCTGAAATAGTAGTGACAGCCACGTGTATTGCAATGATATGGATTCCATAAAGATAAACTAGCAACATTATCCAAGTCATAACATATCACACGGCGTCAACAATCACAACAGCAAAATCTGGACACAACACATCACAGCGCTCAATTTTCTCCGCTCGAAAAACTACAATAGCCTCTGTCTCCATATGTCACCATTCCTATCCCACAAGCATACTCAAGTTGTAAACAAATGTGACCATAGGAATACGATACTAACAAAAATTTACGACGAATCGTAAAAATCTTTGGGCATATCGACAGCCGATCTCACGAAATTATCTCCACGGGAAAATGTCTTAACTCCCAAATACAACACACTGCAATTAGAAGTTTACATGCAAGAAGACAAAGTAAAATTTTGAGTAACAGACAATGGTGGTTAGAACCTTTTGTTTTTCGGTATATATTTAACAAGAATGTGTGAAAGGGGGCAGGAAAGAGGGGTAACATATGTAGGCGGGTTACGTTAAGAAAAATCGTGATATACTCATCTTTGCTACTATTGGCGTAGATGGGGTCACCTATAGCAGGGAGGTGGGTACTATAAATATGTTTCGATCGTAAGGGATTAGGGAACGTATGTATGTTTTCAGGATAGTTTTATACAATGCAAGCACACCTTCAGCTTTGATTTCTGTTTAGATTTTATGAAAAAATTTAGTACAATGATGTTTAAGACGTAGATTGCATAGAGATATGAAAATCCTTAGTAAAACGAAAGAACTAAAATCTCCTTGAGCGTAATTAACTAAATACTCTATTAACAAATACATACAGCTGCCAATATACATGACTCGCCTATATCTCAAGCAAGACTGGACTCACATTGAACCATTTGAATATGAGAATATCCATCCACATTGCAATCTAATATTTCACTTCTACTTCGCTACAATAATTGTTAGGCTCTGTATCTTTCATGTCCTCTCAGACACCATATTATTAAGTACTTCGGGATGAAGTTCTACCACTACAGGGGGACATATCTAATGAACAAGCTACCCCTCATCGAATCGTAGACCGTAGCCATTGGGACTGGTAGCCGTTGCAGCAAAAGAGTAGCACAATCAGCCTATAATATTCTCATTGCTGGGACACAGACCGCCTCTCTGTGAGAGGGAGTGGGCCATAATCCACAACTCGGCCCAGTGTGGGTTGGGGTAATAAAAAATGTTTAGTTCTAGGACATGCATGGCTTCTCACGACGTTTTCCTTCGCCGTTTTGAGAGCAGTGGTGATGAAATTAAATACACGAAGTGCCTGCTAGGCTCGAACTGACAATCTACAACTTATCAGTTGTAGCCGATACCCTGTGCCACCACTTTTCTCATGATATAACAGAACCTTAATGACCCATTCTGACAAATCCCATTTACATTCCTCTCTAACAACCCTCCCTTAATCAGAACCAGCATTCGAATAAAAATAAATAACAAACGAAACTTTTTATGTTCCGAAGTGATATTAAAAACCTCTTAGCGAATATCGAAGAGATTTCATTTTCAATACATCTCATATTTTTCATACTGCGCGGATGACATATCACCGTGGATCATAATTTAGTACCATAGCCATGGAAAATTGAACTCTATCTAGTGAAGTTAGGGTTGTTTTTCGAATGGGGGTGTGAACAATCCCTCTGTGATTCCATACGATTTCACCCAGTAATGATTTGGTTGGTAATGAGGGAGACGCGCGTAATATTCTGAGAGTAAAGTGGCGGAATATGGTAAGGATGGATAGGGAATGTTGTTTACTTTAGCCAAAAGTACGTATGTGGGCGTGGGAACGTGGTTTTTCGTTAGGTTTTTGGGCTTGTTTCCAGTTTTTTTATCAACGTAACTGTTCTGTCTGTTTTGTGTAACTATTGAGAAAACCATATTTCCAGGTTCTATATATACATACAGATTAAAAAGTTGTAAGTATTACCAAATAATTTTTGGTACTGTACCTAATCAAATGATGATGATGAGTAAAAGTAGTGGCAAAAAACACATTAAAAGTCTCTTATTTCAGGAAACCTCGAAGATATTACTATGGATGATAACATAGTTGAAATAAACTTTGAGTTTACATAGAATTAATTTCTCGGAAAAGTGAAATCTTTTCTAAAAATATTTTAATGAACTCCTATCCACGTTGCTACAATCCACGGAGGAAAACATTCGTTCCTCCGGAGTTTATTATCGCTGTTATTGCTTCCATACGTCAACAGACTTCTTTGCTTTATATATAGATACTTATAATATCAGCAAATATATTGGATTAACGAAATTAATCGTAAACAAGCAATTGCAGAGTTTATTGGGCGATATTTCAACATTGAACTGATTTAAAGGAGTGAATGATAACAGGCGTTCATTCAAAATATGATAAAGATTAAGTATGTGTAATACTTTAATTCGTTCAGGTTGGAAAATAAACTTGAATGAGAAAAATGAAAGATCAAGAATCATAATTAATACTAATGATATTTGATCTGCCTAGCCTTTTCCCAACTTTATTGGGGTCTGCTTCCAGTCTAACCAGATGCAGCTAAATACCAGTATTTTACATGAAGCGACTACCTATCTGACCTCCACAACCCATAGTTACTGGGTAATACGATATCCCTTGGTAAGACTGGTCGTCCGATTTTCGGGCTTCTGACGACCCGTAACGACTGTCAAAGATCCACGAATGACAGCCGGGACCAACCGCTTAACGTGCTTTCCGAGACACGGAGGGGTCTTGGTATGTAAAGATAGTCACCCATCCACGGACCAACCGCGGCAAGCGTAGCTTAACCTGATCGATCGAACCGTGTGGCTGTTATTACTTAACCACAAGCCCCTCTAATACTAATGATATTTAATGGAGAAAAATATATGTATTAACAGCACAAAAGTAGTGCTTAATAAATCAGCCTATAATGTTCCCACTGCTGGGACACAGGCCTCCTCTCTGTGAGAGGAAGTCGGCTGTAATCCAGCACGCAGGCCCAGTGCGGGTTGGTAGCTGTCACAAATCTATGATTTTTTGGGTCTAGAACATGCTGGTTTCCTCGCGATATTTTCCTTCACCGTTACCGGTACTGCTTATTTCAACAAAAACATCTCCCAGCACGCCCTCGACAAAAAAGTTGTACGAGACACATAAAAAATGTGTAATAATGAAAAGACACCTTTATTACCACTGAGTCAGGGTTTAAGTTTTCAGCTTTCATCTGAAGATCTTTTCCCGTAATTAATAACGTTCAAAATCTAGTCGCAATCTCATCTCAGCGACAATTAATTTCAAAAACTTGTTAAAAATGCAAGGAAATTAGAGGTATTTTTGACAGATTGAGACTGAGATCAGACTGTGAACGTTCTTAAAATTACGAGAATTGCCCCTCTGATCAATGAAACAGCTGCAAAACCTCATGAGTCGATAAAAACATTAAAAACTGACACGTGTTTTGACTAAGCATAAAATTAAATAGGCTTTCAAAACGGGGTATAAGCTTCGTCATTTACTACACAGTCTTCAGGTAAAATACAGTACTTATCGCAAATATATGATCATGATCTTCCAAATCATGTCATAGCATACGCGGACGCAATAAATACAATTACCCCTGCAACATTGTTATTTTATACGCCATAGATACTCCCAATGGGTTATAAATTGATTCATAAATACTCATAATCCTTAGAATTATTCATAAATACATGCTTAACTGTCTTTAAGCTACCTTGTAAATACTGGCTTAGATATGCGTGTGGATTTAGCGATATATATAAGTATGACATACATAGTATGTTACGGATGAGAAAGCTGCGGGGTGATTGCGTCACTAACAGTAGGAGTGGCTTTTATTTTGACAGTTCAGCAACATTCATTGCGTTATTTACGTTGTTGAGCTGACAAATTTTTCCAACATATGACGCAATGGATTAGCAATATCCTATAAAATGATTAATATTGAGATTGATAGTGTGTTACGCAGTTAGGGTTCTGGCAGATAATTTATGATTGTGCCCATTAAACAGGGCGTACTGTTTAATGGGCAAAATCATTTTTGCTGAATTAACGGTGGACAGTTTCGATACATTTAATTTGTTTGCATCAACAACTTGCCCTACTTTTTGCATTCACTTTTGATCTTTTTCTGAGTGTACACCTCTGATCTTGCTGTCTGTACCAAAAGTTTCTGTAAGGGTCCTGTGTCCACAAGTCTTATATCCGGTGGCAACTCTCATCTCATTAGAGTTGACAACAGGCGCATTGCTTAAAAAGCTTCAAGCATTGTCACAAAGGCGGTTACATTTTTCATAAAATACTTGTCAAAATGCCTCCCACACGGCGTCTCCGGCCCCGGGCTATGACGTAACGAGAGCTCGTGTATGGAGACTCTTAACACGAAAGCCACTCGACTCATCTATATCCCACTCTAGCTCGCCAAGTCAGAAAGGGAAGGCAACACCACTACTCTCCGTCATATTTTTCCCTTTACCACCCTCGCTTTCTGAAGCGTTCTTTTACATAAAAGAGGTTCTTCAGAAAATAATAACGGGACTGCTCAAAGGGCACCCAACTTTTGCTATTTGGATGCTTTGATTTTCGACTTGGCAAAGAATTTTGCGACCACAAAGGGAATTTCGATGCGATATTAAGCAAGGATTTAATTTTCAAGTTAATGCAGTAATACTCGTTCCAATAATGTTGTTTCCTTTTTATGTAAGTTTTACCTCAGAAGCCGAGGAAATAAGTACAAGTCTTAACTGGGTCAATCACTTTTCATAGCCATAATTTTGTTACAAGAATCTGACTTCTAGATATTCAATAGCTATACTAAATATTAATGTTCATTCAGGTTTAAATGTAACACGGCTAACGATTTTTATAGGTATACGATTTCACTTACTTATATCATTATTAGGTTTGTTCCTTTTTACAAAACAAAGCAGAACTCAAGCTTCACTATCTTTATAACGATAATGTTTTTCATTGACATTGTCTTTTACATTCTCCTGTCAATTAACAGTTTTTAAAACTACATTCAAATCCACCAAAAAATATTAACCACTACAAATGTTCATAATGATAAGGTCCTTCCTGGACATTATCCCTTGCATTCCCCAGTAAATCAACAGTTTCTAAAACTACCTTCAACTCAACGAAAACATATTCACCAAAACTTAAGCCTAGAGCGAAAGGAAATGGTTCCCGTTAACAAATTACTGCAGTACATGCAAACCTATTTTGTAAGTATTTAATAGCGATAATAATAGCCCTCTCAATTGCTGTAACAATGGCGATACAATACTTTATTTAAATAGGGCTGGCGCTACAATGGAAACGATTCGGGATCATTAAGCTATAAATTGTATAGACGGATGTATGGACATAGATTTTGGTCACAATTGAGTTGTTTGGATTTATGGTGGGACTTCAAATTGATTTTCATATGGAACTTGAAGAAGATGAAGGAAAAGGAACAACGGGAATTTCTCATTAGCAGGTCGGAATCTGGAGTTGTGCTCGGTTGATGGCAATAAGCTCGCTCACTATTACATGGCACTAAAACATAATTTGCGAAATATGGAGGTACAGCTCTGTCTAACGCTTTAGGAATTACAAGCGTGTTGTAACTTTTATGTGTTGGAAAAGGAACATCTCATCTAAGACAAAAAGAGCTTCATTATTGGGAGCTAATTGGTCAGATTTGTGAAGATGGAGATATAGAAACTGCAAATAGTCTCGTGTTTGTCGCTTTAGTTTACCCGTCACCCCTGCCAACGATAGATTCAGAGATCAATGGCGAACGATTGATGATAACAAAATTAGCTCAGTGATGACAAATTAATTTGAGATGTCTCATAAACCTTACAATTTGCTACTTGTTTCACGTTTTAATTCCCTCACAGTTTAAGAACTGCTCCAGCGTTATCATCTGCACGATTCTCTGCGACAATATTAAAACTTTCATATGCAGTAACTCCGACATATCTCATAACTTGAGAACGGCAAAAACATTTCAACGCGAATTATTTTTCTTTAGACGAGAGATTTTATGACGACAAATGACAAAAATACTCAACGTTTCATTGTGGAACTTGGAAACGGCGCTGCGAGCATTTTTGTGCGCCCTCCGAGCCTCCTATACATGTGTACAGAAGGGCGAAGTTATTTGCCTTGCTTCTCTTCCGTCCATTTGCCCCCCGCCCTCCCCGCGCTTCCGGTGCCGCCGCCTACCACCCGGCGCGTCCGCACGACACACGCCAAACAAATACCTACTCTAACACCTTCGCGAAAGGATTTCATTCTCGAGGTGACGATGACGCACCAACTATTTTTCTTTTACATCCAAGAGCAACGTGGCATCGGACACGCGAAAAAGAATGCCGACTTTGAATTTAGAGAGACACACTCGAATTTGGAGTGTTCAGTGTGTGGGAGTTGCGACTTTTTGGAAGTGTGACGCCGGGGGCAGGGGGGCGCGGGGAGATTGCGACCGTACGAAAAACATATTTTTCAGATAACGACAATGAGAAAGGAAAATATTCAGATGAAAATTCCCCGATACGGCGCGCCGGGTGCGGCCGCGTGGAAGATATTAAGGGGCGGGCGTGTGCTACTTAACGATATTTTTCGACATGCTTTACTTTTATTGCTAACTCACGGCTCCGATATCGGATACGGTTTGTCGTATATCAAAAAAGAAACTCGATTCAGACGTACATAAAAAATATATTACGTATTTAGCGGAGCGGACTGAAATCAGTGAAGATAGCGGTCGGTTTCCACGTCAACGGCTCCTTTGAATCATTTGGAGTCGAGCATTTTCGTGGAAACAAAAGAAAAATTCTTTGACGTATTACGGGAGCAATAATATTCTGGAAATTATTATCCGAGCGGTGTCCCAGTGGGATATTAAGTAACACGATATTAACATCCCCGGGGCTGAAAGGGACAGCTTTATGGATTAAACGGTTAATTAGAAAGGGACGGAGGTAGAGGGAGCGATCTTGTCTAAAGGACGTTGGCCTCCGGGGCACGCGACCGTTGATTCGAAGTCCTTTTTAATTCTTTTTTATTAATTATACTGCGACCGAGCAGTCTTGAGCGTTCCACTGAATATAAATGTGGAGCAAAAACTTAACTGATTTTAAAGGGCGTGTACGGTTATGTAGAAGTATTTGTGTTACAGAATATTGTCTGAATACACTGAAATACTGCAATATAACTATACTTATCTAACAATTCCTGCATATTTCATACAACAAACTACAAAGACAACAACAAACTAAGTTAACTCCTATATGCAAATTTAGCACCGCTTGTATAAATTACATCAATTCACTCACGTCTTTCTGAATACCAACGACAGATTTCTTCATAACCATACCGACATAGATTACAATAAATCATAATCCCCATCTCAAACAAGATTAACATATTTAAATCAGAAAAAAAAAAACATCAAGCACCAACTCCGCACATCCGCGGCACATTTCTTAAACGCCCCATCTTCCTCATTAAAGAGCTTTTTCTCAACTAAGCGTCTGCTTTTATACCCTACTTAATGGCCGAACGGTTCTTTCAATGTAAACTTGGCAATGAACGCCAGGGGAGAGCAAATTGGGTCAGTCTTTGACTTAATTTTTTTTCCCCAAGGTCGATTATAATCAATAGGGCGACGCTCCAAATTTACGCCTGCCTGTAATTAGATTTTTGTCCGATCGATTTTAGGGTAGGTCGCGGAAAATCGATACTGCTTTGTGATTTGTTACGCAATTAGGGATGGGAATTAAGTGGGAGTGTTCTTTTTTAAATTTGAAGATCGTCTTTTGTTTTTGCTTGGCGGGATGAGAACGCTGCGTGGTGATTGCGTAACACACTGTCAGTAGCAATGACTTTCATTTTGACAGTTCAACAACATTCACTGCGTTATTTAGGTAGGTACGTTGTTGAGCAGACAATTTTTTTCGAATATATGAAGCAATGGATTAGCATCTTTCAAAATGATTCAGATTGAGATTGAAAGTATGTTACACAATTTGGGAGTGGGTCTATGGTATGTAATAAAACTTTGGTAACCTAAGAAAGGGTTAAACGGTCTCACAATAATGACTGTCCAAATACTGAGCGTTTTTTGACAACTTAATGACAAATACTGGTGAAAATGACAGATTTTTATGACGGCCTTCGAAGATACCTTTGCTTAACTATACAGAATGAAATTGAATAGGTGCGATACATTAAAATATCTAATTCAGCGTGCTGTAAAGTAAATTTAGAACATGTTATTAAGGAAAGGGATACGCATACCTACGTGCGCGTAGGCAAGCGATTTGCAACGTCGCTCGTCGCGCGTTCTTTTTTTCGTAAAAACGGTCAAAATTAGGTAAATAAAAGACCGCTAGTGGAGAGAGGCCTTTGCCCAGGAGTGGGACAGTGCAGGCTAGAAATAAAATAATAAATAAATAGTTAGTGCACCTCCTAATTAAATTTGTCGCAAGTTTTCAATTTCATCCTGTATAAGTAGTAAAGGTTAGCGTTATTGGTCAATAAAATAATTGATAGTTAATAGATGGAACGACTTGTAACATTACAATCTTTCCCTGTCCATCAGGTCCTATTTAAAATAATATTGCTTGTTTTAGTATCTTCGATAGCCGCTTTTATCTCCGTGTATATAATGCCAGTAAAAATTTTACTAGACATACCTACATCTATATAATGTGAGATTTTCTGTATTTTTGCATATTACTGCTTTAAAGGGTAATTCGTTGGAATGGGTTACAGACGACCAATGGAGCTAGTGTTTGCTTTGTAAACATTAATAGTTTTTAGATATTAACGAAGAAGTTCCAACCAAACTGGCTCGACCTACTGTGGAGAACCAAGCAAAATTATTCCTTTACATCTTATTTTTGTTCCTTTTCATGTAAACCTAGTTATTCATGTACCCCCTTACTAATAAACGTATTATATCAGAATAGTTACACACAGATTTCTCTCTTTCAGTCGTCAGTAATTTGACTTTTGAAAGAAGACAAAGCGTTGTGTAACTATTCAGACGCTATACAACGTTTAAGTAATTGGGTATAATTTAAGGAAATGTAAAGCACTGTTTTTGGCAAATAAAATTATCTTATCTAACATTATCTTACTTAATTCAGCTTCTAACTTACATGTAAGAACAATTACATAACGAAACATTATAGAAAAAAGGATTATATATTGACTATACCAATTCAGATTTTATTCGAAGACCAAACCCATTCTAATAATTCCCGCTTCACTAAATCTGACAATAAAAAAAAATCAATCTGGTGTCTATGGGCGCTGCATACTAATTCATAGCCGTCGGGACGAACTGGCTGCTAAGAACAAAGGAAAAGGTGGAATTTTAATAAATCCATCCATTTCTGTATTGATTTCGGATTTAAAAATGGAACATAAATATCGATATCGGAGCTATGGCGGTAATATAAATCTGAAATCCCCAACCCGTCTTGAGCAATCGTGGTCTTGTCAAAAAACTTGTCAAAATGTTGGGAAATTAGAAGTATTTTTGACAGATTGAGACTGAGATCAGACTGTGAAAGTTCTTAAAATTACGAGAATTGCCCCCCTGGTCAAGAAGATGGACAGCAAAATATTAGAAGCTTCTTGTTAACTGCCCTTTAGGCATTACCGTATAAAAATAAATTGAGTACCACTCCGAAAGTACGTTAAGCTGTTTGTCCCGGCTGATGACAGCCAAACTGTCAAAGACATACGAATGATCTTATGTCTTTGACAGTTCTTACTGGAAGTCGGTAGTCAAGAGCCCAAAAGTCGGACAAACATACCAAGGGCTGTCGTGTTACCCAGTAACTGGGTTGTGGAGGTCAGATAGGCAGTCGCTCCATGTAAAATACTGGTATTCAGCTGCATCCGGGTAGACGATGTCGACCCCATAATAGTTGATTAACGTAGGAATAGACTTGTTTTGCTAATGAATCTCTGTATAAAACCTACGTTTTCAAACTAGTAGGTACCTAATTTACTTTAACTATATCTAAAATCAAACAACTACCTAGATATTTCAATATTTAAATATTCCCCCGGATATTTCAACTCAACCATCACAAAATCCACTATTCTCAAAAGTACCAACTCAAATATCTACTCGAAATCTAAATACCTTACACAATACAAATCACAAGTGCTGCCTACACCGAATAGTACAAAGCACAATAATACTTAACATCATCATCTTGGATGATCCACTCGTCGGCCAAGCGTGTACGGTCGGCAAAAAAGCGAGTGTATGACGAAAGGTACAAAGCCTACTTAGAATATTTGTTTGGCAACGGAATGCGGTAGCTAAGAGCGCAAATATACGTTTGTGCCGACGGTCAATACACTCTCGGGTGATGCTTCACCGTTGCTTGGTTTGGTAGCGTCAGCAGAAATTATTTTTGGTTGATAGTTTTAGGGAAACTTGGTGTTAGAAAATGGGGGTGAGTGAAATGGTGTGATATAAAGGTTGTATGATGGTTTCTTTTCACGGATTTACAGTTGAAGGGACGTGAATGAAATTTGGTATTGAAGTGAAATGCATTATCTAGATTCCTAGGACGTACTTTTAATCCTTTTTGTTTTTTATATGGTGAAACCGCGAGTTGTATAATATTCTTTTTTTTTATTATTGACAATAAATATTAGACTTTATCGCAAGCACTTGTGTTTCATGCTTATCAAGATAAAACAACGTGCTTACAAAGGGATAATTTTGAGATAAAGTAACCGAAACCATTTCTCTTTTTAACCAACTTCAAAAAGGAGGAGGTTCTCAATTCGGATGTTTATATTTTTTTAATCATTTAAAAAACTTCACCGTAATTAAATAGTTATCTCGTGATGTACTCGTAACAATCGTAGCCCTGCGGGGTAATTGTGTAACACTATCAGTAGCAATGGCTTTAATTTTGACAGTTCAACAACATTCATTGCGTTATTTAAGTTGTTGAACAGACAAATGTTACGAACATATGAAGCAGAGGATATTGCTAATATCCTAAAAAATGATTATGATTTAAAGTGTGCAATTCGGGTACAGTTCTGCGCTGACGTATTTTATTTTTCCATTAACGGTCGGAGTAAAAGACATCTTCAATTACCTACCCTGCAGACCGTACCTGTCACCTTAAATTTCTCCGTCATGTAAACAGACAGGTATACGCAAATTATTATGTCTAATACAGACTGAATGGGCCGAGTCGAACGTTAATGTGAATCCACAGAATGACTCATGACTGCGCTAGTGTTTGCACACATGTACCCATAAGAACGGTTTGGAGAGAGCCCACACGCCATCTTAACATATTTACAAGGATTTTAAACGATTTTTGGTGGAATTTTGCCAGGAGATATAGTTTATGCGACAAATCGCACAAGAAAGACGAGGCACTAAGTTAATACGTTGCATATTCGAGCCGTTCCGCGTTCTTTGCACATAAAAATCACCTGATCCGAAATAGAAAGAAAAGAAAGAAAAAGTATTTATTGCGACTCGTATAGGATGATCACAAACTAAACTAAACACAGTAAAAAATATAAATAAAAAAATCCAAGTTATATAAAACAAAGTAATAAAAAGAAAAATAAAATAAAAAGTCCTATACGAGGCCAAAAGGCTCCTATCTCAGCATGATGTTGCAACATTTAAAAAAAAAAAATGTCACAGCGCTGGTATTCTGATAGGGCCCGCTGTGATGTCACGGGCAGTTACCGATGAGTTGTTGAGATGAGATGAAATGAGTTCTGGATTTTTTTTTGCTGTAAAATAAAAAAAATATTGTACGTCCGTAAATAATAAGGAATAATCAACTAATTGGGTACTTAAATAAACACAGGCACCAAATTTTCTGATAACTTTGATTTCTTAATACCATGCGTTCTTGATAATGACTACGTCGGGCAATAGTCTACTACTAACCTAACCAAAAACAGTCAAACTCACAAGTAAATCCACCTCAAACTACTCGACTAAATTCACTGCCAGATGTAGACAGTCCACTCGACTGTCCATCATCATGCCAGTATCCATTACACACAGAATATTGCGTAACCAAACTGACAGAAAGTTAAATTTATCTCGTAAGACAAACAGGAGTCGCATTCAAATACTAATCATCTTTAATTAAATGGATAAATATCCAGAGTAAATTGTTATTTCATATTCAATATACATAGTCATTATTTTCTACTCGAAATCTATTTTGCTTATTTCTGAATAATCAGTAGGTAAAAAACAATGTTTTTCCAATATAGTCCTCCTTATCGATTTCGATAACGGCGACCCTTTAAAATGATTATTATTTCCTAGCGTGTGCCCTAATATGACTCGCCAGACCGAATTTAGTTTTAAATAACAACAACACAACGAATGCAATAGAGTTGGCCGGCAGAGTTAAAGATATACGTATAGGAGGGCTTAGGTCTCTCTTTATGTAAAGAGAGATCTCGAAGCGCCTCGATACGCTAATCGAACAACGCCATATATGTATATGGTGTATATGTATATGGCGTTGTTCGATAGCGTATCGAGGCGCTTTTTTTCTAAAGTTTTTACACTTTTGTAGACAGTACAGCGCCAGGACGACCTATGTGAAGCGAGCCTCTCCCAACCTACTGGATCAATAGCGCAAGCGTTTAGATGCCTCTTGAATACACCCTCCTTTTTCCAATAAAAAACGGACGAAAGGAAATTGTCTTGTTTGCCAAACGGATTCCAGTGGTGATAGCAAAATGGCATTAACCGGCAGAAGGACGCAGCAGCTATCCTCTTGGAAACTCTAGACAAAATCAAACTGGTCGCTATTTTAAACTAAAATATATATTTTTTTATGACATTAGTTTTACTTTTTGTGGCTACAGTAACTCACACACTTGTTAAAATTATATAAAAATAATCTACGTTAACAATAGTTGTAAATATGTGAGCAGTGAGCACCATGTATCTATCACATAATTGATTTACCTGTCATTGCTTTATTTTTAATTCTTTTTACCTTTTGTTGGCAGACTAATTTTTATTCTAGATGCATCGTCTTCATATATAATTATATAATTAATGTATACAAAACTTGTAAAACATTTTAAAAGAGTAACGGTGGAGTTTCTTGCCCACTGAGTGGAATACTTCATTCTTCTCCATACGAAAACTACCTTTTGGAATGGGCGACTAGAATCAATTCTTTTATTATAATTTTTGACGTTCAAAAGTGCCTTTCGTGTGCCTAATTGAAAAAACTTTTTTACAAAAAAAACAACCGACTTCAAAAAAAACTACAAAGTGATAAATAACTTTAATTTCGGAAGTCGGTGTCGTTGGTTCCGCTTTTTCGTTTTTTGACACCGACTTCCGAAATTAAAGTTATTTATCACTTTGTAGTTTTTTTTGAAGTCGGTTGTTTTTTTTGTAAAAAAGTTTTTATTTTTCACTTTTTAGTTGTACCTACTCCACACAAATTCAAATAACACTAGTGCATTGAGGAATTGAAGACACCGACTAGAAGAATCATCAAAATTCGCATAGAAATGCCGGAGATGCAGTACATTTATGCATATAACATCGTACATAAGAATAATTATATAATGTATTATATACTAAAACCTTCCTGAAAGTATGTAGATCACATTAGTGACAGAATTATCAAAATCGGTTCATTAGTTTTTGAGAAAATCGCGGACAAACAAATATACATACATACATACATACATACGGGTCGAATACAGAACCTCCTTTTTTGAAGTCGGTTAATAAATGATTTGATTTTGACTTTGAGGTTATCTTTAAAGTTGCCTTTCTTTTTGTTCGGGAACTAGGTACACTATTATGGGATTTTATCTAAACTAACTTTAATCTTCTATAGGTATCTATACATAATCAGCCTATAATGTTCCCACTGCTGGGACACGGCCTCCTCTCTGTGAGAGGGAGTGGGCCGTAATCCACCACGCGGGCCCAGTGCGGGTTGGCAGATGTCACATGTCTACGAATTTTTGGTTCTAGGACATGCCGGTTTCCTCACGATGTTTTCCTTCACCGTTTTGAGAGCAGTGGTGATGAAATAATTTACACAGAGTAAAGTGCCTGTCTAGATTCGAACCTACGACCTACAACTTGTAAGTCGCGGCCTATACCACTTGGCCACCACTGCACCAAAACAAAGTTAAGTAAGAACAGGAACAGTTAGACACCGTACAAACAAACACATTTATTATATAGGTAAAAGGCAATTGCTTATTGGACTCTAGTCACAATCCTTTTACGTGTACAGACTCGACTCCTCCGTAATGAGCCGACTTATGTGGCTCTAGGAATGGTCTAGGAACAATTATGTGCATCTGTTAAGGCATACTGCACCATCTAACCCCTTAAAAGAAAGCATTAACGGAACAAAGTAAACGGAGTTCCGTACTCTGTGCTTTGTTGAGTTTAGCGTCAAAAAGATACCAAACATCATCATCTGCCTAGCCTTTTCCCAACTATGTTGGGGTCGGCTTCCAGTCTAACCGGATGCAGCTGAATACCAGTATTTTACATGGGGCGACTGCCTATCGGACCTCCACAACCCAGTTACTGGGTAATACGATACCCCTTGGTAAGACTGGTTGTCACACTTTCGGGCTTCTGACGACCCGTAACGACTGTCAAAGATCCACGAATGACAGCCGGGACCAACGGCTTAACGTGCTTTCCGAGGCACGGAGGGGTCTCGGTATGTAAAGATGGTCACCCATCCACAGACCAACCGCGGCAAGCGTAGCTTAACCTGATCGATCGACCTGTGCGGCTGTTATTATTTAGCCACGGGCCCCTAAAAACATACCAAACATATGACCAAAATTACTTTCGCTGCAACAGCGTCATTTTCGCTTCTTTATTGAAGAGATAAATAAATCCTATCAATCATTGTTTTTTCTCCAAAATTCTAATAAGAACTTTATGAAAGTCCAAATACTTATTGTGGATTTACACAAGTAGCATTTGCAGTGGTGGCCCAGTGGTAATGGCCGCGAATTATGAGTTGAAGGTCTTAGGTTTGAACCCATACAGGTGCTTTACTTTGTGTTAATTATTTCAACGCCACTGCTCTCAAAACGGTGAAGGAAAACATTGTGAGAACGTGTACCAAAAATTCGAAGACATATGACATCTACCAACCCGCACTGGGCCCGCTTGGTGGTTTACAGCCCACTCGCTCTCACTGAGAGGAGGCCTGTGTCCCAGCAGTGGGAAAGCTATAGGCTGATTATGCGTAATCCTTATGCTACCAACTTAAAGATTCCCACTCGTCATACTTGATCGGCTAAGCTCAGACACAAGCATCAACCAAAAATTCCACAAATCAACATAGCCGTCAACGAAAGCCGCCATGATTAAACTAATTGAAAAATATAATATTTATGACGAACACATTTATTTTAATTAAGGCCAAGCCTCATCAGTATGTACGATATTTGAATAAGTATTGAAGCCAATTAAAATTCTGTTTCCCCCTTAAACGGTAGGTAGGTACACAACGATGCCGTTTCGAATACCTGCAGTTTTAATGAACGGACTAAGCTTAATAGGCAATTGGTTAGTAAAATTAATTCAAATGTAGGTTTATTAAGAACTAACTTTTGGCCGCGGCTTCGCCCGCGTGGGTGTCGAAAATTATCCCACGGTGATAAAAAGTTTAATAAGTATGTCCTAAATCCAGCCGTTCTATGCTGTAAAGATCTCACTGTGGCAACTTAGGTGAAGTAGGTACTCGTAAGCTGTCATTATTGGAACATAAAGGGCTAAGGAAGGAACACGGGTGGGTTTTAGTCAGTAAGAGTCTGACACTCCCTTCCGCTCCACCCAGAGCGGGAGGAGTCATTTGATGATGTCCCATCCTTAAAAAAAACAAAAAGCTGTCATTCCACATTATGCTAGGAATCACTAGGGATTGAAGCTATCGACAGCTCACTTCACCTAGTTTTCACGATGTAATCTCGTGGCTAAGTAATAACAGCCGCACGGGTCGATCAATCAATGAGCAAGTCTGTTCGTGGATGGGTGACCACTGACCATTTTTACATACCGAGACCCCTCCGTGCCTCGGAAAGTACGTTAAGCCGTTGGTCCCGGTTGTCATACGTGGATCTTTGACAGTCGTTACGGGTCGTCAGAAGCCCGAAAGTCTGACAACCAGTCTTACCAAGAGGTATGGTATTACCCAGTAACTGGGTTGTGGAGGTCAGATAGGCAGTCTCTCCATGTAAAATACTGGTATTCAGCTGCATCCGGTTAGACTGAAAGCTTACCTAATATAGTTGGGAAAAGGCTAGGCAGATTGGTTTTTGATCTTTACAAAATAGATTGGCGGGTCATGGTGTGCCCCTGTACACCTTGACATCCGTTTAGCCATTGAGGCGTCATTGATAAACCAACCTCCGATATCACAAACTCACAAACACACAGACATTTATAATATTAGTAGAATATATCATATTAGTGGAATTGCTAGCTTGCATGAAATGTGAGGTGTATTACTTGACATACATACTTGCTTGCTAAAGATCACGCGTTTGAACTCTTGGGTGACATGTTGGCAAAGTTACGACTAAAAGACTTTATTAAAAGATGTTCACGTACTTGTTTGTTTAATTCAGATCTACTAAATCAACAGTCGATTACCTGGATTTACCAACAAAAAATTTCAAACACAAACACACCAACACTTTCAATAAAATTGTACCACGTTGACAATCTTTACAATGTGATGTAATATAACCTGGAGTTTTTAAATACTGGCCTAGGCTAAATTTAGACTAGATCTCCCATCACAAAATCTTGTCAAAAATACCTGTAAATTGTGTGCTGTGAATAAAACATTTTCTTATCGAAACTCAATGTACAGACGCCAAGCACATCAAGCTACTACAACCTGTCAAATTACTTTAATAGATTTTCAACTTTATGTCTAAAGTATAAGGTTCAAAGTTCATTGGGAAAATTTGACAGTTTCGGGTAGCTTGATGTTCTGGAGTCTGTACCTCTTTCAATCAAAAAGGTTCAAAGATTACAACAACCCTTACAAATTAAATAAAAAACACGCTACAACTAACACATTAGAAACCATAGAAATGTAAAAAACATATATCTATGTTAGAAACACCCAAAGACATCAAAAGGAATAGAAAACATTCTGAAAACCAAAAGTCAAACTATCAAAGAAATCATTAAGTAGGACTAAGTGATTACATAAGTATTAAGTAACGCGAAAACTTTTCTGAACGACCGTGTAAAAAGGATCAAGTCGTATTAAATTCCAACATACGCAGAGGAAGCGGGCTAACAGCCGAAATTACTAATTTGTCGAAAACTCTCGTAAATTAAATGCCAAATATTTTTGCCTGTAGCTCACATATTAAGTTTCACAGCTAATATCTAAAGACGGTGAGACTTGGGCCACGAAATCAGCGATTGATTGTGAATAGCCGTGATTTTTTCACATAATTCTCATGTTCCGTCTCATGTTTGCTGCAATTAAAGGAAATACTTAACTATAATCGGTAAACGGTGGAACACTGGGCCACTACTGATCCATCGTTTACTGATTATAGTTGACGTTATTATAGTGGTAATGGCGGCGACTTATGAGTCGTAGGTTGGAACCCAGACAAACGATTTAGATTTGTGTAAATTATTCATCACCACTGCTCTCAAAACTATGAAAGAAAAATGACGTGAGAAAACCGGTATGTCCTAGAATAAAAAATTCAAAGATATGTGACATTTACCAACCTGCACTGGGCCTGCATGGTGGAGTACGCCCCACTCCCTCTCACAGAAAGGAGGCTTGTGTCCCAGCAGTGCGGGAACATTACAGGCTGACTATGCTAATTGGAAAAATTGTGGTTCTCATAGGTGTTTGCAGATTTTGATATTAGCAGAAAAACGTATGCTGCTGCCCATTTTCTTGACTGAAATGTATATTTATTGGTAAGTATATCAACAGCAATATACATACAGAACTATAATAAGAAAAACAATCTATATAAATAAATTAAATTGAAGTGTCAAAACAACAGTTTCTAACTATGATATATGACGTTTTTACACTGCATAGTCATTTCCACATCAACATCGTAGTGCAAATTACATAATAGTCGCAAGTACCACATGATTGATGTGTCATTGTTTTGGCAGAGATCTAAGACTCATTCCTATTATTAAATAATGGATCATTAATTTAGATTAATTACTAGTTATTTTAAAATGTTAATTGAGATTGGGACACACTAGCGACAAATTAATAGTTTTCACATTTTTTCATAAATAATTAATGCTTTGAAATATCCTAACGCTAACAAGGGAGACTGACTCGCGACTTCGCAACCTGATCTCATGAATAAATACTCCGTTCGGGTTCAAAATTATTCGGACAAGACCGAAATAAACATGATGAGTTCACAAAATTCATACTTAAGTGTTATTAATAGGTCTTAACTTGAATCGCTTTACCCAACAAAATCTTTGCGCTGCTCAGTCCGCCATTTTCATAGCCCCATCGCAAAGTTCACGCGTCGAAATCAATTTGCGTAGCGGGCGCGTCCGCCGTCAAAGAAAGAATTTCTCATAAGTTGGATAGGGGGGAGGGGGGAGTAGTGGGCCTACATGAAACAAAATAGCATTATGTTGCGAGAAAGTAGGTATGTCTTATGTAACGTGTGAAGTGCGAGCGTGTGGGTATGTGAGATATGTCACTGTATGTCGTATGAAAATGTGTTAGAAAATATTCGGTTAAATGTTTGATGCCTAACTGGAACGACGATTAACGTTGTATTGAAAAGTATGGCAGTATTTTCTAGATTATTGCACGTAATCTTTCTGTCGTTTTCTTTATTTTGTATTCTTTTCTTTTCTTTCTTTTTTATTCAAACCTAGTCTGTAATATTCATTGACAGTATTAAACTTTATAATTTTTCATTTATCTAGCTGAAATATTTCCAATCAGCATTTCATTACGATGCTATTAACCGTATAGGCAGTAAAACGAACATACCTTACAAAAAAAAAAAGCGAATACATTTAAAAAGGAATTGCACACAAGTAAAGTACGTTCCCAACATTTATCGAACATCTATAAAGGCTACACAACACATAAAAAAATACAACTCTGCAACCTAATAAAATGCTCGCTACATATCGCAAGAATCTTCACATCTCAAAGAAAGAATTCGCAATAAAGTCCGTGTAGCCCCGCCCTCCCCCACACACGTAGTCACTATTGGCGAATACAGTTATCGGAAAAATGGGGAAAATGGGGTAAAATAGACCGGTACGTGAAAGAGTTGGGAGGAGCGCGGGTAAGATATGTGGAGTTACAGTGTAGAAGTAATGTTCTACATGTTGGAGATTACTTTTTATTGGTGTTGCCTTGGGATGTGTGTTGCCAGTATTAATCTGGGTACTGATTTCCTTTCTGAACTAAAGTTTCATTATAACTAATACAGGAAAATGTCTAGAGGGGCCCGTGGCTAAATTATCATTTAGCCGCACAGATCGATCGACCAGGTTAAGCTACGCTTGCCGCGGTCAGTCTGTGGATGGGTGGCCATCTTTAAATATCGAGACCCCTCCGTGCCTTGGAAAGCACCTTAAACCGTTGGTCCCGGCTGTCATTTGTGGGTCTTTGACAGTCGTTACGGGTAGTCAGAAGCCCGAAAGTCTGACAACCAGTCTTACCAAGGGGTATTGAATTACCCAGTAACTGGGTTGTGGAGGTCAGATAGGCAGTCGCTCCATGGAAAATACTGGTATTCAGCTGCATCTGGTTAGACTGGATGCCGACCTCAACATATTTGGGCAAAGGCTAGGCAGATGATGACAGGAAAATTTCTCATTAATATACTTATGTTACATATGAATAATGTACCCAGGATTTTGTAATATCTTGATTTAAAAGTGTCGTTGGAGTTTCTTGCCCGTTCTTCTCCATAGATTTATGTTTTGGAATGGATAGCTTCAACTTTCTAACTGCAATGACCGCCTCATTGAAAATTCAAAAATGCCTGCAAATGGTCTAATTGAAGTAAATGCTTTGAGTATGAGTTTATGTCTTATCTGGTGTTGGACAATTAAAAGGTTATCAAATCTCTAGCTCAACATGAAACTAATCTTATTGCAACTGTGATTGGTTTAATGAATGTCTTGGTTGTGTTCCATTAAGTCAGTTTTGTTTCATTTCATAAGAAAAACATAACATACCTACAAATGGTGAAATAGTGAAATATGGCTTTATCACCTATGCTCCTATTATGTATTACCCACATTTGCAAAATAAATGTCTATTCTATTCTATAAAATCACACCTGTATTCCCTATATTGTGTGTGTATGGTTCCATATTGTGTATTCATAGTACAGTCAACAGCAAAATTAGATGATGAAAATCAGAAATTCAATACTAATGAACGGAGTTCGCGTCAGAACTGTGTGGCGTCGAAGTGATTCAAATGTATGTGATTGTAAATTATACCAAACATTTACTACTAGTACAGCTGCCATATATTCGTGATCAGTTTTGACTCCAAAAGTTCAACATCATCATTATCATCTACTTTTACTGTTGACTGTACACCCACATTTCGCCAGTTATGTTTAGGTCCCATGTAATAGGGACTCATAAACTATGAAATACCCAGTTAATACCTAATACTGCTTATCATACTACACTTAATATTCCAATACTTAACACTTAAACCCAGTAGAGCGTGTCGTAACACACTTATAACAATTCACACCCACCACACCCCTACATAAAACACTTTACACCCCAGCACTTCAAATAAATCCTAGTGTTAATTACACCCTCCTTGATTGCTTAAAAAAAATTGCAGCAAAACCAAAGAAAAACAGCGCACCAACAAAGTTTTGTTTTAATTTCTTCCGAACGATAAAACTGCAAGGATTAAACACCCACTTCCGAATGCAAAGTGCACTGTTTAAAAAGTCAAATGCATGCAAAACACGGCATTACACCGATTCAGAAAACTACGAAATTCCTCCGCCAAAAAGAAAGAAGAAAAAAATTAAGAAGTTCCGTGACTTGATATGAATGAAGGTTCCGTCGGACTATCGCAATATTGCTAAAGTTTCATGGCGGGAAGTTTTTATTAATGGCTGCCAAGTCCGCTTTGTTCTATACCACTGCTTTTAACTCTCTCCGCGCACGAAAGTTGTAAATTTTACACTTTATAGAACCATCCTCTACACAAAATACTACTGGTATTACTTTGCTCTTTCATAAAAGGAATTCCCTATTAAATGCTTTTTTAGTTTCGATACTACAATCGTTATATTTGTATAATTAACGAAACGTTTCGTTAGCACGAAATGTCTACCTACCGCATAGTCATTATAAACAAAATAAAGTACAATTACTGGTATTTTTCGATAATTAAATGGTCCTATTAGTTGACCTAATATAGATATAATAAGTGCTACTATTACTGAAGGCATTAAAGCTAAAACATTCTACCTTGTTATAATTTTTGGCTAACAAGCGGTGAAATTCAAAACCAGTTTTCAGGGGCTTACTATAACGTCTATTCAGGGGAGCTTTTCAAGGAATTGGGTCAGATGCTTTCAGCATTGAGCCTAGTCTATGTTACCGGAATAACTCAGGGCTTGAGCTCACAATCTCCTATGCAGAATGGTTTTGTTCATAGCGCACCTTCCATTTGGAGGCTTGAATAATGAAGTGCGTCAGTTTCTTTTACATAAATGCATTGTCCCGTAATTCACTTAGGGCTGATTTTACCATAGTCAGTTATCTCTTATCTGTGGAATAAAATTGACGTCTAGTAGTTCTAGTATGGAAAAACAGATAAAAATTCAAAATTTCTCAGGATAAGACTTATTTTACATATAAAAGTTTGGTGAAATTCGCCCTTAGTTGGAAACATACTAAGTCAATTGTTTGATAAAAACTCTTTTGTCTACTTCCTTTTATGTTGGCATCACATAACACGTGGTGGCTTTAATTTTGCACAATTATAAAATAAGCTGAATAAAAATATGCAACACCTTTTAGTATAGCTTCTTTTTGATAACAACACACCGGTTTAAAATTAAACGCTTACGATGTTCTGTATCTTATCAGAACCCTTATTTATATTTTACAGTTTCGTAACGGGTAGGTCCTGTATCACCTTGTCATGTATGTCTTTCCACTACCATTTAGAGGTACACCACTTTTATTCTACTGTTTTTAGAACGATTGTATGTAAGCCTCACTCACAACCCTTAAAATTCATACAAAAGTTCATTAAATATAGTCAAATAAGGTATTCAGCATATACTCGTACAACGTGTTTTTTTTTATATCCCATAAGTCTAGGGGTCATTGCACTCATCATTATGAACAACTTTTACTATGTGACCAAACAAAAAAGCGCGAAAAAAAATAGCTGTTCCCTACATTTATGTACGCATTACTCGTCAAAATGTAGGGAACACTTGTTTTTTTTTTGCGAATTTAGGATTGGTCTTATAGTGAAAGTTGTTCATAATGATGAGTACAATGACCCCTAGAGTTGTTGAATTAAAGAAAAAACACATTGTATGCTAACCTGCAACAGAGTAACAAATTTTTGGCAGTTGTATAGGCTGCTAACCTGCAACTGAGTAACTAATTTTTTGACAGTCGCATCTCGTTTAAGTACGCCATAAACTTAAAAAAATTATAACGTTTGAAGTAAACATTCATATATAAAGATAGAAAGATCAATACCTATTATGTTTCCTTCAAAACTGTAAAACCTAAAGATCTCTTCAACCAGCTTTGGTTGAAGAGATCTTACAATTATTGGGCTGTATCGACATGCGCTGTTTAGACGATGGTCCGCGGGTGACTGAATGCAAACTGTGTCTATTGGACTTGGTTCAGTAGGACCGCGCGCTGTGATCAAGTACCGTAGCATCTGCTTTAAGTTTGTCTAAGCGTAGAACTCATCAAATCCTCCGATTTTACCTTAAATGTTCTTTCGCCAAGTCCGCGAGAATCTTTGGATACGGCGAACTGTCAAAGATTTGCCGCCAATATGGGTATCTGTTTTGTTTTAGTGCAAAACAGCTCTATTATTGCATGTAAACCAAATAGCTTGTTTGTCTGTACAATCAACTTTAACTTTACGATGACGATTACCTAGTACCTAAAGTATTCAGGCACCATAATCAGATCTATAAACTATCTTCATCATAAATCTAACTATGAATATAACATTAAACGCTTATCTATCCTAGCTTCTTATCTTTTGATAACTGAATTTGAAATGCGACGCTGTATTTTGTTAAGTCTGGGGTTTACAGCAAGTCTGCATTCCTAATTAGTGGAATTCTAGGTTTAAAATAAATATCATATTAAACTAGCTTCTGACCGCGACTTCGTCCGCGTAAAATTCATGTACCCCCGGGGCGGGGTCCCCGTCGCATAGCATCGCCTGCCCGCGCTGTTAGTTTCTTTTCGTGTTCTTTTTTACTGGGCTCCTAAGAGGTCTAGCGTGATGTTAAATAGCCTGTAGCCTTCCTCAAGAATTAGGCTATCAAATTTAAACATGAATTTTTCAAATCCGACTGATAGTTCGAGAGATTAACGCGTTCAAACAAACAAAGAAACTCTTCAGAATTATTATTAGTATAGATTCTGTCAGTGCGTAGCCTTGTTTCATTTCATTTAGTGTCGGCTCTCTAGGTAATTCTTATTTACCATTTATGTACACACATATATAAACAGACAAGAAAAAAACACAACAGAAAAATAGGTACATCTACTTGGATTTTCTTTAGGTTGTTATCAATTATTTATATAATTAATGGTTTTATTTCGGTAAGTAGGTTCGTACAAACACATTTACACGTCAATACCTAAAAATAAAAAAAAAATTAGTTGAAAAATATGAAGTTCTTATTGAATTAAATACAGTCTCACAATCTAATTTTACAAGCATCCTTTTCCGGGGCCACTTGGAAGGATTTCGGGAAGGCTTTCGCTCATCATTGGGACAGTATAGGCCAACTTAAAATATAAATAAACAAGGAAAAGGTATCCCTTCTTACACAGGAGAATCAGCTTATAAAGGATAATTTGCGTAAACATCTGGGTCATTGGGACAAAGTATACTTAGGTATACTTGAAAATTCATCATCGTTTTCCAACCCTTTCGGGACTATTATATTATTTTGGGCTCATTAGTCGCAACCCTTTGCTCCTTTTTCACCAGAGGTCTAATGTACCTGTGGTACAGATTTCATTGGCTATATTTGTGTGAATGGAAAATTTTATCATTTTAAACCCTTGTCCGAAATATTACATAAACATCTTCGTTTTTCTTTCGGCAATTAATTATTTACTTGAATTATGGAGTGCAGGATGGTGTTTCTAACTCGGTCTGTATGCTCGACTCCTATTATGCTGCGCTCTATTGCCCGTTAGCAAATCTTGAGTTTGGACTTCTGTTGTTAAGTGAGTGACAGGGTCAACATGGCCATTCATCGCACCAGACAGGGAAGTTTGAAAGGAAAAAGGGGAGGTCTTTGCCCAGCAATGGGACACAATATAAGCTGACAAAAAAAAACTGTATTTACATAAAGTTTTAGTATTCCACAGTTTTTGTAAATATCTACAAATCTAAGCCATGAGACCTCAAGTTAAGTAAATCCTAAATGAAATATAAAACCGTTTCCAGCTTGACCAAGCACACGAAAAAGAAAACCTTATTCAACACCACAGCCACTACTTTCAATCTACTTAAACGAATTGAAATAAACATAAACAAACCAAAGCCGACATTGGCAAAGAAAATATCATTTGTATTCAGAAAAAACGTTACTATAGTATATAGTCGATCGCCTCCCCCTTTTTCATCCGTCTCGCTCAAATAGATTCGATATTTAGAGCGGATTCTGCCGGGTAGTTTAGATTCACCCCCCTAGACAACCGTGTTTTTTAAGAAAACAATGTCGATTTATATTCTGTGTGTTTCCTTCTTTGTTTAAATCAATTGGGTCTGTTTTTAATAAGGAAGATCATTCATGATAATTTGGGATGAGCTCTGTTATAGTTCGCGCGGAACTAGTTGGCCGCGCCTTAGGTATGTGAGCGGTGGGACGGAGGGGCGGGGGCGCATTACTCAATACGTGCGTTGCGAACCGCCGCGCGCCGCCGGCTCACCCCTGTCCCCACCTCAGCGGCCAACTAGTTCCGCGCGGACTATAGTGCAATTGTGTTCTTGATTTTATCTAATGATACAATGGTATTAATTAATGTTGTGATATACTACTAAAATAATAATATACCTAACCTAACTAAAACTATTAACAAACTAAAATATGGTGTCAAAAAATTCCTCCGTAACGCTGTCGACTGATTATAATTTACACCGATAATTTACAGACGCCAGCACATCAACCTACTACAATCTGTCAAATTTCTTTAATAGATTTTATACTTTATCGCTGAGGCATAAGGTTCAAAATTGTTTGGGAAAATTTGACAGTTTGGGGTAGGTTGATGTGCTGGCGTCTGTACCCAAGAGACTGGCAGCATTGCCACGTTGTATGGCAATGCTTAGTATCTGATCAAGGTAAAATCCAGCCCTTGGGTCACGGAAAGTATATTTTAATATTAGTTTCACATTTTCAAAAATATGTAAGTCAGTAAATATTAAAATGTAAATCAAAGAGGTTATCCACCATAGGTCTCAATCAGCAAAATTCGATTCCTGTTATATATCAGTCCTTTTGTGCAACCCTCCTTTCTATCTTCTTTATTTTTTCTTTCCTTTTTCCGCTGAAAAACTACTTTTGGAAATATTATCGTTCGTCTCTTTATTAAAAATAATCAACTAGCAATGGCTATACCTACTGTTCTTGGTCTAAACTTCCTCTCCGTGTGATCACAACCTTAAGCTTATGTTATTCAAAATCCGTGCTCATTCGTTATCTACTTATATTCAATATCAATCTATATACCTTTACGCTTATGTACTTGCGTTTCATTTACTCGATATCTTGCCTCTCTATCTGGCGCATCTGTTTTCTCTTTTCCCAGGATTTCCAAGCGCCAAATCCTACTTATAGCGTCTCTTGGTTGAGCTGAAATGGATTTTTTCTGATGTATTCCACCTAGTATGTTTTGATACTTTGTCTATTTAATATAAATTATTATATTAATGGATACGATGGCAATATTATAAATCAACTATGTTTAATTTCAAAGAAATGCAGAAGAGTATGAATCTAGCTGATACTGCCAAATTGTTAACACCATACTCAATCATTTAAAAGTATCTACAATACTGAACGCAAACGACATCCAAGCATTTTACCCATCAATTAACGAATCCCAAACCCAGCCTTTCAAAGCTCGCCAATCAATGCACACGGATCGCAACAAAAGTCAAAACTCTGTATTTCCAATTGAAATAAAACAATGGCCGACGTTCCTAGTAAACTGAAAACGAATAGTGTTTTGTAACGCGAGCCCAGAAACTTTGTACACGTGTAGGCGCGATGCCAAAATGCTGTTTATCCACAACAGAATGCCATTAGGAGTTGTTACTGGCGAAACGATCGCGATTTTTGTTTACAAGTAACTTCGGGAATGTGTTGGCGGATTTACGACTGTATTTACGCTAATTCAATACGGTAGTTGTAAACTCGTGTGTAATTTCTTTATTATTAAACAATACAGGAATATGTGTGTCAGTTACTGTTAGATTGGGTTGCTGTTACTCATAGTCTTGGTATGCACATGCAAATAGCTTTGTTGGTGAAGTTTATACGGATGTTTTATTACAATGGAACTTTTTATGGCTTTCTGCAAAATAAATGAGACTTAAAACTATAGTCTTATTTATGTATGTATATGTATATACTTTATTGTACACTACAGAAACCAACGATCACGATCACCGTCTCTTTGAAGTTATTTACGTTCATTGGTATTTATTTAAATTGTCCTAGGAACAGATCACAAAATCAAATTATACAAAACTTCTTGTTAATTTAAAACAGGGTAGCTCATCCTAATACACTAGGTGCTGTAAGGATTCCCTGTGGTCTGAAATAAAGGTTTATAATAACATAACGTAATCAGACTATAATATTCCCACTGCTGGGACACAGGCCTCCTCTCTGTGAGAGGGAGTGGGCCGTAATCCACCACGCGGGCCCAATGCGAGTTGGTAGATGTCAATAAAGGTTTATTACAATTACTATAAAAATAGAAAAAAAAAAATGTTCTTGCGAAAATTCTCACCTTTTTTTCTCCAAGTATCAAATTGTCTCAATCGCAGTTTTAAAAGGAGCGACGCGCAACGCACTCCGAGTGATATTTCTTTACAGTCCTCGACATAACCACTCTTGGGAAATATACGACGGTCTTATAATGTGAAGCGCAGATGAATTTTGTATACGTTTCACGGTTAAATAAACTTAGAAGCATTTAGGTGTGTTAACGCATATTTTTGGTAAAAGAAAAAATGATATTTGAACACAGAATTCTAGTTTAAGTACAGTGACGTACACAAAGGGTATACACTGTTCACTAAGTCCTAACTTATCTGTCGTTGTGTCAGTAATTATAGAGACAATTAAAAAACCATTGTGTCTTGCGTGGATCCACGTTCCGGCCATCATCCATACGAAGGGTTAAATAATACACTTTCTATGTATTCTAGAATTATGTCCGGTTTGGAGAAGTTCTCGATCTGCTTCTTCGAATAACGAAGATGAGCATACCTAAACACTTTTTTTTTTGTCTCTCACAAAAAAATGGTCCCTCACTTTTACAGTAATCACCTCATTTTAGAATTAAGCTTTTTGAGTTACCATGTAAAGTGTATTTAGTATTTCAGAGTGTCCGTGGAGTTTCTTGCCCGTTCTTCTCCATAGTACTACGCTTTGGAATGGGCAAATAGCTTCATATTTTCTGACGGACCGACTCCTTGACAATTCTGAAGTGCCTGTAAATGGTTTAATTGAAACAAATGCTTTGAGTTTGAGTTACCGTTTACACAACATCACGTTTTTCCCGGCAGTTTGGCAGAAATGTACAAACGCCAGCACATCAAGCTACCCGAAACTGTAAAATTTTCCCAATCAACTTTGAACCTTATGTTTTAGCAATAAAGTTGAAAATCTATTAAAGAAATTTGACAGATTGTAGTAGCTTGATGTGCTGGTCTGTACATAGGTACCATAGGGGCATGGAACACCCACCAATCCAACCAAACATTAACAAAACAAAACCCAAATAAACATAAATTTTCTTTATTTTTTCGTCTTCCACATTACTTAGCAACCCTATAGGTACAGACGCCAGCACATCAAGCTTCTCCAATATGTCAATTTTCTTTAATAGATTTTCAACTTTATCGCTAAAGCATAAGGTTCAAAGTTGATTGGGAAAATTTGACAGTTTCGGGTAGCTTGATTTGCTGGCGTCTGAACCTCTACCAAGATTAGCATGGGAACACCATCACCACTTTCCATACTCATCAATTAGTCACTTATATTCAGACTATTTTCCAGGTAGCATTGTTTTTTAAAGCTATTCAAATTGGAGTCGTGTATCATGTATCATTTAAGCATTATTTTTGCCTAGTCTAGTCACAAACTTTCGTGGAACTAGGCGCAAAAATTCCTGTTGCCACTACAGAATTCTAAATGTGATGCTTGCAAATTATTTTGGGTTCCTTTCAATTCGCTTGAACATTGTTTCTCGCTGAAAATGTTTTTTAATTGTGGAGCTTCTTACCAATGTGAGGTTTTTTTATACTGAACATCTTTCTCCATGAGATCTGCGGTGCTATTCTGTAAAAATATCACCGTGAAAATTTAGGCGAAGTGAGCTTAATGTGAGCTGTCAATAGTGTCAATCTCTAGTATCAGGTGGAAGGACAGCTCACTTCACCTAAGTTATCACGGTGATCTTTTTACAGAATAGTACCGCAGCATCGTAATCGCAAAAAAAAATTCTGCTGCCTCATACATTTGGGTCGAGTTGATTGGAGTTTTCTATGGGGACAGCTGATTATTTTTTCGCGATGACGAAGATGGTCCCATAGAGACAGTTGTTCAGTTGGATGGTCTTTACCATCCCCTTAAATTTACCACACCTTTCTGATTCACGCTGTATAATTATAAATCTGTAGTATTCTTAGAAAATCGTTGCTGATTGAAATCTATCCACACAGATTCCGCAACGATCGAGCATTTAAACAGTACATCCAATGAAATTGTAATAAACTTGCAATGACGTTCTCTATAGTAGCCTATCTCCTGGGGCCCGATTCTGTAAAATAACTAACTTGTCAATCGTGTGTCGGTAGTGTGTCAGTGGTGTCTCAATAGAATAGTCATTGACATTTGGTATTCTACAAGTTTCAGTGGTGTCTCAGTAGTGTGTCGATTGTATGTCGATAGTGTGGCAGTACAATAGTTTTCAGTGTTGCTAACAAAAATCTACCATCTGCATAAAAATTCTCTAAATTTAAAAATAATTTTGACACAACTAAAATGGAATTTGACAATCGCGACTCGTCGACACGTGGTAAGTACTTGTTTGCCCTATCCCGTGAATTTTTTTTTAGAGCCGCAGGCGCGCATGGTGTGGATTTGCAGTGTTTTTTAAGGAATTTTTCACTTTTTGTATGGAAAATATAAAAAATTATTACCTACATGTTGAGTTTTAGGGGTTTATGGGTTTCCTAAAGGGGGTCGAAATTTTCATTATTTTTGCGATAGGACACACCATTTTCGAGATATAAGCAATTGAAAAAAAAAAGATACAGTAGTTTTTGCACTTGAAATCGAGGTGTTGGTGTGAATTTCTATTCATGACGACTAATTTTATTCCTCACCTTTTTACATGCACACTTTATTTTAAATTAAAAAAAATAAACAAATTGAACCAAATCAACAATAGCGGAAAGAGGTGTCGTTGTTCGATGGCTTCATAATGGCGGTTCGATGGCCAAAATACTATTCAAACACGATAGACACAAGTGTCAAATACACTTAAAAATATTACAGACTACCAATAGTATTAATAGTCTTACTGTGGCGTTTCAATGGCACCACAGTGGCAAGTTAATGACCAATAAATAACTTGTAGAATGCCAAATGTCAATGACTATTCTATTGAGACACTACTGACACACTACCGACACACGATTGACAAGTTAGTATTTTACAGAATCGGGCCCCTGGACTAAACGAATTACAATAAACACCATTTAATTATGTACAGTACATATATAGAGGGATGAGGAACAGGGTGTAAAGTTCACTCATAGGTACTCTATAGAAAAGGGAGGATCCTCCGACCAGACGGGTGTTGTGTCTGGCGGGCAACTGCCCAATGATTCATGTTGGGCCGTTGTATCTATGCTAGTTGCGCGGTAAACTCTGCTTGCGAGATGCAGGATTTGCGTGACGTCAGTATGACGCGTTGTTCGCATGTGGCGTTGTAGATACCGCTACACATACAACATATAAAGTTAATTATCAATGTAATCTTGGATTGAATTACTACGAAACATTTATTACATTATGTACAGACGCCAGCACATCAAGCTACCCGAAACTGTAAAATTTTCCCAATCAACCTTGAACCTTATGCTGTAGCGATAAAGTTGAAAATCTATTAAAGAAATTTGACAGATTGTAGTAGCTTGATGTGCTGGGGTCTGTACCATTTGGTATCTATTAGATAAAATTCAGAAAAGGGTTTATTTTTATAATTTAACGAGTATCGGCAAACCTTCGGTAGGTACTTGTAAACTGTAATTTATTTCCTGAATTTCTCATTTACACGTTAGTGGGTAACTAACCTGGGTTTAACCAAGTCGGATTTGAACTCACGACCTGTTGGTTGCTAGCTGATTATATAGCCGTTTGGCTATTACGACGTCTATTAGGGTTAGTTAGATTATTTGTCAATGTTTTACGTTTATGTTCTTGTAATTGCCCAACCTCTTAGGTCCTAGTGATTTAATGTAGTGGAATAAAGTCGTCGACAGTTTAGTAAAATATTATTTAAGTAATAAACAGTTGGCAAGAGTCTCCATGGCTTGTTATAGGTACAATATATTATTTAGCATATATTAAATTGACCCCTCACTTATTACATAAGCACCATCAGTCTACAACGTTCGTACTGCTGGGACACAGGCCTCCTCTCTGTGAGAGAGTGGGTATGTAGTCCAACATAGTATCTTCTAACGTATCTAATTCAATTTGGTGGACGTCATACCTAAAAGCCAATTCTGACTCCACTTAAAAAAAAAACAAATTCAAGTGGCAACCTCATGTCAGCTACAATAAAGGTCAAAAACTTGTGAAAATTTACCTGAACTCCGATTTTTTATTTGCTAGACCAAAACATCAGCTGCGTGCTGTCATGTTGACAAGAAAAGGTCGATCGCAGCTGTAATATTAGTCTAGAAAATTAAAAATCAGAGTTTAGGTGAATTAAAGATTTTTTTGATATACTTACAGAAGTTACAGAGAATGAGATTAGAATGCGAACCTTAAAAATACGGGAACTACCCCTCGGTATGTCTTCTAATTTTTGTTTCTAAGACATGCTGGTTTCACACTAAATAGTTAAAAACGGATTTTAAATGTGAACACACCCCGATTAAAAACACATACGGAACCAATACTTAACTCAAATCGCTATGCATATTAACAGACACCACTCATTCAATCATTCACTATTCGTTTTAACGATTAGCATACACTAAACGAGACAAATTTTAATCGAACTATGCTTAAAGCCTCCACTCTATCATGCCTCGCGGCGAAAAATGGAACTAAAATAAAAATGTACTGAATTTGACGTACAGTTGACATTTGCTTTAGCCAGCAGCGCCACCCCGAAATGTCAAATTATACTGGTCAACTGTTACTATGCAGTTTGTATAGCAGCTTTGCCATTTTGTATGCCCCATTGTGTGTTAATATTATTCCTTTAACGAAAATAATCATTTGTGTTACTATTTTAGAGTCGTTTGCGCTAGAGTTATGGGTATGGCGTTTTAATGGTAGCTTCTGGTCATTTTTAGTGCTTGGTTACCTAATTCATAATAAGTAATGGTCATTTTTATCCTCTTGGCAATTTTTTTTTTATGGTCATAATATTATGTTCTGGCAAGAATGACAACATATTTAGGTACCTACGGTACCTACTATAAAATGCATGGCTGAAAATAAACTTATTTAAATTAGACAAACAAGAAACCAGTAAACGGGTTTTAAAAGCTAGTATAGGACATGTTTTCATTATTTAAAGAGTAATAAAACCCATATAGAATAAAAATAAATAGTGCAATGGTCAGGCACGGTTTCTTTACGGTACGGGCGGCGCATAAACCGCGCCGTAGAAAAAACGTATCCGTCAACAATCTTCCAAAGTGATCCATACAACTGATACAACACCGACGACCGTGCCTGAAAAAAACAAATTAAGGACATATTTATTGAGGCTTCTTGTAGACATCCGTTTTATTTCTTACGCCGGACCGGTGTCCGTTGCGCCGAGGGGAGGCGGCGGTGCATCGTAATTTGTTCGCCGGACCTATCTCCGATGCATGTGCACACATTCATTATAAACCATACACCACCGCGAATCCGGCGAAGAAAAACGGTCCGTTGTCCGGTGAAAAAAACGGACGTATACAAGCGGTTTAAAGTGAATATACAACTAAATCTGTGAATATTTCAAGCGTCTACCTGTTGCCATTATTAATATCGAGCAAATAACGGCAAAAAAGTCACGTTTGTTGTATGGGAGCAACCCTTAAATATTTATTTCATTCTGTTTTTAGTATTTGTTGTTATAGCGGCAACAGAAATACATCATCTGTGAAAATTTCAACTGTCTAGCTGTCACGGTTCATGAGATACAGCCTGGTGACAGACAAACAGACAGACGGACAGTGGAGTCTTAGTAATAGGGTCCCGTTTTTACCCTTTGGGTACGGAACCCTAAAAACAAGAACTAGGCTAGGTATAAATGAAGTGAAACCTACGAAAGTTGTTCAAAAACCACAAAATCAGTTCAAATCCCATAGTATTTCCTAGACATAGACATAAAACAATTGAACAGAACTGTCGTGAACTCAACATCAAATACCCGGCTAAATTGTTTGAGTAATTCCACCATTTTTAACCAAGAAATAAAAAAGCACGGGCGAACTCCACCGTACGCCACAATATTAAACTAAGTTTAAAGACTTACGTCACTTTTAATTTTTATTGTGTTAAAAGTTGTAACTTTGTACAGAGGTTATATTCGCTGAACTTTGTTTCATCGGCCCGCGCGTGTATCTTATAGTTACGTAAATCATTTTTTTCTTTAAGTTTGGAGTTACCTTTGTTTGTTGCGTATGAGTTGAGGGATCATGTAAGGTAGGGGATGCGAGTTTTCTTTACCTATGGCTTTTGTATGCAGTGTGGTTATATTTTCTGTTTTTTTCTTTCTTCTAGGAGGTAGACCATGCTCTGGATTAGGACATAGAACACTTTTTATCCCGATATTCCCAAGGGATCGAGACTTATGAGGGTAAAACCGCGGGGTGCAGCCACTCAAAAATACAGTCGGAAAACCCCTGAAGAATGAATCGGCACAGACAGCTCAAGATTTTAATAAATGGTGTGCCTGTATGATGAAAGAGAACCCTAACTACATCAGAACACAATTAATCAGCCCCCTAATAGCGTAACATACTATTACTCTCAACTTGAATCGTTTTGAAGCATATTGCTAATCCATTGCTCCATATGTTCGAAAAATGTGTCTGCTCAACAACGTAAATAACGCAATGAATGTTGTTGAACTGTCAAAATGAAACCCATTGCTACTGTTAGTGTGTTACGCAGTTATTATTACTCTGCTGGTTTGAGTAAATTATTTAGTCATTAGTTTAGTCACATTTTTAGTACTAGGTACTTTACACGATACAGAAAATTTAAATGGAAGCTAAAAATGTTGCTAAAAGGTGACGAGCAAATTAAAAACAAAGCTTAAAAATTAAAATGTACCTAAATAAAAGGTTATTAATCCAATATATATATATATATTTTTTTTTTGTTTTATTTGTTGTAACTAACTAGGTATATACTAAAATAAATGACTAACTAACTTACTATACAAATAAATTTAAAAAAAAACTGGACACAGGCGTCGAAGTACCTACTCGTCCACATCGCTGTCATCCGGAAACGTGCCCAGAAGACTGGCAGCATTGCCACGTTAAATGGCAATGCAAATTCTTTGGCAAAAGAACGATCCAGCCCTCTGGTCACGTGAAGTATCGACCAGCCGGCGAGAAATAGACGCGCGCTCGAGCCCCATGACTGTGGTGTTTCGACCCCGATTAATACAATTATTAACTTAAATAGTTTACATTTTAAAGCCTTAAATAAAGTGAAGTACACACAAAAAAGATTGTATCAAGACTTCCAGCACTTTTTGACCGATAATTACATATTATAAGCTTACCATTTAAACATCTTTGACCTTTTAAATTCAGGCTTATGGTCGTAAGAATATGTTACGTATGGATAAGAACTTTAGAAACTACTTTGTTGGTTAAAGTTTAACAATGTTAATTACTATTTATTGCTTTTTGTGTTAATTAATTTTGTAATAGTTTCCAGTATGAGTAATTTTATAAAATACTAGCTGCACCCCGCGTTTTTACCCGCATAAGTCTCGATCCCGTAAGAATATCGAGATAAAAAGTATTCTATGTCCTAATCAAGGCCATGGTCTACACATGCAGCAAATTTCATCCAAATCCGTTTAGCCATTTTTGCATGAAAGCGTTACAAACATACAAAAAATGAAATCTTTTCTATTTATTATAGTTTAAATAAATTAATGTTTAGAAACTTTTTCGAATAATAAGATGCTTTAACAGGGTTTTTTCGTGACCAGATAATTAGACTGGTGTAAAGTGAAATCTAAGCATACCTAATTTTCTTTTCTAATTTTTATACAAATAAAGTTAATATATCATACACACACCGATGAAGGAAAACATTGAGAGGAAACCTCGACTTATCATAAACAAGTCTGAAATTACCAACCCGCCTTAAGCAAGGTGGTCAACATTAAAGCCTTCTCTGTGAGAAGAGGTCTTTGCCCTGCAGTGGGACAAAAAAAAATCAGTGGCACTCCGGAATTGCCGACAGAAGTGAAAACAAAACACAAACAGAATACTACGCCATCACTCACTGACATATCGGATATACATACATTATAACTGAGTACATCCCAAGGACAGCCGAACACATCCGAAGCGGTGTCGGTTACGGTAACAGTGGCGCGAATTCAATGGTTTTTTCCCATCTCAAAAAATGCCCAACGCGCCTAAAGAAGTTTTCACTTCAATAATAGGCTGGTACTATTAACGTAAACACGAACTTGATAAACCAATCGTGTATTTCCTCAAGTAAAAGTCTATAAACTTCATAAGAGTTGATTACCATCTAACAAACTACATACAAGTCATTCCCTAGAGTAAATGAGTCATAAATTCATCTTACTACATGTAAATATGTATCTAAGTAGGTACATAAAGATAAAATCAACAGATATTTAACACCTCAGTCAGCATCGAACAATGTAAGAAAACATGATCTTGGACTCAACATCAGTAGAAACATTTGCATAAGTTTTAAACAAGAAGTACGATTTTTTTTTCAATTATAATTTGCATTTCTTAATGATTTTTTTGTTACTTTGTAAGACGCTATCACCCAAGATGGGCAGGTAATCATATAATTCTTTAATATTATGTGTGTGTCATGTGCTTGTTCAATTTGCACTTAAAAGGAATTGTTAATTTTTCAACTGTAAAATGAAGTGGGTATGCATTCTTTAGACCATTTTATTCTAGATTAATACTCCTTGTGTCCTTTATTAAATTTAGGATACGTTCGGCTTCCAGTCTAACCGGATGCAGCTGAATACCAGTATTTTACATGGAGCGACTGCCTGTCTGACCTCTACAGCCCAGTTGCTGGGTAACACGGTACCCCTTGGTAAGACTGGTTGTCAGTATTAAATTTAGGAATAATGATCTACAACCACTAATGATCTTGATTTAGACCTTTAAACTTACCTACATAAATCGTCCCTTTTTAGTGATATTTTTAATGATCTAACATTATGTTTATACACTACAATATACACTAGCTGACCCGGTGAACTTCTTACCGCCTAAATGTACATACGGCAGCACATCAACCTACCCGAAACTGTGCCTTTGTGCTTTAACAATAAAGTTGAAAATTTATTAAAGAAATTTGACAGATTGTAGTAGGTGGACGTTCCGTCTGTACGATAAAATGAATTATCTTCTTTTTTTTTTCGTGAATCTTGCCCATGGTTTAATAGTTATTCTGCTATTTCGGGGCGGAGACAAATCGAACAAATCAAAGATCATAAAAATCGGTCCAGCCGTTCTTGAGTTATAAATGGTGTAACTAATCCGAGTTTGATTTATTTATATAGATATACCCCCTTACTAATAAACGTTGTATAGCGTCTGTATGATTACACAAAGCTTTGTCTTCTTCTTTCGAAATTCAAACGACTGACGACAGAAAGAGAGAAATCGGTGTGTAACTATTCATCTGATATAATACGTTTATTAGTAAGGAGATTAGAATTAGGTATTGTTTATTTATTTTATTTCTTATTTTGTAATTTTTATCTCATCGCATGCTGAGCTGTCGCTGAAAACCAGCGCTAGGGCTCTGTCTCGCATAGGGTCGTAGCATTATGCTGAGCGATGGTCGTTTTGCGTGGATGTGACACAGATTTTCTCCCAACTTGTTCCTTTTTATGTTTTGTTCTTCTCTGCATCATGCTTACCGCAAATAAACGTATTTTCTGTATTTCTTTTTCAATCTCTTTACACAATTAACCCATTCAGAAATATTGACCCATGTACAAATTTTGTGATTTCTGGTTTTTTGTTATGTGTATATAATAAATGAGTAGACATCGTGTCTGCTATAAATACATGCCAAATCCTCCAAGAACCACTGTAGTTTATTACCGGCAGTCCTAGCTGCAAACAAACCTTCAGAATTTCCATCTTACTTCAAAAAGTACACACAAATAAACAGCAAACCAGTCACGCCGCTGATAATTTATTTTATGAGCCGCCATATTGGATTTAAAGTCAATACTTCGACATTGCGGAGGTACAGTCGGGCTCAAGTAATTTTATAAAAAGTCAACTATTCGCCGCAATTTGTGCGCCACTGTACACAGCTTCGTCGTTCCGAGCTTTTTCTGTCTCATTCCATTTAAATTTCATTTAAACAGGATCCGCTCTGCAGGCATTTCCAGACATATTGGAACTGCTGTACAGCTACTACTATGATTATTGCGGCGTTGCTTTTGAAATTTTATTCTTGGGCCTTTCTAAACCACTCGTGAGAAGTTTTTTTCTGAACCTAAATTTTGATTGAAGTTATGTACCTACCCGCTTAAGGGGCTTACAGGATATAAACGCAAAAAACGCAAGTTTTAGAAACAATAAAAGTATATGATCGACTACAGTAAACAAAATCAGAAAAATATATTATATTCTTCAGGATATATGCTAGTTAGATAGTGTGTTAAAACATAATACAACTGATTTGATACGATAGAAAAAAATCATGAAGATACCTCTAAAAACTTTATTTTTACAATAAAAACCATACCTACTAATATAGATACAATCATTATGATTTTTTGTCAGATTATTTTACAAGCAACATACTAAAGCACTAGTGTTTTTAATTTTTTGTCCAAACAATAGATTTTTTGTAAATAGATAATTGCTTCATATTTTGCAATAAATTACCAGCGTTGTGTCATCGCGCTTCTCTTTCTTTTCTATGCAGTCCGACAATGACCGCGCATGTAGTCGCCTTAAGTTAGAGCAGTAACAACAACCTAAGTACCTATGCTTTTTACAACCGTTTGTATCACGAATTAAAGTAGGTCTAAACCATAAGAGCGGGTTCGCACTAGATCCGATCTGAATCCGAATTAAGTCCCCATTGAATGGGGACAGCGTCAATGGGGACAACGGGAATGAACCGCCAATATGTAAGTTCGCCGCCGATTACATGGGACTTTAACATAACTGGCGATATGTGGGGGTACAGGTTGCCTAACCATTCGGGGAAGGCGGTGTTATGTATGTTTGTATTTTAAAGAAGTGATTAGGTACCATTTTGATTAAGAAATAACTTTTCCCGTTGTGCGACCGTCAATGTAAAATTGTCCTCCAATGTGAAACAGGCAACGCTCTTCCCTGTACCGTAATTGCGTATCATAATCTATTGCTAATCCATTACTTCATATGTCCCAAAAAATTGTCTGCTCAACAACGTAAAGAACGCAATGAATGTTGTTGAACTGTCAAAATGAAAGCCATTGCTACTATTAGTGTGTTACTCACACGACTCACTTAAATGTCTCACCGATAGTGGCGCGTGTGTTGAATCATTTGGTTCCCTAAAAAATGGTTGAGCTGGATGGCGCTGATCCACGCGTCATGTTCGTGAACGGGCGCCGTCGGTTGAGACTGGTCATCTCTTAACTGCCAAGGCTTATTTTTAATCTTATATTTTGAATTGTTTCTTCATTTGTGTGTGTGTTTTTTTACATTGTTCTCACATATAGAAGCAACAAGAATAATGTACCCTGGATTTTGTAATATCTTGATTGAAAAGAGTGTCCATGGTGTTTCTTGCCCGTTCTTCTCCATAGAGATCTACGTTTTGGAATGGGCAACTAGCTTCAACTTTCTGACTAACGGACCAACTATTTAATTTTGACAATTCAAAAGTGCCTGTACATGGTTTAATTGAAATAAATGCTTTGAATTTGAGTTTACGCAATCTCCCCGCTGGTTTATTCCGCAATTTTATTCCAAAAGATATTTCCCAGACACAGTTCTATGAAAAATGATGATGCTAGTGCAAATGCTCGTCTGGCCGAAAGGTATTGATTTCTGAACGAACTGCTAGCAGAAAAATATGCTTACATCACACAGCCTTTGTCTCCAGCGCGGAGATGTGAAAGCTAAGATAGGGTGGAGAAGGACTTAAGAAAAATACATAATTACAAAAAAGTCTAGTTTAGTGTTTTTTTTTTTTTGTTTATTCTTATTCTGCACAACAATGTTACACAACAAACCCCTGGACATTTTATGTCCAGGCAAAATCACTGTCCATTCTAAGGTTGCCTGGAAGAGATCGCAGAAAGCGATAAGGCCGCCCATTGTATACATTTTGTAATGTTCGATCTATTTTTTGTTATGTATTTTTGTGGTATATAAAGTATAAATAAACCATGGTTATTATACAGTTGATACCTATAACATTTCCATTTCAACAACTTTAGGTAGGTGTAACAGCAATTCAAAATTGAGTTTATGATTTTTATTAAAACATAATAACTTTCCTCAGAGAAAACCAGATAAGAATTCACAAATATTCTCTTAAGTTTCACCAGGCACGATATAACATACTAATTATAAATTCTCATAAAGGTGCATTGTGACCAAGCATTAATTAGTGCTTTCCACACAACTCGGCTTTAAGCTACATATTTATGTTAATCAAAACAGTTAATGAAGCTCCAATAATAAAATAAATTATGAAGTAATAAACACGAGAACTATAGAAACGGGATTTTATTGAACTAACTACAATCATCGCTTTGTGCAAATGTTAATAAACTGTATAATTATTTTCTATTAAAAGGTATGTTAGTATGTCGGTAACAGTTGTATTTACTAAAAGCTGTTAATTTTTATTAATGAATGTGTATTTTTGCTACCATTCTCACAGATTGACAACGTCAAGCTTTGCTTAGCGGTCTACTCGTAGATTTGTCTGTCTATCTGTCTTGTTATATTTGATTATATTGTAGTCGTCAGAAATCTAAGACTCTGACAACCTTACTAATCTTGGATGTCATGTATTCATTTTCCGAAACTCCGAAACATCGGTTCGAAATTCCGAAACCATGCATGAGAAACCATAGTTTGTGTAAGTATTGCAAACAAAACAATAAGAATTACTTACCACATTATTAATTTACCGATAAATATGCCTTCACTACTTTAATTAATAATAATACTATCACTAAGAAGAGCAATTACGGCTAATGTTTCCCGAAAGGCTTTTACTATAAATTTTAATGCGAATATTATAATTTTATGGTTGCACACAATATTTTTTCAATGCATTTATTTCACATTTGCATGTTCTACATGCATTTATGAAACTATTATAATAGGTACATATTATTATCAACTAATTACCGCGTGGGTTTTGCAGTTTCTTGCACAAGAATTAAATCTTCAATATATGTTTAATCGTAAAATTTCTTAGCTATGTGCAAATGTTATTGCTTATTTTATTACGGGACATTATAATTAAATTGGCACATAAAATAAACTTTAAAGGTTTAACACTGTAGCCATAATACAGTTTAAATTAACATGGAAATTGTAAATATTTACAGATTTAATAAAAGCGAACTCCAAAAATATAATAATTTAAATGATTCTTTAAGTTAACTGTATCTGTATCCCATGTTGTAATTTCTATAGTACTTAGATAATAAAAACATAAAATATATAAACTGCAATTTATAAGAGGAAATGATGCATTTCCTGGGCTGATACATTAACCACTTAATATTCTATTGAAACAGACAACCGTTCAATGTTTTGATGTGATGTTCTTGATTATTAAATAGTTAAGTATATTTGCAAATTAATATTTTATTTGCGCTACTTACTAATTGTTTGAGTACTGATTTATTTTCCCAGCGAAAAAATAAAAAATATCTATACACAATATTAACCCATTATTTAATCACAGAATATTTTTACCAGAAAGAAAACGCCCTCTCCAGACTCGGACACCCAGAGCTTTCAGGATTTGGAACAAAGGACAAAGCTATACGAGCGAGCGAGACGGCACACGTAATCCACTTATACGTCACGCGCGGGTTGTTCCCATACATTTTTACTGGAGAAAATTCGGGAATACCCTTAATGCATATTAAGCCGGGATCCCGAGTTATTTGCTATGAGGTATCGGGATACCTATTGAAATGAAATTTTCCGCAGTGTGGGTTTTTGGGATAACGAAGGTTCTGCACACTTTTGTAGGTAAGAATGTGACCCTTCCCGAGTTTGGCCGGCCGGATTATTGTTTCAAGTAAGTACTATATTTGGAATACCGCAAAGCGGTTTGGAAAACGGTCGACTATTTATAGAATTTATGCGAAATTTAATAAATGTTTTGTGGAATGGGTCATTTAACAGTTGCGGTTTTGACATTTATTATTAACTAGCTTCCGCCCGCGGCTTCGCCCGCGTGGATGTCGGAAATTATCCCAGAGGACAGTACCGGTGAAGTAGCGCATATTATGTCCTTCCCTAGGGTGCTATCTATCTCCTTGCCAAATATCGAAATCCGTTCAGTGGTTTAGGTGTGAAAAGGTAACACACAGAAAGAGGTACTTTCGATATGGTTCACTATTTTGGGCTTCCACATAAAAGGTAGATAATATATTCTGTCGCGGACATTTATTTAGAACTGTTTAAGACAAACAGTCCCATGATACGTTATATTCGTGTAACAACAGCGCTTCTGCGAGATTCAGCTGTTGTAGAGGTTTCTGTGGCTCTTTGGGACGCCATGTAAGTCGCCTGCTGCTGACGTCGAGCTTGTGACTCTTCTGGTGTCTCCGCAGCCCGTTGAGACACCACTATACTCGTCATGCTGTTGACGCCGATCTTGGGACTGTTCCGGTGTTTCAGCAGCCCGTTGAGACACCAGATACTCAGCATGCTGTTGACGCCGATCTTGGGCCCGTTGAGACATCAGATAAGTACTCAGCATGCCGTTGACGTCGAGGTTGAGACTGTTCTGGAGTTTCACCAGTTGTTGAAATGCCAGATACTCAGCGTGTTGTTGACGTCGATCTTGGCTGGTGTGCCGCCTCACGCACCGCCTGCTCAAATCTTCGCAGATCAGATTGTTGAGACGTCTCGTTATTCTAAGTCGAGCTATTTTTATAGCTCGAGCTTTATTAGAGTTTTATGAAATATATATTAGTCTTACGCTTTCGAGTCATTATTGTAAGTACTATATAAAAAATCACCAAATCGGTGGTAATTTTCAAACTAACTAAAAAAATTCCAATAGCTAATTAGGAGGAAAACGAATCTAACTTCTTACTACTTAGAACACAACCTAAAACTATACGTTAATCTTAAACTAACAAAAAAAAAAACAATTGTAATAATCTAAGTAGGTACCTAATGAAAATAATAACGAATCTATTTAGGTACTTAATACTTACAAATACAACCTATACCTAACCCGTGACCTAACTAACTAAAAATACAATCCTACCTATAAGTAATTAAACAAACAAAGAAAACAGTTCTAATATGACTAATAATTGAATTTAAAACGAATCTATATTTGTACTTAAAATATACTACCCAAAAATTATAATGCCTACTATTAGTTAGTAATAAATCGCATCGAAACGAATTTAAAGCTGTAAAAAAAACTCAAAATGAGCACAACCGTCAACGACATCTGCCGGTCTGCCCTCACGCCCAGCAGTATAAAAGTGTCCTGTGCATAGATATCCGGTCCTGTACCTCACGCACATAATATTAGTAGACACACCTTCCATATATAAATAAAAGGATAATAAACTTATTATTGAAATCCTTAGAACGGTCTTTCCTTTTGGTGTTCCACCACAGGTCTGCCTGCCCGCGTTCGGGACTTCATTGCCTGGACCGCCCCTCCACCTCCGCTCTGCGCGCCGGGTCAATCTTATCGTGATAACTTTTAAAGTATTCGTCCAAATTGCTTAGTGTAAAAGACAAAGTTTATCTACATGAAATACCGAAAGCGATAAATGTATTGATTTTGATAAGAATTAACAAAGTACTCTGAAATATGCATTGTAAAAAAAGTACCCAATTTAAATGTATTTATGGATCACTATTTTGGATATAATGGCTTCCACAAAAAAGATAGATATATGCTGTCGCGGACTTTTATTTAGAACTTTATAAGACAAACAGTTCCACGATACATTATCTTCATGTAACTCTAACGGTTTAGGCAGCGCACGCCAAGATAGCTCTCAGAGGGCAGGAATTTTTCCGACTTACTTGATACTTATCGTTATATTATGGCCAAATCATACAAAATCTTTATAAATTGTAGCCTATGTGTTATTCTGATGTATAAGCTATATTACTGTGAAGTTTCATCAAAATCCGTTCAGTAGTTTTTGCGTGAAGAAATAACAAACATCCAAACAAACTTTCGCATTTATAATATTATATATATATTATATATTATATTATATTATATTATTAAGTAGGATGATGTAGTCGCCTAGAGAAAAAATAATATTATTTAAAAGTGACGATTCGCACGGGCGAGTAACTTCATGCGAATCGACTAATAAGCCTATTTTAATTTGTACAATTTTAATATTTATAACGAACGCCGTAGTTATGATCGCTGGATAAATTTAAGTATTTCTAACATTAATTATCTAATTCCTGCTAGGCCTACGATCTCTTAGCGGCGAGTACCTTGTGTATTTTATAGTGTCATTATAATAAGTGGCGAATGCGGGATCAAAACATCTTAAACGCTTAAGGAAGTGATAATATCTAATTATTTGACCACGCATTAACTGGTTCTACCACTAATTTAATCCGAGTAAGAGTATATATACGAGTAATTTGTGGTTTGCCATTGCTTGGAATTATTATCCTACTAACATTATAAATGTGAAAATTTGTATGTTTGGATGTTTCTTACTCAGAACTTAAGAAACATGTACCTATGTTTTTTGCCCCAGAGGCAAATATGATATTATTATTTCGATGTAAGCACTTTGTAAGTGAACTGTCATTTAAGTTCCTATTAAAATCAAAAATACAATATCTAAATATTTTATTTCACATAAACCTACATGGGCACTTATGAAACGTCAGAAGCTAAGGTGCACGATTCCAATTGGTCGTTCGGTCGAGCCGGCAAGAAACTCCACGGTTACTCTTTTAAAAATAATTGGATTTTACAATGTTTTCAAATTACAGTAGGTATGGGAGGGCAGCGTAGGCCTGTCAACAAGTACCAGGTACTTAGTAAAATAAAAAATGGTCTACAGATCTATATTCTACAAGGCCGACAAAGTCCTACAAAGTTATGAGAAATAGCATCTATTTAAACCTATCACGCAAAAAGGGCTGTATCGATTTGGATGAAATTTAGCACACAGATAATTTATAATAAGCTAGTAGGCAACTAGGACCGTATTTTATTTACTCTCTATATATAAAATTCATGTCCTGACTAATACTTATATATCAACGCACAGCCTAAACCGCTGGTCCTAGAGACATGAAATTTGGAGGGTGTGTTCTTTGTGAAGAGTAGGTATCCATTAAGAAAGGGTTTTTCGAAATTCCACCCGTCAGAAGGTGAATGGGGGGAGGGTGAAATTTCACGCGGACGATGTCGCGGGCAGAAGCTAGTCGGACTATAAAAATAATGTATACCTATATAAGTACTTTTGACATTATAGAATGTTGGTAGGCACCTACCTACGTTTGTTATTTTGCAAGCTCAACTAAACGACTTTAAAAAATGAAGTGCGGAACCATGTTGGTTTAAGACGTTTTTATTGAAAACCTAACGATATTTCATTATACCTAATTCGACATGTGAATACTTTGATGGATTTTTCAATATTAACCCAGCGGTATTTTATGTATTGTAAACAAGTTTTTTCTTTGCTCGAGATTATTTGGTACTAGCTTCTGCCCGCGACTTCGTCTCTGTAAAATTTTTGTTTTCACTTAGCGTTCTTTCTTTTTTTTTTTCTTTTTGCTCGGCTCCCATGTGCGCTAGCGTGATGTTAAATAGACTATAGCCGTCTTCAAGAATTTGGCTATCAAATGCAAAATGTATTTTTCAAATCTGACTCGTAGTTCCAGAGATTAGCGCGTTCAAACAGACAGACACTTCAGCTTTATTATTAGTAGGTATAGGTGGATGGATTTCAGTCCGTAAGCACACCTAGGGACGAGAATATACCCATAATCTGCACCCTAATTGCGTAATACAGTATAAATCGGAATCTGAATCATTTTGAAACAAATTGCTGATCCATTGCTTCATAAGTTCGAAAAATTAGTCTGCTCAACACGTAAATAACGCAATGAATGTTGTTGAAATGTCAAAATGAAACCGATTCCGATTGATAATGTGTTACGCAATTTATATACCTACGCCCCGCTGGTCAATGTGGCAATATTCCTCATATAAAAGACGAAATAGATTCCTTGACAAACATATTGTTAACCACTAGTCGTCCTTAAAAATCACGTGAGGTTCGGACAGAGGGGGGATAATAACGATGAGGGGATGATATGACAATTACGTGTATTTTTTTTCGTTTGACGAAAAAATTTTATTTAGTGAGTGACATGTATGTTTTTACCAATAATGAATTAAAAATATCAGAGAGGTAATTCCGGTCGGAGGTCAGATAGGCAGTCGCTGCATGTAAAATACTGGTACTCAGCTGCATCCGGTTAGACTGGAAACCGACCCCAACATAATTGGGAAAAGGCTAGGCAGATGAGCGGGGTAATTTCGGTATTTTTAAGAACGTACGCATTCTTATCTTAGTCTCAATCTGTCAAAAATATAATCAATTTCCCTACATTTTTGACAAGTTTTGACATTGATTGTTGCTGAGATGAAATTTCGACTTGAATTTGAACGTTTTTAAGTACGAGAATTGACCTTCTGATCTTTTAATTCATATAAAATAAACGTGAATATAAAAAAACACTTTCACACGTGAATATAAAAAAAACACGTCCACAAGAGAATACCGCTATAATCTACCTTCATTTGTTATTAAAATTAATACGCAAATCCGCTAAAATAACCACGGCCATTATTGTACAAGCAAGAAAGATCTTACTAATACTTATTAATGGCCATTACTATAATAATATTAATTGCAGCCTGTTTCTCAACGATAGTCAGGTTAAGACCTCTGCTAATCTGTTCTGGAACATAAGCATTAACGTTCTCTTTAACGATTTACATTAGTTTACGTAAACTTATAAATAAGTATCATTTTAAGTCGGATATATTACTATTGGCTAGCTTTTAATCGGAGAGACGGCAGACTCCTTTATCGTTATGCTAAATTAAGTATAAGTTATAAAGTAGTAGTAAACTAAATAGGGAAGATGTTGTAATGTAGGTAAGTATAGTAAACGTAGAAGTTTAGTTTAATTTTAGATACCCAGATAGATAGATAAACCATTTATTTGGCGCACACAAATGACAGCACAGCACACAAAAGTACAATATTAGATGATAAGCAATTACCTACAGGAATCCATACTAATATTATAAATTCGAAAGTAACTCTGTCAGTCTGTCTGTCTGTATGTTACCTTTTCACGCCTAAACCACGAAACCGATTTAGATGAAATTTGGTATCGAGATAGTTTGAGTCCCGGGAATAGACATAGGATAGTTTTTATCCCGATATTCTCACGGGATCGAAAGTTATGCGGGTGAAACCGCGGGGCGCAGCTAGTATAATATAAAAACAAGGGTGTTATTCCGGTCTGATCCCCTGAACAACCTGGATCCCCGCTAGTTATTATTCTGTTTTAATATCTGTCTTATCCACTATAAACTTTCTCATTCTGCTCTGATCCCCTTTTTTTCTTTTGTTTTTGTTCCTGACGGACGAGGAAAAACATACAATATCGAAATAAAAGTGACACAATGACGAACACTTTTACATCACAGGTATGGTCCGTGGATGGGTGACCATCAATTATATTTCGAGTCCACTCCGTGCTTCGGAAAGCGCGTTAAAAAAAGTACCATGAAACAGATAAACCATTCCTAAGAGGTGTCCTATGAGCGCTGCTATGGAACAGTAATAGATTGGTATTATTATTATAACCTTTGCTTCAATGTAAATTTTCCTTTGCATAAATACAGTAATTTCCTATCATCTTACCAGCATCTTACTGAACATTCAACATTTCAGCCGAAAGACGTCCACTGCTGGAGATAGGCCTCGCCCAAGCACCGGTACTACGACCGATTCTGTGTACTTAACATTAACACTTCCTAATAAAAAGGTGACCCTTTCAACAAAACTCATAACATTTCACTTAATTTTACGATATTATTATGGCCCTACATAAACCTGTTTCCATAGTGATTTATACCACCACCAATAAGCACCATAATTAGAGACAAGATGCCAGCTTTATATATAAGATTTAATACCTCACTATAATATTCCTTAGTGGTACTTACGTTTACGATTGGCGAGAAAAGTTCAAATTTTATCACAGGCGGCAGTGATGTTCAATCAAAGTCTAGATTTTCACAGATTATAAATGATGTAATTATCATTGCAATAATGAAGTAATAAATACAATTGAAGGCTTTGAAACTAATTGTCTTGAAGACTCAAGAGGCGCCAAGTACGCGAGTTGCAGAAAGCATTCATATACCTATACAAAAAATTATGCTGATGAGCTCTTCTGTACACGGTGTGACCGGCTTTTTAGGACTATTTTAGGTTTTGCAAGACATCGGAGAGCTCACGAAAGCAGATAATTTTTGTGTTTCTATTACAAGATTATTATGTATCTTTTGCGATGTAGTTAACCACGGAAAGGGTGAAGGAAAACATCGTGGAGAAACCGATAAGTTCTACAACCAATGATTCCGTATTATGTTGTGAGTGTGACATCCACTTACACGCACTGGGCCCGCGTGCTCCCTCTCACTGAGAGGAGGCCTGTGGTGCATCAGTGGGAAAACTATAGGCTGATTATAAGCGTGTGGTGACCACCGCAGTCTTGGGAATCCTTAGCTTAAGAAGTAAATAAGTATGCTTTAATGAGTTTACAAAAATCCAACGTGTAAAAGTCATCATCTGCCTAGCCTTTTCCCAACTATGTTGGGGTCGGCTTCCAGTCTAACCGGATGCAGCTGACTTCCAGTATTTTACATGGAGCAAATGCCTATCTGACCTCCACAACCCAGTTACTGCGTAATACGATACCCCTTGGGAAGACTGGTTGTCAGACTTTCGGGCTACTGACGACCCGTAACTACTGTCAAAGATCCACGAATGACAGCCGGGACCAACGGCTTAACGAGCTTTCCGAGGCACGGAGGGGTCTTGGTATGTGAAGATGGTCACCCATCCACGGACCAACCGCGGCAAGCGTAGCTTAACCTGATCGATCGACCCGTACGGCTCTGATTATTTAGCCACAAGCCCCTCCTTAACGTGTAAAAGTGAAACTAAATAACAAATACATGTTGCTAGCCGGAAACAACACTCTTGTACTGTTGATTGAGTTGAAATAATACATTATCCCTTATACAGAACCGTCAATGGTTATGCAGATAACTGCATAGGTATTGACAGGCAGATAACGTATCGCCTGCAAGCGCCATAACAAGCTGTTTCCTTAGTTAACCCTGACTAATAACTGGAATATCGATATTTTCCTCGTTCGTTACCTAAATTTGACCTAAATCTAGATGCACTTCGTCACCGTTTTAACAAAATATTGTTACCGGTACCGTAAAATGGGGTTACATTGATCAATTTTGATCAATTTTAAAATTCGAGGTTGAATATTTCTGTACTAAGAAGGCTGAAAAATTTACAAAAATAAATGTAACATCGGTGTTATGGTTTGTATATGTTTACATTAAAGTAATATTTTTGGACACTCCTTTATGAGAAAAAAAAAATTATAATCATCGTGATCAACTTCATACTGCATCGGGGATACTTTGATCGCACTAGTTTTTGGTACGTATTTTGATAGTAACCCCAAAAAACAAATTAATATCGGTCCAAAATGTTTGTGCTGCAGTTGTTTTAAGATGATGGTTTCTGGGTGGGATTCTTTGATAAATACAAATAACTGTTTTTTTTTTTCAAATCTATATATTTAAATCTAATAAAATTTAAGTTAAGTTAAGTTTTTCTTAAGTCGAAAGTTGTTATCAAAGTAAACCCGTAGTATCAAACTAACCCCATTTTACCGGTACACTATTATATTATTAACTTCCTGCGACTGCGTCCGCGTGTTTCTTTTTTGTTTTAACATAAACGATTTTATGACACTCGGCTATACTGTAGCTTCCCATTCATCATCATCATCATTTCAGCCGAAAGACGTCCACTGCTGGAAATAGGCCTCCCCCAAGCACCTCCACTTCGACCGGTTCTTGTGCTTCTTGCATCCAACGAGTTCCTGCGGCCTTCACAAGGTCGTCGGTCCACCTTGTGGGAGGCCTTCCCATTAGTGAAAGAATTTTCGGAATCGGATCAATAATTTCGAAGATACCTACTCCATACAAACTCACAATGTATACCTCTTTATAATATTAGTGTTTATAGATGTATAAAACGAAGTGTCATTGTTTTCTAATGTTATAAATGAAGAGATAACATGGGCTGTCATTTGCCGCCGCAACGGTTTTCTACAAAAGATGACAAAGTTATTTTGTACGGAACAGAGACGGAACGCACACACCTAAAACGTACACAAAGATCTAAAGATCTCACCTTTATTTGATGGCTTAATAACCGTGACATTGAAAAAACTTTCGTCGATGTTGGGATCTTTCTCTCCTTTTGGGAGAATCTGATAAAATGCATGGCAAAGCATTCAATCGTCCCATTTTCGTCCTATCATAGGCACTCTTTCGGCATCTTAGTGTGGATTTTCTTCATCTTCATCATTGCAATCCAGGCCAACATTCAGCAAAGATAGGTAAACATGTCCCAAATCAAAACAAAATTGACCTTTGCTTGGATTGTAACTCTCGCCACATCACAGTGTATAAACACATATACAATCACACCACAATTTGTTTACCGACAACCAAAGCACCACCCACTGTCTGCCATCAAAGTCCAAATCAGGACCACTTCACGAAACCTCCGAAAATCAATTAAAAACAACATTTAAATGAGTTTAAAACGGTTTAAAATCAGGCAGTGTGTTCAGCACGACACCCCGACTTGCACTGGTGAGCTAAATGAGAAAGGTTTCCCTATTTCTTCCCATTCGAGAGAGAATATAAAACTCTTTTTCGCCTTTTTTTTTACTTCCAACTTCGTCTTAATATGCCACCCGCTCGGACCTTGGGGTGACGACTTAGGAACCGTATAGAAGAGACAGACACAAAAAAACATAAAAGTGGTCCTTCGATCCAAAAGTTTAAAACCACTGGTCCTTTTGTTTACAACATGTTCATCGAATTACTAACTAATCCATCAATGTAATTTAAAAATGTCCCAAGATTGGTCTTTATACAGGAGTCGATATAATTAAAAGGGATTTCGAACTAAAACCGGTTGCATTCGTCTTGTGCACCAATTAATACGGCTATTATCTTTTATGACATTTTTATGATGATTTTATAGCCTCATTGGCCTCGTGATGGTATGCATCGGTTTGGATCGGAGTCGCTTCGAAGATACCATATGGTGCGTAGGTAAGCTAATGTTTTTAGGAAATCCACTTAGAGAAAATTATCACAAATAATTTATCCCAAATTTATTTAAAATCTGGGGTAAATTATTAGAAACACCAATACGAAATGTTTAGATTTATTATTATCAAGGGCAAACAACTTAAAAGGTTTACTTACGCTTATATTTTTCGTATACGTATTTAAGAACACGTCTCCTCGCCTCCACTTGCCAGAATGTTAGACAGAATGGGCAGAATTTGTTCTAGAATCCTTTCAAAGACACGGTCACCAACTTCAACTCTCTTGTATCTTGTACTCTATTGAATATTGTCTCTCTTGTTCAATACTATAATTTATAAGCGTGTCCATGGAGTTTCATCCATAAGAACCTACTATACTTTGGAATAGGCAACCAGCTTCATCTTTCTGACTGACACTCTTTAAAAATTCAAAGGTGCCTGTAATTGTTTTAATTGAAATAAATTCTTTGGGTTTTGAGTTAAGTTTTTATGAAGAACCAGCAATTTCAAGATTCTGTTAACTTTTCTTTATGAGCAAGACATTTCTAACCACAAACCATAACAAATATTCCATCCTGGAATCCACATGTTTCCAAGGACCAACATTACAACTTATTTTATTGTTTTTAGGTACTAAAACAACTTGCATATCTAAAACCCTTGATCTCAAAAGTGCTAACGGACGTGTATTTGCATTTATTTTGTACATCCCACGTGCATATCGTAAATCTGTCCTAAAAGACCAGCCACATCGGGTAAAGATATTCGAACATAAACAGGAGATTATACTGAAGTATTCAACAATCTCATATGAACTGTGACCTTATGTATGTCTATCTGATGTCTAAATGTCTAAACAGTCTGCCATACATGAGACAATCTACCGTTAGATCAATCTGTTGACTGCATCGTCAGATTTTAATAGTGATATTTGTGCCCATGTATCATTACTGGTTGCGGTGAAATCTTGTAACTTTCCCAGTGAACAATAATAATTCTTACAACAATAATTCTAAAGGCCGTTTCGTAAAGTTTTGTTTTCTCGGTCGAAGAAAAATAAATAAATGAAACGGCCATTATTATGAGCTACGGTAAACATCAAGAGTTTTAAAAACAGGCATCAAGATGGCCCGTAACTGTATTAGGTCAACACAGATTATACACAGACTATAAGTTGATAAGTCAAACGGTTAATCAAATGGTGCATAGCAACTCAATACATTTACTATTCTAACAATTACTCAAGCCATCACTTCAGCAATAAAATAAGTTATGGAACTTAAAACCGCATTAACTTCTCACATACTATTCACTTCAAATAAGGTATTTTACATTAAACAGGGTAAAAACAAAATAATATTTTGCACAATTCATTTAGATATTAATAGCCTAAGTGTCCTGGAGTGGAGACCGCGTATCGGCAAGCGTAGTGTGGGACGCCCCCCAGCTAGATGGACGGACGACCTAAAGAAGGTGGCTGGGGTAGACTGGATGCGGAAGGCGGAGGATAGGGTGCTGTGGCGCAGTCTGGGAGAGGCCTATGTTCAGCAGTGGACTGCGATAGGCTGAGTTGATTGAACCTAAGTTTGAGCCACTGCTGGCCCAGTGGTAACAGCCGCGACTTACGAGTTGAAGGTCGTAGGTTTGAACCTAGACAGGCGCTTTACTTTGTGTAAATTATTTCATCACCGCTGCTCTCATAACGGTGAAGGAAAACATCGTGAGGAAGTCGACATGTCCTACAACCAAAAAATTCGAAGACATGTGACTTCTACCAACCCGCACCGGGCTCGCGTGGTGTATTACGGCCCACTCCCTCTCACCGAGAGGAGTCCTGTGTCCCAGCTGTAGGAACGTTACAGGGTGATTATGTACGTATGTTATGTAACCTAAGTTTTAATTACTTGGCTATGTAATTTCAGCTGGTGGCTTTTAAAGTTATTACGTTTCAGTAATACCTGCTCATAACCCACAGTACTAACATTAAAAGACGGCAATTACGTGTGTAACTTGTGTTATATCCTAATCAAATAAACAAACTCTTAAGCTTTATTATTAATATAGATATAGACTAGCTGCGCCCCGCGGTTTCACCCGCATAAGTATCGATCCCGTGGGAATATCGGGATAAAAAGTAGCCTTTATGTTAATCCAGGGTGTCAGCTACCTCTATACAAAATTTTATCAAAATTGGTTCAGTTGTTTGAGCGTGACGAAGTAACAAACATATAAACACACAAACTTTCGCCTTTATAACATTAGTGTGATTTTCAGCTCTTACGTCGCAACGTTTTCTAAAAGTGGTCCTTTGATGCGCAGTCGCACCATCTTCTCCACCAATGAGACGAAGTCCGCAGCCAGATCTAACTGTTCGTCGGTCTACATGAAAGGGGCGGTTGTGTTAATCGCGGCGCCACCCCCGGTCTTCGTTAGTCTAGAATTAATTCGTTGATAAGACGCCGCGCCTCCCAGCGATGTTGTTTTGAGAGCACAGGGCTGCTACATGGTGGAAAACTCTCGGAAGATTATTGTTTTTGGTAATAAGTTTTCATTATTTGAGTATATTAGAGTTTGTACGCTTCTCGAGGAATTTAACACTTGGCTACGGTATCTATAGGTGGATGAATATGCGAGGTTAATCGGGTCATGTCTTATGTATAATATAACCTAACACTTCATCTATCCAAGGTGCTTCTTTAGATAATTGATGACGCTATTAAAACGGTTACTAATATAATTTACCTATGTATAAGTACTTCTAGAAGGCACACAAAAAGCGGGCTTCGGCATTGTTTAGAACAAGGCTAGGCTAATAAACCCTCCGAGTAAGACCTTGTCACTTGTAGCAGTGCTAATGCAGCCAGAAATTCAGTGCACCTCAAAGAAAAAATGTAACAGTAACGAAAAAACGACATCATAAACTGCTACAAAGGGAAACCCCGAAAACATTTCTCGTAATGGCACAAAAGGACTCTTTTATTTATGCACCAATTTTCCGAACGTAGCCATCCCTGAAATCCAAGAGCAAATTAAAAAGACGACCACAAAATCGCCTCAAGGGGGACAGGGGGAAATTACACCCCCAAGCCTACGGTGACCCTCTTTAATGAACATTGCACCGCATGCTGTCTCGCTCCCTCCTTCAGCATCTTCGCTGGATTCCTTTTTCTATCTCTCTCTGATGGTGGAGATTTCACTGTGACATCAATTGTCTGCGTTGCATTTTATACGAAAACATTTTCGTGCGGCGGGTTCGTTTCTTTAAATATTTGAATAAGATACGTTTTAATATGAAATTTTATTGGAAATAGAAACCGTGTAATGTTATTTTTGGCAAAAAGTATAGAGATATTTAGCGAGTTTTGTATGAGGGTAGTGGATATTTTTAGCAAATATTGTGTTAGGCTGTCTCGTTGGTGTAGTGGTCGTAAGCGCTACTGCTGATCAAGAGATCCTGGGTTCGATTCCCAGGTCGGACATAGTATTATTGGGTTTTCCATCAGGAATCTCTCAGTAGCAGTCCGGAGTCTGGACTTGAGTCCGGTTGATGGCAATAGGCTCGCCCCCGATATACATGGGACTTATGGGCCTATTCAAACCTAAGCCGTATTCGCTACCGTCTGCGGTAGAGAAAACCGAGTGGGTATGCAGTAATATTACTGTTCACACCAAAGCGGATTTCGCTATCCTTGTGGGTAGAATACCGAGTTCGAGGTTTCGTCAAAAAAGCGAAACAATACCTATGCGGTACTATGGCAATAACTATTCCGCTCTAGCCGCGGAACTTGATACTAAATACCTGAGCGAAACCCGCGCGGTATTCACATCTACCCATAACGACAGCGAATGCCGCTTAGGTTTGAATAGGCCTTAAAACATAACAGCTGGCAAAATGTGTTTGTAGGTACTATAGGTACATCTCTGCCCAACCTTTCTGGGATTACAGGCGTTATGTTATGTTATTCTGTTAGTAACTTTAGTTATATCTTAGCTTATCGATGCCTATGAAAAGACATCGATGTCTAGTAGTGTAAAATAGGTCAAGATCAAAATTAACACGATAGAGCCTTTCGATTAAAACACCGGACTTCAATGTAATATTAATTAACACAAACACGCCTTTACCCTTCAAAAAGACGTACCAAACTAATGAATCAATTAAAAAGTTCAAAAGACCATTTATCATCCCCAAGAAATATCTTCGGACATTATGACCAAAATGATATATGGTTCAAAATAGTGAACATAGTGCTTAACTATACTATTATTATTATTATAAAGAGGTAAAATTTGTTTTTTTTGTAAGTTTGTATGTAGGGGGTAATCTCCGGAACTAAAGATCCTATACCTACTTACAATTTTTTTTTTTACTGGTGGAATGTTACATTATTCCTGAGTGCTATAGGCAATAAATTATATTGCAATATAATAATATAAGACAATTGTGATAACTCGGCGAGTTAACACGAGTTCTTAAATAATTCTACAAAAAAGTCCGCGACACCATATTTGGGCGATACGATGCGATGTTGTGGATCGGGGCCAGAAATTTCACGCGGACGAAGTCGCGGGTCGAGCTTGTTAGTAATATAAATGTGCCAAGTCAACAAGCTAAAAGACAGCTGTGTAAGGACCAAAGGCTGATAAATATAAGGAGGTAATAGGACATAGGACCACAATTTATTGGTCCTAAGAATGGGATCATGCAATGATTATTTATGGGTTACTCAAGGTTCCTAATGGTTGCTAGATAAAAAGATCAAGGTAATAAACTTCAAGATAAGGTCACGCTGAACAGTGAAGAGAGATGTCTAGACTACCTTCCAATCTATGATGAGACTGCAGTATATCTACAGGGTCAAAGTAAATTAGCTAGTAAAACTCCGCAGACTACTGCTCGGGCCCTATTAGAATACCAGTGCCGCGGTATTTATTTTTTAAATATCGCAGCATTATGCTGAGATAGAAGCCTTTTTGGCCTCGCACAGGTCTTATTTTTGGTTTCTTTACTTTTTTTTGGTTGACTGTGTCATGTAACCTTGTTAGTTATTAGTGCTTCTTTTTTTACTTTTTATATTTCTTGCGAGTGTCCCAAATAAAATATTTTCCTTTCTTTTTTCTTTATTTTAATTTATTTGGGCGCAACATGTCTTTTTCTTCCAAACTTCTCGATTAATCGTCTACTCGGTAGTCACCCCTCTCTAGCCATAATATCATCTTTCGCACAGTCCATAGGAGTCATATTAAACTTGTATAAAATTTCGTATACATTCTTTTAACCCTAAAGTGTCGAACACGACTTCGCACACTCACTAATGAGACCCAGGGCTTTTAATAACATCACACAATAATTAACGATCTCATGTTATTTCCAAGCAGCTTAACGCTATAAAAATATAGGACTACAGTTGCACGTCATGCAAACATATAATAAAATAGTAACGAAGTCAAAACTGTACCATAGATATAATTTAAAAAAAAGTCATTGCTTCGAGGTGTGAGAACGAGTTTGATGCCGAAAATATAGTTTTTTTTTTGGATTTTTGACCCACGCTACGCTTGTTGATACCCGATCTCCACTCCAGGACTTGTCTGCTTCACCGGCCAGCCCACTGCCACTTCAGTTTGCTTACTCTGCAAGCTACATCGGCAACTCCAGTTCTTTTCCGATAATTTCATTTCAGATTTTATCTTTCAAAGAAACTCCCAGCATAGCCCGCTACAGAGCGCGCTGAGCGACCTTGATTTTATCCCGGTAGTATCCCGTGGAATATTTCCCACCATTCACGCGAGTGAAGCCGTGTGCAAAAGCTAGTCGTTGCTAAAACGAGGTTACAATGCACTATTTAACACCTTAGCCTGCTAATAAGTTTTAAAAGCGACAAACAGTAAATTATTTTAAAGTGAAAAACGTTTTTTGTTCCAGTAATTAGGACGCGTATCGAAGGCTTTTAATCTTGCGTCGTGTAGACGTTGAAATTACTTTGTAATGAAAGTGTTTTATTGATATTGTTTAGCTTTATTATCCTTTCCTTTAGTCCAGCTGCTTAAAGTTAATAACCAACTAGTAAGCCATAGTATTTTTAAATTAAAATAATTAAATTCCGATTGAAATCAAACTGTAGCAAATTCACCCGTAAAATGTCACTATCAACTCAGCCTTTCGCAGTCCACTGTTGGACATAGGCCTCTCCCAGGCTGCGCCACACCACGCTGTCTTCCGCCTTCCGCATCCAGTCTTTCCCAGCCACCTTTTTAAGGTCATCGGTCAATCGGCTGGGGGACGTCCCACACTACGCTTGCCGACGCGGTCTCCAGGACTCGTTTGCTCCACCGGCCACCGGACCTTCGACAGACATGGCCAGCCCACTGTCACTTAATTGCTTACTCAGCAAGCTATGTCGATAACTCCGGTTTTCCGGTTTAAAATGTTACTATTGAATTATAAAACAAAATGATTTAAAATAGCAATAAAATATATGTTTCATTGTCATCAGCCTATGGAAAAGTACACTGATGAACACAGGCTTCTCCCATCGCAAGCCATTTAGGCTTACGATTGGAGAGGCCTGTGTTCGCTGTGTGTGTGGCTGTGTTCTGTGTGGGCTCTCTCGATTCAATCCTCGTAATCAAATTGTAATTTCCAAGGTCTCCGATAAAACGAGAAATAAATGAACGCCCAAGCGCATTCTACTCATACTAAGCTTTTTGATCAAAATCATTATGCCTAGCCTTTCCTCAACTATATTGGAGTAATCAACTATTATGGAGTCGACTTCCAGTTTAACCAGATGTAGCTGAATACCAGTATTTTACATGGAGCGACTGCCTATCTGACTGCTTACGATACCACTTGGTAAGACTGGTTGTCAGACTTTTGGTCTTCTGACTACCCATAACGACTGTCAATGATCTACGAATGACAGCCGAGACCAACGGCTTCCTTCCAAAGCACCTGGAGTCTCAGTATGTCACCCATCCATTAAAAGACCGCGACAAGCGTAGCTATCGATCCGTGCCGCTATAATTACTTAACCACGAGCCCCTCAGCTAAGCTTCTCGATCAATGTAACAATTAACTATTTTGTCATCCAACTTTATCAACTCCACTTATACGGATATACTTAACCTTACAACTCCAGTCATCTTATAAGGGCCTAAGCAGTCATCTTATAAGGGGCTAAGTTTAACATTATAAGGTGACGTTATAAATGTGTGTAATAAGCGACATTCTCATTAAATTACATCTAATCTGTAAGGGTTATCATACACCTTTCTAATGGCTTAGTTTTGCAGATCTTTACATTAGCATAAAGTTCTACTATAATTGGGTATGACCACTCCTTTAGGTCACCCGTAACGTTAAATGATTCCCACGCCTCCCAGACGGAATCAATTTCATTTTGTATAGCTTTAGGTTGGTCAATAAAGCATGTCCGTACCTACTTTCGAAGGTGTGGTATTAGCCCTTTTGGGATTAAGTTAATGAGTGGGATTCTGATATTAAACTGAAATTGCTTTTAATCACGTCAGTTTTGAAGTGGAAGAATTGCGTTACTAGTGTTCGTAGTGGGTATTACGAAAAACATCATAGATTCTCCCGCTCTATTTCTGGGGCATAGACAAACTGACATTCTATCAGCGATAATGAGGATTGATATATGCCGAAAAGCTTGTCAATCCTATTGAAAGACGTTGTAGAAATATGAAACACAACGAAAGCGATTTCCAGTCCAGGCCTTCAGGGTCTGATGTGAACCTCAACTAAAAAGCAATTAGAACTACTAGAAAGTATTAAGAGGAAATGCGGTCGGAGAGACTTTATGAAAAAGCCTAAGTATAAAGTCATAATTCGAGGTTTGGCTCTCGCCTATTTTCTCCTCCAATATTGGACCAATTTAAAAGATATTTCATAAACAGAATAAGAAGGATATATACTTACTGTGTCCCTATGTTTTCCTTTTTGATGATACATTATTTTTATAAGGACTAGAACCCTCAAAAAATGCTCAAAATTGCCGCTGTCAACTAAGACCTAGTGTACAACTTTGACAACTATAATTATATCCACAGTATATATCCTTCGTATTCTGTTTATGAAATATGTTTTAAATGGGTCCAATATTGGAGAAGGAAATACGCGAGAGCCAAACCTCGAATTATGACTTTTCACTTAGGCTTTTTCAAAAAGTCTCTTCGACCGCATTTCCTCTTAAAGGAAAAATAGGATGGGATAAAACTATAAAAAATCGAATTACCTTCTTCAGCATTTAGATTTTACATTAATCCTACTAATTCCTACTAACATTATAAATGCGAAAGTTTATGAGGATGTTTTTTACTCTTTCACGCAAAAACTGATGAACGGATTTTGATGAAACTTTACAGTAATATAACTTATACATCAGAATAACACATAGGATACTTTTTAACCCGATATTCTCACGGGATCGACATTTACGCGGGTGAAACCGCGGGACACAGCTAGTTTGGTTATAAACGGCCTTTAAGAGTGGGTACATAGCCGCTAAGCAGGTGCTAACAACATTTAATTATTTATTTTAATATTCAGTAGCCCACACAATGGCCTCATTTTCTTCCTTTGGTCGGCAGATGAAAGCAACTGATGGGCTCATTATTAATAATAAATATCGCATTATGATATTAATTTCAAGCATCGCATCTATTAGATGTGTATCTCTTACTTTATTTGAAAGTGGACTAACTAGCCCTTAACCTTATCATCGATCTGATGGACGCAGGCGCAGGCGCATACGGATTAATTCTATTCGCAAGTTTAATCAATTCCTTTGTAAAGGTTGAGGTAAGCGGACGTCGTCTATTAATAATAGTAATAAAACATGAATCGTGTAGGTTAAATAATGCTATTAAAATATAAATGATAAATGATAAATGATTTTATTTCTGTAAGTAGGTTTGCACAAACACTTTTACACGTCAATCATATTTTAAAAACTAGATGAGGTCGGCGTTTCCTATCTGACTACTCTGAGAAGAAAGGCCGAAACAAACTCAGAGGTCACAGTCTCTTTTAAAGTCCAGACATAATCTTGGTCAGGTTATATGAAGACCATGTAGATCGAAGTCCGAGATGGTCTTTTGAAGAAAGAACCACACAGATTGAGTGGACCTGTCCAGTCAGTGCACGCATTTGTCAGAATTCGTGCAGCTCAACTCAAAACTTAAGGAGCTCAACGATTCGACGAACAATACCAAAGAAAGGACATTTGGGTAGGCCACATAAATTACTCAAACTGCCAGACCATGACAAAACTAAACAGAACAAAGAAAATAATCAAAATAAAATAATAAGTAAAAAATAAAATGACCCACATTGTCTTCACACTCACAATAATTAAAAGAATGTAATACTTTACAAAGTAAGCACATGTCATTGTTTATATAAAATTCATTAATGTCAATGTGTATATAAAAAAAAAAAAATGTTCAAAATACAGAATTGGAAGCAGATCAATCCCAAGCTTTTTTGTCCTCAATGTAATCTTTAACAGTATAAAAGGCTTTCTGGCACAACTTACGTTTAATGAATGATTTGAATTTATTAAGGCTTAGATCTTGAACTTGGCTTGGTAGTTTATTGTAAAAGCGTATACATTGGCATCTGAATGAGCCACCTATTTTCTTGAGCCTTGTTGTAGGTACAACAAATTTGTGTTTGTTCCTAGTATTTATATTATGGATATCACTGTATTTTTTAAACAATTTTATATTTTTATGGGCATATAAAAGATTTTCATAAATATACTGAGAAGGCACAGTCATTATATTAATCTCTTTAAATTTGTCTCTGAGAGAGTGTCTCGGACTTAATTTATAAATTGAACGAACAGCTCGCTTCTGCAAAACAAAGATAGTCTGAATATCGGCGGCATTTCCCCACAATAGAATACCGTACGACATTACACTATGAAAATAGCTAAAGTACACTAAACGGGCAGTCTCTATATCAGTTAAATTACGAATTTTTCTAACAGCGTATGCTGCGGAACTTAGCTTTTTTGACAATTTGTCTATATGTGGACCCCACTGAAGCTTAGCATCCAAAGTTATGCCCAAGAATACTGTGCTGTCTTCAGGATTCAATTCTTCGCCCTTTATCAACACATTAGTTTTCACCTGCCTGACGTGAGGTAGCGTAAACTTAATGCATTTGGTTTTTTTCTCATTTAGAAGTAAATTATTAACATTGAACCAGTGGACTACTTTCGAGATCGCGCTATTTACATCGTCAGTAACCAACTGCTGACGTTTAAGTTTAAACAAAAGTGAAGTGTCATCTGCAAACAACACTATATCATGATTATCCTTTATGAGGTACGGCAAGTCATTAATATAAATAAGAAACAAGAAAGGACCAAGAATTGAGCCCTGTGGGACTCCCATTGTTACTATAGATCCGGGTGATCTTTTTCCATTAACGTCAACGCTTTGAATCCTTTTACTCAAATATGAAGTAAGAAGATCCAGAGCACTATTCCGGATCCCGTAGTGGCGGAGTTTCCTGATTAAAGTTTCGTGAAAAACGCAATCGAATGCCTTGGACAAATCACAAAAGATGCCCAAGGCATCGCATTTATCTTCCCAAGCATTATAAATATGTCCTAAAAGTTCAACACCGGCATCAGTAGTTGAACGACCCCTTGTAAAGCCGAACTGTTTGCTATGTAATAATTTATGTTTATTAAAAAACCTCTGCATTTGGTCTAAAATTAATTTCTCAAAAATTTTACTAAAGGTAGGTAGTACAGAAATAGGTCTATAATTTGTGGGGTCTGATGTACTACCTGATTTAAACAAAGGTATTATTTTACTATACTTCATAAGGTCAGGAAACTCCCCACTGTCAATGCAACTATTGAAGATAAGAGCCAGAGTAGGTGCTACAATGTCAATAATAGACTTAGCAACTTCTACAGAATTACCCCACAGATCTGCAGTCTTTTTTACATTTAAAGTGTGAAAGGTTTTAATTATATCTCTACAGGTAATATATTCAAAATGAAATTCTGACTCGCAACCTTTAACATTCTCCTTAAGCAAAGACTCAGCGACAGAAGGTGATGAGTTTAGGAATTTAGTTGTTGAAACGGGAATATCTGAAAAGAAATTTTCAAATGCCTCGGCAACTTGTGAGTCTGATTTTATTATGATGTCATTAACAGACAGGCTGTAGTCAGTATTTCGGTTACTAGACCTTCCCGCTTCACTATTAATAATATTCCAAGTCGTTTTAATTACATTACTGCTATTTTTAATCTTTGAACCCAAATAACGTGACTTGGCCATATAACAAACTTTTTTAAATAATTTTGAATAATTTCTAACATACAAATTAAATTCTTCAGTGTTAACGTAAGTCCTTTCATTATACAATTCATAAAGACGTGTTCTACTTTTATGAATACCAATGGTAGCCCAATCACTGAACGATGCATTACTATTAACCGAGATAGTCTTGGGAATGAAGGTGGAATCAAAATGTTTACAATATTGATTAAAAAAATTATCATATAAATGATTAGGATCAGCATGAATAGACAATACTGGTAATATACTAATGAGCTTAACCTTAAAAGCCTCCAAGCGGCTTGCAGTTTTGGGGTTAACAGTGATATCCTTTTTAGTCAATTTTTCGTTTTGGATTTGAATAGTAATCCTTTGCCCGCAATGATCAGAATCTAGTAAATTTATAATTTCTTTGTGGCTTGGTATAATATCTGTATAAATATTATCTAGGCATGTGGCACTAGTAGGGGTTATTCTTGTGGGCTCTAAAAATAGGTTTACAAGATTGTAGGACTGAAACAGACTTAAAATTTTACTACAAGTACCTGAGTTTTCTAATAAATTGACATTAAAATCACCGCAAATGATAATGGACTTGTTTGAGTTACAAATCCTGTGTAACACTATAAATAAATAATGCTATAAATATCGTACTTGGTAGACTGAAACCTCTCTTTGAGGAGCTTGTACTGTTCGTAGAACAGTCGAGCGGATCAATAGATGGTAAGTTAAGCTGCGCTTGCCGAGGTCAGTTCATGGATGGGTGATAATTTTCTTAACATATCACACTCAAACTCAAAGCATTTATTTCAATAAAAACCATTTACCACCACAACCACTTATGAACTGTCAAAGAGTCGGTCAGTCAGAAATATGAAGCTAGTTGCACATTCCAAAGAGTAGTAGGTACCTATGGAAAAGATCGGGCAAGAAACTCCACGGACCATCTTTTAAATTATGTAATTACAAAAATATTAGATACATCATTAATGTTGAATATCGAGATCCCCTCCATTCTGCGGAGAGCACGTCAAGCCGTCGATCCTGCGCATGATCTCTCCCCGGTCGTGTCGGATATTTAGGAAAAAGGTAGTAGGTAGACAGCAGTGGCGAAGGTACCATACAACTCGATTCCCACCGGCTTCCCTTCGAAAATTCAGAACATAACCACTCTATAGTCAATTCATCATTGAAATGTTCTTTTGGATTTTTTTTTGCTGCGGCCTACCTCTGTCACAAATTCACCCTTCGCCACTGGTAGACAGGTACCTTTGTCACCATTATTTCAACTCAATGGACTTAAGCTTTGATAATAGGTCTTTCGTTCTTACACTTCTCTCAGATTTGTGATATTTGTTCTCATACATTTGTGTTTTGAAGACCATCGTTCCTGCGAAAGAGAAAAAAATAATTAAAAGAGAAAGGTTCACTATTTCTAACCTGGGGACCTGGAGACCAGACGCTCTTCATTCATCCAAAAATAATTACGTACCAGTCCACCTTTACTGGTTAATTGAATTGTATCTAAGATTTGCTTTAATTACTAGGTATAAGACATGATCTGTGTATTTGAGTGCTTATAATTACTGGGTGCCTCTATGTGGCCACTCCCAATACACAACACGGTCGGGTAATAAAGATTGTGTTCTGAGGTTTATGTTAATGAAAACATAACTGTTTGCATCGTAAATATAATTGTTAATTTATTTATTTTAGGTCCTTTTGAGGTGTTTTTCGATATTTTTAACACCAGTCTTAGGTTTGTAATGTAGGCAATTCATTTAAGACAAGGGCAAGGCGGGGCAAAAATAATGTTATAATGTGAATTTGCTATAACTTTTGCTGATGGCGTTATATCATTGTGCTTTGATACATAAATGTTGTAGACAGATAGAGAATTAGTTGACAATGCAATGGAGCGATACACACAGTCACACAGCTCGTGAAACGATGGAGATTATGAATCACTAATTTCGGGGCAGTGTCATCTCCCATTTTGGCGATTTGAACTGCCAGATCGCCAGATCTGACGGCGGAGGATTTTTGAAATCTCACGTTCACCACAACAAATCACAAACCTTGCAAGTCGTGAAAGTCAACATTGAAACAGATATCACCAATTTGGAAGATGTTTTGCGAGCAACAGTTCAAAATGCCGTAAAACGAGCACAAATGTGCATCAACACAGCAGATGGTCGTTTGACCGACATCATTTTACGACTTAATGTCATAAATTTTACACCTTTAAATAAATTTTCCGTGAGAACTGAGCTCAATTTTTATAAATCTCCTACCAAATGGGAGCTAATTCACACTACGACATTACTTTTGCCCCACCTGAGCAATGGTGGCCCAGTGGTAACGGCTCCGACTTATGAGTTGTAGGTTGTGGGTTCGAACTCAGGCAAGCGCTAAACCCCCCGGTGGGTTCATAATGGGCATTGTCGAGGCGGAGGGGCTCAGTAGCCGTGGCTTCGTCACCCACGGTGAAGCGAAGAGGAACCTGAGGAGGGGCCGCTCGTCAGGGCTTTTGCCGGCAAGCCGACGACGCGATGTAACGGTCAACAAGTAGGTTGCGGTGCCGCTTGGGCGACATCGCAACTGAGGCGGGCCGCGATGTCGTATGGGAGGTATCGCGGCTGAGGGTTGGAGGCCGCGGCGCGAGAGTAGTGCCGGTATTGCGGTGCGCCGCTCTCCCTACCTTCCGCGTCCTTGACGGGGTCGCCACCGTCTGATAGCGGACGCGGTGGGACTGCAGGGGAGGAGGAGTGTTGGTATGACGTTGGCCGCTTTCCCTATCCTCTGCGGCCGAAAATTGGCAGGCGGCGAGGCCAATGACCTGACCCGTCGCAGGGGAGCGACGGCGACCTTTCGCGTCCGGCCCTGGTTCAAGCCATGGTCCGGGGCGAGAGGGAGTGGGAGGCGGTCACCTCCTTCTGCGAAGCAGTCATGCTAGCGAAGGAAGTGGCGGGACGGCTCAGGGAGAGAGCCGCACGCCTCAGCCGCCGCGGGAGGCGCTACGGGCGTCGGGAGCCGCGTGACGACTCCCGGCCACCGTAGGCGCGGGCCTGCGGACGGAGAGTAATGGGTAGCTCTCTGTCCGATCAGGACCAGGCCCGTGCCGGACGGCGCGTATGTGTTCCACGCGCGCCTCAAAGAGATGTCAGCATTAAGGAAGGGGCCCGCCAGGGCCGAAGCCTGCCGGGGTAGCGGGATCGTCCGAAAGGGTTACCGCTGCCCCGGAACATAAAGGGCTAAGGAAGGAACACGGGTGGGTTTTAGTCAGTAAGAGTCTGACACTCCCTTCCGCTCCACCCAGAGCGGGAGGAGTCATTAGATGATTTCCCATCCAAAAAAAAAAAAAAACCCGTCGCAGGGGGACCAAGGGTGCTCAGACACGGGGTTGTCTGGCGCCTATGTGCTGGTTTGGTCCCTGGGGTGGTCACGGCGTGCTATGTGTTCTGGTGCGCCGGTGATGGGGGAATACCCCCCCCGAGGAGGGTTCGGTGGCGGACAGCCCCTGCGGGTTCACGGATGAGTGCTAACGCTTGCCCGTGTTCCCGCCGTAAGCGACAGAGGAGGACACCGTGGAGTTTTAGTGGGTTAGAGTCCCACATAACTGCACCATCTCCCCGTGGTAGTGCAGAATGCGTGAGCATTTATCCAAAAAAGGCAAGCGCTAAAGCGTTTGGGAACAGTAGTGATGAAATTATTTACACAAAGTAAAGCGCCTATCTGGGATCGAACCTACGACCTACAACTCGTAAGTCTTGGAAGTTACCACAAGTCCGTCACTGCTCTCATCTCATTCATTAGCTAAATCGCTCTTTATTAAATGGTGCTGCAGTAATATAAAGTTTATGTTTTTCTGCTGTAGGTAATGAAAACCAAGATCAGCACAAATGACAGTACTTCAAAAATACCTTATTACTACTAACTCAACAAGCACGTGCCCACATAAAAACTGAAACAATAAAACCATGACAAGAACATAAGCAACACCCACACACTTCAATATTTTATTTTTAAGACTTCATTTCCCTCATAAAAGTCGGGCGTAATACACCGATGAAATCGCACTTTCATTGGGTAATCAAAATTTTAGTGTTGGCAACATTGTTAGTTATTAAGCGTGTGGCGCGATCGAGATGTTCTCATGAGGTGCAGACCTCCCTGGAGCGAGCACGAAGGAGGGCAGGGGCGGAGTTGGTATTCAAATGTTTATATTTTGATAAGTTATTGATTGGGTACCTGAAGTACTTAAGACTGACGACTGAGGGAAACTGACCAGTGATACGCGGACTCAATAATTTAATTTCGTAACAGCGTTATAGAACTGCTTAAAACGCTTTTTGCAAGGATTCCGGTTAAATATCGGTTTTTAAGGCTTCATTTAATATTCAAATCTTTTAACTAGTTAAAATGTGGGTGTACAGACATCAAGCTACCCGAAACTGTCAAATTTTCCCATTAAACTTTGAACCTTATGCTTTAGCGATAGAGTAGAAAATCTATTAAAGAAATTTGACAGATTGTAGTAGCTTGATGTGCTGGCGTCTGTACATACTAATGTACATCTCTGCCTAACACTTCAGGAAATAAGAAGCGTAGTGTTACGTTAAAATCTGTTGACGATGTCGTGAACATTTTGATTATGACAGTTCTTTAAAAATTAGCATTTTATAAACATTGCGGTATATTATGCCATGCCATACAAAGATTTAATTAAACATTGAGCTATTTTATAATTGTCTAATTAATTATGCATCGTAAAGATTCATGTAGGCGCTCGCATGACAAAACAATAAAGTGATACTCCATGTTTTTCTTCCCATATCAGCATGGTAATGAACTTCATAAATATAATGTTTAGCATAAATCACAATAACTTATAATGACTCGCAGTTTCACTCACAACTGTCAGTCAAACTCTTTGTTGCATAAAAATTATACGAAAATCATTTAGCAGAACGATTTGCGAATTGAGACAAGCAATAAAATTAATTGAAAAATGGCACTCGTCATTATTCCACACAAGTAATTGATATTTAAATATGAAGACACAATGTAATATGTAAATGATACTCTGTCGGTGCGTTTATTGCAATACTATTTAACATGCAGTCCGGCCCTGTCTGATCCTTATCAAAAAAAAAATCAAAAGCGAACAGAAAATAATTTTCGAAGATATTACAATAATTTATAGCTTCATTCCGATCGATTGCTCGCTCCTTGTAAATATTACATTTTTATGGTAAAATCTTTATGTAATTAACTCACGTAGTTTATCAATAAACTCACTCAGGAGTTAATTTACTACAAAATACTTAATTGACTGCTGGGAGGTTCGGTAATTTTAGCGGGGAACTGATATGGGTCACATAGCTTACATTATTTTAATTGTAGTTGTATTTTAATTATAATTAAGTATAGATAGGATCGCGCAGTATGTGTTATAGGTACTGGATGAAAACAAATAAAATCGCTGCATTTTCATTCAGTAGCATAATCGAATCGTGCAGTTCAGAATTGGACGTGGAAAAATCGTTAGAGTTTACCTACTCTAAGAAAACTCATAACCTGCTAAATACCGTTGGAATAGTCCTCTGTCACATAATGCTAGGGAAATATAAAACAGCAAGTAAAGTATCGAATTCTGACTACACTGATATTTCTCCGTCTAGCCCTATTCACATCACGGCGCAAAACAGTTCCTTAAAAAAAATAATCAATATTTAATTTACAATTCGCTTGCGTTCGCTCGATTCGATCACGAGCCGTTCACTTCCCCATTCATCTTTCAACTGTTCCACACTTATTATAAGACGAAATCGATTCAGCGCAAACGAGATCTCGATTCTCGATTCCCGTTCCCATAAATCTTTTTGCGGACGCTCGGGGCGCACCGTAACCGATTAGTAGGTGCACCACGGTTATCTGACGCGAGAAACAATTTTCAATGCATTATATAAATTATGACTTCATCGGAGAAACACGGGTCACGATTCACGAGGGTGAAACAACAGTGAGTTGTGCGCAAATAGTAGGGCTGCGGATGACTTGCAATTTTGAGGGATTTGTATTCGAAATTCGATTGTTTTTTGTTTATGGCAGTTGGAGAAACTCGCAGTTTTTTCGTAAAAATTAAGGTTTTGGGTACCTATTTCAAGGATGATGAACAGTGGTGGCCCAGTAGCAACAGTCTTACAAGTTGTAGGTCGTGGGTTCGAACCCAGGCAGCAGGCGCTTTACTTTGTGTAAGTAATTTCATCACCACTGCTCTCAAAACAGTGAAGGAATACATCGTGAGGAAACCGGCATGTCCTAGAACAAAAAAAAAATCGAAGACAAGTGACATCTGCCAAACCCGCACTGGGTCCGCGTGGTAGATACAGCCCACTCCCTCTCGAAGAAAGAAGGCTTGTGTCCCAGTAGTGGGAACAATATAGGCTGATAATGTTATTTCAGAGATCAGAAATACTTAATTAGTTACTTACTGAAAAAACAAAATAGGGCGAAAACAAGTAAAAGACGATTCAATAGCTAAATCAACTGCACGCCTTTACCAGAACGACTCTAGTAACTTCACATAGCTACTTATATGGTTGCTTTTGCTTCTGAATTACGTCTGACGTATAATAATGAAGAATGATTAAACTATGAAACTCTGTGACTAACCCTTGACCTCAGAAGTCTCTATTTTTAGTCTCCTCTCCTTTTACAAAATACCAAAAGCTTCACAATAACCTTTAATCCTAAAATTACAAAATAAAACACCGATTCTCCGCCCACTTACCAAAATTATCTTGGCCACACACGTTGAAGAAAAAAAAAACAATAAAAAAAAAAGAAAATCTGAAGATTCTAAATTCAAACATTCTCACGATCATGTTCGGCCATCTTCAGCCATTCAAAAAGGATGGCGTCGTTTCCGGTTCCGCCAGACGCCATGGTTGGTGACATTAAATTTGATGGCCGTGACAATTGATGTAATTACTTCATTAGTCTTACTTTGTTTGATTGTGGTTTAAACGAAAAACATGTGTGGTACTGACGACAGCAAGTTTTGTAGACCTTTATTTGGCACTAGTTGGTTTGTTACATTGGTAAGCAAACTGACGCGGAAATTCGTTACCGCCACCTATTTTTGTGACCAGCACGCGTAGCATGACCACCATAGAAACGGGTTTTGTCGACGGAAGAATAGACAAAGATGACGTTTCGTGTAGACAGTACGACGGCAGCAACGTAGAAAGAGTCAACTGCACTTTTTACAAAATTCACTCTTACATAATTCGGGTTCATGGCTAAATAATAACAGCCGCACAGGTCGATCGATCAGTTTAAGCTACGCTTGCCGCGGTTGGTCTGTGGATGGGTGACCATCTTTACATACCGAGACCCTTCCGTGCCTCGGAAAGCTAGGCTGATACGTATGTAAAGACAACTACAATAATTTTTCTCAGTGTCGAAATACCGTATTTTGGAACAAAAAAAATATTATAGTAATATTGGCCTTAACCACTTCCTTGGTAATGCCCTATTAACTAAACGATGTAAAATAGGAGAAGATAGCTTTGTTCTTCTATTAATTATCACAGTTTTGCGTTCAAAACGATCTCCTGTAAAATCATGATTTTGTAAATAACAGTAGATATATACTTTGTCGCCGTCAAGTAGAAAGTTTTCTACGGTCTTTAGCATGGCGATGGCGATTACAAAATCTCTTCACTACCTTAGACAACTGTCAGATGTCAGTGTAATTTTGACAGTTGAGATAGAAAACTTTCTTCTGAAATGGTCTACATAAAAAAGGACCTAGACAAAGATCGTTAGAAACGAAAGACAAAATGACAGATTGTAGAAATATTTCTACGGCGCGATGTCAAAAATGGAAAAACGAAATGTCACTTTGAATAGAAAGAGCTATGTCTATTCTTCGTAGAAATAGAAAGCGTCATGCTAGGCCTGCTGGGGGGAAGTAATTGCGTCAGTAGCAATGTCATTTTGACAGTTCAACAACATTCATTGCGCTAATTTACATTGTTTTTCGAACATATGAAGCAATGGATTAATAATAAAAGCAATATCCTTCAAAATAATTCAAATTGAGATTGATAGCGTATTACTCAATTAGGGTGCTGGTTGGTTTGTGACTTTGGTAAACAAACTGATGGAAGGTGGTTACCGCCACCATAGAATACTTAATAGTACTACGTACAGAAGGGACACTCCCTTCCCCGCGCTTGTTAGAAAATGATGTAAAATCTATCTATAAAAGTCTATATGTATACTTATATTACCTAAGTAACTATGAATATGGTATGTAGGGAAAGGATTTTATGAAATAAAGCACAGAAAGACAAGCTAGACATTTATTTCAATTTAGGCTTGTCAGTAATTAATCAGAAAACTAGCTGTCCGTTCCAAATCTAGGTCACCATGGAGAAGAAGGACAAGAAACTCCATAGAAACAGTATTAAAGTATTCTATCAACAAATTTCTTATATTGCCATAAATTATCATTATTTTAAAAACAATTAATTATACCTCTTGGACAATGGTCCAAGAGAACTCAGAATAATAGCAACATAATAACAATAGCTAGAAATATTCCATTATACACTTAAAAAAATTGGCATAATCAATTGGCCATATTATTACATTTACAGAAACCATAGTTATCAGTAATAATCAAGATAATAATATCAATTAACTTACATGACATCTGGTCGATCTATTCCACATAATAACGTCACTAGTACTAATCAATCGACTGTAGGCCGGAGCTCCGTTCTGGTCGATGTCTCGAACAAGAATGATCCCCGCCATTTTTTTTTTTTTTGGTAATGGCATCTCGCAGTTCAACCTATGAGGTTGTCGTCTGCTTAACCGGACTATGATCCCCGCCACTGGGAGCTCCTCTTTTTATAGTCGTGAACAGAACAACTTTGACGTTTCTATCTACCGTCATCCAAAATATCAACGACATACTTAAAAGGTGGATATCCGTTTGGAATATATTATTTTCTATATATTGCTACATTATTCCTTATCATTTAGGTTATGCAAAACATTACTATTTTATCAAGTTTTAACAGTAAAATGGTAACAATAACCATACCTATAAGTTTAAAATATGCAAACAAAATATTTTCTGTTACTAGAGCCAATCGATAATCGTCTAAAATATATCTTTTGCTTACACACTTGTAATTTTAAAGTGGACTAGCTGTTACCCACGACTTCGACCGCGTGATGTTTTTTTTCTAAAATAAAAGGACTTAGGCTCCTTTTACTCCTTTTACTCCGCGGCAGGCCCAGAATGAGATGGCGGGACGAACTCGACTCTTACCAAACCAAAAGGATTGGCGTGTAACAGCACAGGATAGAGACAAGTGGAAGGAGGGAAGGGAGGCCTTTGCCCTGTAGTGGGAGAGAAATGGCTGATAATAACCAAGAGAGATACAGAAACCCGCAGGGCAGCATGTGGCGAGCTGTTGGGCAGTAGCGACCCCACGGACCCTATCTCCCGGGAGAAGTCTTGTTCCTCACCTCTGGCTTGCCTTTATTGGCCGGCTGGAGTGAAAAATGACGAGGAACAGAGCTCCCACCTCATTCTTGCCTTTATTGGCCGGCTTGAGTGGAGATTCGCAAGAGCAAACGTGCTCGGAGGAAGGAAGTATTCCAGTAAGATGCTGGTAGGGATCTTGACCGTACTTCCGGGATTGTCCTGATAGCCGTGGAATACCTCTCCACTCCTCATAAGCACCTCAGGACATGTTGCCCCCTTGTCGCTACGTCACTATGTGCTAGCGACCGTTTCCGGGGGCCCATTATTGAGTGTACAAGTCACCCTCTGCCATTTTATCCGTGTATATATAAAACATTGATCAGGCAGGGGTCATAGTTCTTCCATAATTCTTGGTAACCAGTCCACTTCAGCCACCCAAACCCATAGTCCAACTTTTTATTTTTCCTATCCTACAATAGTCCTACACCAACCGGGGGTTATCCTTGGGTGCACTTGCATAGTGCATACAGGGATAATCGTCGGACGGTGCCGCATTTCATTAAAATTTCCTAAGGGGCCTCTGCGAGTTGGCTTCGGCCCCTCGTACGCCTTCCAAAGGACCGGGACCCCATGGTCCCGAGATATATAAATTCAAAAATAAATAATAATAATAAAGTTACTCCTTATTACATCAGCTATTTGCCAGTGAAAGTCCCGTCAAAATCGGTCCAGCCGTTTCAGAGAGTAGCCGGAACAAACAGACAGACAGACAAAAATTGTAAAAAAATAATTGGTATATGTACCGTGTATACATCCATATGCATTTAGTAAAAAGCGGTTATTTTAATATTACAAACAGACACTCCAATTTTATTTATTTGTATAGATTATAGAAAGATTGTTCACTGGATAAGCATTTCCTTTTCAACACTTATCCAGTCAGATCTTAAATTAGCCTGTTTTCCAGGGCATAACTCTGCTTCCTGTGCATTCTTAGTCATATTCTGAACCATACTTGCCTGACAGGAAAATAAATAAATTGATTGATCTATAACTTGTTTTCGTGTTCATGCTGTTTTTTTACTAACGATTCGGCTTATTAGCCGATTCGCGCGAATTATATACTCTCCCGAAACATCCCCCCCTTTAACTGTGACTCGCACGAATTTGTTGGAATATAAGTTGGAATGCAACCTTAATACTTTGTGAATATAGTTTTTTCTTTTTTTTTTTATTTATTTGTGGGTGAGTCGACAACTCTAGAAATATGTATTAGGTAATTGGCACATTTTGAATTTATTGCAATTGAGTTAAGAAAAAAAAAAAGTAATCGTTTTATAATAAATGTAACTCTTAACACTTCTGTGCGCTAGTGTTCTTTTTCTATACTTTATTGCACTAAATTCAAAATCTGCTGAAATGTACTTACCTCATTAATATTATTTATTTATTTCTAAACACTTTTTTTTTTTTTTTTTTTTTTTTTTTTTTTTTTTGGATGGGAAATCATCTAATGACTCCTCCCGCTCTGGGTGGAGCGGAAGGGAGTGTCAGACTCTTACTGACTAAAACCCACCCGTGTTCCTTCCTTAGCCCTTTATGTTCCGGGGCAGCGGTAACCCTTTCGGACGATCCCGCTACCCCGGCAGGCTTCGGCCCTGGCGGGCCCCTTCCTTTTTGCTGACATCTCTTTGAGGCGCGCGTGGAACACATACGCGCCGTCCGGCACGGGCCTGGTCCTGATCGGACGGAGAGCTACCCATTACTCTCCGTCCGCAGGCCCGCGCCTACGGTGGCCGGGAGTCGTCACGCGGCTCCCGACGCCCGTAGCGTCTCCCGCGGCGGCTGAGGCGTGCGGCTCTCTCCCTGAGCCGTCCCGCCACCTCCTTCGCTAGCATGACTGCTTCGCAGAAGGAGGTGACCGCCTCCCACTCCCTCTCGCCCCGGACCATGGCTTGAACCAGGGCCGGACGCGAGAGGTCGCCGCCGTTGCCGATCGCCTCTACGAGGACACGGCGGTGCTCCGCCCAAGCGGGGCAGACCTCCACCGTATGCACCACCGTGTCCTCTGGGCGATCCTCGCAATGATGACACCCGGGCGTCTCCTCCCGCCTGATGATGTGCAGGAACCTCCCGAAACATCCGTGTCCGGTGAGGACCTGCGTCAGGCGGTAGGTGAGAACGCCGTGACGCCTCTCTAGCCACTCCTCAAAGAGGGGTCTTATCGCCACTATCGTGGCGTGCCCTGCGCTGGGTTGCGATAGTCGCTCTCTCCATGCCACCATGAGATCGCGCCGGAGGTCTGTCCGCTCCGCCGCTATTTGCCGCGGAAGCGGAGTTTCCCCCCGGCGTAGTGCCTCCGCGCGCCACTCATACAGGCGCGCAAGGACTTTCGCCTCCAGATCCCATGGCGGCATTCCGGCAAGGAGGCTTGCCGCCTCGCCCGAGATCGTGCGGTATCCCCGGATTAGCCTTACGGCTACCACCTTTTGGGGCGCGTTCAGGTAGTGGGCGGCTCGCAGCCGCAGTGAACGCGCCCACACCGGGGCCCCATATAGGGCCATGGACCGCACGACCCCCGCGTAAAGCCTCCGGCAGGAGGCGTTTGGCCCCCTCAGGTTGGGCAAGAGCCGCTTGAAGGCGGCCCCGGTCCGTTCCAGTTTGGGGGCCAAACGTCGGAAATGTTCGACGAAGTTCCACCGGCTGTCGAGGACGAGACCCAGGTATTTCATCGTTGCCTCGACGCCGATGTGAACCCCTCCTACCATCAGTTGGAATCCCGATGGTGGCCCGTTCCGGAGCCCATGAAAAGACATGGCCCCGGACTTGTGCAGTGCCACCTCGAGACCCAACCGCCGGATCCTCTCCACGACTATCGCAACCCCTCGTGTCATTGCGTCGGCCGCCGCCTGATGCGACCTCCCCTGCGCCAGGACCAGCGTGTCGTCAGCGTAGCAAACCACGCTGACGCCATCAGGGAGGTCGGCCCGCAGCACCCAGTCGTAACCGATGTCCCACAGGAGCGGCCCCAGAACCGATCCCTGCGGGACACCGCACGACATCTCTCGCCGGTTCCAGTTCCCGTCGCGACCAGGGTAGATGACGGCTCTGTCCGTCAAATACGCCCCGACTATTCGACGGAGGTAGGTCGGCACCCGGTGATACCGGAGTGCCTCCTCAATGCAGCTCCAAGGCAGGGTATTAAACGCGTTGGCGATGTCGAGTGACACCGCCACGACGACCCCACCCTGGGACACCGCGTCCCCCGTCGTGAGGGCTCTCACGCGCATGATGGCGTCCACCGTCGAGCGCCCCTTGCGGAAGCCAAACTGGCTGTCCGCAAGATCCGGCCCTGTCCTCCCCAGGTGCCCGACGAGGCGGCCTGCAATTACTCTCTCAAAGAGCTTGCCCACCTCGTCGAGCAACACAATGGGCCGGTATGCGGACGGAGAGTCCGCAGGGCGCCCTGGCTTCTGAATGAGGACCAGCTTCCCCGTCTTCCAACGGAGTGGAAACTGGCCTCTCTCCATACATGCGCTTAAGAGCGCCTCCAGTCGAGGCCCGAGAGCCCTCGAGGCCAGGACCCAGGCTTTACCCGGCAAGCCGTCGGGTCCTGGGGCGGTATTTTTGGCCTTCAGCCTGCCTACCGCCGCTCTCAGATCTACCCCGGTCACTTCAGGGATGTCGTCGTCGCCGTTCGCGTGGTCCGCTTCGGGCACCTCAAGTGGCGGAGCCATGGGCGGGGGAGTGTGCTCCCCCCGTGAAGGGAACAGAGCGCTCACCACCTCCTCCACCAGCTGGGGGCGGAGACTCTGCGTCAACGGGGGGGCCCAGGTGCGGAGTTTATTCCGCACCATTTTGTAAGGGCGCCCCCATGGATCTCTGTTCAGAGTCTCCACCATCTCCTCGCGGGCCGTATCCTTGGCCCGCAGGACAGCCTCTTGGAGGGCGGTCTTCGCCGCTCTGTACCCCTCGTACAGCTCCGCCTCCGTGGCTTCCGCATCCGGAGGGCGGATGCGGAGCCTGCGGTGCCTGGTGTACCGGTGTCGCACGTTGACGCACTCCTTGCGTAACGCCTCAACCTCCTGCGACCACCAGTACACCTGATGTCGGGCGCATCCTGGCCGGGCTCGGGGCATTGCCACGTCACAAATCTCGGACATGGCCTCCCGGAACCACTCCGCCTCATCGTCAATATCGGCAGGCCTGTCCGGTGATGACACCCAGGCCTGCACGATCGAGGCTTCCAGGAGGAGCTCCCGGTCCAGCTGCTTCAGCGCCCACCGCGGACCACTCGGGGCCTGTTGGACCAGCGCGCTAGAGGTCTGGGCGGAGACCTCGAATCGGATATACCGATGGTCGGAGTAGGTCTCCACCTCCTCCATGACGCGCCAGTCAATGACACGCTGTGACAGAGCGGGGCTGGCGAACGAGATGTCCACTACGGACTCACCCCGCATCCGCACACACGTAGGCACAGAACCCCGATTTAGGACGACCAGGCCTGTTTCCAGAGCCCAGTCCTCCACCATCCTACCCCGCACATCCGTGCAACGGGAACCCCAGGCCAAATTCTTGGCGTTGAAGTCCCCGAGCACTAGCACGGAGCAGGAACGGTTTCCGGCGACGACGACACTCAACTCTGTTAAAGAGTTCTGGAACTCGGCGAGAGTTCGGCTCGGAGAGAAGTATACTCCCACTACTACAATCTCTCCGAACCGTGCTGCTACGCACCCCTGTCCCTTCGTGACACCTTCGAGGGACGGGGTACCGGCGGCAGCCGACGAAATTATGGTCACTGAGCCGCTCAGGTCCTCCACCCAGTTATCCCTGGGCGGGACAAAGTACGGCTCAGCGACCACGGCGATGTTAATCGACCACTGCGCCATGCTCTGGAGCAACAGATCCTGAGCGCAGGCGCAGTGGTTGATGTTCGCCTGGAGGAGGCGCAATGGAGGAGCCATTACTCCTCCATTTCTGCCTCCTCCCGAGCCCCTTGTGAGGGCTCCCCGGTGGCGGCGGCGGCGGCGGCGGCGGCGGCGGCGGCGGCGGTGGCAGCAGTGGCGGCGACGGTGGGGGTGGCGACGGCGGCGGAGGGCCTACCTTTTCTCCTGGTTTCGGCGGGTGGAGCGCAGGACTTGCTCCCCGCCCGGTGATCGGCCGGCTTGCCAGCAGCCGCACATGCGACGCAGTGCGGCGCGGCGTTGCACGAGCCGGCCGTATGTCCGGGCTGACCGCAGCGGAAGCACAGAGTGCTGCGGTCCTCCGAGGTGCACTGGACGCCAACGTGGTGCCCCACATGGCATCGATAGCACCTCAGAGGTCTGGGTTCCAGCAGTTTGACCTGCGCTGACACCCAGCCCACCAGGAGCCTACGGCCCTCCACTATCGTTCTGGCCGCCGTCACGGGGCAGCTTACCGTTACGGTTCGCATGCCCGCAAAGTCAGGACGTATGGTGCCCGCCTTCACCTGGTCGGCCAGACACCCGCCCGTCCTGACGACGGCGGCCACTACCTCTCCCTCCGTTACGGAGTCATCCAGGCCCATAATGCGCATGTCTGCGCACTTGACGGGCCTGGAGACTCGAGCCTCATCCGCATTGAGGGACGCCCTTAGCTTCTCAGCTAGGGCGTCAGCGGTGGGGCCACTCGTCGCACCGGGGATCTCCAGCATGCGGGCACCAGTGGCGGTCACCCTATGCCGGAGGCCTCCGGTGATCCCCAGCTCCTGGAGGTCCACCGTCGCTTTCGCCTTTGTGAGCACGTCGCAGTACGTCACACCCCTCTTAACCGCGTCCGGCTGTAGCGTTATTACTACAGCCGCGGTCTTCGGGGCGCGAAGCCTAGCCGCGACGGCTCGCTCCGTGCGGCGCCGCCTTTGCGCCTTTTTCCTCCCCGCCTTGGCCGCCTTCTTCTTCTCCCCGACCACCTGCCACTCGGCTTCGGTCGTGGGAGGAGTGGGAGTTTTTTGGGGGCAGGTCTTAGGCTCTGGGGCCTTCACCACCCGTGCCGTCCTGCCCTTCTTCTGGGCCTGCGCCGCAGTCTTGCCGACAGGCGCCGGTTTTGCCGGCGCCGGGGCTCCGCCAGCCGACGCTGGTTTCGCCGGCGCCGGGGCTCCGCCAGCCGACGCCGGTTTGGCCCGTCCAGACGGCCCGGGTTTCGGGGCGGCAGCTGCCGCAGCGGCCGCGTACGAGGCCGCCTTCGTCCCCGAGGCCGTCTTGCCCGCCAGGGGGGGACGCAGGACTATACCCTCCAGGGCGGCGAACCGCGCCTGGAAGGTCGCCAGCTCCTGCCGAACCAGGTTCAAGACCTGGTTCTCCACCGGCACGGGCTGGCTTGGCGGTTTTGCCTGCGGGTTGCCCGTTCTCTTCAGGCCGGCCAGGTCTGCTCGGAGCTTCAAATTCTCCTCTTGGAGAAGCTCCGTGGCGGCCGTCAGGCGGGCGACCTCCGCCCGCAATTCGGCCACTTCGCCGGCCGAGGGACCAACATAGTTGGCCGTCTCCGCTGCCGCCATTATGGAGGCCGTTGCCGAGACTATGGCCCTGTTCTTTGAAGCTTGCAGCTTCTTCAGGGACACGTCCCGGATCGCAGCCTCCACGACCGCCGCAAACCTGGTCTTGTGGTCCGCCTCGGCGCCGCCAGCCTCATCCGCCTCGTCGCTTGAGGGCCCCGAAGCGACCTCGCGACAGGTCACCCCCTCCTTTGCGGGCTCCTCCGCTCGCTCTGCCACCTCCCGAGCAGTGAGCCCCCTCCCCTGGCCTCGCTCTCGGACTCCTCCCCGCCTACTGGTGGGGATCTTCCGAGCCGAGGCCAGCTCCTCGTCGGAGGACGATCCCTGGCCGCCCTCTGACCTTGGCCGCTTGTTTAGGACTTTCCTTGCCACAGCGGCCATCTTGACACGGCAGGGGCTCCCTGAGCCTCCCGTGCTCGCACCTCCAGACATGGCGTCGGACTCCGACCCCACATCACTCCTCCTCTCTTCGGTTTTTTTTGTTTTTACATGTGTATCCATTTCTGTTCCCACGAGTATATTTCATGTTTTATTTACTCAAAATTGTGCGGTTCGCACTAGCGACTAAATCAAGCTACCCATTAGCCAAGCTTCTTACCTCCCTCACGGTGCGCCGCCGCTTGGAGGTTTGGGGAATTTTTTATAGAGGTTAATCTTCCTCGCGGTCCGGGCGGTTAAGCCAAGACCCTCGACCCCCTTCAACAGCCAGAGACATGACCTTAACTGTCTCCGGGGCTACGAGATTAGCGGTGGCAGGAGGGTTACCCCTCCTGCCTGCCCGGCGGCAGGGTAAGTGCACACCGGGCCCGCTCGCGCTCCACCACCGTTACCGCTCTGCTACTCAGAGCAACGTGTGGAGCGATCCTCTTGGCAGAACATTAGCATGCGGACAGCGAGATCTCATTGGGAAATAATCCCAATGGGAAATCGCTGTCCGCACCCCAGGATGCACCGGCCCGAACACTGGTCTTCCCCCCGGACGTATCCGAAGGGGAACTCCAGTACCCAGGCACACGTGGAGGTTTTCTGCCCTGGCACCCCATTCTCCCCAAATCTGCTGAAATGTACTTACCTCATTAATATTATTTATTTATTTCTAAACACTTAGCCTATTTTACATTTTGATTTTAGCCACACAACGACAACCTCTCAGGGTTTATCGGTATGCTGGCGAGCCGTCAACCTCAAAATTAAATTCTGAATCGCACTTAGGATGGTGGTTTTCAACTTTCATATTTAAAGAAGAACTCATAACTATTAAAATACCTGCCTTTTAACGAACTGAATATTTTCGAAACGAAACTATTTTAACTAACTGAATATTTTTACAGAAATAAAAATTAATGAACAGTAGAAAGTACCTACTGCGCCAAATGACCGGTCACATTAAACCTTGATTAGTCAGATGTACGTAATTACACAAATTGGTGAACTCCAACTAATTGCCACGGTACCGCACAGGATCATAAAAATGAGCACAGGGAGGTATTCAACCGCTCCAGGATTCCGTCAATAAAAATTAATCATTTCTTTAAAAAAGGTAATAATATTTCTTCGGCGATTCCTCGACTAGTTGTGCTACCATTATTGGTGTTTACATGTACAGTCTGATACGCAATTAGCAGCTCTCACACCTTTTCTGCCGAGTTTGTTGGACGTCATTCAATTTTATCGTGTAATTAGAGTCCATAAAATCAGTAGATGTCGGCGTCAGACGCTAGTGAAGGCGATGCTCCGGCATTTTTAGGATAGCGACCGACATTCCGTGTACAGGGATGTACTCACTTAGCTTTTATAATGAACTACGGTTACGGTTAATAAATCTTAGTAAGTAGGTACAATTTATTACACTGAGAAAATATTTTTTCAAACATTCGCGCGGTTAGCAACAACACAAAGTGTCATTGCATTGTTACATTCTCCAAGCTACTTATTTCCCAGCGTGAACTACATTTTACTTGACCAGAGAGCGACCACATCTCTCAAACTAGAACCACAGGCACGCAGAGCATGCAATTAGGTGCAACAATGTCAGCGATGTTACGGGTACAAAGCTCTCGACGTTTATTGTCATTACCCTTTTGAGTGGACACATTCTGGGATAAAACGGGAAGATATAAATAGAATTACACATTTCTTTCTGGGTGTAAAAAGTTTATGAATAAAAGTATAATTGAAGCGTCGCGGCGGGCGATTGCACCATACTGTGCAGCCTTGATCCAGCCCTGCGCGCTCTAGGATGCCGAGCGCGCCTTCCACGACATTTAAGCGAGTTTAAAACTAAGATTAAAGTTGTCGCCGCAACAGTTTTTGCGCTATTAACAAGCGTACTCATAAAGCAGTTTTTCTTTGTCGACTCTTTAAAATAACAAGCTTAACCTTTTCGAAACCTGTCTATAAATAACAAATAGAAATCGTCGTCGAGATATTTCATGTTTTGCGTGGGATATTTATTATTACGATCCCATTTTATTTATTCATTAACGAGACTGTTCGACCGTTAGTGTAGTTAGATTAAATCTGGCCCACCTCTTCCCATTTCTCGGCATGAATTATACATGAAAGGTATCTAATTTACATCGCATCAAAAACACATCGTGGCTCTAAATCGCCGATTTGGCCATGTCGGCGATTTAAACTGTAATTTTCCGGTTTAAGCGATATATTATCATAACCTGATAATTTAGTGCAGAAGAGTTAGCTCGGTCGGATTTGTAACATAAAAGCCTTCATTATAATGTGAATACGTTTAGCTTAAATCTGAGTCTGTGCTGTCTCGAAATAGTCGTAAAAATCACAAAAGAAACGAAGATGGATTATTTATAATCTTTCTTATTCTGAACATTAACCCCTTTAGTCAAAAACGTTTTTAAAGCTAAGTAGTGATTAGCGACTGTTTAACCATACATTTTTGACGTTTAAACGTCACTTAACTTTAATCATCGTTTATAAATAAACCCCTGTCAGTCAATCTTTCTCCGAGATACCAAATCCCGTCATCTCATTCCTACAACAATCGTTTTAAAGTATCAGAATTCAAAGTATTCTAATTTAATTTCCTGGTTCTACGCAGAATCACTAAGTATTCTAAAATTAATTTAATTAAAGATAACGAAGCGTGAATGTAACAATACTAAAACTAATCTAACAAAGGCTACAACGTTACTACTCGCAAATTATACAAAGCATTATAAACGTGAACTATTGATATTCGAAACAATAACTTATCGTCTTTCGAGGCGCCCGCGCAACTAAATAGGGTTGCCCGATTAGAAAATTAACAAAATATTGACCTGAATTTAAGATTACAGTAAAAATACCTAAATAAATAATAATTTCTTTCAATATCCTTAAACTCTGTCATGACACAAATGCCTGATTAGCAGTTGTTTAGGCTAAACTAGGATTAAACAAGGATTTAAGCTTTTATAAGTATGATAGATGACATTCCACACGATTTCAAGCTGTTTCTTTTTTTTTGGGACGCAGTTCCTTAACTATCGCACGTTATACTATGCCAACCTTGGCGAATGAGAGCTAGACCGAAAAACGTGTAACATTTTAACCACTGACTTTCTAGACTTTTGTATTTTTTTTCCGTTAGCCTGTACGGTCCCACAGCTGGGCAAATGCCTCCCCCATTTTCTTCCACATTTTCTTGTGCTGTGCCTTCTCCGTCCAGTCGGTTAGGAACGAGTCTAAATCGTCACGCCAGCGATTCTTAGGCCTGCCTCGGGGACGACGCCCGTCTTCAGGCACCCACTGTGTGACGTCTTTGGCCCATCTATCTGGATGCATCCTATAAGTGTTACCCGCCCAGTCCCACTTCAGCCTCGCAGACTTGCCGCCAGCATCGGCGATACCTGTCTAGGAGCGTATTGTGGTGTTGCGAATTTGGTCGGTGAGTTTAATCTTTAAGATACTACGCTCCATCGCTCTTTGGCAAACCTTGAGTTTGGACTTTGGCCTCTGTCAAAGACCAAGTCTGATCGTCATAGGTTAGGATAGGCAGGATACACATATCGACGAGCTTACGCTTTAGTGAAATAGGAAGGTCGCCCTTCATTAGCGCCTTCATGGACCAGTAGCTCCTCCAAGCATTTTCGACTCGACGGACGATCTCTTTGTCCTGTCTGACTTTTGTTACGAAGCAAAAATGTCTTTAATATTTCTTTTACTTTTTTCACGTATTCGACTCTGCTAGTCATTCCGAAGTGTTACGAACATGTTCATCCAACTACGAATTAAACACCTTTTTAACCGACTTCTTAAACGTCTTCGTTAACCCTAGTTTAGTTGAACAGCTGTTCAAGAGGTCTGGTAACCCTGCACCTAACTAATGGAACTGATTAGTGCTCGGGGTATTGTTTAATTGTTATAAATTACAGCGTGGCGATGCCACTCGTGCGCAATCGCAATTACATCGCGTTCTACGAACTAATGAGGCGACCAGGCGTTGCTTGGATTTCGAAAGAATAAAATAAAAAAATTGTCTTCACGATTTTATTGTGGAACCAAACCGCTCTGGTCAGTGACCAGTGGTATACCATATATCATAATGTAAAGAAAAGGTTTTTTTTATTAGTAAGATACGTTAGATTTTCTTACAAACTATCAGACACAATTCTGACATCTAAAAACATTCAGATAAGACAGTTCGTTTCTTCTGCTCTGGATAACCCATTGTCGGTCGATGTAGCTAAAGTCACGCAGACGTACCTACACAAGCCTTAGGTACTTTAAGCCCGAAGACGTAAATTAAACTACTAAACCCTCCGTGCCTCGGAAAGCACGTTAAGCCGTTGGTCCCGGCTGTCATTCGTGGATCTTTGACAGTCGTTACGGGTAGTCAGAAGCCCAAAAGTCTTTCACTAGTTCGTCATATGTTTTGTCTTCCAGAAAACTAGGTGAACACAGATCGCACATAAGCGCATACGTTTCACAATAGTTTGAAGAATCTGCGTTTGTCACCACGCCTAGCAAAATGGCTATCGCAAAAATCGAGTAACCTACCTCATAAGAACTTCAGCAGCCAGTCCGTTTGTTAAAATATATGGGATAGGCTACTAAAGTTTAAAGAAATCCTAGTATAACAGTGTTCATAATCTCAGATACTTAATTTACATTCCATCGCCAATTAATCAGTTATATACTTTCGAGAAATTAATCAGTTGTATTCTAAGTTGATTTTTGAGTGAGACTTCGAGCTCACTTCACCTAAGTTTTCTCATTCCACCTGATGATAGGGATTGACACTTATGACAGCTCACATTAAGCTCAATTCACCTAAGTTTTCACGGTGAGATTCTTCCAGATGGATCGGCTGCAGATATAAAAATTGAGGCTTATTTTTCTGTACCTATTTGGCACCATATGGTATGCCTTAGCTTTACTACAAGTGCGACAAAACTAGCCATTATTGTTATTTCAGTACCTATGCTCTTATTTTCTCAAACATTCAGCTGTCTGTCTGTTGGTAGTACCAAAATGCTTGGCTAAACTGAAATTCAACTTCGGCATTTTTTATACCAATTAAAATAGTGACACCAACAGGGTATAAGGTATTATTTACCCCGAAGACATTAATCTACCAAGCTGGTCTTCAAAAGTGACATTGACAACGCATAAATATTCCATCTGCATCATCACAGTTGCAATTGAGCAATTTCGTAATTTAAAAATCGTAACACAAACGTATGTACGGACAGTCAGACAGGTGCATTTTATAATGAGCTACGAAAATTGTTTCCGATATTTCATTCGGCACGATACCTTGATGGACGGTCAGCGAAATGAGGTGTTACATCCAGCATACACCTCCGTGTGGGAATCCATTTCTTTTTTTAAATTCTTTTTTTTTCTTTGTTCCCGATTTCCCCTCGGTTTTGTTTTCTTTGAACTATTTTGTTCGGTATTCCGTACAAAAGAAGTCGGTATGTGTATTAATGATTCCAGATTGTGTAGTGTGAGACAGGTGTGAGGATTACATTAAATTAGTGGCGAATGTGTTAATGAGTGGAGATTTATTACTGTAATCTGCTACAGTTGTGGGAAAGTTCGCTTATTTATTGCTTATTGGCAGTCGTAAGGTTTATTGGTTGTGGGAAAGAATAGCGAAACGTTTTAGGCATCGGGCTCACGCATTATAGAGCGAGAGAGGTGTCTAAGTTCAAATCCCATACATTCCTACCTAATTTAATTTGAAACAAATGAAAACCGTAGTGACAAGTAACTTTAAAAAAAAAAAGTATCGCAATGTCCATTTCTTTCTTATAGAATAGAGTAGCTTTATTTCGGACACAAATATCCATATAGTGTTTGTTAGTAACAAACAAAAATGATTTCCTAGTGTTAGTAAAAATCAACCTCCGCACAAACTGCAGACAGTTTTCAGGATGCTGTTATGACTACCCCTCACTCTCCTCAGAAGCGACGCAGTTTTTTTTGCGCGTAAAAGCCGTCGGTGCGGGCTTGCGCAAATATTTTTGACGCGCTACAGTAACGAGGCAGCCTCAACAACATCCTGAAAGCACTGTTATATTGGACGCGCTCCTGCGCGTCCAATATAACAGTGCAGCGGTCCAACGGTCTCTTCGTATATTGACCCATATATTGCCCGTGTACAAACTTTGGCAATAAGCCTTGAAAAGTGTTACTTTTACTTGGTCTGTACACCGCGCAAATCTACGGGACAACATATTGCTCCGGACCGCTAGAGCCCTGCGCGCCCTCTCAATGTCTACATCGTCCCTGAGGTCAGCGGCAAGACAATGCCCGAGGTTTTTAAAAGTTGACACCCTATTAATTGGTGACCCGTTCATAAGCAACTCGGGCCCTTCTCCACGGCGTTTGCCGCTGACCTCATTATATCTATGATATTTATGACCTGATCATATCTATGATCCATAATTATCCATTGGTACCCAGGCTGCATTTTGGCAATCACCTTTAGGTCTGGCAAATAATCAGTCACTAGCCACCTTGACTCCCAAGCCGCGTCTTCAACTTAAAGATTATAGTCAAGAGGAGGACAAGAAAAATACAAAATAAGTATTCATCAAACACCGTGAGGAAACCTGGACTTACAGAGTTAATATAAGTCTTAAATCCCCAACCCGTCTTAAGCAAGCGTGGTGATCAATACTCGTGCCTTCTGTGTATGAGAAGATGCTAGTATTTAAGTAACATAATCAGCCTATAATGATCCCAATGCTGGCACACAGGACACAGGCCTCCTTTCTATGAGAGGGAGTGGGCGATAATCCACCACGCGGCCCAGTGCGGGTCGGCGAATGTCACATGTCTTCGAATTTTTTGGCTCTAGGTCATGCCGGTTCCCTCACGATGTTTTCCTTCACCATTTTGAGAGCAATGCACAGTGGCGTTGAAATTAAATACAAAAAGTAAAGTGCCTCCCTGGGATCGAACTCGCGAACTACTACTCGTAAGTCGGGGTTGATACCACTGGGCCACCACTGCTCCATTATAAATATTGAAGTATTTCCTCACAATTACAACAAAAAATCTGGTACTTCACCATATTCAAGCACTAACCTTTCCCCAACTTCGCGGTCGCCCAATATCTGTCGCCGCGCTAACCGAAGGCGTGTAAGCATTAAGTTTAGTGGTCACGACGCCTGCTTACGGCCCACAATACATCTGACGAAAGCCTTCAATGGGCCACTCGTTAACCCCACTACAGCAGATCGTGCGAAGTCCACCAGCGACCCCTACTAACTGTCTCTACTCTGGAAAGCTAGTTATAGTATCCTTTCGTGACTTTCAGAGGAGGATAACGGCATGAAGAATCTTGGTCTTCAATGGACCAACATTGGGACCATGCCGTGAGCACGAGAAGAGGTAAGTGCAGTGCAGAAGGGGTCTGTGGCGGCATCTACAACGATTCATGCGAACTACGCATAATAATGACGTCACCCAAAAATCCAGCATCGCGCTCGCAGAGTTTACCGCGCAACTAGCATCGTCCCGACACCAATCGTCGGGCAGGTTGCCCACCAGACAATACCCGATTTGGTCTGAGGATCCTCTCTTTTCTATAGAGGATGGGTGAATTATAAACCCTGTTCCTCATACATACATAGGTCTTTGCCTTGAATTATTACGGGCAAATTTTTATAGATTTGACCAATTATGTACGTACGGCACACATCAAGCTATATATAACCAGTATAAGCTGACTTCTGATTGTACGAAAAACCTATACGATGCGAGGTCAGCTAAAACTGGAAATTATAGCTTGAGGTGTAGCCGTGTGTAGGTACAGTATGCAGCACGTCGGTGGCACGTAACAAAACCAATATAAGCTGGCCTCGTATCATATTGAAACTCTGTACAACGTTAGGCTTGCTCAAGGGTAAAGTGTTACGCTGACGAGCGGCCGACTGTACTTCAAAATGTTTATTTACCAGATTTTTCAGGAGTTTGTAGATCATGTATGCCTGAGGCAGGACATCGCCGTCGAGGTAGACCAAGGTGAAGGTGGTGTGACGGTCTAATATCATTAGCAGGGCCAACGTGGCCAGAGATTGCACAAGACAGGGAGGTTTGGAAGGAAAAAGGTGAGGCCTTTGCCCAGCAGTGGGACACAAAATAGGCTAACAAAAAACACAAAACAAAAGTATGATATGTAGTCTTTTTTCAGGCTTGGGGTTAAATTTTATATACATATTTATTTTATTTACAAATCAAAATATTTACAATATTTAAAAGCTGTCTTAAAATAATAATATGTACAAGTATATAAAAAGGGAGGGGAAATAATCAAAGGGCATCAAAAAATTCGTCCGCATCGCTGTCAACAGGAAACGTGCCCAAAAGGCTGGCAGCATTGCCCTTTGATTATTTCCCCTCCCTTTTTATATACTTGTACATATTATTATTTTAAGACAGCTTTTAAATATTGTAAATTTTATATTAGTATTTTCTAAACCACTCTACATCAGGTTAACAAAAGTATTGGACAATGAACTTTTACCATTTTGAGTGCGTCGACCCATTGATAAAGATATTTTGAAATACTTAATTTAAACCTTGTACAGTTTTACAACCAAAAGCCAACTAATTTTGGGTTTAATCAAAGAACTAGTTTTTACTATACAGCAATATAATCGTCTCCAATTATCCAGTGAACAGGTAACATAAACATTTAATTAGGAGCAAATTTTCACTTAGCAACAATAATTATTGCCATAAACCGTAATTAACATCTCATTATTTTTTATTTCCGACAAGCGATTAGAACCGCTAATTAAAGAAATCGCTCCAATCCTCATGAATGATTTAGGTTTATTCGTGATACACGACTTTCATTATTTAATTGTGAATTTATTGAATTCGAGTCGGTAAATAACTGTTAATACAAGCTTTAAAAATAAATTAAAGATGATTTTATTGGTATGTACAACCGTCCAAATTGTGTGAAGTTTCCGTTGACTGAGGAGAATTAATAAAAGTATCTTCTACTTGTTAAAGAGGGGCTTGTGGCTAAATAATAACAGCCGCACGGGTCGATCGATCAGGTTAAGCTACGCTTGCCGCGTTTGGTCCGTGGATGGGTGACCATCTTTACATACCAAGACCCCTCCGTGCTTCGGGAAGCACGTTAAGCCGTTGGTCCCGGCTGTCATTCGTGAATGTTTGACAGTCATTACGGGTCGTCAGAAGCCCGAAAATCTGACAGCCAGTCTTACCAAGGGGTATCGCATTACCCAGTAACTGGGTTGTGGAGGTCAGATAGGCATTCGCTCCATGTAAAATACTGGTATTCAGCTGCATCCAGTTTTTTCGTGATTGAGTAACAAAGATCCAAACATCTTCACAAACTTTCACATTTTATAATATTAGTAGGATAGTAGGTTTTTGTCTTCGACTGCAGTTGAGGACGTTTCACTTTTGGCAACAAAGAGGAACATAAGATTTACCTTCCAGTTTGACGCTGGTGGCAATTGAAGGATGCTGATTTCTATACTGGTCGACGAAGTGTCTTCGACTTGCAGAAAGACAGAAAAGAAACTTCTTTTAAATCATTAACTGGAAAAGGCCCATAAAATCGATAGTATTTTGCAATTAGATCATCTATTCACCATAAATTCACCCGCAACCAACCATAGGTCTTAGTAACAAATGGTAGTGGACATTTTCCCATGAGCGTGTCGCGTCGTGTTGCCGATAGCATCATGTCGGAGCGATTTCGGTGTCCAACAACCATAAGTTAAGGAGGTCCTCACACTGCGATATTGCTCAACCATTACTTTCGGAAAGACCTGAGGTTTACGAGTCATCCGGGTGAAGTAAAGAAGGATCTGCTCCTTTAAGATGCTCTGGATTCTTCAAAGGACCTGGATGGTTGGCTCTTATATTTGTAAGTTTAAGTAGACAATGTGTCTTAGATTGGGATACTGAACTCGTGACACCAAACTTCGGTACTACGTCCCTGCAAAATCCCACATCCGCAGTTAGAAAAACTTCCCTTCTTGCTGTTGAATTTCCTCATTTTAGTTTTTTGAAACCAGTGTCTGGCCGAAAGGACCTTTCAGACATTTATTCTTAGGTCCAATTTGATACACACAAATAAATTTAATTTAAACCGTAATTATTTTCCACAAAAACTTTTTTCCTTCCGAGATTAATGTCACCCCTAAATCCCCCTTATCTTTTCCACAATAGGTTAGACCCTCCATAGTAACGTACTTTTCGAAAGATATAAAACAATTGAGGATAATTGGGCAGTTTAGACGAACAATGATAGCGAGGAAAGGGTAACTGGAGAAAGGTAAGTTACCGAGTCAAGCCAAATGACGATCGAGAGATCGGGTCATGCCCACTAAACTATCACCAGCTAAATGACAAGATACATTGAAGATCTACTGATAATAGAAACATTGTAGGTAATTTCTAGACGATACTGTATCGAAATACAGTTATGGTGGTGAGTATTAGGTGGGTCCAAAACCTGGCAGGTCCAGTCAGGGAAAATTAATTGTTAAGCAAATTATCACATTCTACGTCTATATTTTATTATCACGTAAAAAATTAAGTTAGATTAAAATTAAAGAAGAAAAGAAGAAAAAAAATGGTTTATTCTGCACAATTGCTTATTAGTCTTATAGGCTAGATTGTAATTAATTATTAAGAACCTGGTTCTTTTTAATATAGGATAAAAAAATAAAAATCCTAGGTCAATTTGCCGTGTTTTAACTATTTCATACAACTTTCAAAGCATGACAGTTGTCAGTTGTGTTCTTGTTGTGTTGATGTTGTATGTTTTTGTTGTTGTTGAATATACGGACAATTTAAGTTGGCGATTACTTTGTGTAAATTATTTCATCACCACTGCTCTCAATACGGTGATTAAACATGGTGAGGAAACCGGCATTTCCTAGATGCAAAGATTCGAAGACATGTGACATCAACCAACCCGCACTGGGCCCGCGTGGTAGATTACAGCCAATTCCCTCTCGTAGAGAGGAGGCTTGTGTCCCAGCAGTGGGAACATTATAGGCTGATTATGCTTATGCTTAAGTTGGTAGGTAGCAGTGGCGAAGGTACCATACAACTCGATTCCCACCGGCTTCCCTTCGAAAATTTAGAACATAACCACTCTATAGTCAATTCATAATTGAAATTTTCTTTTTTGAATTGTTTTTGCTCCGCCCTACCTCTGTCATAAATTCACCCTTCGCCACTGGTAGGTAGTCAATTATATGATAGTTAACCTATTCTACATTTTGTATTTCGACAAGCAATTTGCTGGTACACCGACTAGTGACTTCTCCTCTCCTTGATGAGTCTTGCAAGTTGCAATCATTGATTTATACGATATTCCGAATGACCTATTAATGGTCAGCGTAAGCAATTAAGCATAGCACAACGATCCTGCAATGTTCCCACTGCTGGGACACACACTTTCATTCACAGTTTGAATGATTTTGAAGGATAATCCATTGCGTCATAAGTTCGTCTGCTCAACAACGTAAATAACGCAATGAATGTTGTTGTACTGTCAAAATGAAAAAGCCATTACTACTGTTAGTGTGTTTCGCAATTACGGGTCGTAATCCACTACGAGGGCCCAGCGTGTGCTAGTGAATGTCACACTCACAACAGATTATAGAATCATTATTTGTAGGACCTATCGGTTTTCTTCACGATGTTATCCTTCACCCTTTTAATGGTGAACTACAACACAAAAGGACATGAACATTATAATATTATAATCTTGTAACAGAAACTGCCTTTTCCCTTCACATTATTAGCATACAAGCCACGCTTTCGACGTTGCCTGGATGTTTTACGCAGCCATCAACAATTTTATGTCCTGGGTAACATCAGAACGTTTCGTGGGAACACGCGCTATAACATTATTACGACCTCCAACTGATAATTTCACAAGCATTTGTTTATATTATTTTATTAGCTGTTGCAGTGCCATTTGCATACAAACATCAATACTTAGTGTTTAGAAAACCTCAAAAATCATAACCCAGCGTCACCTATTCCACATCGAACGAACGAACGATTACATCTTTTCTTTCTCTTTGTTCCATCTTTTTTTCTGTTTCTTTTTTTCATCTTTTTTTTAGTATTTCAATCAATCAGTCAGTCAGTTAGCCGCCGTTTTATTCGTGTAAATTTTCGTGTAGTAAACGCTTCAATCAACTCAGCCTATCACAGTCCACTGCTGGACATAGGCCTCTCCTGGGCTGCGCCACAACACTCTATCCTCCGGCTTCCGCATCCAGTCTGTCGTGTCGTGGTCGTCGGTTCATCTAGCTGGCTAAAGCAAGTGCATCAATCAAATTATTAATCAATTCACATGTTATAATGAGATATCAATCAATCTGCCTATTGAATCTATTGATGTAGACACCTGCAATATCTGCATTCATTAAGGGGGTAAATCTACCCGTCATAGGTAGGTACATATATTTTCTCTATAAAACCTCAGCAGCATGGAATGATGGGTGTCTGAAACATTGCTGTAACTATGACACCGGTACAAAACCATAAGCCCATAAACCGGTAATCAATTTATTTGTCTTCTACACGGCAATTCCGATTGTCTGATTGTCACCTCGGATCTTGAGTGCGCCCGCGTCGTGATCAGTACTTAAGCAGTTAGGTGACACCTACAACCGCCATTCTGTTGCCCACACGACTGTTAACACTTGAGTGTTGCCAGAATATTGGTAAGCTACAGCTACAGATTTGTACGTTTCCGAGAAAGTAGCTCAAAATTCTAAGTGGCAATTCAGCACATTTAAACTATGTTCAAGAGCTACTGTCAATATTCCACAAAGATGATGAAACTGACAGCTCTTGAACGCGATTTAGATGTGCTGATCGCGTTCAGTTTAATCGGTGAAATCCGCCTTAAGTAAAATTTTTACAGTCGTTAAAAACTAGAACAATCGAAGGATTAAAGTAGTTACGCTCATGTATTGGTAAGTCTCGTCAGTTACCATCTACAAGACCCTTTTTGCCAATAATTATGTTGGCGTCAGTTCCAGCCTATTTTACATGGAGCGACTGCCTCTCTGACCTCCACAACCCAGTTACTGGGTAATGCGGTACCCAATGGTAAGACAGGCTCCCAATTTTGTTTTCCAGACAAATTTCAACCGTATGAGAAAGGAATAAAGTTAACTTTATCGTAAACAAACATCCTACATCTACAAAACCATTTCTAAAGAATGTAGGTAGTGTGATGGAAAAAAACAACATTCTGATTCTCAATTAATTAACATTACTTAGCGCTAATTTTTCAGTCATCGGGTAACTTTTATCCGAGGAATGAATGTGACAGTTTGACAGTTTTATTTTATTATATCTATTATTCAGATAAAAGTTATCTGACAATTAACAAATCAGCCATATGAGAGCTGCTGTGGTTTTTACCGACTCATTTATCATAGTCGAACATCTAAGATACATAGACAAATTCGGATACTGCAATGCACAACACTACGCCTCGTTCACACCATACAAAACAATCGTCACATCCCACACAGGCTGTCGCAACTGAGCATAAATCCTACATTTGACACGCACTCCCTAACCTTTGTCGATTTCAATCGTTTGAATATTTCACCACAAGATTTATAGCTAATCCCGAATTTACTACCAACACTATTGTCTCTAATTTGACTGGCGCAGTGTGGAATAAATCTTAGGCTGTGTTCACAACTTGGATTACTTTGCTGTGCTTAAATGTCAAGTTATACATAAGTGAGGTTCCGTGTAGGCAAGTTGTGCACGTAGACAAATGCCAGCCTGACCAATACTACTGCTATGAGGATAGCCAAATACATTCAGTAACGAAGACTGCCAAACTCCCTCAAAAAGAGATTTTCGTGTCATTTCCTAACTGTTCGCTGTTTATCATGATAGTAGTCGATAGAATAATGACCAGTGTTCATGGTACAACAAAAATAACCAAAAAGAGGAGGCCTGTGTCCCAGAAGTGGGAACCACTCCCTCTCAAAGAGAGGAGGCCCGTGTCCCAGCAGTGGGAACATTATAGGCTGATTATATAGAATGATGCCAAAAAAACGAATATGAACCGAAAATATGGCCGAATACCACGATTATTTCAAAGGCCGAATCTGACAAATACTCAAAGAATATTCGGCACATGCCTACACTTTCGATTGAACCATGTAAACACAGCCTTATAGATTAACATAATTTTATGGTGCGATTGCATAATGCTAATGTAAGTTACCCATGTAATGTTTTGTAAGTTATCTGTAATTTTATTCTCACAAGCGCTGCGTAGGTGACTTGGTAGCGAGTCGCGAAGTAAATCATTCTCAACTGGGTTGTCCAAGAATTAGTTCGGCCTTGTTACCTCGTGGTTAATTTGGCTATAAACAGTGTGTTTAATTAAGGTTAACGCTTTGTCTTAGGTTATTACCTAACTACCTATATTTTTACGACCTTATAACAACGTTTATAGGTATCCTTTGAATGTGCAATGTAGGTATAGCAAAATGAGCCTATAATGTTCCCATCACAGCTGCAACACAGACCTCGTCTCGGTGAGAGGGAATGGGCTGTAATCCACCACGCGGGCTCAGTGCGGGTTGGTAGGTAGGTAAATGTCACATGTTTTCGAATTTTTGGTTCTAGGACATGCCGGTTTCCTCACGATGTTTTCCTTCACCATTTTGAGAGCAACGGTGATGAAATCATTTACACAAAGTGCCTGTCTGGGATCGAACCTACGACTCGTAAGTAGCAGCCGTTACCACTTGACCACCACTGTTCCCGCACTCACCTCTGCTCTCTGTTTTGTTAGGTATCCTTTTATTGTGCAATGCAGGTATGTTGCTCTTCAAATGTAGGTACACTTTTGATTGACTGACTGGGTTGAACGACATTGGTCAAGTCCGATATTCGTCAAATCGGCAATACGTGTTATGTGTAAATTATTGCTTTTCAATGAAATAGCAGTTCATTTAGAGCATTCACCAAATGTCACTTTAGTTAAGACCATTGACATACCCTTTTAACCCCTATTTATAAACGTTGCTTAAACGTAGGTATTAAGTAATGATTAGCATCTGTTTAACCATAATTTTTTTGACGTTTATTTAGAGATACGCAATAAAAGTGCGTACAAAGTAACAAACCTATTCTCGAAGAGCATCATCATCTATGATACTTTAACACAAATAGACATTAAAAGCCACAAAGTAACAACAATTTATTTATTTCTTAAAAAACCTCACAATTTACCTGAATTACCGGTAAACTAATAATAAACACATAACTATTACCCTTGACGTAATTTGACATGATTACTAAACTAGCTGTTCGTCGGGTCGTACCTGCGACTGGCTGTGAGTATTATCGGTATAAATAACGATCGCGTGAACGTTTCTCTGACTGTCGCGACAGAGTTTGTCAAACTTGTGCCATAGACTAATAAATACGTATAGAAGCGAAGCTCGTACCAAGAAGGTCTACTAACTAAACGATGTCCGTAGTTACTGCCAAAGTGACGGCGGATTCCTACTCGGCATCTCTTACGGACATATGATGTACTATACCTTTTTTAAATAACGGTTTATCGAAAAAGTAAATAACAACTAATACCTAATTAATTAATACAAATAACAAAATTATATCCTAACTTAACTAAATCTATTCACAAACTATACCGTCAAAAAATTCATCCGCATCGCTGTCGACTGGTAATATACCCAAGAGACTGGCGGCATTACATTTATGGCAATGCTTAGCCTCTGGCCAAGGTAAAAGCCAGTCCTTGGGTCCCGGGAAGTGTCAACCAGCCGTTTCGAGATTTCCTTAAAAAGACCATGATCACTCGGACCCCACAGCCCGAGGTTTTAAGATTAGTTCAGGGCCCGAACTAATAATAAATGACAACACTATTTTGGCAGTTGTCTCTCCCGATATGTTTAAACCCGTCCCAAAAATTTAATTTGAAACTTGTATTGAGGGATCAGCTCGAGCCCGTATCTTTGTTGATGGATTTAGTGAGTAGACTTCCTGCTACAACCTGCACCTGTAGTCTAAACAGCACCCAAATTGCGTGCCACACGTACTCACTCGTAACGTCATTACGACTCCTATTAATTTCGACAATACCACAAAATCCATTTGCTTCATATATACCTATTGGAAAATTCATCAGCTCACCAACAATGTGTACCTACTGTTGTTGAGGTGTCAAATTGAATCTGATTGTACAGACGCCAGCACATCAAGCTACTACAATCTGTCAAATTTCTTTAATAGATTTTCAACTTTATTGCTAAAGCATAAGGTTCAAAGTTGATTGGGAAAATTTTACAGTTTCATAGCTTGGTATGCTGTCGTATGTTCAATAAAATAGAATTTATTCTAGTTGCCCCTTCCAAAAGGTAGTTTCGTGCAGTAATTTCGCCTCTATTCTATTCTTATTCTATGCTAGCCCCTAGGGATATGACTACTTTGTTGATTAGTGGGCACGGCAGGGAGACAAAGAAATGTTGGATTACGAATGTTTTTGTGTATTTCATGGTTTTTGAGTTATCACTTTATCAGCTGAGTTATGTGCTTATGTTAATCCTATTATAAATGACAAAGTTCGTGTGTGAAAGAATATGAATTAATTCGGATGTTATTTTCCTTCAATGGAACTTTTAATGACGTCTATAATAATAATAATAATCTTTATTATCAAAGAGCCAAATACAATTTGTCCATCTCAATCAAACATAAAAACAACTCTATAATATTACTAGCATCTACCCGCGACTTCGTCCGCGTGTTTCTTGTTTCCCCGACCCATCACGTCGCATCGCATCATCTGCCCGGGCTTTTACTTCGTTTTCGTTTTGTGTTCTTCCTATTTTTTTTTTCGTTTTGCTCGACTCCTAAGGGGCCTAGCGTGATGTTAGATAGCCTATAGCCTTCCTCAAGAATTGGGCTATCAAATGAAAAAAAAAAACTCAAATCCGACGGATAATTTAGCGGAGAGATTAGCGCGTTCAAAGAAACAAACTCTTCAGTTTTATTATTAGTCAGCTTTATTGATAGAAGATGTTAAGTATAAACCAAGTCGCGGAGGTAGATACTTAAAAGGTGAGGTTACAAAAGAGCTTTTTCTCGTGACTTTAAGGCGAGTCTTTTATCTTACGTGTCAGTAAAGAAACGAATATAAATATCGCCTTATGTGGGATTTTTCCGGGACCTTTGTTTTTAACACAAAGTAAACATCTCCATAGAAATTTCATATGCCTTTCTTGACTTAAGAGAAAACTTTCTTTAATAAAATTGCCTACAGTTATAGTTTAAGAATATCTGTCTACGAACATTACTAAGAAACTCCGCGCGGGCCGAGTGCTCCCCATTCCCTACCATACCCTACTCTTAAGGTAATTACACACTAGCCAGATAAGTGTCTTGATAACACTTCATAACCCGCATGCCCTAACAGTACCGACTAAAAAAAAATAACGCCAAATTATACCCGTAAATAATTAAGTTATTTATGTCCGTTTTAAAATTTTAAATTGAGAATGTGAAGTTTGTTTTTAAATAACGACTTCCTGTACCAAGGTAAATGTTAAACAGCCTACTTTTAAAATGAGGTGGCATTCTTCAATTAGTTGTGCACATTGTGGCAGGCGGGCAGGCTTTACGAAATTAAAAATAATAATTATACTTTTAATTATTATATTCAACGGTATGACTCAACGGTACCGCAAACCTGTATCTACTTCTTCCTCAATACAATACGGTATAATGAAAATAATCAAAACACCTGCTAGACAATGCGTCTGATCAGAGCCGGGGTCATAAGCCACCCATTCCGACACTACTTGTGACGTAATAAAGCGAAATATTACCCAACGAACCATACGAAGATATTAAAACATGGGCGGGGTTTAATTAGAAATTTAACCTGTTAATAAATTACCGATGGTCTGCCGCCACCCAGGGTGTGGCAACACTCAGCGTATTTCCCTAGAGAAATAACGGCGGTGTTGCCAACGCGAACTCGAATTCTGGATATTTTCGGAACACGTCCGTGATGTTTATTATGTCATTTCCCCCGAAAACGAATTGTTACCCATTAGTGTCCTGCGCGTTTGTATATTTCCATTTTTATATTCACTTAAAACTAATTTAAATTTTCTTATAAACGACACTATTTTTATTATGTATACAGTCACTATATTTTTAAATTAATGGATGTTAGTATTATTAGTTTAAATAAATAAATCCATCAGGAATGTTCTAGAAATAAACAGAGCATAATGGGATCCATTTAAGAAGTTAGATTGTTTAAGGGTTTTTGGGTTTGAAGTTAATGCCATTGTTAGTTAATTAAATAGAGTATCCAATTAAAATAGTAAAAATTGGTTGTAAAACGTGATTTTAGGCACAGTTTAAAATCTAATAAAACATTTTACGACTGCCATGTAGTGTTTTGGAATCATACAAGGTGTTTCATAATTGCTTTTGCTTGATTTAGATGTTCAGAAGAATTTTACTTATTTGATGTTTCTTTAGATCTTTACTGCTTGCTGCCAAGTGATTTGGAGCAACTAATTTAAATAAAAAATATGATTAGGTATGTACGACTGAGGGCTGATTTTACCAAAGTCGTAAGGAAAAACTGTAAAAAAGAACAAAAATTATTCTCAGGATAGGACTTATTTTAGGATAAAAGTTTAGTGGAATTCGCTCTTATTGTTTTATATATAGTAACAAAGAAAACGCGATTAACTTATTTGCCACAAATGAGCTGCTCATAGAATCACGTCTCAAATATTCTAAACTAGCGGCCCGCCCCTGCTTCGCACGGGTGAATTTTTTTTTCGAATTCCAAAATTTTCTTTCATGCAAACATTGTCCTGGCAATACCGAATACAAGAAAAAAGAATTAGCCAAATAGGTGTAACAGTTCTGAAGTGATACGTGTACAGTACAGCAATTGATTTTTATTTATATAGATATCAGACTAAAACGACAGATAGGTATCTTGATTTTAAAATTCCTATAAATAAGTACACCTCAGCGAAATCAAATGCATAGTCACGATAAAATCAAAATTAATAATCTAAAAACAAAGAGACAAAAATTCCATTCCATTCTCGAACGATATTCAAACTTCAAAAAAAAATCAATTAAAAATATTCCCGCGGCCAGTTAATTAAGTACCGGTATCGATTATTCGTTTAAATCGATAGTATCGATACTTCGAGCTATCGAAGCGCCTCTAGCTTCGTTAAGGACGGTGTAATCGGCTTAGACATGCATCATGGCTAATTCATATGGTATTCGATTTTTAGAAACGATAGAGCTGATGGGTTTAGAGTTCCTCTGTAGACGGAAGAAATCGATTTTAGTAATATACTGATTTTGATCTAGAATCTTTAAAAATAGAAACGTACTGATATACTAGCGGCCCGTCCCGGCTTCGCACGGGTGGACATTTTTTTTAACATTTTAGGATTAATAAAGATAATTTAATAATTATAATTTAATAAAGATAATTTCGCACACCCCTCTCCCGTACTTCGGTGCCCTCTCTCTCGCCGCGTTGCTCGCTGCGCTGCGTGGAACCACACCGGGGCGGGCGCGTCGGTGCGGCGTGTAATTTTTGTTTATATTGACATTTTTAGTTTCGTAATATCTTTTGAATGGAATGTCCGATTTCAATAATTCAAAAAGTTACCACCAGGTATTGAAAAAAAATCCGTTGTTTCATACATTTTGGTCAAGTAGGTATTGAACTTTTGTATGAAACAGCTGATTTTTTTTCGTGATTTCAGAGTTGGTCCCATAGTGAAAGTTGTTCAGTTCGATGGTCTAAAGCACCTCTTAAAGTTTGTAAGGTTAATTTTTTAACACTGTATAAGTGCCAAGTTCACCAAAGAAACTCAGTGCATCTAAACTGCGTTCATGAGCTGACAGTATCAATATTCCACAACAATGACAACTCTTGAACGTGATTTAGATGTGCGGTTGGCTTCACCAATAAAACTGAACGGGATCTGCGTTCAGTTTTATTGGTGTAGCCCATCTTAAGTAGTTCTTATGGTTTATGCGGAACCCAACCACTTCAAACACAAGCATGTGTATATTTTTGTAGCGTTACCCCAGTGTGGCCACATAACGCTTAGCTACACGTAATCCAACTCAAATCAAATGCAATTAGAGTAATAACATGAATAGGAATTACAATAATAACACATTTCGTATAAATATAGTGCTAGCGTTGAGTCAAATGTGTCATGGAATTGATTTGTGGGTAGTTTTTAGGGTTCCGTACCCAAAGGGTAAAAACGGGACCCTATTACTAAGACTTCGCTGTCTGTCCGTCCGTCTGTCTGTCTGTCACCAGGCTGTATCTCAAGAACCGCGATAGCTAGACAGTTGAAACTTTCACAAATTATGTATTTCTGTTGCCGCTATAACAACAAATACTAAAAACAGAATAAAATAAATATTTAAGGGGGGAACCCATACAACAAACGTGATTTTTTTGCCGTTATTTGCTCGATATTAATAACGGCAACAGGCAGATGCTTGATATATTCACAGAATATTTAGTTGTATATTCACTTTAAAAATAAAAAATTAAATTAAAATAAAATAAATATTTAAGGGTTTTTTGCCGATTTTTCCTTTTCGTACGGAACCCTTCGTTTGCGAGACCGACTCGCACTTGGCCGGTTTTTATTCTATACTAGCGACCACAGCTTCATGTGATTTTTACGACTTGACAAAACATCGAAATTGGTTTATAATATGGAAGTTCAATATCTACTTCTTAGCGTGTCGATAGCAATCTAAATGTACTCGGCCCAGAATTCGGCTACTTGTTTGGCGCCATCACTAGCGTCCATCAGTTCCTGTAACGTGCAGCTGACAGGACACGCAGGGCACGATATTAAGTGTCCCATCGTTTGTGGAACAGCACCACATTTACACTCCCAGGCGGAGTCGTCCATAAATCTCCACCTGAACAGGTTTCCCTTGCTTCGGCCAACCTGGAAGACCTGGAACCTGGACATGAGTTACCTTCGGTAACCTGGAAGTCTTTAAACAGACTCTGAAACCAGTTCAATATTAAAATGTATTATACCCATAAACCTTCCGGAAAAAATTCTCTAAATGATGAATGGAAACCGAATCAAAAACCGGTTCTGTGCTTCCCGCTTCCAGCGGATTATGTGTATAAAACATTACTAGAAATACTCTTTATTATGAACACCATATAAATTACAGATATACCTAATAAATATACACAAAGGGTGACACAATGGGCGGTCTTATCGCTAAGAGCGATCTTTAAATAATTTATTTTGTGTAAGTAGGTTTGTACAAACACTTTCACACGTCAATCATATTTTAAAAACTTGGTGAGTTCGGCGTTCCCTATCTGACTACTCTGAGAACTAAGCCCGAAACAAACTCAGAGGTCACAGTCTCTTTTAAATTCCAGACATCTTGGTCAGGTCATGTGTGTGTAAAGACAATCTTTGGATGGATAAATAATGAACATAACATAACATTAATATTAAACTTACCATGTTAGTTTAATATTAATGTTATGTTATTTAAACAAAAGTGGCACTCTGGAAGTGCCGACAGAAGTGAAAACTTGAACAATTAGGTACATGTGTATTTTTTTTATCGTCATATAAACAAAACACAAACAGAATACTTTGCCATCACTCACTGACATATCGGAAATACATTAAAACCGAGTACATCTCGAGGACAGCCGAACACATCCGAATGTAACGCGGTGTCGGTAACAGTGTCGCGAGTTAAATAGTTTTTTCCAATCTCAAAAATGCCCAACGCGCCTAAAGAAGTTTCTTTTCAATAATCTCGATGTTTTGTCAACTCGTAAAAACCGTGCGAAGCGGTGTCGGGTCACTAGTTGATTAGTTAATCACGTTTAAACTTTAACAACAATGATTAATAACTAAGTATCTTGATATTTATTGGAATGATAGTATGGCGCCACAACGAATTTAACTTAAGACTAATAAATTGTTGTTTAAGTTAATTGGCTAAGCTTAGGTAACTAACAACGGTTTTATAACTTCGGGAACATGATATTTTCTGTTAATTTAGTGTTAATATTTTAGCTTAAAATAAGTACATACTAAAAAAAGTAATGCACAGGTTGTTTGGCTATGATGTCGCCTTCTCTTTTGTCATTTTAGTGATGAACAGATGAATGTGTATTTTAATCAAAGAGATTTATTTTATTCAGAAGATTATGTGAATAAATAAGTTAATAATTACTAGAAAACGATATTTTCAGGACAGTCAGCTGACCGAGAAGATCTTAAAGGCATGAATAGAAAAAATCTCATAATTGGGTAAGGAGATAATTTCCTTCCTATGAAGATCAATGACTATTTGAGAGGACTAGTAAGACCTAAAGAAAAAAATATCTAAATTGATGCAATTGCAGTCGGAGTGCTACATTAAGTTAATAAGGCGTTAAGGCTCCCGCAGTCATGCGCGACGCGGCGGTGCGACGCGATTTTGGTAGAACAATTTTTAATTTTCATAGAAATCGTCTAATGGAGACGCGTCGCGCTGTCTCGTCGCGCTTGTCTCCGGAAGCCTTTATGTTAGGTTTACTTCTACCAAGTTATGCCTCAACAGCCTATTATTATTTCCAAAAGTATTCTAAAGTGTTGTCAACTTTCTAACCGAAGCTTTCCTCATCAAGCCACAACTATACATAAAAAAATAAAGAACTAAATAGATAGTCTAGAATAGTCAAGAAACTCGCTATTACTCTTTCGACCCACATTCACAAAGGAAGCGAGAACACATTACATGTTACAATGAAGGAAATGTACCATAAAACGTACCAAGCTAAGTATTATTACGTCTCTAGAGAAGCTACTGCTCACTACGGCTTTTGATCGCACGATTATTTTGTCGCAGAAATGCAACGTATTGGTAACGTATGGCAAATCGCGGCGACATTTTTCTCGTGTATGCGCACTGCCATAAACCAATGCGTTGCGTTTCTGCGACAAAATAATCGCACGATAAAAAGCCGTAGTCCGTGCTCGTCCTATTACTAAGCCTTCGTACCCACGGGCGATTTTTCCCGCGGAGATTATTTACTGCGCACTGGATTTTCAACGCACCGCTTAGCGCCGAGAGTTAAAAATCCAAAAACTGACACGCTGGGATGCACTCTGTTGGATTCTCAATGCTCGCTTCAACATCGAGAGTTGAAAATCTAGTGCGCGATAAAAATAGTTGCGGGATACAAGTCACCCGTGGATATGAGGACCGCGCAGTACGGCTTTTGATCGCACGATTATTTTGTCGCAGAAATGCCACGAAATGCAACGTATTGGTAATTGAGAAACATGTCGCCGCGATTTACCATACGTTACCAATACGTTGCATTTCTGCGACAAAATAATCGCACGATAAAAAGTCGTAGTGCGTGCTCGTCCGCGATTCTTCACTCAAAACAATGGCTGGTCTGAGAAACAATTCGGAACGCGTATAAAATAGGCGCCATTCAGCTCATTATGCACTCCTAGTGTCTGTAATATGCGTTGTGCAGGTCACAACCGACCGATGCGTAATGGACGTCGTAATGGATATGTTATATTTTGTAGCTTTTTGAGAAGTTTTCCTCGAATGATTCAGTGGAACGAGTGTCTGTTATTGGTTTGCATAAAGTCAATGACAGCATAAGCATAATCAGCCTAAATTTTTTCCACTGCTGGGACACAGACCTCCTCTCTTCGAGAGTGGGAGTGGGTTGGTTATCTACCACATGGGCCCAGTGCGGATCGGAAGATGTCACATGTCTTCGAATTTTTGGTCTTAGGACATACCGGTTTCCTCACGATGTTTTCCCTCGCCGTATTGAGAGCAGTGGTGTTGGAAATAAATTACAGAAACTAAACCGCCTGCCTGGGTTCGAACCCACGACCTACAACTCGGAAGTGGGGACTGCTACCACTGGGCCACCACTGCTCTCCCGAACAGAAAAGGCGACGTACAGTTGCTAAAACGCCAATAAACCAGATTTTGAAGTCTTCATTGTGTTATGCACATGAGGATGCCACTGCGCAACAACTTAACACAATCTCAACAAAAAAAAACAACTACCTCCAACTACTGTTACAAAATATAATTTATAACTGTAATAGGTCGCCATATTGTACAGACGCCAGCACATCAACCTACTACAATCTGTCAAATTTCTTTAATAAATTTTCAACTTTATTGCTGAAGGCTATGGTTCAAAATTGATTGGGGAAATCTGACAGTTTCGGGTAGGTTGATGTGCTGGCGTCTGTACCTAATTGAGTACAAACAGCGCCTGGGGCAACTAGTCGCAATCTAAGTGACGCACGGGAACAGACAAAGAAAAATTATCCGCTGCACTCGCGACATGACACTTACAATAAAAATAAATTAACTGCGCACTCCTCTAATGAGCGAGTAGGGTTGCCATGTGTTGGATACCTTTGTTATTTATTTTCTGTACTTTTTATTTCGAAGTGATGGTGCATGACGATTGTGGTGATTGTCTGTTGTCATGGCATGGTCATATGAGACGGAGGAATGAGGATAATGTCGTGAAGAACGTTGTGAGTACCTATAAATGTCGATGGCTACAAGGGTAGAGGAAGACCAAAGAAACGATGGATGGACTGTGCATGATAGAATGGGTTTGACTACCGAGATGACAAAATAATAGAGAAGTATGGAAGAAAAATAATCTTTTGCCAACCAAATAAATTGGGATAGCGATGACTTTTTATTTCGAAGTACTTACTTGTCTGTCTGTCATTTGTGCTTGCGACCAAACGAGCTAATTTGAATTCAGTTTTTAAGACAGCCTCAAAAAAACCGCCGTTTCTTTTTTTCCTAAAAAAAGAATATTATGCGTCGAGCAGCATCGGTTAGAATATAATACTCTTTATTATGTACAGACCAGCACATGAAGCTACCCGATACTGTAAAATTTTCCCAATCAATTTTAAAGCTTATGTTTTAGCGATAAAGTTGAAAATCTATTAAAGAAATTTGACAGATTGTAGTAGCTTGATGTGCTGGGCGTCTGTACAACATCACAAAAGTGACAGATATAAATATAGAAATTTTACATACGGTGACACAATGGGGAGTCTTTTCAAGGATTGATATTTCATGGAATAGTTTTTCAATAATATTAAAATTATGAACTTAGAGGGTTCTATTGATGATTTTAATGATCATAGTTCTGTCACGTGTGTGACACTGACCTGCAAATTACAAAAAACGTAAGAAAATTTTAATTTCGCGGGCTACACTGCCGCTTCCCCTTTAAAAACTATCTTTTATAAAAAACCTTTGGATGAATTAAGGAAAAAGGAGAGACAATACCTACTGCAGTACCTACCTATCTGCAGCAGGTAGTCTGTGGTGTACCATTACACAAGCACAAGCTCTGCTTAGCTTGGGACTAGATGGCGTTGTGTGATAGTTGTGGAATATTATTATTATTATTTGCATATAAAATACATAAAACATATACACCAAACCAACTTCTGAAAGGCACACACACTGGGTACTCAAATCGGCTGTGCAATTTTAAAACCTAACAACTGACATTTAAAAGAATCGGTGTTTTTGCATATTTGACTTGCTAGAAATTTGGCTGTTGTTACCCATAGTTCCAGTTTCCTAATCACAGCTGTACCAAAACATAATTAAAAACGTCTTGTCGCAATCTCATCTCAGCGACAATCAATTTTAAAAACTTGTCAAAAATGTAAGGAAATTAGAGGTATTTTTGACAGATTGAGACTGAGATCAGACTTTGAAAGTACTTAAAATAACGATAATTGCCCCCCCCCCCCCTATTGTCTTGATTGACCTCTCAGAAATCGGTTGTAAGTCTACTGACAAACATTCGCACCCCTGACCCTGCACGTGTAAAAGTAATGACAAAGTAACGCATAGCTGGCAGCCCTAAGTAGTGTCGCCAGTCATCTTTGATGGGCCGAGACATTTCCCCAAGCATGTTGTAAGAAACGAAGTAAGATGCTTCTAATTTCGTCATTAACTCGTCCCATATACCCGTTCCCACACTGATTTTGTGACGAACGGGATCATGACACATGGCGGTGTGACTGATGGTCATGACGTCTTGTTCGAAGCTACTGGGATACACAAATGAAACTATTAAAATGTTCTTCTGATTTTCTAATGCCTTTTTTTAATGACACTGATTAAAGGCATCTTTAAGTAAGTACTTCGTTATGTGATGTAACTGGAAGAATTAAAATAGGGTGATTCTGATGTTGTATAACAAACCTTTCCATTAGTTTTCGATTTTCCACGAAATTAGTTATTTAGTCTATCCCCAAACTGGAGAAACAGGTACCGTACTTTTGGAAAGTAAATAAATACTATAGCAATAGTAAATTTATAATTTTAATAACTGCCGCACGGGTCGATCAATCAGGTTAAGCTACGCTTACCGCGGTTGGTTCGTGGATGGGTGTCCATCTTTACCTACATGTCAAGACCTCCGTGCCTCGGAACGTTGTTCTTGGATGTCATTCGTAGATCTTTGACAGTCGTTGCGGGTCGTCAGAACCTGAAAATCTGAGAACTAGTCTTACCAGAGGGTATCGTATTACCCAGTAACTGGGTGGTGGAGGTCACTCTATGTAAAATATTGGTATTCAGCTACATCCGGTTAAACTGGAAGCAGACCCCAACATAAGTATATGGGAAAAGGCTAGGCCCATGATGAGTAAATTTAACACAATTCAATGACAAATTACCTTTATATTTTTCAAACATACTTGAATGTTCTTTCGAGAAATACAAACAGCATAATACATAATTTGCCGATTACCTATTCCATTGAGCATAGCACAAATGAAACTATGACCTATACAAGTCACATTTACGAATAACATAAATGACAGTGAGTGCCACAAGACAATGATTCATCAACACTGACTCAGCGCAGTCTATCATATTAATATTACGTAGTTATAACAAAGAAAATATTACGTACCCTTTGTTTGTTTTGTATCCTTTGTCTCCGCTCAAAATAACTTATTATATACATATATTCAGTTTACGTGAAACTTACTGTGGTGTAGAGTTATGTCAGGAGTAGAAAAGGGGTCAAACCTTTTTTATACCTACTAGCAGCGAACCGCGGTTTCACCCGCATAAGTGTCCATCCCGTGGGAATATCGGGATGAAAAGTATCCTATGTGTTATTCTGATGTAGGTATAAGCTATATTAATGTAAAGTTTCATCAAAATTCGTTCAGTAGTTTTTGCGTGAAGCCACATCATACCTTTGCTTATATGTAATGTTTCTCGTTACAATAACGTAAAAAACAATGTGAAATGTTAATCTTTGCAGTTTTGCACAAATAACTAAGTACCTCTTACTTTTTACCGACATACTCCATAAAACGGACACCTAGGTACCGATCATAGTTAAAATGCCATTAAATATTCAATAGTTATTATAATTATCTCTTTGATCAGTATCGATGAAGTCTAGAAAATATCCTGGCGATATAAGGTAACCTGGGGAAGTAGACCTGACCATACCTTGTGGAGATGATAAAAAATAAGTATGTAGATATCATGAGCAATCGATCTCGACTTGAGCAAATAAAATTATAAATATGGTGGAAGTTATTTGTATCCTGTTTGTGTATTTTTACTTGATAGGAATATGACTATGCTTATCGGATTGAAACTAAGATATAGACCTAAAATATGACACAAAAAAACATTATGAAGATTTTAGATAGGTAAATAGGCGAATCTTCATCATAATTTCAGCCCGAAATCACCCGCAGCTGGGTACAGGGCTCTCCTTTTTTCTGCCAGACTTTCCGTTTCTGTGTGTCGCTCGTCCAGGTGTTTCCCACGACTTTGACGATATCATTAGTCTTTAAACAGACTCTAGGACCCAAGTTGGCCGAAGCAAGGAAAACCTGTTCAGGTGATGACTTGATTCGTTCTCTTATTGACACGATGCAAGTTTCTTCCCAGTTCAGCATAAATGTCAACTAATGCTTGACGATGGTTTTCAACTGGACCCTATGTTACGAGGACGCCAAAAATTTAAACAAGAAACGATCGACTGATGCACCGTCTAAGAGTTTGTAATAAGTACCCACAAAAGCCCATTTATTTTACTTCCCGAAACAAGAAAACGTTGTAGGACACATAATACCTATATGTAAACTAGCTTCTGCCCGCAACTTCGTCCGCGTGAAATTTCACCCTCCCCCCTTCCACCCTCTTAGGGGTGGAATTTCGAAAAACCCTTTCTTAGTGGATACCTACTCTTCACAAAGAACACACCCTCCATAAATCATGTTTCTAGGACCAGCGGTTTAGGCTGTACGTTGATATGTCAGTCAGTCAGAACTTTGAATTTTATATAAACATAGATGGATTCAACCATTTTCTTTAATAAAAAATCGAATTCCCGATTCTACTTTACAGGTATATTAAAAAAAAAAACAGTTACCAGAATATTCGTATACGTTTAAAGTGAAAGCTCGAGAACATAATTATACACAAGAAGTTGGCAGATTCGTCTCAGAATTAAGTTGTTGTAGGGTTTCTTGTTTATGTCTCATAACTTTTTTTTTCCTATATTTTGTTGTATGTATGTATATATTCTTATATCTTAGTTATAAATATTTTCTTATATTTTTTTTTTTCTGTTATTGCACCTACTATGTATTGTCTCTGCATAACCCTAAGGTAGACTGGTAGAAAATGCCCAAGGCATTAAGTCCGCCTTTGTACAGTTTTTACTTGTGCATAGTTTTAATAAATAAATATTCACATTACCTAAAATCTACATAATATAGGAACTGTTATTATTTATAGTGCATAAAGAAACGTTTTGCAACATTTCCTGAAATTCTACTGTCTGTGAGTCATATTCCACTGCAGCGATATTTTGTTCAGCAATGAATCAGACTTCCACACAATGGTGTCTGTATTGACAAAGAGAATATTTTATTAACTAACAGTATTACGGAAATAGTTTTAAACAAAAGATACATAAACCTTTTGTCTTAAAATGTTGGTTTTATCTAAGAGCTCAAAGAATTTGTATTGGTTAGGAACTAATTCCTTAGAATTTAATTACTACTCAGAGATAAGTGAAATAGGTACTAAAACTAGCGACAATAACAACAAATAACTGAAAACATGTAATGGGGTACTGTTACCATGCAACCTTTTTAGGGTTCCGTACCTCAAGAGGAAAAAACGGAACCCTTATAGGATCACTTTGTTGTCCGTCGGTCTGTCTGTCTATCAAGACCCTTTATCTCGGGAACGCGTGGAGGTATCGAGTTGAAATTAGAACCATATATTCAGGTCTACAGTCCCTTGAAGCTGTGAAAAAATCAAACTTCTATGTTAACGTAAAAGAGATACAGCCGTATATGCCGCAAAAAACATATCAAGGGTTTAAAAATTTATAGGGTACTTCCCGTTGACCTAGAATCATGAAGCAAGATCATAATATAGCACAAGTAAAGGAAAAAATCCGAAAACCGTAAAGTTGTAGTTACTGCTGGGGAGTTTGTTCCGCCATTTCTTCTCCCCAGCGAAAGCACTTAGGAAGTGGTGAAGGCCGGGCGTTTTGGGGGACTGTCTTTTGTAATTTTGACGTTCGAAAAGTGCTGATTCTCTGCCTAGTTTCAATAAATGACTTTTGATTTTGATTTTACATTTAAAAAGAAATCCCGTGCTAAATTATTTACATACCTACAAATTTGTACGGAACCCTCGGTGCGCGAGTCCGACTCGCACTAGACCGGTTTTTTAATTTTGAACAACGATAAAATGTAAATATATAAATAATAGTTATTAAAGTACCTCTCCTAAAGTAGGTACTTATTCCTTTCCACATATAATTTGGTAGCGTTCAAAGCAAGAGACTGAACAGGCATCTTCTGGTTACGCTCGTTCCATCCTAGACATCATCCTTTGCTTTCAATCAGGCGATTTCGAGGTCAAGAACAGGCCATGAATAATCAGCCTATAATGTTCCCACTGCTGGAACACAGGCCTTCTCTCGGTGAGAAGGAGTAGGCCGTAATTCACCACTCGGGCCCAGTGCGGGTTGGTATAATGTACGAGTATATTCAAATTTTTGGTTTTAGGACATGCCGGTTTCCTTACGATGTTCTCGTTCACGGTTTTGAGAGCAGTGGCGATGAAATACATAAAGTAAAGCGCCTGTCTGGATTCGAACCAACGACCTACAACGCGTAAGTCGCGACCGTTACCACTGGGCCACCACTGTCACAGAGCAGGCCCATTTAGCATTAAAACACACATTCAGAAAAACACTCCGGGAGTGCCGACAGAAGTGAAAACTTGAAGAATTACGTGTGTATTTTTGAATCGTCATATAAACAAAACACAAACAGAATACTTTGCCATCACTCACTGACATATCGGAAATACATTAAAGCCGAGTACATCTCGAGGACAGCCGAACACATCCGAAGCGGTGTCGGTTACGGTAACAGTGGCGGGAATTCAATAACTAATTCACAACAGTTTTCAACAGAATATTTCTCTCAAGTTCGCGTCGAGTGCTCAGTACTTGTCTGAGTGTTGCTTCGCTACCAAAATTATATATTGCAGACACACTTGTAACTATTAATAGACACGACAAATTAAAGCGACACTAAACATACAGTACAGTCAGCTTTGAATATAACTGACTATTGTTTTTAATAGAAATTTAAATGAGTGATGAAAGCAAATACTTTTGCTGTCTGTACTGAAGTAGGTTACAAAAGAAAAATAATTGATAAATAATCTTCAGAGCTTTTACATAGATAGTTGACAATCCGTTAAAGCAACTAAGCAATTCAAAAGCACCCTACCAAAATGATCTTGTTGAAATTATTATAATTTTTATTTATTGACGACCTCATCATCTGCCTAGCCTTTTCTCAACTATGTTGGGGTCGGGTTCCAGTCTAACCGGATGCTGCTGAATACCAGTATTTTTCATGGAGCGACATGCCTATCTGAACTCCACAGTCCAATTACTGGGCAATACAATACCCCTTGGTAAGACTGGTTGTTAGATTTTCGGGCTCCTGACGACCCGTAACGACTGTCAAAGATCCACGAATGACAGGCAGGACCCACGAAGCACGGTATGTAAAGATGGTCACCCATCCACGGATCAACTACCTACGCGGTAAGCGTAGCTTAACCTGATCGATCGACTCGTGCGGCTGTTATTACTTAGCCACACCTCCAACTGTAAATTAAAAACAATGGTTAATTTTAGTGCTTGCACCGTTAGTCGCATCCGAAATTTGTTAGCGAGAGAATTGTAAGATGAGAGATGCACTCAAAAAGTCAAGTAGGTAAAGGAAGGTACCTGTTACGTCTCTTGCTAGACATATAAAAGTAACTATCTACTGACAGACAACGCTCAGCCTAAACTGCTGGATCTAGAAGCATGAAATTATGTGCAGACGCCAGCACATCAACCTAATACAATTTGTCAAATTTACTTAATAGATTTTCAACTTTATTGCCAAAGCATAAGGTTCAAAGTTGATTGGGAAAAGTTTTGACAGATTCGGTCAGCTTGATATGCTGGCGTCTGTACAAAAGATGCTTTTATAAGAAAGGTGAGCACTCAGGAAGGATTTTTTAAAATTCATCTCTTAAAGGGGGTAAAGTAGGGGATGAAAGTTTGTATAGAAGTTACATTCTATCGGACGCACGGTTTGTCAATTAATTAACCGACTTCAAATAAAAGAGGTTTTCAATTCGGTTGTTTTTAGGGTTCCGTACCCTAAGGGTAAAAACGGGAACCTATTACTAAGACTCCACTGTCCGTCTGTCTGTCTGTTTGTCAACGGGCTGTATCTCATGAACCGTGATAGCTAGACAGTTGAAATTTTCACAGATGATGTATTTCTGTTGCCGCTATAACAAAAAATACTAAAATCAGAATAAAATGAATATTTAAGGCGGGCTCCCATACAACAAACGTGATTTTTTGCCGTTTTTTTCAGCGTGTTTTGCCTTGTGGTACAGAACCCTTTGTGTGCGAGTCCAACTCGCACTTTGCCGGTTTTTTTTATTTTTGTTATCTCAGAACACCGTTATTTATAAACCGATTTGCAAAATTTTTTTTTTAATGGATAAGGTAGCTTCAATAATACGATTTTTTCCACTTAGTTTATATTTGTGGTGTTTTAATAACTTCCTGTGAAGAAAATAGTCGGTGTCGAAAACGAAAATGCGGAACCAACGACACCGACTTCCGAAATTAAAGTTATTTGTCACTTTGTAGTTTTTTTTTTGGAAGGCGGTTGTTTTTTTTTCTTGAAAAAAAGGATTTTAAGTCCTATGTTTAGCTTGACATAAAATGCAAAGAAACAAGTGTGTCTAGGTTCGTTTGACTGTACCCTCGTCCACAATGTCAATCAACAACAGATTCTTAGAAACATTACAATTTATTACGCGTCGCATACTTGACAGTGCCACACTAGATTCTAGAAACTACTCTATTTCACTGGCTCTACCCAGTAGATAGGCAATTTACTTTTATGAACAAACATTTGGTCACCATTGCTGCTTCGCTTGCACATTAGAGCTGCCACTAACTGTATCTTGGAAGACGAGGTCGGTTAGGTTAGGGTCTATTCACATATTTGTTGATTGCTGATTGGCTGATATGGGTGATGGATATTATTTGTACTTTACTACGTTTGAGGTAGGCATTTACATTATGGTGATATGTTGAAAAAAATGTGATTTTTCTATTTCGTGTAACTTGTTTAGTATGTGGAATATGGATTTAACATTTTGGTATATATGTTTTTTGACTCTTTGGTCTAATATCGTGCAAAAGGAATACACGATTCAATTAATTTTTCTCGATACAAAAAAAATTGCAAAGTTACATCTATTTTTTTACTTTTTTCGATATCACGTCATAGCGCTTAAGAGTTATTCAATGGAATTTACTTTAATACATAGAGAATTATCACATCAAAGTTTACTCAAAGTAGTTTTAAATTTAATTCATTTATTTCGGTTTTGGCACATACGTCCTTTTATTCCGAGCGCACACACACTCTTCTTTTGCGTTTCAAAAGTAATTGCATCACTTTCGCTCGCTTAGTAGGCTTTCGAGGATTTTAGATTTTCAATGTAGCCCCGCGAAATTCAAAAATTCTTAGATTTTTCTGCAATTTGCAGGTCAGTATCAGATTGTATGTTGATCTAAATTCGATTCGCGACCGTAACATATATTATAGGTATACTTATTTATAGAATGACAATCATAAAATTCATCAATACGACTCTCTAAGTTCGTAATGGATACCTTATTGAATGACTATTTCATGAAATCATGACATTTGAGGCCAATTCTAACTTAAGGAGTTTTATTGCTGACTAGCTGCGCCCCGTAGTTTCACCCGCGTAAATGTCGATGTCAAATGGCCAAGTTGAAGTACTAACTATATCAACATATCACAGATCTTGCTCTGAGCCTTTACGTTTGATTTAGGACGGTCATTAAGTATAAACAGTCACATCTTCCATGTAACCACTACGTACGAGTTTGGAGCTAAGAAACAGACGACATAACTAGGTTTCGAAGCAGTTAAGTCAACTGCATCCAAACTGCGATGTTGCAGCTGAAATGCAGTCCGTCTGTGTAGACACTTAGGAAATTATTTAGATAAGCAAAGAAGGAATTACCTACACTTCAAAATAAATAGTTCGTAGATGCATCTTTCTTTACTGTAGGTATTTGGTTTCTTTCGCATGATCATATAACTATCAAAACATATTCCTCTGCCAAAACATTTTCTCCATAAGTTTGGATGTCGCAGCTCATACATTTTTCTCTTTGTAACTTGAGTATGGCCGCTTCTTTAGCGACTCCCTAAGTCCTAAAGCTCTGCTTACAACAGGCTGTGCAGAGAACTACCTGGTATAATTTAAAAGAAAAAATAAAGAAAGAAAATACGTTTATTTGCGATAAACATGATGCAATAAAAAACAAAAAAAAATGCAAAACAATATGCAAACTTCAAAAATGCAAATTGCCCCAGTGACACGACACAGCCCTGTAATGGACTAATCCTGCTGATCCTAGGATGTTGATGGGAAATATTGCTGTAACCACTTAATTTTTTAATTATTTTGAAATATGGCAAAGACATGAAAAGAGCCGAATAATTAATTACATTCAACGGAATCTACTATTGAAAAAGAAGTAAAACTTCGTTTAATAATAAAACTGGGAGTTCTTACAATTTCATTATGCTCCGAAACCACATTAGAAGTGCTATTTTAGAGGCAAAGTTTTATTTCTTTTTCGAATAGTCGAAACAAGAGCATAGCCCCATTAAGACGAACCATTCAATTACTCCCCAGATTCCATACATTGTTTCCCAGAGGCTTCTCCAGGCATTTCTTGGGCCCAGTGTAGCCGCAGCTTACGGCAAGCGGCGGCGGCCGGTGTGGCGGTGCCGAAAGCAAGCGGTCGCTTTGATCGCGATAGCGGCACCTCTGATGTCCGCACGGTCCGCCTAACGCGATGTATGGAAGCCTATTTACTGGTCAAGGATGGCACTGTTTATGTTACTGATTTGAGTTGGACTGATAGTGATTGTAAAGGCTGAATTGTAACTGGAGATTTCGCGACGTTGTCTAAAGTATATTTTACCTGCCACTTTGTTGAAACCGTCTGTGAGTGTAACCGACACTAGATAATATTAAGATTCCATTCACATGTTAAGCTGTTGGTATTGTGTCTGATCTCTCTCCGGTCGTGTCAGAGTGCCGTCCTATCAGACTATGAGAATGAGGGAAGAGAGAATGCACCTATGTCTGCGCACACACTTATCTTGTGCACCCGCGCCGAAGATTAGTTCTCCGTTGAGATTGGCCGCCATGGCAGAAATTTGGCCTGGAGGACTATATTATTAGTATTAAGATACTGTAGCAGTATCTACAACGCCACATGCGAACAACGCGTCATACTGACGTCATGAAAAATCCTGCATCTCGCAAGCAGAGTTTACCGCGCAACTAGCATAGGTACAACGGCCCGACATGAATCATGGGGCAGTTGCCCGCCAGACACAACACCCGTCTGGTCGGAAGATCCTCCTTTTTCTATAGAGTATGACTGAACTTTACACCCTGTTTATATATATATTCCTCCTTGAGTAAGTCTTTTTTTCAAACCCTTGATGCTTTTTGCCTTGGTTGTTTGGGTTGCTTCGTGGGTAATGCTCAATGCTTGTGCCATCTTATAGTTTGTTGTTAGGCTTTTCCAGAGGAGTATATTATACAGATGATAATGATGATTAAAAACCTTACTCTGGAGTATCTCTGTTCGGAAAACTCTGGCTGACGTTAAGGGGTTGTTAGAAACTCAAAAGTCCGACAACCAGTCATACCAAGGGACCTACTCGTACCTAGTAATAAGGTTTTGGATGTCAGATAGGCAGTCGCTCCATGTAAGTTCATTTATTACATAAGACGATTTGAGGGGGGAGGGGGTCTAAACAAGTCTTATTTCTTACATGGGGGTGGGAGGGGTCTAGATTGTTCTTACGTAAGATCACAAAAGTAAGCAAAAAATTAAACCTTTTAAATATTTTTGCTACTTTTTCTTTGAAATTTTGATAGATACTGATCTTACGTAAGATTGAAAGGGGGAGGGTTTCATCAAGGTCTTACTTTTTCTTACGTAGGAGGGGGGGGGGGGGGGGGTGAAGTGGTCAAAATTGTCTTACGTAATAAATAAACGGCCTCTAAAACACTGAAAAAACTGCCAGCTCCAAGCTTACCAGCCCTAGAACTCTAAACACGTGTAAGTACTTATGTAAGACAGTCTTGCTCACTAGTGCCAAAAACGTAGTTATGTTATATAGATATAACGGTAAAGATCGCTGACACTGCAAGAAGCTTGCCAGACCAACTGTACCCCGATCGTGTGTGATAGCAGGCAGTTGCTTTTTACCTTGAAGTTGTAAGTAGCTGGTTTTTTTTTGTTAGTTGCCAGTGGCTAGTGGCTACTGTTTTCTGCCCTTTGATTTGCGAGAACACATCCTATACAGGCTGTCCGGTTATTAATGGATAACCTCTTAAAGGGTCATTGTACTTATTATTATGAACAACTTCTATTATGGGACCAAACATGAAATCGCGAAAAAAAATCTGCTGTTCCCTACATTTATGTCCGAATAAACTCGTCAAAATGTAGGGAACTGCTGATTCCTTTTTCGCGTTTTCTGGTTTGGTCCCATAGTAATAGTTGTTCATAATGATAAGTACATACAATAACCCCTTTTTTTTTTTTTTTTTTTTTTGTGGATGGGAAATCATCTAATGACTCCTCCCGCTCTGGGTGGAGCGGAAGGGAGTGTCAGACTCTTACTGACTAAAACCCACCCGTGTTCCTTCTTTAGCCCTTTATGTTCCGGGGCAGCGGTAACCCTTTCGGACGATCCCGCTACCCTACAATAACCCCTGAAGTGGTTATCCATTAATTACCGGACAACCTGTATATGTACTATCCCTTTAAATTTTAAAATTGGTATGTTTGGAAGTTTGTTACTCAATCACGTAAAAATTACTGAGCGGATTTGGATGAAATTTGGCACACAGGTAGGCCATAACCTGGGTAAGGATATAGGCATATTTTCAACCTGAATCACAGACGGAACCGCGGACAACAGCTACTTTTAGATTTTCATATTATGTATGTGAATTCCCGGGAGTTGGTGTAATGGACCAGGGTCATTCAATTATCCTAGTACAGCTACTAGGATAATTGAATGACCTCAGCAGCACTCGGCAATGGATAATGAAAAATAATTTTGCTAAGCTTCACTTATTTTATGAAGATAATGTAAGAACAGGTAAGAACTAAGTTTTAATTACGTATAGGTAATGATGTATAGGTGAATGGTCCTGTCGGAATAAAACTTGTGGAAGTAACGCTAACATTGACATTGGTTAACGTGATAATTAACTATCTGAAAACCCATTAATTTGAGTAATTCAAACAGATTTCCAATTACAAAGAACTCCTCAGTAAACTCAGTCCAGCCAACTCCAACCCCAATAAATGATTTTACCGTCGCCAGGTCGTTACCAATGACTACCCTTCGCCATCAATTCGACTCCTTAATAAATATCAATCAAAACAATCAAAAGCACAGTTTCCAATCAGTTAAATTAACTGCTTCATTAATCTTTTCACACTCGACGGTTTACGACACACGCACATCAACTTGCCCCATAAACTCCAACCAGAATCGGCAACACAAACGAAAGGGTCAAACCGAGATCAATATCAAATCGATTAAAACAAATCGATAAGCTTATCCTGAGAATTCTCCTTCTGCGGGATTCATCGCAATAAATACGAGTAGCCTCAATTTGTCGACCATAAAGTCCTTTAAGATGCAATTTGTCAACGTCAACTCGCAATGCGTATCGATGCATCGGAATGGAGCGATCGAGATCGATATCTCGTCTTTGTATCGATGCTGACGATTATCCGATTGGCGATTGTGTAGTTGATTCTGCGCGCGCATGCAACATGAATGGTAAATCGAGGAAGCTATATTCAAATGCAAAGGGGACTGTTTTGTTTATTCAGATTTGGAATAACAATAACTGTTGTTAGTGCGTAAGGAATACAGATGTCTGTCTGTATGTTGATCATATCGTATTGGATAAGTGTCCACTATTATATTAATAAAGATATGACAACCCCAGCTAGGTAAGGTGGATGTCGTTTTAATTACAGCGCCGTCGCAACAGACGTCATAAAGTTTCATAATTATGAGGTTAATACGTTACTGTTCGCAAAGGCAAACTGCATGTTTATGTTCCCTTCTAATTCCGTAATGAATAGACATAAGTTTTCCTGAGTAGGTAATTTATGCCACCTACATTGCATCCTGTCAATCAGTCTGTATTTCTCATTTACCCTGTGCATTTACATTTAAAAAGTATACTAGAATTAAGTACTAACCAACGATGAATATTTCATTAATTTTCCACGAATTTATCGCTTACACGCGGATGTAACAGGAGATCACATAATGAATTCAGAACCGTCCAAGATGGCGTTAAATCATTTCTCGGTAATACTTAACAAGTCAACTACTCATTTTATTATTATTGTCTTACCGGAAGATTCATTCCACAAGAAACTCAAAGTTGAAAGTTTTATATCAATTACACTAGCTTCTGCCCGCGACTGGTCCGCGTGAAGTTTCTCGTTTCCCTGACCCCGTCGCATCGCATCACCGTCCTACCTGCACTATTACTTCGTTTTCGCTTAGCGTTTCTGACTTTTTTTTGCTCGGCTCCTAAGCGTTGTAGCGTGATGTTAAATAACCTATAGCCTTCCTCAAGAATTGGGCTATCAAATGCAAAAATAATTTTTCAAATCCGACTTGCAGTTCCAGAGATTAGTGCGTTCAAACAAACTCTCTTTTTATTAGTATACACGGTGAAATTTTAATCACCGTTTTCCTCTTAAGGGGTCATTGTACTCATCATTATGAACAACTTTTACTATGGGACCAAACCAGAAATCGTGAACAAAAAAATCAGCTGTTCCCTACATTTATGTTCGCGTAACTCGTCAAAATGTAGGGAACAGCTGTTTTTTTTTTCGCGGTTTTATGTTTGATTCCATAGTAAAAGTTATTCATAATTATGACTACAATGACCCCCTTAAGAGGAAAACGGTGATTAAAATTTCATCCTGTATAAAAGAATATAGAAGATGAATACACATCGAGCAGGTTGGTTTATTTTAACGATAATAAATATCAGTCCTAACGTGATTATGGGAACGGAGTATCAACGATATTTATGTTGAACTTCAAAGGCCTGTGACAACATATGCGAGGACCTCGGCTCTGATTAAATTATCACAAACTAACTTAAAACAGACTGGACATCAAAGGAGGAAGGAAGCGAGTTATTAGTACCTATCAAATTATGACCTGATGGAAATTGGCGGGAGGTTAAAACTGCATTGACGTGATGACGTTACCTAGATTTTTCAAAAGACTCAACTGTCTTTCGTTAAGTTAATTATTGTTCTAGGAATGGGAGCTGTGTTGGTGTTAATTTGAAGACAGCTACAGCAGGAGAGGACACATATTTGACGACGTGCGATATCAATTACGATTAAAGCATCTTATCATTTTTTGTTATCATTATTGTTAGAACCAGATATTTAATCAAAGTACATTTGAACTATTTTTTTAATTGGCCTCTTTTTTTATGCTGCTGGGCACAGGCCTCTCCCCAAGTTCTTCTAGGAGCTCTTTTTCCACGCCATCGAACCAGTCCTCGCGGTACTCGTTCAGGTCATCTCGCCACCTCTTTCTGACCTCGGCGATGCCGTCCATCTGCAGGCACCCATTGTTTGGAGAATGTCGTCCAGCGGGCAACGTGAATGCTCCTGATGTCACCCGCTCAACACATAAGCTGATAAATCTAAAGGGTAAAGCGACATTAGTCAAAGCTAGGTGATTGTCTGATGATGTTTATACTCGTGATCTACTACCTCTACAGCATAATCAGCCTATTATGTTCCCACTGCTGGGACACAGGCCTCCTCTCGGTGAGAAGGAGTGGGCCGTAACCCACCACGCGGGCCCAGTGCGGGTTGATAGATGTTACATGTTTTCGAAATTTTGGTTCTAGGACATGCTGGTTTCCTCACGATGTTTTCGTTCACCGTTTTGAGAGCAGTGGTGATGAAGTAATTTACTAAAAGTAAAGCGCCTGTCCCGATTCGAACCTACGACCTACAACTCTTTAGTCATGGCCGTTACCACTGGCATAAAACAGAGGGGGCAATTCTCGAAATTTTAAGAACATTCACAGTCTGATCTCAGCCTCAATCTGTCAAAAATACCTACTTTTTTTATTTATTTTTGTTTAATTACGGGAATTAGCCTTTAGATCAATTTTAAAAACAATGTCTCCCTATAAACTAAATCAAAAAGCAATTTGTATCCAAAAAGCAATCACCAAGTCATAATACGGGGTTTGACTTAAAAGGCAGTTCCTTATATCTGTTTAGCAAGACTCGTGCAGGTATGTACATACCTATGTAATATGCATGAACATACATATTAAGTGTACATACATACACGACGTATAGAAGAAAGAGCTCGTTTGAATTCCATAAATTGAATTAAGTCTTGAGATACTTTGAATTAAGCCACTTGCGTAAGAGTTCTTTATGAGCGAAAGTTGGTAGATTTTGTTGTGTGGCCTTGCCTATTTAAAGACCACTTCAGGTTCTAAGGCTAGAGGCTAAGCAGTAGCGTTCACTTGGATTATCACAATTCAGATGATTTATTTTTGGCTTAATCATTTATTTTTGCCATCACGCCTGTAATCCCTGAAGGGTTTAGCAGAGGTGTACCTGTAGCGGTATCTACAACGCTACATGCGAACAACGCGTCATACTGACGTCACGCAAAATCCTGCATCTCGCAAGCATAGTTTACCGCGCAACTAGCATAGATACAAATGGCCCGACATGAATCATCGGGCAGTTGCCCGCCAGACACAACACCCGTCTGGTCGGAGGATCCTCCCTTTTCTATAGAGTATGAGTGAACTTTACACCTTCTCCCTCACTCACCCTGTTCCTTATGAGGAACAGGGTGTAAAGTTCACTCATACTCTGTCTTATACTCGTAGATAGAGGTATGCCTCTATATACCTATAGCATGTAATTGGGGACGAGCCTATTACGAAATTAGGCCAGGAAATTAGTCAAACAAATACAAAATAAAATACAATATACACCTAGCCATCACTATGACCGTCGTCGTAAAGTTGAAACAGCTTAAGGGGCTGAAGGCAAACTTTAATTGCCAGCCAATTGCGAATCACGAAGTCACGAGTTCCCATTCTATATGCAACATAACAGCAGAACATCTAAGTGTTCTTATACACGAGCAGCACGCGTCAACTGCAGAGTCTACTGCAGCCGTCGACAATGTACCGCTTGTGTATTTGAGCACCGAACTCACACGAGCAGCACGTTGCCGACGGCGGGCGTCGACGGGTGTCGACGGCTGCTGTTGCGTCTGCCGTTGACGCGTGCCGCTTGTCTGTAAGCACGCTTAAATCGTGCTAAAAGACAGACACACAGACTTCGGCGGCACCATGTATACCAACTCTACCCAATGATTAAATCCGTAGCTAAATCTGAAAAGGAAACATTAATTTACAATCAGCTGCAGATCATCCATCATGCTCTGCAACAGAGGGAAACGGTCATAATCCATTTCCTATGACTACTATATTAATTATCGTCCTAAGGCGATCGGTAAGCAACCTCATTGTGGCATTTATGCCATGGAATAACGTGTAAATGGAGAGTGAAGTGTAAATAAATGGAATGATTTAAAGATAGGCAGAGGTCCTTATCTGCCTAACCTATCGGGGAATACAGGCAAGATATTATGTTATGTTTATTTATTGGTAAACACTTTAACACGTTTACATTGGTAAACACTGCAAATAAGTCATCATTGTCTCACCGTGTGACACTTCAGTGAAGATAAAAAAAAAAAAATTACCAACGGGCTGCATTTCAACAGCCTATGTCGATCTCTCCTCAAAAGGAATTCTTGCAGAAAACCGTCTAAGATTGCTCTGACTTATCTAGACAGATCTAGACTAGTCCAAAATGGATGCACCGGAGCCCCGTTTATTAGTGAAATGTACCGCTTGTCGAATATGTCATAAATTATTAGATAAGTAGCTACAAGAGTGAGATTTTCTTACGTAAGTCTTATTTACACGATGCAAGTTTCTTGCCTGTGGCATAAAATTTAATTGAGGCAACAAAATAACTTGTATCGTCCAAACAGCGTTTAGTCGGTGCAACTAGGCTGTTGCTTCAGCTTATGCCACAGACAATTATATCACATCGTGTGTATTAGGCATTACAAGCACACACTCCGTTTGGTATCTCATCCGTGTCAAAATCGCTATTATGATCATAAACTCGATACATTATTTCAGCTGCCTCTAAGCAATTCTATAATATATCGCAATGAACTAATGAACGAGTAAAATTTCCACTCTTGTACATACTCGTAATGCAATAAAAATTAACGCCCAAATAAATCTTGGGGCTCGAGTATTTGAGAAATGTTCATATCCTCCATTATTTTTCTTTATGTCGTGAGCAAAATCCTAAGTATCAGCGCCAGTACTTTAATGGCTTACATAGCCATATGTAACTAAGATAGAACCTGTTTGGAGATCACAATTGCTCAAGTAGGAAGAAATATTAACTTAGTAATAAAATAACGTAAATAGTGATACAAAGATGAACATTTAACACATCGTACGAAGTTGAAATTGTACCGTGCAAAGTTGGTTTTAAAAGTCCGTCGAGATCTATTGATTGTTATTAGTTTTCATAAAGCGTAGCGACAAACCTATCAATAAATTGGTCTAATAAATGCACTTTAAATACAGAACAACCTAAACGAACTTAATACACAAGAGCTTTTGTCATAGCTATTCCACAGAAAATGCAGATTTCGATTAGCTAAGGGTAATTCCAAGAAAAGGTTATCTTGTACGTATCAGCCTATAATGTTCTCAATACTGAGACACTGGCTTCCTCTCTTTTCAGATGCATAATCAGCCTGTAATGTTTCTACTGCTGGGACACAGGCATCCTTTCTCGGGAGGGAGTGGGCTTTAATCTACAAGGCGGGCCCCAGTGTGGGTTGGTAAAAGTCACATGTCTTCGAAGTTTTAGTTCTAGGACATGCCGGTTTCCTCATGACGTTTTCCTTCACCGTTTTGAGAGCAGTGACGATAAATTACTTATAGAAATTAAAGGGCCCTGGGTTCGAAACCAGTAGCTTTTGAGATGGATTTACTCAAAATGGCGACATCCTATTACTGCAACAAAATGAATACCAACTCCTACAAAGTCGATGAGTCCCATAAATCCACAACAGGTCCCAGAAACGAGATATCTCATAGCCAGTCGATATCGTCTGTATCTAGATACGTTAAATGCAAATTGCGAAAAATACGCCAAATATTATGCGGCATCTCAGAGATTTGTCGGAAGATACGCGCCGTGTCAACGTTGGCCGCGTTCCTCTATTTTGCGTATCTGCATATTTTGCGTATACTGCATTATTTGACAGCAATTTTCAACTTTATTCCAAAATATATAGAGGCTATTTTCGTGTGGGACTGTGTTGCCTGTGTGGATGTATAAATTTGTTACTTTATATCCAATATCGGAATGATACGCCGGGTAAACTAGCTGCATCAGATAAAATGCAAACGGAGACACGCGAATAAGTTATGTGTGCCGCGCGTACGCAGCCTTGAGGCTCATATTACTCTACAATGTAACACAATAAAATATGCTGTTTTTTAATTAGACCAGGACTAGGTTTTCTACTTTATCACTTTATTCTACATAATGAACCACTGCCCTAGTTATTGTGGGACATAAAATAACAAATAAATGATGTGTAAATACGAAAATTGTCATACAAATCGAGATTAATTAAGTTATTCATAGTTGTTATTCAATCAAGCGTTTATTTGCAATATATCACGGTTAATTGTAGTTAATAAGTGACCGTTTCAGGGTGACATGTCTATTTAACTCGGCCTAGTCACAGAGTACCTTTATCTAACTGTATCGACGTTGTCCTCAACACAAACACAGCACATATTCAGAATGCAGCAATGCTTTTGTAGAGACAACAGCAGTGTTATTCTGATAAATATCATCGTGTGGTGGGAATCCCTAGCACATGATAACAGCTCACTTCAAACTCGCTTCACCTAAGTTTTCTCGATGAGATTTGTTTTTCTTTTACACATTGTTTTTTTGAAAAAAAGGAGGAACAAATAAATTATTTTATGATTATGGTAAGTGTTGCCCTTTGAACACAAATTGTAGCGACTATTAGATGGGACACATTTTGCAGTCTGCCAACGTTCACACTTTCCCGACCGTTTTTAATTTTGTCTTTTGTGCCCGGTTGATGGCAATAGGCTCGCAACTATTATATGGGACTTAAACATAACTGGCGAAAAGTAGGTACACCTCTACCTAAACCTTGAAAATAGGTGTGATGCTATGGTATGTATTTTGTTTTGGAAAACACGTGTCAGTCAGGGATCACTGCCTGAAGACTGACATATATCATAAAATACATAATTCACATCAAGAATTAGGCAATGACTAACAAGCAAAACATGCAAGCATGCACCACCGTTAACTTGGGTATTTAGAGGTGTTACAAACTTTTTCGGATCGGCTCATTTGATTCGGCAGTATTTATTGAACAACCAAGCCGGCCCGAAGCAATTACTACACATATTCGGTTTCGTTCTGCTCGTGCCGACCAGCAAACTCCGTTCGGCTCCTTCGCTGAATCATGTTCGGGTCGGCTCGGCACAATTGCACAAGTAAAAAAAAATACTGCACAAAGGCGGAATTAATGCCTGAAGCATTTTCTTCCAGTCAACCTTAGGGTGATGCAGAGACAAAACATCGAAGGTGCAACATACCTACGGGATAATTTCCGAAAATTACTATAAAATACAAGAATAAATACTAATACATAGATACATATAAATAAAATGAACTGTCACAAGAAATAACGATCGATAGAGGAGAAAACGAATCCAGCAAATCAGCGCTGGGATGTTTCGGCTACCTTCTGACGGAACTTCTAAGTATTCGATGTTGCCGACCCAACCAAGTGTGTAGCTCCCCTTAAAAACAATATGCACTTAACTGAACTGTCACTTGGCATGTTACCAATACTACCTACTCGCATGATTCAGGGATGCAAATATATTATTAAAACAATAGTGTGACGCATGCGCATCCCATCTTCCTTGTTTACCATGATGGTACAATTTATGGCTCAACAAGTGTCGAGTCTACAAGTAAACCGGCTCTGATGTATCTTTAGATGGAGTAAACAGTTGTGTGAGTCTATGTCGATGCTAGTGATGTGCGGATGTCGACTGGATGGGGGCTTTTTTTCTCAAAGAAGTGTCGTGATTTTGGAGGGTTTCCGTGCAGCAATGCAGGGTGTTTCCGAAGTCGTTTAATTAAGGGAGATGTGCAAAGGTAGCCCGCGAAAATTAAATTTACTTACCTTTTTTGCAATTTACAGGTCAAGGTCAGGTCGTGTGTTAATTAAAATATGATTCTCAACCGTAACAAATATGGCTTTACAGAATTATAATCATTAGTAGCAGCAATACAACTCCTTAAGCGTTAAGATTGGCCTGATTTCATGACCCGCAAATTGCAAAAAACGTAAGAAAATTTGAATTTCGCAGGCTACCCTGACGCATCTTCGCTAGTTCAAGAGTTGGTAGTAAATGTTTTTTTTTTATATTCAAGTGCACTATTATACAGCCCCTTAAAATATTTGACTTTTATTAAATTGCAAGACTTGGCACTTATCTGCTGAAAGAGTAAAAGGGTGCTGAACCACCCCATAAAAATACCTCGTTTTTTCTGCACAAATGATGCCGACTTTCAAATCATTTTTTACTTGCAACATTTGATACGATATTGTTGAAGCTATGACAAAATCTTTCGTAGAACTGCACCCAGACCTTCTACACGTGTAGGTAATATAATGGTAACTCACTGAACCCATTAAAACAACATAAAAATAAATGACGATATTACTCAACTCGTGTATCGATAACCTCATACGTACGCGCATCACTAGAGTTCAGTTATAACACGTGTAACGTATCGGTGACTAACTGAGCTCAGTTTATAGAGCAGCTCGACAGTACCTACTATGAGCACTAAGAGTACCTACACAGATGCACTCACGAGTCGTTTGTGAGATGATAAATGATAAATGATTTTATTCTGTAAGTAGGTTGGTTTGCACAAACACTTTTACACGTCAATCATATTTTAAAAACTAGAAGAGGTCGGCGTTTCCTATCTGACTACTCTGGGAAGAAAGGCCGAAACAAACTCAGAGGTCACGGTCTCTTTTAAAGTCCAGACATAATCTTGGTCAGGTTATATGAAGACCATGTAGATCGATGTCCGAGATGGTCTTTTGAGGAAAGAACCACACAGATTGAGTGGACCTGTCCAGTCAGTGCACGTATTTGTCAGAAATCGTGCAGTTCAACTCAAAACTTAAGGAGCTCAACGATTCGACGAACAATACCAAAGAAAGGACATTTGGGTAGGCCACATAAATTACTCAAACTGCCAGACCATGACAAAAACTAACAGAACAAAGAAAATAATCAAAAAAAAAGTAAAAAAAAAATACTATGATGTATTAATTGTTTTTCAATTCATTATTATGTATTATTTTGAGTTAGTCAGAAACTAGGTGCCCGGTTCCAATTCGTCGTTGCCTATGGAGAAGAGCCGGCAAGAAACTCCATGATTACTCTTTTAATTTTTTTTTATAAGTATATAGTTATATCATATAATATATTATCTCTTAACTAACTATTTACACTAGGTACTAAATTAAAATACTAACTATATAAATAAATACAAAAACAGGCGTCGAAGGCGTTTTAAGCGTCGATGTACTCGTCCGCATCGCTGTCATCCGGAAACGTACCCAGAAGACATTAAATTAAATTGCTTTTTACCATATTTTCAAATTACAGTGTAAACGGGTATGAAAGGACAGTGTAGGACTGTCAACAAGAACGAGGTACTTCACAAAATCTACCCGTCTTGAACAAGCGTGGAGATAATGCTCGCGGATTCTCTGTATGTCTAGAAGCATGTGCCCTGCTGTGGGGCAATCATCTTCTTGGCGTGTCGATGGCAATGTGTATGTACAGAATTCATGGGAACAAGATAACCAAAACAGATGTAAAAATTCACCTAGTTCGTCTTGTTTTCAGCTTCACTATAAACACCAACATCGAATTTATTATGTTTAGCCACTTTTGAACCAGAAGATGTAGTCAAAATAGTTATATCATTGACGTTTAAGGAAACAGTCTTCAGTGACATGTTTACTACAAAGATGATAATCAGATTTAGGAGTCCAATTTTCCATTTTCAAGGGGCTCGTGGCTAAGTAATAACAGCCGCACGGTTCAATCAATCAGGTTAAGCTGCGCTTGTCGCGGTTGATCTGTGGATGGGTAACCATCTTTACATACCAAGACCCCTCCGTGCCTCGGAAACACGTTAAGCCGTTGGTCCCGGCTGTCATTCGTGAATGTTTGACAGTCGTTACGGGTGGTCAGAAGCCTGAAAGTCTAACAACCAGTCTTACCAAAGGTTGTCGTATTACCTGTCACTGGGTTGTGGAGGTCAGATAGGCAGTTACTCCATGTAAAATACTGGTATTCAGCTACATCCGGTTAGACTGGAAGCCGACCACAACATAGTTGGGAAAAGGCTAGGCAGATGATGAACTGCTAAGTTGAGTCGGTGGGAAATCTGAAATTAAGTATTTAATTAAGGTAAAAATGATTAAAGTATACAGTACATGCAACAAGATGGCAAGACGACGCTGTACATGATGGCAAGTTTTATTTTGAAATTAGGTCTTTACTTCGGAAACAAGTAAACATTACAATATAATATTAAACTTTTGAAATTAGAAACTAGTATTTGCTTCTTGTTTTAGCTAATCAAATTGCAGTAAATTTCTATTTGAAAGACGTTTTAAAATTACTGGCGACAGTAAATTTCTATTCGAACAACGGGAACAGGCCAATTTAAAATTACTACTAGATACTACTTTCTACGATTATCTTAACTTTGAAATCCGTCATTTCAGTAAACAGTAGTCGTTTCGTTTAAGTGTAAAATTAACGTAAAATGTGAACTGAAATTGAATTTACGATGCTGTAATAGTACATTATGATACATGTGTGCTATGTTGATCACTACACCCGAGGCGGTATTAGGCGATAAGGAAGCCGAGAATATAATGAACAATGCACATGCGTTTCATAGACGTTTTTCAACACACTTGCGAGGAAAAAAACAGACTTGTATTGTTAAATATTAACTTGTACCTATGGAAAATGGCGCGCTGGATTTGTTTTTCCGCGCGCCACACTAGCGTGCGCGCACAGGTTTACCTACACCTGCGCGCGCATCGCTAGCGCGGCGCGAGTTTATTTACATAAAAGCACTAACAAAATATAATAAACACAAAATAAGGTTTAGACTGATCGTAGTGTTGTCGTATGTCAAATTGTAGTTTAGTTAGTATGGAATTAGAAAGTAGGTACTATTGGCATAGAGAAATATTAATTAGTTCAGCTGTTAGAATCGGCAATAATCGGGAGGGACCACGGACATTTTAAGGTGAATGCGCAGTGGTAGACCACGGAATTCAAATTTTCTTACGTTTTTTTGCAATTTGCAGATCAGTATCAGGTTGTATCTTGATCAAAATATGATTCGCGACTATAATAGATACGTATTTACAGAATTATGGTCATTAGAATCATAGACACTGACCTGAAAATTGCAAAAAACGTAATAAAAATTGAATTTCGCGGGCTACAACTGCGCATTTACCTTAAGGTAAATAAATTTTAGTTCATTTTGGGACCAAGGACAATTCAGACTATTAAAAAAAAAGTGAAATATGGCTCGCGGATTCCTTTTGGCATGAAGTCTCTTCGACGAGATTAAAAAAAAAAGAACATCTCCGACCTCCGACTAGTAAATTTAATAGTTATCTGTGGCGTTATAGCACTATTGCCGTAACGTAAAGTAAAAAGCACGCGTTTTTAATACACTGCATTATAGACCAAAAAGCGGTTCATTAAGAGCCACTTTACGAGCAAGTGTGTTGAAAAAAATGTACACATATACATTTCGTGCAAACCATTTTGATTTACACACATAGGTACAGTTAAGCAAAGAGGTACAAAGTACTACAACTATAGCGAAGCTTAAATTTCGATCGTCCCGTGCGGCTGTTATTATTTAGCCCCGAGTCCCTCTATTTCCCCTTGCATGCCAAACTTGTTTGTTGACAGTACGTACAAGATTTATGGAACAAGAAATGGCTACCTCGTAAGGTTTATAATTGACTGAAAGTATTTAGTGCCCACCTTTGACATTCAATCAAATGTAAATTAGTAGTTTATTCTAAAATTAACTTAAGTGCATATTTGATTTACGATTGAATTCTTGAAAACATTATTATACCTACGGTAGTAGGTAATTACTCTGGAGATCATGTCCGGACATCAGTACATTTCTAAAGTTGACTTGAAGTTAGGTACTATTTTTATTAAGAGAAAAGCTCTTCCTGTAGACGTAAATTTTGCACTTTACCCATGAATTCAAGCATAATATCATTCTACCTTCTTTTGATTGATTCACCGACGAAAAAGGATCATGACCGATGATGTATGGAAATCCGTCTTAAGTTGAAACACAATAAATCTTTATTTATTATAGACTACGCTTTATATACTATTAAATAAAAGTGTTCATTTTCACACAAGTATCCGAGTTTTAAAGTAATTAAACAAATTCGGAGATAACCTAAAAATTATGTCTAAACTACTCGCAACTTATAAAATGACCACAGATCACTCATGTAGGTACAAAACAACAAAGATAGTTAAAAACAAAATAAGAGAACAGCTGCTAATTGGAAAAAAACGTGAATAATCGTGAATAATGAATAACTTTCTTGCGATTCGGATATATTTAAAAATCGATCTTGATTAGGAATAATCGTCATCCCTACCGGTACGTCTGTCATCTGCCTTGACAGTTGCATCTGCGTGAGACGAAACACAAACATAAATATTTTCACAACGGAACTATGAAATACATATACATTAGGAACCTACGTTATGATTATGATATTACTAATTATTTAGCTATTTATGAGTTTAATATCATTTTTGTGATGTTTTTATGTAAAGGCTCATACTTACGTAACTCGTACAAATGAAGAGAACGAAACGTCCATCATGACTACGGAAATGTACCTAGCAATCGTTAATTTACTGTTTATCTTAAAATCATAATTCCGGATACGAAAACAAAATTCCTGAAGTGAAAAGCTTGTAAAAAATAAGCAAATAATTTGTATATTAATTTGGTTTTCATACGTGCAACTTTTCTAGACTGGTTTTGAACAATCTCCTTTCAACTTTAGGCGGTCTAATAAAAGTCGAAATTTTTCGTCGGTGATTCAATAAAAATATGGATTATCATTAAATAAAATACAATAGATTACGCTCAACATTTTGAGAATTATGCGAGGAAAAATATTTTTTTGAGATTTGTTTTACGATTGTTTTATTTACACTATTTTATTTTTATGAAATATTTCTAAATAAATATTTTCTGGGAACATTTGTCAATACACTATTTTTTTTTCTGGCTTGTAATATGTACTAATATACGCCTAACTGTGTGACAAAAAGCTGAGCATTTTACGGTGTCTACCTATGGGCAGTGCCTTAATTATTGGAACGGAATTCTTTTACGCGGCTTGCGATTTGCGATAGGAGTTGACTGATAGAAATCCTGACGTAAGAGCGTTTACGACGTACGGCATTTCATACAAACTTTTAAGCCCTTGTTTTTCGTAAAGAACTTCGTTCCTGAGGGTCCACTCTTTAACCACGAGATCCGTAGTTTCAGCCATAGACTATACACGGTTTCAAGCTATGGACGTCTCATAGTTTCTACTCTGTATCACATACCTACAGAGGCTCGAACTATGAATGAACGACAATACGATTTAACAGTTGTTCCTACTTCCGTTGTATTATTGCCCGTCCGAAAACATGTTAATCGGGTAAGTATAGTATAGGGGACACTCCGAAGTTTAGAACCAATTTCGGACGAGTCCGTATCTTCGTTGACGGACCTAGAGAATATGGGGGACCCTTGCCAGTGTTCCCCGACCGCACACATTTTTTATTTTATTCTTGTCATGTCTTTGGTATCGGGACTTCTCACTTCCAGCTTTTCTATTCCAGAATTATTTATAACAAAAATGTTATTGATACTTTAACATAAAAAAATCATCGGTTAATAAACAGTATACTTACTGGCAGTAAAAAAAATATTATAAGTCAGAAATTTAAATTTCATTATTGCACGATACCTAATTGGAAACTAGTTTACATAATGATATATAAAAATAAGATTGTTAAACAGAAATGTAAACGGTTCTCATCCGATATTTACAATCAACAACTATAAACATTTTATTTTAAGCAGCATTTTTAGGGTTCTGTATCCACAGGGTGCCAATGGTACCCTATTACTAAGGCTCTGCTGTCCGTCCGTCTGTCACATGGCTTTAATTTTTTAACCGTAATAAGTAGACAGTTGAAATTTACACAGAGGGTCTACTATGGCCGCTATACACTTTACTAAAAATAAAGTTAAAGCTTCGGTTAGGTTACTAAAAATACTGCTTAAAAGCAAAAAAGTGCGAGTTGAACTCGCACAAGAAGAGTTCCGTACCACCGTACAATATTTAACACTACATATAAAAAAACGACTTTTCTTGTATCTTTATATTTTATTTTAGTACGGAACCCTTTGTTTGCAAGTCCGACTCGAACTTGGCCGCTCTTAAGCAGTATTTTTAATATTCTTAACCGAAGCTAAAATAAAATTCAAACCGTAAACCCTTTGAACAGCTCAATAAACTTAATTTTATGTCATTGCATGAAGTGTGAATAAAAAATATGTCTGTTATTTTATAAAAACGGTTTGCTATTAAAATATAAATAGACTTCTCCAAACGTACGTAGTTAAACCATTTGCTTTTCTTCTTGTATTAAATTAAAATATAACGATCAAACAGAGATGGACGAACCAGGTGATATAGAATATTAAATTTTATTATATTACTAGCAGCGCCCCGCAGTTTTACCCGAATAAGTCTCGATCCCGTGGGAATACCGGGATAAAAACTATCCTATGTCCTTTCCCGGGACTCAAACTATGTACAGACGCCAGCACATCAAGCTACCCGAAACTGTCACATTTTCCCAATCAACTTTGAACCTTATGCTTTAGCGATAAAGTTGAAAATCTATTAAAGAAATTTGGCAGATTGTAGTTGCTTGATGTGCTGGCGTCTGTACCCAAGAGACTGGCAGCAATACCGCGTTGTATGGCAATGCTTAGCCTCTGGCCAAGGTAAAATCCAGCCCTTGGGTCACGAGAAGTGTCAACCAGCCGTTTCGAAATTTTCTTAAAAAGACAATGAGCACTCGGACCCCCACGGCCTGAGGGTTATTTAGTTTGTGTAATTATCTTGCTGCCGGAGTTCCAACAAATATTTTTTCTTTCTGTTAATATGTACTAATTCGTGTTTTGAAATTAAATTCCATAATTTCCATATTTAATACATTATCCTCTGGTAAAGCTGATATAACAAATCATACGATTAGCTCAAATAGGCAATAAAAATGCAATGAACAATCGCTTCTATTGTTTTATAATTATTTATTCTAGTGAAGTAAACCATTATCTGTCGTGAAAAGCATTCTAAACACAGTATGACGAAACAAGCAACATTATAAGCCGCATCAATATTCATTAATTAATAGATAAGGATCGCATCCACCACGTCGTCCGCATCCAATATGAGATGTCGTCACTTCCACTTGTATTTAAGTTTGAAAGTAAGATAATGTTCTAGGGCTTTCATACCTACCAAGCCCCGTATTTATTGAACGCTTAAAAAAATTTTTAGAAAATTTAAAAAATATTCTATGTTGTCAGTGACATGTTTGCCGTAACACAAAAACTTGGCGCTGAAACAATATTAGAAAGTAAGAAAGAAAATTGCGGTAAACTTGACGCAAAAATGAATATAAACACAAAAATAAAATAAAAAAGAAGGTAAGGGAAACATGCGTCACATCCACGCAAAACAGCTATCGCTCAGCATTATGCTGCGACCCTATGCAAGACAGAGCCCCAGCGCTGGCTGGCTTATTCAACTTTGTTTCCCAAACCTTTTTAGCATTTGATAAAACTGGAAAAAAATCTTCTAATCGTGAAAGGCTTTTTATAGCCACGCAACGTGTCGCTTGCTGAACGGATTTTGTTGCCTATCCTCCTGTAAATATTATGACAAGTAACCTTCCTATTTTGTTACCCTGCAACAAAGTCCGTTTTAAGAATTTCTGTGATCTCAACCTTGAGTTCTGACACCCATGGCCATAAGAAAACAACTGGCCTACTTTTAGCCAAGAAACTGGTAATGAGGATAAGTGTCATTTTGAGAGCTAACTTTTAGATCTCAGTCTCTGTAAGCGTGGACCAAATTGGCACCTTTAAGTGACGTAATTGCAATCTGAGTTTCACAGAAAAAGATCGAAGCAAAAGATGAACTGATTCTCGCAACCGTTATTTCAAAACGTGAGCACGGAAAGTGTGACAGACGTACAAACAAACCGACGGAACCCTTAAAAGGAGCGTTTTACCAATCGCTGTACGGAACTCGAGTTAAGTTCGATGATATCAGTAACTCTTGGTATATTGCCTCTAGATCAGATGGCTGTAGTAAAATTAATAGCTGAAATGTACTGTGAGGCAAGTTTACGATTATGTACATAATACTGTGAATGGGTATGGATTTATAGTATGGTTTTAGTTAAGTACAAAATGTTAAGTAATCGTAGGTACTTAACTAGGTACTTTTGTAAAATTGTATTGATGTCATACTGCACGGACAACTCCCAAAACTATAGATAAATCCTACTTAATATTATAAATACGAAAGTTTGTGAGGATGGATGGATGTTTGTTACTCTTTCACGCAAAAACTACTGAACGGATTTTGATGAAACTTTACAGTAATATAGCTTATACATCAGAATAACACATAGAAAACTTTTTATCTTGATATTCCCGCGGGATCCACACTTATGCGGGTGAAACCGCGGGGCGCTGCTAGTTATATCTATTACTGTAAATTAGTTAAAAAAATACTTTTACACGTCAAAAATAATAATGTTTTAAAACTATTTATGAGTTCGTTGTTTCCTAACCAACTACTCTGAGAAGAAAGGCCGAAACAAACTCAGAGGTCACAGTCTCTTTTAAGGTCCAGACATAATCTTGGTCAGGTCATATAAGGACCATGCACATGCCGTATGAGATGGTTTTTTTAGGAAATAACCAGACCCAGACCTGCGAGGCAATTGCGTCACACACTAACAGTAGGAATGGCTTTCATTTTGACAGTTCAACAACATTCATTGCGTTATTTACGTTGTTGAGCAGACAAATTTTTCGAACATATGAAGCAATGGATTAGGAATATCCTTCAAAATTATTCAGGCTGTGATTGATAGTGTGTTACGCAATTAGGGTGACGTCAGTCAGTGCACGTAACCGTTTAGCTCAACTCAGAACTTAAGTATTAAGGATTTGTCTAACGGCATTTTTCATAGTAGGTATACACAGTCTGGCGCAACTGTCTAATAAAAAAGAAACTATGAAACGTGTACTAACCATAATGGCGGCTATCGCTGTCTCGCTTTAACATCTGCAGCTGTGCATAGTCTGTGTCATTTTTGCTATGTTGGTATTCAGTTTTAGCGCAAGTTTCATACAAGCGCCGTTTTTATCTTTTTCTATGGGACTCCCGTCTCTTATAAGGAACATTACTTACTCTATGGGTATACATATTTGATCGAAGACTGACAGTCCCTAAAACTGGCTTAAACTCGACAAGAGACTTATTCAAGAATGTAATTCTCCTGTCATTTTAACCACACTAATCAATGGCCTTCCTAATTGGCTTTGTAAAATAGTCTGTCGTCCGTCCTAGAGTAACAAGCCCGGCAATTGTCATATTATCATGTTTGAAGTCGATCGTCGATAATAATTGTGTCGCCGACAGTAATTGGTAGTCTCTCGAACCTGTCAATAGGTGAAGATGTTGTTGAAGAACAATAATTGTGTATAAGTAGTCCCATGTAAACAGCAATAACCAATAACTACCCGTCTGCTTATTCACAGCCTGAAAAAACACATTCATGCAGTTCAACAATTACAAAAATTGCCTTTTTTCGCGAACTCGACCTTTGGCTTTTAATGGTCGTTTGCACGGCGGGACATTTCGGACGAAGCGAGACCGTGGCGGCGGAAGCGAAGTCTGGTCGCGTCAAACATTATCCACACCGCTAGCCTAAACGATCTGCACCATAAAAGGCAACAAAACGATACGAACAAATAGCCATATTGTTAAAGTAAATTGGTATTTTACAACGCCAACTTTAGTGTCGCGGCACCTTATAAGACCTTGTCAATTTTACTTTTACACCTTGTACTCTATAATTTCCACACTGCATTTTCAAACTTACACCATAAAAAATAAGGTCGCTAGTCAGTTTTTCCAAGTGAATTATATGCAAGATAAGGGGTTTCTAAAATTAAATGTCATTTTGAATGACAGTTGTTAAAGTGACATCTAGCGGTCACATCACGAACGAACTTTGATGGACGATTAATAATTTCCGCAACGACAACCGATAATTTAAATTTGTGTTTAACTGAAATTCAATTTTCTTTTTTAATAACAATTATTAGCAGTTAACTACGTACTTAGGGACCCAGGCAGACATTTCACCACTGGTCTAACAATAGCTACACAGTCTAATTTACACTCACGCATGATCGATTTGCCTGAACTACCTCATGCTTACAAATTACAGTTGCATAATTAGGACGAGCAGCAGGCTTACCACAAGCTCTTAACGCGATCCATTTTAGGACCTAAACTGAACTGTTCTTCTAATTCGTTCCATGACGTCAGTTTAACAATTCAGTTTAGGCCGTGCCATCTGCTAACAGCGATTGTCCCAAACTGAGTCACATGTTTTGGTTTCATTCATACTTGTTTGGTACCATGACGTCCATAGAGCAACTCAAGCGATACAGTTTAGGAACCTAAACTGAAATGTCTTGTTTTTGAATCGTTTTTAATTAGATCATGGTACGCCACCTGGTACAAATTTGTACCGCTTGAGGTATACATGTGTACCAGACCAGCTCGTCCTAAAGAAGTTAATAAAACCAAATCATTTAAGGACTGATCACTTTAGAGCTTCCTGACCAACAGCCTCTTGCCAGCCTTTGAATATTACTAAATTAGTTTTATAGATTTATTTATTAAATGGAAAAACTTCTAAAACTATTAAAAATAAAATATAATATCCTAACCTAACTAAAACTATTAACAAACTAAAATATATCATCGAAATATCCTAGCTTTCATTGGTCTGCATCTCATCTTACATCGCCCTGACATTTTTCAAGCATTAAATATAGAAATCTGATTCAAAGTTAAAGTACAATCGCTTATTTCAATTAAGTAAACAATTAAAAGGCACTTTTGTGAGGCAGGACTTTCAGAAAAAAATAAACTAATTATTAGTCCAGGAACCCGCACTGGGCCCGCGTGGTGGAGTACGGCCCACTCCCTTTCACTGAGAGGAGGCCTGCGCCCCAGCAGTGGGAACATTATAGGCTGATGATGATGATGAATTATTATTCATTTAAGCCATCCTATGTTGGACGTTGTACCCCGTTTCTCCATCTTTAAAATATCTCCTACTAACAAGAAAACAGAAGCCACATAAAAAAATACAGATATTTCAATAATAAATGAATAAACTACTTCGCTGCATGTACAATGAGTGGTTTACGATCAATTTTTTACTCTCTCCATCGTAACTCAACAACTGGAAGTCGCGGTCCCCTGCAAATTGTTACCGACTCCTGAGCAACAAAAACATACTTTATTTCGACGCCTCATACATTAAAACTTCAGAGTATGAAGTGAAGATATAGAAGAACCGTGTAGTTTCAAGCTTGACTAAGATAATAACCTCCTAAATTTCTGGTGGGTTCCGAAAAAAGATTCTGACAGAACCCACCAGAAATTTAGGATCATGTAGACACATGTCAAGTTTGGTCAACAGCAACAACAGTAAAATGTGACGCTGTTCCACAAACGACGGCACACTTAATAACGAGACACTACTAAAGACGCCAAACTCGTTGCCAAATTCTGGGCCGATCCAACTAAGATTGCCATCGACACGATAATAAGAAAGTTACAAATTTTTAAGTGATAGAACAGCACACTACAGTCATCATCAATTCATTTGCGCTATTTAGTATTCATAACATTTATTGTATTGGACTTTTTGTACAGACGCCAGCACATCAAGCTACCCGAAACTGTCAAATTTTCCCAATCAACTTTGAACTTAATGCTTTAGCGATAAAGTTGAAAATCTATTAAAGAAATTTGACATATTGTAGTAGCTTGATGTCCTGGCGTCTGTACCTACCCTATGAACAGTAGTAGTTGATAATGATGAAGGCTCATGTTTTCTTTATTATTTCAGACTAGTAGTATTATCCTATGCATTACGTGCACCTACGTTATTACCTATGGCTAATTCATTGTCCTACTACCTCGTTGGTCTAGTGGTCGCAAGCGCTACTGCTGAGCATGAGCTCCTGGCTTCGATTCCCGAGTCGGGCAAAGTGTTATTGGGTTTTTCCATCTGGATTTTATAACAGCCCGGAGTCTGGATTTGCCCGGTTGATGGCAATAGGCTCGACTATTATATGGGACTTAAACATATGCGGCGAAATGTGATCTGCCAAAACCTTCGCCAACACAGGCGTGATGCTATAATTCAGTGTCCCAGTCGTTCAAATGTTAGCTATAAATACGAGTAATGATCACTCAATCTTTTCATGCACTACTGACTCGCGCTCTATAACTTCTTCATACTTTAATAATGTAATTCCCCTCGCCTGCTGTGCAATGTTTAGGTAAAATTTATTCATGCTAACATACTAGGAAAACATAAATATAATACAAGCGTGAAATGAGGCAAGATCATAAATAGGGAACTGTGTTGCCAATTAATGTAAATTTCTCAATGTCCTTTTGTAATACAGTTAGGCGAGGTCTTCACTGATAAGTAATAATTTAGTCCCTTCTTACTCGAAATAATTGTAGTACGCATTCCTAAAAATCTCTAAATTAAGTAGGAATACAGTAGGAAGCTGTGTGGAACTGTTAGGTTTACCATGCGGAGTTTCTAACAACTTGTCCGAGATTTGAGATGTTATGTGGTGTGTTTGTAATTTTGTGTCCAGTTTTTGCATTGAAATCTCGAACAGCTGCCTTAGGTCTCAACCCTCTTCCATTCTAATCCCAGCAGATAGCAACAATTGATTTACTGCTTGTGTCCGATGATCTTCATTGTCGCCTGTCTTTAAATTATTAGATTTTTCCTGGTGGTGGTTGCAATTTTATGGGAATCCAGGATCCATCATGGAAGTCATGATAGTAGGAACTGGTAAAAGAAAGGCGTTTTTAGGCTGTGTTTAATTGCAACTCTTATTATTGAAAAAGTGCGAATTCTCAGCCTTTTAACAAAATTATGGTGAAATATTTCGGTCACTCCTAATTTTCTAAAAGTTTGCGAGCTAGTTTCCTCAAGAATATTTTCATAGCCGTTAAGACCACCATCGACGTCCATTCAAACAGTTTGCTCGACCAAATCCTTCCTGCTACGCTATTTACAAAGATTTTCCTAATTCCTACCACCCAGCCCGCCACATCATGGCGGCCTACCGGCGCACGAACACCTGGCTGAACTAATAATTTCGCTCACACCACTATTTCATGTTCCATTTCACCCGTCATTAGCCGTACTTCTGCACTTCCGTATTACAGACGTCTATTGTCTGCGCTGTCGTTATAGTTTCGCTAATAAATGTTTTAGTACTGGTATAGAGGTGTTTATGGCTTTCAAGATGGATTATATGGGGGAAAATCTGGATGGAATGGTCTCATTTCGTTGAAGTTTTGTAGGGCATGTAGTGATTTATTTTATAAGGCATTATACAAGGTGGAGACGACAATAAATTAAACTCCATAATTAGGTATATATATGTAATGACTATACGATTGGAACAAACATATTCTATTAGGTATAAAGAGTTTACATGAGTTTTTTAGAATTCCGTTTGTATCGTTACCTATTATTTTCTTACTGAAAACCAAACAAAACAAAAAACACACTGCAGCATTGAATTTTATTGAATTAATAAGTAATACAGATGCAAATATTGTTCATATCCTTATTGATCATTCTCATTGCATATCTAAATAACTTCGTAAACAAGACAGCGCGTCACACAGCTTACACGTGCCGCCACTACTTAATTAATCAATCCTTTTAACGTTAATTTTACTCGACACGTGGTATTTAACTTAGCTACTATGTTGGTCTTATAAGCACAGGTCAGATAACAAATAGGTGACGTATAAGAATAGTAGATACATAGGTATTAGATGTTTCAAAGGGACTCCAATTCATTTTCTTTTCAAACAGTTTTACTGTAGTTAGGAGAGCAGTGGTGGCCCAGAGGTATCGGAGGCGCCTTACGAGTTGTAGGTCGTAGGTTCGAGCCCAGACAGGCGCTTTACTTTGTGTAAATTATTTCATCACCACTGCTCTCAAAACGGTGAAGGAAAACATCGTGAGGAAACCGGCATGTCCTAGAACAAAAATTTCGAAGACATGTGACATCTACCAACCCGCACTGGGCCCGCGTGGTGGATTACGGCCCACTCCCTCTCACAGAGAGAAGGCCTGTGTCCCAGCAGTGGGAACATTATAGGCTGATTATGATGACTGTAGTAAGGTAGTCAAAGTATGATTAGGTAGACTAATCAGTATTTTCACAGGTAATGCTACGATTTCATACATAACATCACGTCTGTGTTGCTCAAGGGTAGGCAGAGTTGCACCTACAGTACCTACACCCACATTTCACTAGTTATGTTTAAGTCCCATGTAATAGGGGGCGACCCTATTGCCATTAACCGGACACGAATCGAGACCCCGGGCAGCTAGTTAGAAATTCTAGATGGAAAAACCCAATAACCCCTTACCTGGGAATCGAACCCAGGACCAACAGTAGCGCTTGCGACTACTAGACCGACGAGGAACGAATTTTTTTATTGTAAGATAGTCAAAGAAGGACTAACTAGACAAAACAGTATTTTCACAAGTTTCGACTTCCTTGAATTAAAATGACTTCCAATAATACATAATCACTATTTTTACCGACTATGATAAAATCTAAGTATCAAGGGGTAATAGAAAGTAAAATTTTACATAACAATAGCATTGCGTCACTGAAAAAAGCTCGCATCGCTATTAACATTACATTAAAGAAAATTATGCCTTCACGATTAAGGATGTCAATTTCTAAAGCCATGACAATAGTTTTATTTATTTTGAACTATAAACTTAAAATGAGAAGGCAAATGCCGATTATTTCCTATAAATGCAACTCCTTATTATAAGGAAATTAATTGTTAAACAAATTGACATAGGTACAGACGCCAGCACATCAACCTACTACAATCTGTCAGATTTCTGTAATAGATTTTCAACTTTATTGCTAAAGCATAAGGTTCAATGTTGATTGGGAAAATTTGACAGTTAGGTGTAGGTTGATGTGCTGGCGTCTGTACTACGTCAATTTGCCATATTATAGCCATGTCGTGACAGTTGTGATTTGAATATACGGACAATTTAAGTTAGTAGTCTAATTGCTTAAAAATTTAATTTCCCTAAACATTTTGCTAGTTATGTTGAAGAATTGTATTAAACTGGACGAATCTAGGAGTCACATTAAAAAAAGCCTGAGAAAAGCTCTATCGGTACTCAAATTTATATTTTTTTCTTTTGATAGTACCTTTCAAAACATTTGCATGAACTCTCACAAGACGTTGATGCAATATTTCCTACAATCCCACCAGTGACCAGCACGGATAAGAAGCAGCTGTGCATGATTCCCAGTGTCAATTGAGGGTAACTGATTTAATGGTGGCTCTGGCAGATGGCTCACAAATTCCATTCCTCATGTACTATTTTCAACTTTAATCTGTGTGACGTTGTTGCAGATGGACATATGTTTCAATGTGACTTGTTATGCATGCAGTTAACGCTTTTGCACTTGAAAACCCACTTACTTATGAATCAACTCTGTCATCGATTTTCATGACATCTAAGGTCTAGTTTCACCCTTAAATTAAAAGAAAATACTTGAACAAACATTTTCAGCACAGCCCTACATTGTTGAAATACAGTATTTATGTAAACAAGTATTCACTAGCTGCCGACCCCTGGTCAATGATAGGTTGAGATAAGCGCTCATAATACCATGTCGGCTTGCAGGTGTGGAACTAACACTAAAGCTGCGCTTGCGACACCCAGGCTTTCTCTTTAGGAGATGTAGTCATTGTTTTGTTAGCTATAGTTATTTTCCATATTTGTCCATGTCGTTTCTTGCCTGTTCTTCTCCATAGGAACCTGCTACTCTTTTGGAGAGACAACTAGCTCCATCTTTCTGAATAACCGTCTCCTTTGACAATTCAAAAATGCCTGTTAATGCGCTAAGGTAGCCCGCGAAATTCAAATGTTTTGCTTTCGCCTTAATGGTTTAATTGAAATAAATGCTAAGAGTTTGAGTTTTTATCACTTATGCCATAGATTATGAGAGAAGAGAATGGACCACTTTTTTTGAAATGTGATCTTATCTCTCTCAATTTTTTTTATTATTTCTATATGGCATCTCGTAGTTGACCTTGAGAGGTCGTGACTACTTAACCGGACTATCCTGTGGTTGCCTTAAGTAAACTCAAAGCCTCCAGCCAGGGGCAAACCAGCCAGGAGCTCTCTCTCAAATGTCATAAAGTAGTTTTATAACGGTTGTCCTTCGGGGTAAGAGACGATGATTGGTTGAGATAAGATCTTAACACCATATTGGCTTGCAGGTGTAGACCTAACACTAAAGCTGCGCTTGCCACACTACATGTGACACTTCTTTTTGTGAGAAGGGGGTGAACCGAAACATTGTTTTTTTTTAATAATGGTTTAAATAGCAGTTCTTTAGGATACAGGAGTTATATGCGGCGATTGTACAAGCACCTCCCGGGGCTCCGGCTCATGGTACTGGATGGAACAGTGGGGTTTTAATCGGTAGGAGTCTAACATTTATGTCCATGAAGATTTCCCCAGGAAAAAAAAGGATGTTTTTCCTGGGGAAATCTTCATGGATACAAGAGTTGGGGGAGACATTCAAATAAATAAATAGTACAAAACACATAACATAAACACGCTAAGGCATTTAGACAACATTTAGCTTCCTAGGAAATCGGAGAGCTGGCACGTGGTCATCTGCAAATGAAAATGATGACTGGTACATTTATTTATTTTTATTAAAATCTCCCTTACAGCTATCATTACAGGTGTGTGTACCCAAAGCGACAGTGCGGTCATTTTACAAATCTATACTAACTTATTATTCAGACTTAGAGGGGGCTTGTGGCTAAGTAATAACAGCCGCACGGGTCGATCGATCAGGTTAAGCTACGCTTGCCACGGTTGGTCCGTGGATGGGTGACCATCTTTACATACCAAGACCCCTCCGTGCCTCGGAAAGCACGTTAAGCTGTTGGTCCCGGCTGTTATTCGTGGATATTTGACAGTCGTTTCGGGTCGTCAGAAGCCCGAAAATCTGACAACCAGTCTTACCAAGGGGTATCGTATTACCCAATAACTGGGTTTTGGAGGTCAGATAGGCAGTCGCTCCATGTAAAATACTGGTATTCAGCCGCATCTGGTTAGACTGGAAGCCGACCCCAACATAGTTGGGAAAAGACTAGGCAAATGATGATGACTAACTTATTATTCACAATTTAAATATAAAGAACTAAAACGAATAATCTAAAAAGTAATATAGGGACTCTAACACAATACCAGTATATACAAAATGCTGAACACAATAATCTGCTACCTATATTATAAAACTATAACATAAAATAAATAACAGTGTCCTAGCGAATTCACTCAAATGAATCGTGAACACATCAATTGTGTCATGAAGATCGTTAATGATAATAATTGCCCGGGTCACAGGTGTTTTCGCGAGTAGGTTGGTCCTGGCTGTCGGCACGGCCAGCAGTGGCGGGCGTCGCCGCCTCCACACATAGCGGTCCAGTACGCAAAGACATCGCTCCTGGATTATGCTCGATACCACGAAGTAATTTCACCAGATACGCGACAAGCGTAAACTCCCTTCGCACCAAGCATACTCGTATACTGGTTAAGTTTAACCTGTGACCCTATAAATTAAACATTTAAAACGAATATTACAAATATAAATTACCGGCTATTAGGTACTAGCAGCTTTCCCTTACATTATGAGTAACTGCATATTACTGACCAAGTCCTATCACAAATTTCAAAAGTAAAGAATCCTCTAGGCACGACTTACCAAGAAAATCCAAAACCATTTATAACAACAACTGACCTATTACCATATTAAAATAATTGCCTACAATGATATTATTTGCAAGCTACAACTTTGATATTTACTAAAGGTGTTTGTATATCAAAATGATTGAAGTCTTTACGCCCCATGACAGCGGCCTGACAGCCATCGACCCTCACTCATTAAGCAACACCGTGTACATAAAGAAGTCTCGAGGTACACCGAGAGCAACAATGCTTCAATACTTAGTTATAATAGCCGTTATAGGCCGCAATCTAACCGCGCCCGAGGCGACGTCGGCCGCGCGATTGTTATCTGTCATTTTCATAGAATCGTAAGCGGTAATGGAATGCGTCAACTTCTACATAATTATGGTAGCCTGGTAGCCAAACAATTATTTCTCATTTATTATCACATATTTATTTCAAAAGTTCCGTGTAATGATCGCTGTAATTGCGGCCATTTAAAAAATTTCAAATTCCCAATAAATTGATCACGTTTTCGAAAGTAAAGAAGGTGTGTACAAAGAAACGTGCATGCATGTGCATTGCAATTGGGCATCGCTCAAAACGATTTTCTATTAATAAATAATAATTTCCAACTACAATTATTATTAAATGATAATACAGCATTCAATATAAACACGGATGGTGACCTCACACCTTTGGCCTTTGACCTCTTAATGGATCATTTTCACAGCCAACATATAGCGTAAATATGACCCATTAAACGGCGATCAGAGACCGATAAATCCCTATAACCGGCACCTAGTGTACCTTGAGGGTTAATAGACAACTAACCTGTGACATTGAGTAGGGAGGCCAATGATTATCGCGCCGGCAACGCCTTGAGGACTATGGGCCATGAGGCACCACGTAATAATGCAACTAAGATCATATAGCTGCATCATCAAGATGGATGACCTCGCATCCAACGTATGTTCTGCATAATAATAAAGTTTTTCAATCGCTATTGACGCTGTCTGCGCCTTTTAAGGTAACAACTAGTTGCATGTAAATTGTTCGACAATTATATTTGTTTTTTTTTTTCACCTGGGTGTGCCCTTGGCTTTGCGTCTTCAACTTTAGATGTACTCCGAGGTTTTAATTAAACTCTGTGTGTAATTCGACCCAGAAACGTTGTAGTATGATAAATTGTATGGGAACTAAACAAAACATTCTTAATTGGAAAGAAACTAACTGCTTCCTCAATAGACAAAGGAATTGGATTCCACTAAATAAACATTTGATGAGCCCATTCAGAAGCATCTCACCGTAATAATGTAACAAAACAAAAGAACACCCGTAGTTTACTTTCGATGCTAATATAATCGCATCACAAATCGCCAAAAAGGAGCATCGAAAAAACGCAAAGGAAAACAATTTAGCGTTCCGACTACCTAGAACGTCATTATCTCCGGTCATAAATCTTCACGGAGTCAAATTGTTCTCATTTCACACCAAATAAGTTACGGGGAAGAGCCCTGCGCGTACGCAGGCGGCGTGCAATTACCCATGGTAATAACGCCGGGGGCGAACGTTGAAATACAATAATTCATTGTAGCACCGTCCGGCCTGTGGTTACCGCCGATTGGTTCAAACCTAACGATAATTGGGCTGTTCTTAGCTCCTTTAGTTCGCCTCAATATCGGTTAGTTTCCAGTTTTGGGTGGAAGGTTCTGTTGGTTTTCTGTGGAGAATATAGAAATGGACTACGATAAAACTCTCTAGCGGTATCTACAACGCCACATGCGAACAACGCGTCATACTGACGTCACGCAAAATCCTGCATCTCGCAATCAGAGTTTACCGCGCAACTAGCATAGATACAACGGCCCGACATGAATTATTGGGCAGGTGCCCGCCAGACACAACACCCGTCTGATCAGAGGATCCTCCCTTTTCTATGGAAGATGAGGGAACTTTACACCCTGTTCGTCATACCTCTATAACTCCATTGCTTACCATTGGCTTCACCGTTATCAGAGTTAAGAGAGGGAATAGGGGGTTAGTGTAAGAGAACAATGAGTTTAAAACCATAATTCGGAGGTTGTAAAATGATAGATTAACCAACCTTTAGCTCGATATCTCCAACTGACCATAAAGGCAATTTTTTTTCGAACCAAACTACAACTTTTAAATCTAAATGATAATTAGATTTTAATCTTTAAATTCGTCTTGTCCATCTTAATTGAAACGCGAAAAGGTCACTTAAAAGTTTTTAGCTTTTGAGTTTAAACCGACCTAGGTTTAAATGCACAATTATGTAAAGAAAAAAATGGTAACGCGTCACAGTTTTTACTTCGTTTTAATATTCTCCAAGTAATTATGTAGTGGCAATACTGACAACCGAGTATTATATTGTAAGCCCGGCTGCCAACAAATTGACAAGCCTCATGAATAAAGATGGTCGGTCATGCGCAAGAGGTGCTTTCTTTGTCCAGTATATTACACCTCAGGACTCGTTTGGAATAGCATGCAAGGTGCATAGCGACCCACATATGCATGTAACTGAATTTCGCGTTTATTTTCGCCTCTAGATGTGATTATCAAACGATCAGGTCGCTTATCCGCACACGATCTTGTAAACGCGTGTCATATTCATTTATCTGTGTTCCGCGGAAAAAATATGGTATTTAGATAGTGAGCAACGCAATTTTAATTGGGACTAACCATTTAAAATATTTCCATTATATAGTTTATTTTAAAACATTTCGGTATTTTGCGTTTCTTGAAATAGCCGTAAAACTAAAAATACAACCAACATAACATCACGCTTGTATGCCCCGAAAGGTAAGGCAGAGGTATAAGTACCTATAGTACACCCTCATTTCGTCAGTTATGTTTAAGTCCCATGTTATTACCCCTATTTGGGGCGAGCCTTTTGCCAGTAAAATACGACCAATTGAATAAATAAATCATTTGGATAGAGATACAAGACTTGGTGAAAGATATTTATTTTAGTGTAAAATAGCGAACCGTTGACAGTCCCTCGTTAAATAAAAATGTACAATTCATTATAATACACACCACGATAAATAAAAGAATCCAGCTTGCCCATCAGAAATTTAAAACTCGTATTTGTTCGGAATATGAAACATATACGACTGTCTCGGATAAAACATCGAATGAGGGAACAAGTAAACTAAAATATAGTCCGATTTTAAATGCAGCCGGTCAATAATAAGCATGGCATAGGATTATTTCATCGTCGTATAAGTTTCCGCACGTAACCGCGATCAGTCAGCCTGAGCAGGTGCGCGCAGAACCGATCAAAACACATGATTTATACAAAACATCTTACATTCACCAAAAATTCAATAAAATACAGACCTTACAAGCTACTAAACAAAGTTTAAATTCAACTGTAGGAGGAGCGGTCGTTGGATAATTTAAATTGCGAGTTATATATTTTATCGACGTACGCGCACCAAGCAATTGCGGTAGCGACTACCGTCGGTATATGCGTGAAGAATGACAAACTAGTATAGTTTTATACTAGTGACACGCCCCACGGCTTCACTGCGTATTTCAACGTTGACGTTATTTCATTTGGGAATTGAAAACAATGAGAAAAACTTCCTTTTTTGATATCGACTAATTGACGGGTCGACGACAAATGTGTTGCTGGGGAAAAAAATTGTTTTTACCACTTGCTGCGCGTGCGCTTGTCGAGACTCGATTCAATTAACTTGAACTCCGTTTGCCAAGTTAAGACAGGGTAACACTCCTTTCAGATGTTGAAGCAATCAGTAGGCACTAACTAGGTAGGTACGTACCCAGTAAGCTGATGTTTTAAAGTTTGACATTGTTGAAGCTTGCTGCTAAGCTTAACTGGTTCTTGTGTTCGGTTGCTGGATGAGCTTATCCAACAAAATCAACGAACCTGTTGCAGAATCTGTAAGATAAATATTTGCGAAATTACGCTGATTGTCCTGACTCTTGACTAATAAACTACACTTACCTAACCTATTGACTTTTAGTTTGTATACTGGAAAAAAAATCTAGTGCGGAAACTGTAACCATGAATTCAGCATATGATTCTAGACCCCTAGCGTAAAAATAAACGTCGGTTATAAAAAAAAAAACAGCTGTTTCATAGAAAAGTGCAATACCTACGCGGTCAAAATGTATGGTAAAACTAATATCTATATTTTATTATAAGTAACCGTAGTGCATAATTGTATTATGCACTGGTTAAAAAAATCCTGTATTATAACGCCACTATAGAATTTGGCATAGAATCTTAAGAAATAGCTAGTTAATTAATATTTTATGAACTGTCATAAAATTAGGGATATCGTTATATCGTCTATTCCCTATATTTGTCTTATAGACAGTCTTCGTAATATCTATAAATCTTATTGTAATATATATAAATCATTGTAATATAGACATAAATCTAAATGGTATTTATTTACACTACTTGAATTTTAATGATAAATATCTATTATTTCATTTATTTTCAACACAACATTAAAATCCTATCAAATAATTATCATAATTTCAGCCGGAAGACGTCCACTGCTGGACAGAATGCTGCAAATAATTATAAGTACACAAAAACAAAATCTATTCAAAAATAATTGCCACCAAGATATTTGAAATCCACGGACAAACTGGCGTTTATATATTAATATGCTAGTGATAATTAATTGGTAAGAGTCGACAGCGTAGGTAGCCACCGCATCCTGTATTTGCTATTTATTTTATTGGCAACACACAAGGCACGCACACATATCATAGACACCGTAAAAGTCTAGGACTAAACACGGGCCTTCTTCGAAGATTGACTAAAGAACTGTGAAGGAAATTGTTCTTTGTGATTTGTGTTATACGTTTGGTTATTATGGCCTTTTGTTAGAACAGTACAGAACCCATGAAATAAAAAATGCTTTATGCTACTACTTTAACTTTCTTTTTCATGATTCTAAGGGCTGATTTTTCTAACGCCAGATAGTTTTATCCGAGGAATAATTTTGAATTTTTGACAGTTCTTTCATACAAAAACTGTCAGACGTCAATTTTATTCCACGAATAAAAAATATCTGTCCATTGAAAAATCAGCCCTAAGTCAAGTGAAATTAAATAATACTTCACTTTATGTTAAGTTCTTTTCCTATTTGTATGATATTATACAGGGTGTTACAATGGATTCAGGACCTGATTCTGAACCCTCCTGAGTTACAAATTTTAGTCGATTATTTAAAAAAAAAATTACTGTTCCATCTGTTTAAAAAAAAACTAGCTGTTCTTGTATTCATTTTGACCGCGTAGGTATTGCACTTTTGTAGGACACAACATTTTTTTTTTTTTGTTACCCATGTATAAATAATTAAGACGCATAAAACTTTAGTCAAAGATAGGAGTGACGCAGACAATGCTTCACAAAGCTAAACTTTACTAGCATAATTAGCCTAGAAATTTCTCACTACTGGGACACAGACCTCCTCTCTGTAAGAGGGAGTGGGCCGTAATCCACCACGCGGGCCCAGTGCGGGCTGGTAAACTAACTTTACTAAGTAGTTACCTACTGTATTATATGTGATAGGACGATGCTGCTGCAAATTGGATGAATTATTTACTGTATGCAGAAACCACACTTCAGCGTTCATCAAATTAGAAGATTGAGATAAAGTTCCCACACAAAGAAAGTTTACAAAATAGGAACGTTTCTAAAAAGAAAATTAAAATTAAAGAATGAAGCCTCACAACTAAAACGTTGATGTAACAACTATCGAATAACAGATTATTAAAAAAAAAAAACATTACATAAATGGAATTTAGTATTCCTCAATAGACTTTAATTGGTCCTCCTGTATCCACCATACGCCAAGGAAAGCTTCTAAGGAAATGGCAGTCTTCACAGAGTCCATATATTCAAGTCATTTCAAGTGAATGTCTAGTTAATCACAAAGATAGTTCCGTAAATATTTATTTAATAAGCTGTAGGACCTGCTCCCGGTTCGCTATGAAATATCACCAACATAACATTAAACCTGCCAACTGCCCACGCATAAAACAGGGTTCTGTACAAATAAATAAGCTAACTAAAGAAAGAAAAATATTTTATTTGGGACACGCACAGGAAATAAAACACGAGCATTGAAAGAAATAAATTGAGAATGATAAGGCATTTGTTTAGTAATAGACAAAGAAAGACAGGTGTCTGTACAGTAGAGCAATTGAAGTGAAAGATAACTTAGCCACACCATCTTCTATATCTATAAGTACCTATACATTTATAAATTAATGTCGCTTTCCGTGTCTGTCTGTGTGTGCGATGATGCGTTTTTCAAACATCATTTAGAGAATTTATTTCGGAAGGTTCATATCATCATCATCATCATCATTTCAGCCGAAAAACCAAGCAATGCCACATGGACCGGTTCTGTGCTTCTTGCTTTCAGCGGATTCCTGCGCCGCCTTCACCAGGTCAGAACCTTTCGGCCATCTGTTCTGCGAGCAATGTGCCCTGCCCTTTGCCACTTAAGTTTGGCAATTCTTATATGTACAAATAATCAGCCTATAATGTTCCCACTGCACTGTGTCCCAACAAAGGCCTCCTCTCTGTGAGAGGGAGTGGGCCGTAATCCACCACGCGGGCCCAGTGCGGGTTGGTAGATGTCACATATCTTCAAATTTTTGGTTCTAGGACATGCCGGTTTCCTCACGATGTTTTCCTTCACCGTTTTGAGAGCAGTGGTAATGAAATAATTTACGCAAAGTAAATCGCCTGTTTGGGTTCGAACTTACGACCTACAACTCGTAAGTCGCGCCCTTTACCACTGGTCCACCACTGCTCTCCCTTATATGTATAATACATTAATATTAAACTTACATATAGTAAAGAAACCTAGTTGTTTTATCAAGTCTTAAAAACGTGCGAAGCAGGGGCGTGTCGCTGGTTTACAAACAAGGCAGGTATTTGTGCAGCAGAATAATTGGACTTAAATTCAGACATACATCACTTTCGGATAGTAAGTGGTCATTAAGATCACAAATGCCCCAAAACATGCAGCCAAAGTGACCTCTGCGCTGCCACCGATAACGCGGTGGACGTAGCGATAACTATCTGTCGTGCCAGCGACACAAAGTAGAAGCAGAAAGATCACAAATGCAAATGCCAGATTTGTACAGAGAAATTCTTAATAGAATCCCCAATAACATTCCTTGACCTGGGCATCATGTAACAGGGGACGAGCCTATTACCAATTAAACACAAATCCGGGCCGCTACTGAGTATTTCCAATTGTACAATTCCTGAAGCATAAATCCTGTATTACATGTGAAGCTAAACAAATAACGTGGCTACACCGGAGGCTTCGTTAGCGACGGGTCAAAGGGCAGTGTTACACAAGATCGTTACTGTACAGTCGGAGGGAAACATAATCTAGGGACGAACGGTTCTAAATTATCAGAGAGAGACTCTTAAAGCAGACCCATTTGAGACCAAAAAATTAAGGGTCAAGCGATTTTGTACCATGTGTGGTACATCTATTACCTGTAATCTTAAGCCTAAACGAGTGGCAATCACATTAAAAACATTTCACATTTCTACAACGACTTTCGCTACAATACATTTTTACTTTCCCGTCATCGTTTTCGCTTATAGAATTTCAATTCTGTGCCGTCCAAAGTCAAAGTCAGAGCATTTATTTCAAATAGCAAGCATTTATTTTCATAAAGGGTAATTTTGAACGACAAATAGAATTGATTGTAGTCGCCCGCCAAAAGGTGGTTTCGTATGGAGAAGAATGGGCAAGAAACTCCACCGTTACACTTTTAAAACGTTTTACAACATTTTTTGTACATTAATTATATGTTAAGACGATACCCGACTTCGAGATAAAGTAGTATTGAAACAGCAAAAAATTAAGTATCAAGTTTTTTCTAGTGCGTCTGCAGCTATTAATTGTTGCCTTGACTTCCCCTGCACTGCAAGTTAAGGAGAGCACTTGATAATTTCGAAATGTCCGTTCGTCTGTGTCTTTGCCGCTGTCTGTACCTGTACCGTCTCTATTCACCGCACTAATGTCCTCCTTAAGGAGCCGCCGAGATTTACTACGTGTTGCTACAGTAACCACCTTTGTATTGCGTTAAGTTAAGGCGTAGTGCTAACAGTATTGCAATGAGATGCTGCTGTTAATTCTGTGTGTCCCACGGCCTTATTGTGGACTTGTGGACTTTGGAGAGTGGTCGTGTTCTCATTAGTAGGTCTGTAGTTAAATGCGAAAATTGTGATAATGTAGATCGTGAAAGGACATGTCGTCTAATCAATTCAACCCTCAGGCAAGTCGGACAAGTCGGGGCTAACTTACCACGAAAATCCTGCTAAGGGCTAGAAGATTTACCTACGTCGCGTTGACAAGTTGCTAAAGTTATCACCCAGCTTTATCATAATGATATCAAAGTGTCCTACACGATGAACCACCGGTTGCCAGATTTTCGGGCTATGTTGCCTATGACTTCAAATTGGTATATGCATGACAACAAGCAGAAGCGATTTCCCATTTCACAAGTTGTCAAGAATAGTGCAAAGGTTAGCATTTAAATCATCCATATAGCCAAACATAGACAATTAATTTAAATTAGAAAACCCGTAACAGACAACGGTAGATTCTCAGCTAAGACAGCCATTTTATTTAATACTCCATAGCAGACTAACTTTACTTTCATCATCCATCCCATACACTAGCACATAACACATGTAATACCCACGTTTCACTCACGTACGAACAAACCTATCCCATTAGTTTATTTCTACGCGTTTTTGCGTCATATTACGACACAGTTTGAATGGCGACTACGTGTGAAAAAGCCCTAAGTATCTGCGAAACGATCCGTTACTGTTATAACGTAACTTAGCTATATTAAATAACCGTTATTTCCGACTTTAACACATAAATAATAACGCGTGTAGGGTTACCAGTGCAACTATAGTTGTGGGAACAAAAAAGAAATTGCCCACATATTTAGTTTTGCACATATTTAGTACTAGCAGCGCCCCGCGGTTTCACCCGCATAAGTGTCGATTCCGTGGGAATATCGGGATAAAAAATATCATATGTAAAGGATATAGGATATTCCCGGGACTCAAACTATCTGTGTGCCTTTCATCCAAATCCGTTCAGCCGTTTGTGCGTGAAGAAGTAACAGACAGATAGACACACTTTCGCATTTATAATATTATAGTCGATAGTATGGATAAGTATAAGTATGGCTAACTAACAATGCGACATTACAAAATTATCACATTTTAATAAAGCATGAAACCTATGAATGATAGGTACAGACACCAGCACATCAGGCTACTACAATCTGTCAAATGTGTTTAATACATTTTCAACTTTATTTGTTAACGCATAAGGTTCAAAGTTGATTGGGAAAATTTGACAGTTTCGGGTAGGTTGATGTGCTGGCCTCTGTACTTGCAAAATTCTCGGATTGTCGCCTTTCGGCTGTCGGTTTTATTAAATAGACCCTGGGTTCCTCCTGGGTTCGATCCTAGGTAATATGTTATGGTAATAGGGTTTTACTCGAGGTGGAGTACCTAGTCCGGAGTGGCCTCCAAACCAGTCTTAACGAAACTAGTGACACCTCTGCATAAGCTTTCGAGGAATACAGACGTCACGTTATTTTATGTCATCCATAAACCCATTCAATTACGCACTCGCTTGTACCCAAAGGCAGAGAGACTGTAAGTTAATACCCATGTTCATAATAAAGTTCTAACTTGTAAGACTGACAAAGGTAATATTGTACAGCCTGAACAAGTGTGACATGACACAGCTTAAAAGCAAATCGTAAATGTCAAAATATTGTACAGACGCCAGCACATAAGCTACCCGAAACTGTCAAATTTTCCCAATCAACTTTGAACCTTATGCTTTAGCGCTAAAGTTGAAAATCTATTAAAGAAATTTGACTGATTGTAGTAACTTGATGTGGTGGCGTCTGTACAAGACGGGAAGTTGTAGAATGAACTTACCTATAAACTGGGTAAAACGTGCTTATTCGAAAACGTAGAATCTTTTGGCCAAGTCCTCTTTTAAAAGAAACACTAGTATGTAGTACTCAAAGAGCTGACACATTGAACTAAATTAAATATATTAAAACACGTACTTACCAGTGGCGAAGGTACCTTCGAAAATTCAGAACATAACCACTCTATAGTCAATTCATCATTGAAATTTTCTTTTGGTATTTTTTTTTGCTCCGGCCTACCTCTGTCATAAATTCACCCTTCGCCACTGGTACTTACTATACACAGTTTCAGAAAGGCTTAAATCCATTCTCAGTATCTGCGTTGTCAAATCAATCATATTACAGTAGGCTGACAGATGACGACTAATAGAGAAGTATGGAAGAAGACTAGCTGCGCCGACCCCAAATAAATTGGTATAGTGACAAGAGAATGGTGATCACTAGAAGTAGGTTGACAGAAATAGCAGCAACCAATCAAACATCTACACAAGAGATTTTAGCCACAAGTTTTTTCACAATTGAACAGACTTTCAGAAGAAATTAGGTGTCAGTCGAGACTCGAGAAACACAGTTGCATATTGGGACCCTTTACCAAACGACACCCCTAAGCCTAGTACACACTTATCTTGCTGCGTTGCAACTTATCGATTCGCAACGGTAAGTACACTGGTGGCCGAGAAATTAACTGCATCTAAGACAATAAATAATTGTTCGAAATTATCGTCCGCAATGTTGCCAATGCTGTTGCGTCCAGTGTGCCCCGCATCTAAGTCAAGCCAAAGAAGTAGATAGGAAAATTAGCCTATATTTTGACTTTCACCATCGATAGTTTATCTTAGAACAATAATTTAATGATCAGTGTAATCATTTCTTGTACCTATCTGTTTTTACTTCTATTTTGATTGGTTGTAGAATCTTATTATACCTAATAATTATTCACGTTTATTTGCAATATATTTACTACAAAAGGCTGTTATTTAAACATAGATGTCATCTAAATGGTTTCTCTTGGTAGAGGTACATTCAAATGTAAAATACTTAGTACAAGAAAGTTCAAGAAACACCTGTGCCATTTGTGCTTCTTGAATTTATTTTACATGAAGATATTTCGTTCTTAGTACATATTGTATACTCTAAGATTAGGAGGCAGACGTAATGAATAAATTATGGAAACCGCTGGCTGGATGATAATTATAATTATTGTAGAAACAAAGTAACGTCCTTATTAATTGAAACTTTTGCATAGAGTAACCTGGTTAGCACACACACACACGCACATTGCTCGCAGAACAGATGGCCGATGGGGCCGAAAGGTTCTGGAGTGGCGACCGCGTATCGGAAGACGTAGCGTTGGAAGGCCTCCCACAAGGTGAACCGACGACCTTGTGAAGGCCGCAGGAACCCGTTGGATGCGAGAACCACAGAACGGGGTCGAAGTGGAGGTGCTTGGAGAGGCCTATGTCCAGCAGTGGACGTCTTTCGGCTGAAATGATGATGAACCTGGTTAAGTGGATCCTGGGTATGTGAGAAACCTCTATTACTGTTAACTACAATGAGGTCCCGACACTATTGCATTGATACACTTCTGTCACAAGGAATAATCAAACCTTTTATAACTGAGAATGGATTTGTTAGATTTTCTCTATTGTTGCCTCTATAGTTGGGACTTTGTATTTCAATAGCCTATAAGCAAGTCAAGTAATAATAATTTCTCATTTTGAATATTGGTCTGGACAGGTCGCGACACGTTTGTATACAAACTTTTCGAATTTTTTAATGCCTGTCTAATGCCCGGTTTCTGAGGTTTTTAAACGGTGTTTATCCATTCCATAGAGATTATTGGTTCGATATCGTGTTTCTGAACACGTCATTAAGGAAGAATTTAGCTTAAAAGTCGAGTGAATTATTGTCAAGGGTTTATCTGAGAACCTCAAAAACCGAGCATAGGAAGGAATTCGCTTAAATAGATAATTATGTCGAATCAACAGCCATTGAAAGTTTAAACTCCATTTAAGAATTTTTCTGAAACCTGGCATTAGTGGATGCTTCTGTAAATGAGACAACTGTCATGAAAACTGACTATTTGGGAAACTGGGTACCTATATGTAAAGCCTCTTTAAGTGATAAATAATAGGTCCTAGGTCCCAAGAGGTCCCACTTATCCAAGTTACACTGTCTTAGGTATACATACATTTCGACGCTATATAAACTTTGGTACCTAGATACCTTTCTTTTTACCTGAGGGGCAGTTCTCGTAATTTTAAGAACGTTCACAGTCTGATCTCAGTCTCAATCTGTCAAAAATACCTCTAATTTCCCTACATTTTTGACATTTTTTGTCGCCGAGATGAGACTGCGACGTTTTGACAGCTACTATGTCTGAAACACTTTAAGTAAGGTCTTAAGAATCTAACTGAACAATCTAACTGTAAAAAAAAACAATATTACAGCTACAATAAACAATAACTTAACATTCCACAAAGATGTTTCCATCAAATACTCGTACCTCACACTTAACCTTTAAAAATAATCTAGCGAAAATTCTTTATTTTCCAGCTTCACTATTCCTTTATACTGCGGTGACGCCTAGGCTTTAACTCATGAAGATAACCACTAGGAACTTAATTGAATGTCAAAGTCGTTGAATTTATGTCAAACTTGCAAACCATGAAAGCAATCAGCCTCTCAGAAACGACGGAACAATAGGCATAATACTGCAGTTTTCAACTTAGAGACCATCCTTAAATTACGTCACACTTTAAGGGGAAGGGGTCAAGAAACTATGACAAAAGGGGGAAGAGTCATAAGCTTCGTGACGTCACATGTATCAACTCAGCCTATGGCACTTCACTGCTGGACATAGGGCTCTCAAAAGACCATCTCGGACTTCGATCTACATGGTCTTCATATAACCTGACCAAGATTATGTCTGGACTTTAAAAGAGACTGTGACCTCTGAGTTTGTTTCGGTTTTTCTTCTCAGAGTAGTCAGATAGGAAACGCCGACCTCATCTAGTTTTTAAAATATGATTGACGTGTAAAAGTGTTTGTGCAAACCTACTTAGAGAAATAAAATCATTAATCTCCCAGGCTTGCTACAGCACCCTGTCCTCCGCCTTCCGCATCCAGTCTGTCCCAGCCACCACACATTTATAAATCTAAAAAATTTAAACTCTGAACTCCAACTCTAAAGAAACTCAATATATAACTCTATCAATACAATTCTGAGATTTTATTTTAAATGGTAAAATATGTGACGACTCACCAGGAGACACATAAAAATGACCACTTGTGACAAGGACGGGGGGCCCCCAAAAATCATGAAATTCGTGTAACATGATTTATAGATATCCCCTTACGATGCTCGTGCTTTATGCGACAGAGACGGGAACCCACAACCTCGCGGTCAGAGGTCGAATCTTTATGAGTCGTGGCCAGTAGGATGAGTTATATTCCCCCATAGATGTGAGCGAGACTCGCTTGATAGATATTTATTGTTTCTCCTTTATAATGGCGTCATTAACTTCGCTAATTTATGAACTTAGCTTCGAGAAAGCTCGTTCAAAGAGTTTTCTAGTTGTACTTAATAGTGAGAAAGCGTGAGTGTTATGTTAGTTTACAAGTAGTGATAACTTAATTGTGTAGCTTAAACTTAAAAGCAACAATAACTAAGTCCTCTTATAGTAGTGGCTCTTACCATAAAACTGTGCCTTATCAAAAACTTTATTGGTATTACTTTAATGCTTGGTTTACACTGCCTCTTTACACTAAGTTGCTCTAAGTAAGACGCTATAATGATCCCGTTATATCGGAGTTATAAAATTAACATATTTTTACCAGACTGTGCGACAGCAAAGACATGTTATGTTTTTCAGTCTTCTATATATCTTTGTGTATATATATCTTCTATATATCTGAATACTCTCGAAGCTTCCTAACGGCTGGATGGATTTTAATACTTAAGGTGTCTATCGACCCGTCTGGGTCACGCGATGGTTATAGGTTTTGTTTTTATAAAATCAAAATGGCGGACTTTACAAGTCAATAAGCAATGCCTGAAAAAAAATGTATTATGACCATGTGATATCAAAATGGACGGACTTTGAGGAGGCGATAATAAAAAGAACACTCTAAAGGGTTTAAAATCTCGTATGCAATTGGTCGCATCAAAGCTGAGATTGAACAAAAACTAACTACAACCAACTGCATCAGACTGCTTGAAAAGTGAGCTTGTTTTGAACTTTTTAGTTGCAGTCGGGTTTATAGATTTTTTCGATATTTTTTTTCTGTGGCATGCATGATATCCTGCCTTTTTCTATGAGAGTTTGTAAAAATGGATTCTTAAATCGAACATTTTGGGTTTAAAAAGTAACATGCTTCTTAGTCTTAGAGCATCGATGGCAAAAAGTTCAAACATCTTAGGCCTAAAACTTAACTGCGTGAATTCCGCTCACTGACGCAGTCATAAGATCATCAAGTGCACAGGTGACAGGGGATGCGGCGTAGGATGGAAGGTGGGCCAATGTCTGTGGGGAGGTGCCACATACGTACTTGAGGTCTGAGCCGTCCGTGAACCCCCATCATCTGCCTAGCCTTTTCCAGACTATATTGGGGTCGGCTTCCAGTTTAACCACATGCAGCTGAATTTTAGTATTTTACATGGGGCGACTGTTTACCTGACCTCCACATCCCAGTTACTAGGTAATACGATACCCCTTTGTTCGTCAACCCCCATCTGTGGAAATTGTCTTTGCTCAGGTCGACTTGGGTTCGAAGTCTATGCTAAACATGTTACTTAATACTGCTGAATTCAGATTCAGAACCAACTTCTAGTTAAAGAGGTGTCAAAAATAAATATATAAGGTGTTAAAAAATTAACCTTACAAACTTTAAGAGGTGCTTTAGACCATAGAACTGAACAACTTTCACTATGGGACCAACACTGAAATCACGAAAAAAAATCAGCAGCCAAAATGTATGAAACAGCTGATTAAAGCACCTCTTAAAGTTTGTAAGGTTAATTTTTTAACACTTTGTATAATAAAATGTAGCTACTATATAGTTACGTTACGACATCATCACATAACAATTCGCCACCATTCGCCATCATTCTATCAATTTTATCCATCGATTGATCAAAGAGCACCAGAAAATATATGACTTTCCCACAGCCGAATTTTACGAGTTTTTTTATGCGAGAACATAAGTAATTACCAAACATAATCTATTTATCTTTCCCTTCTAATCTGAGAAGCCTGTGGGACATCCAAATTACGTAGATAGCTATAAATATATATCAACGTGTCATCAACTATAAATCCAAGTGTCGGCGCGTGATTGGAATACCATCAAAGGTCGTCATCATCAAGTCCACGTGTAACATAAAAATAAGTACCGACTACCAAGGTATTGCCAAGGTATTGCCGACTCATAATGCGAAGCATTAGAGAGGGCTTTATGATCAAAATTTTTTTTTGCCTGCAATGTGGTCTAAAGAATTGGTTAGTCAGTGTAATGCGTACCTACTCACTCTAGCCTACCTACGATAAGTACTACATACTTACCATTTCCTATAGGTTTCTACCGTAGGTAGCCCAGAGTGAGATACAAAGTGTAACAGATAGGTTAAAGTAGGTATAGGAATGGGGAACGAAAAGAGAAATCGAATATGACAAAGTCATCTTTGATATCGTGACAAAAACGCGCTATGTTCAATATTCAATTTAGAGCTGATTTTTCCATCGCCATATTACTTTTATTTAAGGAATAAAATTGACGTTTGACAGCTTTTGTATGAAATAACTGCCAAAATTTCAAAATTATTCCTCGAATAAAGTTATCAGATGATTGAAAAATCAGCCCTTAATGTATCTACTTATGTGGGCATTCAAGCAAACTTGGCCTTTATAATATGCACGTGTTTCTGTGACTAAATAAACATTATTTCTTTCTCTTTTTCTGTCTTCTATCTTTTTACTTTCCTCAGTGTAATTTAAGCTGATAGATTTACAGTTCCAAACTGTTAAAAGTTACACCCCAGTTAAAAGTGTGTAAAATTTAAGTTTTTATTGTTCACCAACTTCAAGCCCACTTAATCACAAATAATAGTGCAATTAGACAGAACCAATATAACTTCAATAACATGTTATCAAAGGTAATATAGTAAACAACTTTCTTGGCCGACCGTACATAAGTACTGGCAACAAAAAAACATAAGTGATGATTTGTAAGCGATAGGTCACCACCTATTATTACACCGTTAATAATACGTACATACTCGTACGTGTTATTTCTACCGGCTTCGCTCGTTGCAATTATTTTAATAGAACTACTGCAGTAACCTACTTATAAAGTTTATTTTTACGTTATGTGTCGGTCAGAACGTGTTGGTTAGTCTTACAGATGATACACTTCAAGACAATTTAAGCTAATAAATATGTTACAAAAATGACAAAATACGCTTTCATCAATAACTTGACTATGGTTAGCAATTATTTTTTTCAATTAATCATTGTTATTATTAATTGAAAAAAAAACCCTGATCGTTCGAGGATTACAGACGTGATTAGGCAGAGGTTCTATAACACACCCACATTTCGCCAGTTATGTTTAAATCCCTTGTAATAGTGGGCAAGCCTATTGCCATCAACCGGGCACAAATCCATAATCCAGGCAGCTACTGAGAAATTCCAGATGGAAAAACCCTTTGCCCGACCCAGGATAGAACATAATTCGCCTATAAGTTATAATATAACGTTCACACTACTGAGACACAGGCCTCCTCTCGGTCAGAGGGAGTGGGCCGTAACCCACCACGCGGGCCCAGTGCGGGTTGGTAGATGTCACATATCTTCAAATTTTTTGGTTCTAGGACACACTGGTTTCCTCACGATGTTTTCCTTCACCGTTTTGAGAGCAGTGGTGATGAAATTATTTACACAAAGTAAAGCGTCTGTCCGGATTCGAACCTACGACCTACCTGATTAATTATATCTAATCTAAAATATCTTTATAGGTTACTGAAGCTAACAGGCTCCTAAATTTTTTTAAATCCATAATCTGCACACCCTTACTAATTTCAAAACTTCACCTTAATATCCTCAGTGAAACATCCCGTCCCGCACAAAATGACAAACAAACTCCAAGTCCTTTGTAGCAGCCACTACAGTTATTGCTTGCGTCCATCAGCTGAAACTATAAGTGCTTGAAACATTAATAACTCGCAGCATGTAATTGCATTAGCTTCTAATCTGTAATTTATTGTGGATCCGGATGTACAGACCTGTTCGCCTTTAGGCAGTGTGCACATGATACTGTTAATCGCAATCGACGGCATCGACTGATCTTATTAATTTATTGGATCTCCGACACAGAGGTTATACAATTACTTGCAAGTTTACAAGAAGACAAGAAGAACATGAGCAGAGGTGGCCCAGTTTTAACGGCCGGTACTTACGAGTTGTAGATCGTAGGTTCGAACCCAAACAGGCGTTTTACTTTGTGAAAATTATTTCATCTCCACTGCTCTCAAAACGGTGAAGAAAAACATCGTGAGGAAACCGGCAAGCCCTAGAACCAAAAATTCAAGGACTTTTAATATCTACCAACCCGCACTGGGCCCGTGTGGTGGATTACGGCCCACTCTTCCAATTATAGGAGACCACATCATTATGAACATTTTAAAATAAATCAAAATATGAATAAATACAAAAAATCAATCAACTACTAATCTTCATATAAGTACAACAAATTTAATATAGGTGAATGTATAATACGTACGATAGCTCGATTACGAGCGATATCTACTGTCCACCTTTCGGTAGATATCGACAGTTGTGTTGAGAAAATAGCCAGTAGCATCCTTTAGCCTTTTTCACAAACTTCCTGCCTTGCAACTTTGTCTAGCCTTCGCTAGGCAGATAATGAGTCCCTACAAAGTGAAAACAGTTTCTTTTAATGAAGGAACATGTCAATGTCAAACTTGCTAATCGGAGTTTCTTTGTTAATTAAAAAGTGAAAACATCATCATCAGCCTATAGCAGTCCACTGCTGGACATAGGCCTCTCCTATTGCACGCCATTCAACTCGATTTTCTGCAACTCTCATCCAGCTGCTACCAGCCATCCTGCGAAGATCGTCGCTCCACCTAGCCTGAGGGCGTCCCACGTTACGTTTACCGATTCGCGGTCTCCACTCAAGAACACGTCTATCCCAGCGGTCATCGGTTTTACGGCTAATATGGCCGGCCCATTGCCACTTCAGCTTGCTTATTCTGTGAGCTATGTCGAAAACATGATGGAGTTGTTTGGAGTCTTCCAGCTTAACCGATGCAGCCAACCATACCAGTAAAAATGCTACATGGAGCGACTAACTTAAAGGAACTTCAGAAGTGCTATTTTAAAGAAAACTCACCGCAAAATCTTAGATGAAGTGTGTTTAAAGTGCCCCACTTTAAGCTCACTTCAGCAAAGTTTTCAAGGTGAGATTTTTACAGAATAGCAGCATCTCAGCTACTCATTCCTATGATTTATAGCTGCTACCTAATGCTACCATGACAAAGTCTTCATAGTTCAAGGATCCGGCATAGGAAGGACGTTAACAAAATGATGAAGCAAACAGGAGTGTAAATACACTATCAGTAGCAATGGGTTTCATTTTGACAATTCAACAACATTCATTTCGTTATTTACGAGTACGTTGTCGAGCAGACACATTTTTCGAACATATCTAGCAATGGATTAGCAATATGCTTCAAAATTATTCAAATTGAGAGTAATAGTGTGTTACACAATTACGGTGCAGAAGCTCCTCTCAAGAAACTCCGAAACATCGACGAAATCGCACAGTCGCAAATAACCGACGACGCAAGTATGTAACACGCCTTATCAAATACACGACTAGCTGTTGCTCGCGGCTTTGCCCGCTTCAATTAGTCCATGCACTTAATTTAGAGCCGTGCATCGATTTGTAATACATTTCCTTAATTATGCACGAAATAATTGCTTCATTCGCCGACATTAAGCTTAGTTTTCATGCAAATCTAAGGAACTAGAAGAAAAATGCCATATTGACTTTTACGGCAACCGCTTAGACCATAAACTTTGTGGTTTTAAAGCATTAATTAGATAGTTGATCGTTTACTTAGAAGAAATACACTGGTTTTACGATTAGAAGGTAATTGATTAGTTTAATGACTCAGCAATAATTTGTAGGTTAAGACAACAATTTATTTCCTGTAGAATAAATGTGTTTACGTGGCTTGGACATTAATTTGTGTTTATTTCTGTCTAATTGGCTGATAATTTGTATAAGAAGGTAAGAAATAAATAAACAAAAAAGGTTCTATTGAAATAAAATCTAAACGTATTAAGTATTTGACAAACAACACGCTTCTTTGATTTTATTGTATACAGGGTTATTTTAAATCGGCTAGCTAAACTCCGCAGATGCGGTACGGATATCTATCTAAAAATTATAAAATAAAAAATGTTTTTTTTTTTTGTGGGATCATTGACAAAAACTACCAAATCTGTTCCAAAGTTCAATCAAAATCGAACAAATCTACTACACACAAAAACCGTAATCAAAAACTTCGAAAACATTTCTATCTCTAATCCCAGATGGCTATAACTGTACTTAAATTGTATAACTCTACGGCATTAAACGGAGCCTCTAATAAACCCCAGCCAAGCATTACACGATAGCACTATGCTTAGCAGTGAGCGCTTCGATTGGAGGTAACAACTGGTCATCACCACACCTTCGTTGCGTAGCATCATGGTATAGGAAAATACAGAAGGTTCACCATGAAAAATAAAGACATTAGGTATGACGACTAACTTTTTTTTCTTCGTCTATCAGGTAGATTATTAAAAAGTATTGGGCACGTATTTTTTCTTTTTTCACATAATCAAAACGTTACAGAGATATATTGATTTGAAATGTCGCATGACGTCACGTGTTGGTACAATTTTTACCTACACGTGACGTCACGAGCCCCCACTCCCAAACTTTGACACGCTTTATCTTTGTAATATTTTGGTTGATTGACACATGTAATCTAACAGACGGACTAAATAGAATTTCGTTTACTTTACCCCGTCGTCATCCCTTTTAAAAGAGCAACGGTGGAGTTTCTTCCCTTTTCTTCTCCATACGAAACACCCTTTTGGAACGGGCGACTAGAATTAATTCTATTTATTTGGAAATTTTGACGTTCAAAAGTGCCTTTTATGTGCCTATTTAAAATAGATGATTTGACTCTGACCTAGGCTTATTACAGCGGGGTAATTGCGTATCACACTAAAAGTAGCAATAGCTTTCAAGTGCAGTTTACATGCGAAAACTAATACAATAATGTCGTCGTAGTTTTATTAAAAGAAAATTACAGATACAAACAAAAAAATCTGTGTAAAAAAGGGTTATACAAATATCAAAAAGACGACACGCCAAAACGGGCATCAATATTTTAGCATTTTTTTTTTCACTGCTCTTAAAACGTTAAAGGAAAACATTGTGAGGAAACCGGCATGTCCTAGAATATAAAAATTGAAGACATGTGACCTCTACCAACCCGCATTGCCCGCATGGTAGTTGTAGCCTACTCCTTCTCGAAGAGAGAAGGCCTGTGTCCCAGCAGTGGGGGCATTATAGATTGATTATGTCGATTGGAAATAGGAAGTTCTACAAAACGAGCACAAAGGCTACGAGGATAGGTACTAACAAAGTAAGCACCTCAACCGAAAACTAACAAAATACTTGTCTAATGCACTTTTAACAAAGTGTACCTTTTGTTCATAAGTTTTAGTGCGATTATACTATGCAGTAAGATGTTCTAGATAAACATGGGCGTAAACGCGGCCCGTTAATTTAAACATAACTGTGTGTAGAACAATACGAGTAACGTGGAAATATGTGAGATGAGTGATAGTGGGACTTTGTCGAGCCGGTCTATACGGCCGCGAGTGCAGTTTGTGGGTTAGTTAAAAACTGCCGAGTTTTTAGGAAATGTTCGGGTTGATGACTTGATAATACTCGTAGATGTGTTCCTCATCCGTAGAGATGGAAGAGAGGTAGACAGTTAGAATTCTCAATAGTCAAAAGGCACAGATATAGATAGACCTAACTAACGCAAGTATCGCGATCTGTATGAAAACCAAGCGTTCCATTTTTTTACTACCACGTACTATGACGTCACCAGCACTATTTAAGTATTTAGTTATGGGAAAATCAAATCGATTCAAAGACGCCGCCGCGTGCGGCACCCGTCTCGCCCCACGACTGGGGTCTACCGCCAGCGCTCACACTCACCCAGCCAGCAGTACTCAGGACTGAGCACGAAAGTGGTGGCTTACGATTTTTGTACGTAAGCTGGTGCCATTTTTGGCATGCGAAGTAGTTGCTCTTGCGTTATCTAGGTGTATCTATATCTGTGTCAAGAGCTAATGCTACTCACTACCTAAACTTAAACTTGAAAAGGTTATATAGGGTGTTGGGACATCGACGCACAACCTGAAACCATGGATTCATTACCTACATGATTCTGAACCGTCCAGCTTTGAAATTTTTCGACGATTATTAAAAAAAAAGAAGATGTTCCATACATTTTGACCACGGAGGTATTGCAATTCTCTATGAAACAGCTGGTTTTTTTTTAAATAATCGACCAACAATTCGTACGCTTTGTCACGTTTGTGTCAATGTCCCGGCTACCCTGTATAGATGTGCGACGTATTTATAAGTAGATATATAAACTCTGTTACACAAATACACAATTCTTTTACCTAGCTTCGTATCACACCAAAAGTCAACAAGTGAAATACCTAACTTTACTGCAAATGTGTTTCCCATGGAGTTACGTCCCATTGCGAATAATACACAGTTTATTAAACAAACACTCATTGAAAGGTCGCAGTGCCACTCCGCACTCGGCAGTGATTGCATTAAAACCATGATTTCCTTCACCACTCGACTAACAGATGACATTGACTCTAAATTCCTACGAAACCCCATTTATTCCAATTAGCAGCTGTTAATGCTGCTTGGTAAATACTCGGACATAGATCAAATACTTCCATTTAAATTATTATCTATACAATATACGTGGCCCTTTCTGTCGCTTGAATGAAAAGTGCATGTTTGTTCATTTTGTTAAGTTTAGACTTGACTTTCGTTTTGTCTTATTTTCTGTATATTTCTGGAAATTGTCGACTCGCCCACAAATAAATTAACTTGCGAGTCGTCTATAGACAAAAAAAAATACCTAGTTATTTAAAAGTGACGATTCGCCCGTTTCAGGCAAGTAAATTCGTGCGAATCGACCAATAAGCCTTCGTTTCGAGTATTTTGTTAATGGAAAAGTATAAATTAAGTACTTAAAAAGTGTTGATTAATTAAAACAAATGCTACGCCGACCCCAGATGATTTGGGAAAAAATACAGTAAACAACTAGGAAACGCGGCGCCGCCTGCTGAGTTACATTTTCTGGGATGAAAGGCCTATAATACATTTTATTCTTATGTTCTTTAACCTATCAGGCAACCTATATCAGCCAATATTCTCAAAATCAGCAAAAAAGTTAGCAAAAAAAACGGCCGATAGGTGTCGCGTCACACGCCTTCAATCACAATCTGCATCATTTTGAAGGATATGGCTAATCAATTGCTTTTAAGTTTGAATTTGTCTGCTTAACACTTTGCTTAAAACTTCTATTGTGTCTCGTTCAGTGTCCTTCAATGTGAATAACGCAATGAATGTTGTTGAACTGTCAAAATGAAAGCCAGTGCTACCGTTACTGTGTCACGCAATCACCCCGCCGTCCGCGCAGGTTGGAACGAAGTTCCATTCGCTTTTGCACACTTGGCGAATAAGTTTGCAGAGTAAACGTGCGTGGAACTTCGTTCCAAAAAAAGACAGAAACACTCACTTTCTCTCTCATAATCATCGAACCGTATCCCAATTCTTTCCTCGCACAAAACCGACCCAACCCTCCCAAACCCAGTGGGCAACCCTGACCACACCTTGCGATGTCTCACAGCTAGATACGCGAATATTTCAATGAATACATTACATGTACGGTCCTTATACGTGCATTATTCACTAACGGGCTGTAATAAAGGCTTATCTTCGATCTGCGTATACACATACACAATGGTCGGTGCGCGTTGCTTGACGGAAAAACTCGATGGCCACTTGTGCCGGCGATAATGGCGCAGTTATGGCCTTGTGGTGATAATAATGATGATTAATGAAGGAAGAGGCGGGGGTTAGGATTCATTTGATAGCGGAAAAGGTACATGGGATTTAGGTGCGTTCTCAGCAAGTGTGCCTAACGGAAACTAGGCAGATTTTCTAACGGGTAGGCGATAGAGTGCTAAACACACAAAAGAATAATGAGTAGGCAATTCCTATTTATCATGATAATAAATAGTAATTGCCTATTCATTATTTGCGCATAAAAACTTGAAAATAATTTAAAGTCTAAGGTACAGACGCCAGCACATCAAGCTACCCGAAACAGTCCGTGGAAATACGAAGCGATTGTCGCTTGGCCCTATTCTCTTCGTCTTCTCTTTGAAAGAGCCTTTTTTTATGAAGAAACCCTCGCATGATCCACCCAGTATAGGAAGGCAGACTCTCCGAAAAAAAAATTGTTGGAGGAAACGCAATCTGTTTTGTTGCGACTTGCGATTAATAAAGCAATGCTAACCTAGTCCTAAGATTAGTCGCTACTTCGCTAGTTCTCTCAAGATAGGCGTAGTAAACGTCTCCTTTGACTAATTGATGTCATTAATAAAGTGTGTAGCGATCTGTGCAAGTACACAATGGGCCATTGTGTGACGATGCTGGAATTCGATGGTCATTTGTGCCTGTAGCACGTAACGGGTTGATCGCAATTTTGCGATTAAACGAATGCCGAAGTAATAACCATAGGATGCTTAGTTTACTTTTAGATTCAGTAGAAGATATAAAAGTATAGAAAAATACATCAACATACATACAAGGAAGTTTTTTTTGTCATAAATGATGAAATTTCCTTTCCTGAGGACCGCAGTTGGTTTATTAAATTCAAACTTTTTCAATATCAGGCAGAACCCTTTTAGATATCTCAGTATCTGAATTCTGCTTCTAAATTGACGAGAATGAACAAAAATCCCAAGAATATGAGAAAATCGTGTCTATTATCGATCATTTTCCAGAACAGAGCTTCATGGTCAAGTAGGTAACACTATGGTCGAAATTGATAAACGTTACTTAGCACGTAGGTTGACAGTTGTGTGATAGTGACAGGAATTATGCACAGTCAAGGTAACGTAACATGAACGTAACACGTCAACGGCAACGGCTCGGTTCGGCTTTGAAACGTTCATCAATCTCGCCTAAAGTTCTTACTTGAAAGAAAAATAACCATCTCTAGCTTTATCAATTCGTGACAAAAACAAACCTCTCATTGCCATCATAGTCGAAGTCGTGCCTAGAGGCCAATTCCCGTATTGAAAAATGTTCACTATCTACGCAACCTCATCTCAGCGACAATCAATATCAAAAACTTGTCAAAAATATCGGGAAATTCAAAGTATTTTTGAAAGATTGAGACTGAGATCAGACTGTGAACGTATCTGCCTGTCGGGGGAGCGGTGAATGCTTATGCGAATCCCGCACCCCCGGCCATAGGTAGAGGTGGAACACCGCGGTGGTTTTAGCCGGTAAGAGTCCGGCATGCCCCTCTGTCCCCCCCACGACGGACGGAGGAAGTCCATGAGGATTTCCACCGCGCAACAAAAAAAAAAAAAAAAAAAAAAGACTGTGAACGTATCTAAAATTACGAGAATTGCCCCTCTGATGTCCTTGTTTACACTTGTAGTTTGACAGTTATGTGACAGTGACAGGAATAATGCACAACCAAAGCATGTTCTTCGTAACGTTTATAAATCAGAGCCCAATTTTTCCAAAAAAAAAAACATATCCTGCCTCACCTATTAGTAACACAAACAAAACCCTCATTACCATTGCTGCCCACCTGTACCTACTCATTACACTATCAGCCAATCAGAGCCTATCAGGCTACCGACACACGTCGAAGGTTCGTGCCCTGATGTCATCACCACGCGTGACTTCCTGGCGCATGGAAATGGACGCGACCTAGTGGGTGGATCTGATAGGCCGAGATAGATGTACCTATCTACTGTTAGAGCTTGGTAAAGTTAGACTTGTTAAGATTATCTGTGGTGGACTTTAATTTAAATGTAATAAGCTAATTTGGGTAGGTACAGCAGTATGAGTTAGATACATTGACAGACCAAGAGAAATGATTCACCTATTTATTGGATTATTACTAGGTGCGGTCGAACAAGCTATTTGGTATAAAGGCAAAAATATTCATCTTTCCACTACACTGCCAATATTTAGTTTTATTTTGTGCGTTATAACTTTTTCAGCTTATGGCATCCTTAATTAAATAGAGTGGTATAAAAGAATTAACTAACTCAGCACACCATTGTTTAAGTAGTTGCAAGTTAGCTGCCAGTATACCAAATAGCTTGTTCGACCGTACTATTTATTTATTGAGCAGTGGTGGTCCAATGGAAACGGCCGCGAATTACGAGTTGTAGATCGTAACTTCGAACTCAGACAGGCACTTTAATTTGTGTCACTTTAATTTCATCACCACTGCTCTCGAAACGGTGAAGGAAATCATTGTGAGGATACTGGCATGTCCTAGAACCAAGAATTTGAAGACATGTGACATCCACCAACCTGCACTGGGCCTGCGTCGTGGATTACGGCCCACTTCCTCTCACAGAAAGAAGGCTTGTGGCCCAGCAGTGGGTACTATTTTATATTTATTAGAATCTATGCGTGTGATTAAATAGGAGATCTAAAGGAATGGAGTCATTGGCATGAACTTGCAGATGGAACATATACCAAATTTTTGTCAAAGATGCTATAGCAACACTGACTTGCACTGACTTCGCCACATTTTTTGTGTATCAATAACGTCTTATATTTTCTTTAATTCATGTATTGTTTTATCTTTTTATTGGGATTTTGTTTGTTATGCTAAGTTGCTAATTCTTTCGTGTGCCCTAAATAAATTATTTATGTCTATGTTATACTAGTTTTAGAATCGAAAACAAGGATGCACAGTACCTAAATGAAAATACTTACAATTCGGAATTTCAAAATGAACGATCACAATTCGCTCATTTTCGTTTTTCTCGCCCAACGAGGGGATCGCCATTACACTTAACAAACAAACACGCTACCTACATCGACTAAATTTTTAAACAAGTCCAACACTTCAGTCAGCTATCAAACGTAACTACATTAGCTTCGGAGCATAATTACAGCAATGGCGCTACAAACACTGCTAATTGAACATTGAAAAAACAAGAGTGGCAGTCGCGATCAACCCTCAAACGCCGCCACACCGGCAGGTTGGTCCGTCAGACCTTCGTCAAGTGAACAATTATATCGGTCGAACGTACCCAACACTGCGACCTTAAAAAGTTAAAATACTCCAATAATTGTCACCGATGGAACAATTTATATGACATAGCGAAATGTAAGGGTCATACATATTTTATAGGTGTTAACGCTTAGGCGACAAAGGGTTAATTGTAGGACGTCAACGGTTTTCCAACCTGTCAGTGTCGAGTGCATTGTCATCGGGTTGTGATCGATCAAAAAACCCTGGTGATTCAACGGATTCTACCTATGACGGAACCGGATTCTACCTATGACGGAGCCATTTATTGGCAATCAGCTCGAAAATCGATGACTGATCTGAATTGGGTTACGGAGAACAGGTCAAATCGGAATTGGTCCAGTTTATATAGTGACATCATTTTACTTTAAGGACCTAACCACAACTGGCTAAATGTGGGTGATAGGTAGTAAGTTTAATAAAATAAGTTTTTTTTTACTAACAATGTCTAACATGTTTTATTCTGAAATAAAATTATTAATAATAATAGGGGCTATACCTCTGCCTTACCTTTCTGGGAATACAGTCGTGATGTTATGTTATGTGATAATTTAACTTTCTAGGCTGAGATGATTAAAATTTATTTTGATTATAGGTACCTATTCATATTTTCAAGTCGACTTATGAGCCTTTCTGCGTGATGAGCTTGGTTCCGTTTGAATTTGGAACTAGTCGGATAAACCCGTGAGAAAAACCGTTTACATTAAAGAGGGATACGTCATCAGCATAACCCTATATCAGTCCCTGTATCAGTGATATAGGGCTTTACACAGGCATCTTCATTATTACACCATTCAACACGATTCTCGGCAACTCTCATCCAGCTGCTACCAGCCACCATACTAAAATCGTGGCTCCACCTACCCTAAGCCTAGCCTGATAGATTACAAAAAGAAATCAAATCGGTTTTCATATAACCAGAGTCATCCAGAGTAGCTTAGGAGTTATAAGGGAACAGATGAAGACACATACATACTTACATAGCCGGTTAAAATCATAACCCTTTTTTGGTTTTGCCGTAGATTCTTTGGTCAACTGGACAGCTTGAGCAGCACCTCACAGTTTTCAAGGTACTAGAGTTAAATTTAACTTTTCTAGGTTTAAGCAAAACGCATAGAACTAACAGTTACGAAATTCTGTATTTGACAAGTATCTGCGTGGAGTCGACGACGATTTTATGTCTCACTATAACTCAGAGATACAATCCATGCAGTAAAATGTTTTGTCCGTAATTCAAAACAACGATGTAATTCATTACCACGCCATCACTATTGTAAAATATACGTTTCTAAGCTTTGCTTACGTGTGAATATTATCTTAGCTTTGTAGATTAAGCACCATGTGTCATTGTCCAAGTAGATACTAAGCTATTTCTGTACTAAGTTTCATCATATTAGTAGTTGTAGTTTAGACTTCGAAGCGTACCTACCTAACAAGCTGGCGGAGGCCTTTTTTAGTCTGTGGAAAAATTATCATGGATATCCTCCATCTATTTTAGTGGGGAGTATGTAGAGTGATACCGGAGTCCTACTGCCTAGGGTAGGCCCTATGGTTCCTCTTGCTATCATAGGTCGGGGGCCCAAGAGCATTCCGTAGTTTTTGTTCTACCATTTTACCTTTATCCATCACTACCTGATCTGGTTCCCTCCGCTACCCGCCCCTTTCTTAAAAAACAAAAAATAAAGTAAGCTACAATTAGTGAGCATATTCCATACTTTTTTTAAAACAAAACAAATATCTCCCTTCCATGACCTGATTAGCCCCCTCGCCCCTCGAGGCCTCGACCCGCGCCCGCGCCGTCATCCATTGGTTTAATTGGTATTTCCCCGTTAGGTATGCACCTAATTTACTATAATAAACTCTAGTCATTACGTTTTCGCCGCCATTACACAATATCACCTATTATTATTTACAGCTAACGTTCAGCAGATATTATTACAGGTACTTTGACCTAGTAAGTATTTAAAGCTCCATATTTAAGGTAACAGTTAGCTAACAAACACAAAAACAAAAATTGGGAACCCTTTTTTTGTAACATGAAATAACTTTAGGCATACCTAAAAAGATTGCTTGATTTAAGTACTTGTTGAAAGTTAAGGGCGAAGACTGAAACAAGCTAAAAGATTACTAAGCTACTATGAAGTGCAATAAACACCAAATCAGACGGGCAGTAAAACGTTTTATTGTCATTTTGAAGTGACATTTAGATAAAGATAAACAATAATGATTTGACGACGCGTGTAATGTCAACAGGTAATATTTGTCGGACTTCACTGTTAGTCTGTTAACAGTAATGAAAACTTAAATCCACGACATCTTAAAGTAAAAGTACATTACTGCTCCCTCTATCTTCAATCGCTAAAGTCCCAAAGTTAGCTTGCAACAATAGCATCCAGTCGTGCAGTAAACAAATTGATAGATCCGAACCGATTGAAATATCGTGTTCCATAACCTTTGAACAAATATGGTCAAAAAGCCATACAACATACAATGCATCGATCACTAAACCCGTAGATAATATTCATTTTACAGTCGTTCTGTCAATGTTCAACCTTTTGAACGACGGAGTCATGTCTTTACGACAAAACGTAATCACGACACCAGCTCCGCTTTATACGTCAAAAATATCACGACATAGGTTTTGTACCGAGAAATTCTGCCCTCGATCATTGTTACTAGGTTGTACAGCTATTATAAGCTGATGATCGATTGTAGGACGCACACGCTGACACGCCCGACGTTTCCCAACAGCGCATTCTCGAAGGGCTCAAAATCACAAGTCGTAAAGGTCACGCCCACCAGTCGTAACCTTTCTATTTGATCTGTCTATCGACTCGGAACTTGGACCGCAAACAAATGATACCAACTCTAACGCTCAACACACTATTCTCGACTTTGTGCATTAGAAACTTTGATGTAAGTACAAGAAAAACTAAGTTTGTTCACGTTGAGAAGTTAATGTCCGTGACGCGAGCAGGCCCGTTCATTAAACTGACAAACGAACAAACATACAGACACGCAACAAACGCTACGTGTGTGTGTTTGTAGCACAGTTTTATACTGTTAGCTTTAGAAAGCTCTATTGTCTGGTCGAAAGGAAAATGCAAACTTCATAAGTTTTGAGCAAATAATAAAATGCAGCAAAGAAGTGACGCCGTAAGAGTGGAGGGCGATTGCATCAGCCACTTAGAGGCAACGACCGAGGTGAGAATGCATAAGATCACACTAAATGGAGAGGATGGATTAACGAGTAGTAATTTGGGAACCGGTCGCTGGTCACCGCTGCACGTGTTACCGCGACAATGTCCAAAGGAGGTGATTATCGCGTTCCGTGTGCGAAAAGGAAGTGTGAGGAATCCGTTATTGAGTGAACGGTACGCGAAGAATTTCCGCTAAATAAATTACAATAAGTACAGACGCCGGCACATAAACCTACTACAATCTGTCAAATTTCTTTAATAAATTTTCAACTTTATCGCTAAAGCATAAGGTTCAAAATGGATTGGGAAAATTTGACAGTTTGGTGTAGGTTGATGTGCTGGCGTCTGTATCTACTACTGATTACTTGAGAAGCTTCGATTTGTGCACGTGACGGTCGCCGTGCGATGCGTCCGTCGCAATTACGGGAAAATCTACTGCTACCGGCCTAATGGATCTAAACTAACTTCTTTTTCTTGAGAAAATTGTCGGATAAGTATGTCGATTAAAGACGTGCCCGAACATGGACGGATGAACTGGCTCCACCGACACGTGAGAACACAGAATCTCCTTGCATTCCATTAGATACGTATTTTTAAATTTCACACTAGTTTTCTCGTGGATTGCATTCCCGTTTGAGCAATAAAAGCACTTTCTTTAGCCATAGAATCCAATTAGTGAAAACGGGTATTCAAGTAATGTAACATGATGACCGTGTGAATATCATTTAAGTATGTAAATGAAAACTACGGTGAAGTCTCACGAGGTTTGCAGAAAAGGTGACATCGCCGTGCATATACTCATTATTATCATAATCTGTAGTACCTATATAGCTATTCCTCCTCAAAAAGGTCATAAAGTTTCAAAGCTACTAATCTGCATTGTGAAACCGTTCTACCTACGACAAAATCATAAACAACAAAGGCCAACAAAGATCAAAATAAAAACGACCTCAACAAAACACAATCGAAGTCAATCACCACAATCAATCTTCACAACGATTTCATAACTGACAATCGAACTACCCGCAAGCCTAGCAGTACGACTCTCGATCGGCAACCGGCGCAAGCGCAACTAATCTTCCTAGTGTAGGAGCCAGTCAGAAAGCGACAAATAACTGTGCCAACGGCTATCTGTTCTTAATCGCAGGCGGTAAGGAAGCTGTTCAGGCCATTTAGAATAGTCTGGAGCATTTAGTTCACTTCATAGCATGCTCGATTTGTGGCACTTCTGGACAATTTAGATCGTAATTCTCATAGAACCCGCCTGTACTTTTGAACATCAAAGCGCAGAAAATGTGACTTTTCAATGACAGCATCTTCTACTGGCAGTGTTTACTCACTCAGCTTTCATGGAATAAATCTATCACCATCAAACGTAAACTTCCACTGTCCAACCTCAGGTAGATCGACAGACAAGACCTTGACAACTGACAAGACGTAGGATTACTGTCGAAACTACAGGTCAGACAGGCAGCTGGACACCGTCCGTGAGATTTGTCATACTGCTCATTAGATTAGCTTTTCACTTTACTATACCAAAATCGTCATAACCACATTCACCAAAAAGGTTGTCATCAAAATCTTCCTCACGATCATCACATCTAAAAACAAAACAGCATCGCTCATCGCTTTTTCCAGACCATGGAGCATACGCGTCTAGCCGTCAGTTCCACGACAAATAGCCTCGCTGCCGGCTATCAGTATTTAATCGCAGCCTGTAAGGAAGCTGTCGGAGCCATTTAGAAACGTTTTCCGATGATTGCGAAAGCGACTAGCTAATTATTCCGCAGAGCCGTGATGGATGGCCCGCGTCGAGGATTCGCTTATGCAAATACATGTTGCATTAGATTGATGTATGCGTTTGTGTGCTGCAGGCTTTATTTATTGGTTAAAGCTTTTAATGGAAGATTTATTAGCAATTTGTCATATTGTGATATGAATCTAATAGCTACTGTGTGCTGTTCTGAAGCCTGGGGAAGCAGTAACTTATTGTGTAATCAAATTAAATACGTCTATGGTTAATTGGGGCCAAGTTTTGAACTTTCGAATGAATATAGCTAAAGTTAGTGGGTAGTTATAATTGTTTACAAAAGTTATAGACTCATCGTTAACAGAAAAGATAATTACAAATTATGAATAACCTATTTCGAAGTTCGTTTATCGAAAATATATAAAAGTGGCAGTCATCATTGCACCCTTCGCTCGATGGCCGAGTTGAAATATCTGTGGTGCCTGTTATTTTTCCAGCATGGAAAGCACCTTTAACCTCCGAAATGAAATTAAATGAAATGTTTATTCATGTGAGTACATTTTATAAGACACTTTGACACGTCAATATTTTTAAAACTGGATGGCAGCGACACTTCATTGCTAACTGATCCATGAAAACAAATACCGAAATAAACTCAGAGGTCATCATCTCTTTTTAAAGTCCAAAAAGTATATTATTGGGATTTCATGTGAGTCTAACAATGCAGGGCCATGTCTGGAGGAGTATTTTGAAGAAAGAGCCATTGCAGCTTTAAGTTGACCTGTCCCAATAGACGGCATGCATGCATCAGTCTGCGTATAGCTGAACCCCATTTTAGTGAGCTCAAAGACCCGTCACACGACATTTGCGTAGGCCATATACAAAATACTAAAAACAATGGCCTACGGTAAAATATAGCAGATAAGAGATACTTATTTATTTAATACTTTAAGCACATAAATGTACAGAGGCGGACTTAATGCCATAGGCATTTACTACTACATACATACATACTTGCTTCTCCTCTCGCACCCTTCGATAATTACAAAATTATTTACTACTTTATTAACTTAAAACATGACAGCACTATGTTAATAAACAGGTTTTGTTCATCGCGTACAATCGCTAACGTAACCTATTTTGAGAGATAAATAGCTGATGCAATCTACCAATCAATATGCCAATTATCGTAAAGATCGAATTAGTTGCAGCTTTAGGCTGTTAAATACCAGTACCTTATTGATATACCTATAATAGAAGACCATCATCAGTCACTCGTGTTTATGGTTGGTTAAAGTTTTTTTGCAAAAGCACAAGACAGTTAAGTTGTAGATACATCGTTATATGTATGTTGATAAAGACATTGCACGGAACATATTGGGTAACTCTTCTAGGACCTCAGATGATGCTCAAGAAATACGGCACTCATCGTATATCTACGAAGTAGCCTTATTTTCTAATCCTTTTTATTAGAAGATTTGCAAGGCAATTCACACAGAATTTTCGAATGCAGCATAAAATCCTATTTTAGCTAATGAAAATTTAACAAGGCTCATCCAAATGATTCACAGACGCAGAAATTGCCGACATTGAATGAAACTTCACTTTGATTCAAAGACGCAGAAATTGCCGACATTGAATGAAACAATTTTAAGTTTTCTTACCTAAACGAATCAATTTGTTTGCTACATCCAACATAATCCAAATTCAAAGGCTTAAGTGAACCATGTAATAATAATTACCATAAGTATAAATACTTCATAAACTCATACATAAAGAACTAATGATATTGTCCTCTACAACACAGGTAACCACTTCGACGATCGACGTAAGCGTGATAATGTTATTGATACTATCACGAAATATTACTATTGCGATCATTGACATGACTAATGCGATAGTTCTCAGCTTACTCGCAGCTTGAAACTGATAAGGGAATACCTGGATATTCAGACATCCATCATTTGTTTTAACGGAGTTGTGCCTCCTTGGGTTAGATTGGATCTGGATGGCGCATAGCCACTGCCCATCAGGCAGGCATTAACTGCTTTTTGTGGTTTCCTGAATTCGATTTCTAGAATTGATGTTTCCCTCAAAAAGTTGGCTACGATTCGGTTCCATCGTTCGCGACTTACGAGTTATAGGTAGTAGGTTCGAACCCAGACAGGCGCTTTACTTTGTGGAAATTATTTCATCACCACTGCTCTCAAAACGGTGAAGGAAAACATCGTGAGGAAACCAGCATGTCTTTGTACCAAAAATTAGAAGACATCTACCAACCCGCACAGGGCCTGCTTGGTGGATCACGGCCCACTCCCTCTCACCGAGGGGAGGCCTGTGTCCCAGCAGTGGGAACATTATAGGCTGATTAAGCGGTTCCATCGCGTGTCGTGATTATTTAAGAGCCCTCTTACATTTCGGTACAGAGCGAGCATCTTTTTTTTTATAAATGGCATCTCGCAGTTCAACCTATGAGGTTGTCGTCTGCTTAACCGGGCTTGCCTGTGGATGCCTCAATAAATTAAGGCCGCATCGCCGGCGCAGTGAAATATACATATAGTACTTTTATTTTATTTATTAAAAAATCAAAGTATCGATATTTTTTTTATTGATATTGTTTAAGCAATTATTGGAGTAACTATTTTGGTATAAATACTACGTGAAAATCATGTAGGTTTTCGGAGATATTCAGACTTGTTTCCAGCAGAAAACTGAATTAGGTCCAGTCCTATTTTCTTTATTTATAAGGCATAGAACGAAAATGTATTCTATTATTATAAAAGTACAATTATGAAAATTGTTTTGATGGATTATATTCAACAGTATCTGCAAATTAGACCCCTCTAATCAGCTCTCCATGATTTTTTGCCTAAACAATTAAACATGCATCAGGAGAACGATTATTGCTAAATAAATAGATAAATAATAAACGCAATCGCGTTATTATTATTTTAGAAGAGAAAACGAATTATCTTTACCAATTAATGTTTATTTACAAACGAATAGTATTCAATTTTAACGAGGGAATCATGCATCTACGCGCATTTTTGTAATACTCCTCTTAAGGGTTATGTCAAAACGGTAGGCAGGAGCATCCTTAACAATGAATGTCGTAGAAGCTAGTTCCGAAATTAAGGTAAAATGGGCAACATAATATATTATCACGATCAAGACAAGACGAGAGACACGCACAACCAGTAATCATCCATTCGTTTTGATGTGTCCTGAGGGTGTAGTAGGTAAAGGATTTATTTTAAATGCCCATGAGAGTGCCAGACGTCAATACACTTATGCTTAATTATGATTAAAGTAATTAATTAAGTCCGACATCAAAATAAAACTTACATTATTCAGTACACATTAAAACAAGTTCATTTTACAAGCAGTGTGAGCAGTGGTTGGTGGCAGTTATTTTAGTTCAATCTCATATTTTCATGCCATTTTGATTTTATAAAAACAAAACCTATAACCATGCTGCGACCTGAACAAATCTCGTTTTAAAAATATTAAAATCCATCCAGTACTTCGGGTGTAAAAATAACAAGAATCGGTCACCCGAAGTTGTCCCCAAGCGCGATAGATGGCGTTAGTGGAAAAATTAAAACTCGCTATGGTTTCGTTACCGCGAGGAATACATATTCAGACTCTTGCAAATACACAGTGAGGGTTATATAGGCTACACCTGATTCCTGACCAGAATGGTCCATACATTTTTCTTGAACGAGCGCTGACTGGCAAAATGACTGGTCAGCGCTTACATAAACAATCCTATTTATAAAAATCCAGCTAATCACTGATTAGCCACTGTGTAGTTTACTAATTAGTAAGCATCAACGATTAACTTTTCAATATTTATAAACTAAACGGTAATATCACACATTGCACTCTCTCACTTAGTCTCTATCACTCTCAGATGAGCTTCCTCGCGAACTCATTATCTTCAAACCTCCTGAGCACCTACTGAGCCTCCTCCTGATTGAGCTTTCCCTATAAATCCTTTCGTCATGTGTACTTCGAATAAAGAACATGTAATAGTTTTTCACTCTCGTAGCGGGTTCAAAGGACCTTTGTATGTCTTCCTCCGTCACTTCCGGGCGGCGTTCAACATTATTATAATTCTTCTACGTCGTTCGGACCTGAAATCCCATAATGTCGTGGTTTTGATAACTTTGTTCTTAAAAGTCTGTTTTTTAGTCGATTATCTATTTCGCTTCGCGACCTGCTAACTAGAGTTTATAAATAAAGTTAATCATTGATTAAGAGCTTACTATTTTTTTTTTTGTTATAGGAATCTAAGCTAAACAGTGGCTTATCAGTGATTGGCGAGATTTTTATAAATAAGGCTTAGCGACATTTTAGCGTTTATAAATAAGAATTTTGCTAATATTATCTTATCTAGAGATTATCTTATCTTGTTTTGCTAAGCTTATCAATTGATTACCTATTTATTTCTTCCGACTACTACTTCTAGAAATAGGTCATCTTGTTGTTGTTTCCATCCTTTTTAAAGTTCTCTATTTACGCAGTCGGGTTTTGTATTTCTTTATTTTACACTTATTAGTTATTATTAATTTGTATATTATTAAGTAGGTAACGGTCGTTAAAATTATCTTTCAAAGCAGTAATATTCTGTATGTCACTCGACTTATATAAGAGCGTTGTCACAGCTTTATTATAAGTGAAAATGGTTGCTAACCAACTTGAAATTGTTATAGATCCTAAATGGTCATTCAAAATGAAAAATTATTAGAGAAATATAAAGATAGAAAACCAAGCCTTAAGTATTCAAGGATACCCCACTTAACATAGTTCGTTGACTTTAATTTTTTTCTTCTTCACATTATGGTCGGTTGTCTTGGTTGTCGCCATATTGAATTTTGATTACTGTCATGTCTTTAATAACACACAAGATTAAGACAAATCGATTGACGTTAGAATCATCAATTTCGGCCCACGCGTTTGGTCTCTAGAGCGCCACAAATGAACAAATACATAATATTGCCCTCCTTAGCGTCGCGCAGTCGGGTAACTGCACACCTCAAACAGCAATGATATTTAAATCTACTTTTGCGAATGTTTTTCAATTTCTTCGTCTTCCGTTCCAAACCTTATCATTATACCCCACACATATTCATTTTATGTAAAAACAACACTTTTCAATAGAAATCAATTTACTTATTCCCATGGAGTATCCATAACGTATTATTATAACCTTTTTGTTTTATACAGCTTTCAACAGTGCTACATTTTTCAATCGTTTTCATCGCAGACGCAACCACATATTACTTATGTAATTACTTGTTTCCAGTTATTTGCACTAAAAATAATATTACGGACCTAGATTCGTTTGGCAGGAGGCGGCCTGGGTGGTAATTCTGCCGATATATCAGCGTAATTCTAAGACCTAACCATAAAACTTTTCAATTTGTTTTTAGATTGATAATATTTACACCGAAAGTGCTAAAAATAGCGGGGTAATTGCGTATCACACTAACAGTAGCAATAGATTTCATTATGACAGTTCAATATAAAGTTTTGAACATATAAATAAATAATATTTTATTCAGAATTAAAATTGGTGAAATCTTAACAAATAATTTACAAAGGCATATGAGGCAATGGATTAGCAATATCCTTCAAAATGGTTCAGATTGTAATTCAAAGTGCGAAAACACAATTAGGAGTGCAGGACACATCATGCTTACATTAGATTGGTACAAACAGCAGTCGTAACGCTGAAAGCCTTCCAAGTTCATTCAAACTTCGTTCGAAAAATATATCTCGCACTCATAAGAAAGATAGCATCTAATGGACATAAATTCGATTTTATTTATTCACTAGATTCCGCCCGCGACTCCACCCGCGTAGTATATAAAAAAAGCCTATGTCTCTTTCCAGGGTTCAAAGTATCCCCATACCAAATTTCATCAAAATCGGTCCAGTCGTTTTGGAGATTAGCCGGAACAAACAGACATTTTTATAAATTGTTTTTTGTTATAAGTACCGTATATACTTTCATATGCAATTTAGTAATAAGCTGTTATTTTGACATTAGAAACAGACACTTAAATTGTATTTATTTGTCTATTAACACGCTTTTATTAGCTTCACTTGTAACACTAACAACGTAATAAAATCTTACAAGTCAATTTTAACCTACTTCTAGTTGTCGTATCGAATTGAAACTTTGCACATATATATAGTTTGGTAGACAAAGCTATAATTTGGTATCTTCGAGCTGATCTGATGATAGAGCCAGGAGGTGGATAGTGGAACTCATCAGTGACTACAGTAACCCCCTCGAGTTTGGGCTTATATGATTTGTGTATAAATTCCTCGGATATTTTGTTAAGAAGTTCTTGCTCTACGTACCCATGGTCGTATGTGCAGGTTTATCCATATATTACATAGTGGCTTAAACAAATTATCTTCAAAATACATCAATATACAAACAGTGCCATTTCCAGTACCACAAACATCTTCAAAGCAAGCAAAACTCGTCGCCGTTAAAATCTCGACAGATATAATATGTTCATCTGTAGTGACAAGTTATTCATTTGCTTACGTCCTATAATTTAAGAGGGACGTATTCCTAGTCCCAAGTCTTACGTATAAAACATGGTCATTTGCGAAGTCTCGAGGGGACACTGAGCGATCTGCGGGCTAGTTATCACTTATTTTAATTTATGTTTGGACGTCCAGAGGTATATCTTTACTTACATCCGTGTCTAAGTAGTACTGTTGGTATCTACATAGAGTAGCTTCTTTTAAGAAAGATTACAAATATTTATACCCTACTAGCTTCTGTCCGCGGCTTCGACCGCGTGGATGTCGGAAATTATTCTACAGGAACGTGCTACAGAGACAAAAAGTAGCCTATGTCCTTCCCCAGGATGCATTGTTCTCCGGACGTCATTTAAAACTAAACTCAGTAGAATGTCCTAGTTAAAAATAAGTTAAACCTTGCGAATATTCCTAAGAAGAAGGGATAAGTTAGCTGTAATAATAATATATTTATTCCTTACCCCTATGTTAGTATTCCTATACCTACCTACCGGCAAAACCGTAGAATTACATGATGGTAGAAAAGATAAATTAGCTGTAATAATAATATATTTATTCCTTACCCCTATGTTAGTATTCCTATACCTACCTACCGGCAAAACCGTAGAATTACATGATGGTAGAAAAGATAAGTTAGCTGTAATAATAATATATTTATTCCTTACCCCTATGTTAGTATTTATCTAGCCAACGAAGTAGAGAAAGATAGGGATAAAATAATACATATTCATGTTGAAATTACACAATAAAGTAAAGTGTTAAGTGAGCAACATACTAAATCATTCTCATCAAGCGTTCGCGGCAAAAGTAAATACAGCTAGATTGCTTATACTACAGCCGTTACTCGCAGCTGATTCTGACTTTAAACTACTTCAGACCATAAACGGTTATCTTTCAAAATCTCCTTTGGTAAAATACCTGGTTAATGAAAGCGCATAGCTACGTCTTTTCAACACCATTCTGATGTTTTTACGGTACACCTTTCAAGAGATTTTGCCATTTTATTTTTGGTCTCTATTTAGCTGGTAAATTGTTTTATTTTTATTGCCTTTTACGATAAACATAAAAGCTAATATGTACATAACTTGTTTTTTTTTGTTTATTTCTTTCGCGCTATCTTTAATCTTAGACAGGGGCAGTTAGATAAATGCTGTCACTAAGATTCCAATCATCATTAGCCCATTAACAGTCTACTGCTGGACATAGACTTATTCAATCTCACGCCATTGCAACTCGATCCTCGGCTATTCTCAACCAGCTGTTACTCCCCACCATACGAAGATCGTCGCTCCACATAGCCTGACACCTTACCCTCCATTTGCCGATACACAGGTCCCACCACTATTATTGTCTCTGCTCGACACAGTCGTATTTATGGCCCGAATGTTTGCATCGCTCGATACTCAAACTATTTTTGGGGACACAAAAATAGAATCCTCGACAATAAAACCAGTAAAATATTAGAAATAGAATAATTTATGGGCTGTGAAAATGGACGCCTGTAAATAAGTCGTAAGAAGTCACTGTAAATTAGTCACAGCGAGCTCTTATAAAAGGTATTTTATGTCCCTTTTATTTTATCTTGACAAGATGCTGAATTTTGAAAATAACTCCAGGCTTCAGGCATTGTTTGTATCACATGGATTCCCTCGGGAAAAAACGATGTAGGTACTGTGGGAACTCTAGATGAGAGCCCCTTTATTTAATTAAACAGCGATAGGATTTCACTGGCATATATTCATAAAAAGACTACCATATTATTTCTAGCACTGATTCTACTAAAAAGAAATACTCAATAAAAATATTTGACACCAGAAAGTGAATACCCAAGTGGGTAGAGAGATATGCAAAACCTTGAAGAGAGAGACAGTCTTCAATTTATTACTGCCTATATAAAAACTAAACTTGAAATAAAGGACGTTGGTAAGGCAAAGTTGAACACATAAAATCATGTTATGTTTCTTATTCTTCACTTTACCAAAATGTGGCCAGAGTCTGCATTCAATGAAACTGTTCTGCGCGCCATCAATATCTGTGATCAACTATTACAACAAGTTATGCAGATCAAAATTTCTAAGCTCACACATACCTAATCATGGGTACGGGAAACCTGACATCCTTAATAGCATCTTCATGAGGTCATACAAGCCCACAACATATCCTTACCCAGTCACAGACCAGTAGTTTCTCTCTATCATACTATTTTAATGTTATCACTTCATAGTAAAGCTCACGTTCCGGAACACTGCAATAAATATCCAGCTGACCTTTCAGCCAAGGTATTTATAGCACAACTCTAATCGCATTGAAATATTGATATTGGACAGTAAATTTCATGCTAATGAGGCTGGCAACACCGTCTAGAGGTGCGACCAGCAACTAGTGGGTAGGTATTAACAAGATGGCCCGTTTAGAATAATAGCACAGATAATATTTATTGGAGCATAGAGAATGAATGAGTGGTTCGACGGACTGTTACGTTTAATCTATGCATTCGATCAACGATTACTGAATAATTGACGATTTTGAGCTTGGAATAGCGGTACAGCTTAGCTATGGTAGTTATGTTGCTACTACCACTGCACAGTTACGGGCAGTAGATATTCATATACATTAGACAGAAGATGTTACACAGACTGGCTAATAATGTAGGCTAGCAGAACAATACCTACTGCCGCATACATACAGAATGAAATTGAAAACTTGCGACAAATCGAAATAGGGGGTGAAGTTACATAATCATTATAAATAGTCATTTCCCAAATCAAAATTCTTGAAAAAAATCGTTTAATTATCGCCTTAGATAGTGCAAACTAAGTTATTGCCTTCAAGTAGACACGAATTGTCGTCGTTACAAATTTCTTTTTTTTTCAAAATTATGAAAATGAATAACAAAATTAAAGTTAGTATCAATTTTAGCGCACGCCCGATAATCAATCCATTCATCGCTGAGTTCAGCGGTATTTACCTAATTTTGACCGTTCCTAAGAAAAAAAGGGCGCGCGACAACATTGCCAAATCACTCGCCTACGGGCACGTTGTGCATCCCTTTTCTTAATGACGTGCTCCAAATTTACTTTATAACACGTTGAATTAGATATTTTAATTTGTCGCACCTATTCAATTTCAGCCTGTATAAATCCGATTCAAAATCAAAAGTAATTTATTCATATTTCATATTCATATGCAACGCTGCATTATGTTCATAGCTGTAACTTTAAGTCACACAGTCGGACTTCATTTGAATATCTGTCAAAAACAGATAATATAGTTGTTGGTCATAATTCATTTCTCAGTCAAATAGCTACAGAGAATACCCATCCCAGAATAAAAATAACAAAATTGCTACTATTTTGTAATCAAAGCCGAGCAACAGTTTATCACCATTTTGGTCCAATTAAACAAACGAAGTAACTTATTGAAATATTAGGTATCATATTTTAGCCCAACAGTTTAAAACAATTTACAGATAATAAATAACATTCTCACAATAATAATATCGTCTAAAATACACTAATTATTGCATTAGAGAGCCAAGGTTGGAATAATGATATTATCATAAGGGCTCCTACACAATGCCAGATAATTATCACTTAACAGAGTTAACAGATTATGCTGATAGCCGAAAATGGCTACCATATTAATTTACCAAACTGTTCGATTAAACAGCTATATTATTATGTATAAATCTACGGACGAAATTCGAATGGCCGAAACTTTGTAAATTGCATTATAATAGAAACCAGAATGGAATATGGAGAGCTTCAAAGATGAAAGGGCTAGTTAAGGACGTGATAATAAACATGTATGTTAACCATTGATTAGGTACAGTAAGCAGGAAATATGATCAAAAATAATTACCAATGTATCAAATATTTAACTACCATACGTCTCATAACGTTTCCTTTGGATTAACCAAGATTTAATTCATATTTCATCCTTTATTTAAATCAGTGAAAGTGTGTAAAAGTATTTGGTTTATGTGCCATGCGATTTGTTAGTTATCTGTTCCTGCTAAGAATTATCTGCTTGATTTTCTATTTTTCTTTCATCACCACCATCTCGGCCATCAGTGGCAAGAAAGTACGTATTAACTGGGAATCACAGTAGCTATAGTACCTCCCATCAATGCAACGTCCACAGTATCCATGGAAGGAATTTCTTATCCTTTCTTCTCCATAGGAACCTACTGCGCTGTGGAATGGGCAACTGGCTTCATCTTTTTGACTAACCGACTCTTTGCCAATTCAAAAGTGCCTGTCATTGATTTAATTGAAATAAATACTTTGAGTTGTGAGTACCTCGTTTGATCAGCTATAACAAATCACTAATCAGCCCAAACCCTAACGGAGCAGCGTACAAATTATAACCGACCCAGTTCTCAAGACCATCCCACGAACACATTCTACGGGCTCATTATTGGAGAATAACTATTGCATTTATTACTATTAATAGCTTCGTTTATGTATGATTGATACTGCACAGTATAACCTAAATACCGGTTGCTACGTCTGAAGGGATTTGGTTGTTGTTACTTGGCTTCCACTTCGGTTCATTTGTTTATTAATTGAGATGCCATAACATGTGATGAGGAGGAATGAGGAAAATGTCGTGACGAAAGTTTTGAGTATGAATGTGGATGGCTATGAGCAGAGGAAGACCAAAGAAACTATAGATGGACTGTGTGAAAGATGATATGGCTAGAAAGAGGGTGACTACCGAGATGACGACTAATAGAGAAGTATCGAAGATAAGACACCGCGTTGCGCCGACCCCAAATACATTGTGATAAGGGCGGAAGAATGATGATGTTTCTCGTGGTACTCCGCCAACAAGACAAACAATACTCCCCTAGAGGCATTAAGACAACTCAGACTAATAGACTGTCCACGATTATGTCAGAAAGATGACAAATAAGAGCATCATATTTTTGCCAATCGATGCTTCAACAGCCAAACGAACATTCGGGAAAAAGGTCTTTTAACAAAACTTCGAGCAATCGTGACGCACTCTCTGCTGGACATAGGACTCTCCCAAGTTGCACCACGACACCCGTTTCTCCGTCTTCCGCATCGAATCTCTTCCGTCCACCTCATTAAGGTCATTTTTACGTTAGTCATGCTACATTCCTGATTCATGATCTCTCTCTCGTGCTGTGGATTACTGCTAAGGATTCTGTTTTTTTTTTATATTTTGAAAGATGCTCTCAAAATCAAAGTCACATTAATTTATTTCGCCAAAACACGGTATCTACGTAGGATGTTCATACATTACGAAAAGGTCTTCTCTTGTGATTAATAGTATCAATTAGTTGCCTATATCGACGCAGCTGAAGAGAAGTGCGTCCTTGATACAGACAATTACAATGATGATGACATTCATGACCAACCTATTACACCTTTACCTAAAATTACACCTGTGTTAATGGTACTAAAGGAACCGATAACATAAACACAACATAATCATGTAATATTAATGACTATCGGCATCATTGCAACTGACGTTCTCTTTATCTTAAATGTTAAACAATTCCAATTATCATCGAAATTACATGATTAGAATATTAGTTATTGGCACAGAATTTTAATAGTAAAATATTGATGTGAGAAGATTTCGATTAGGCATTTGTGTGTTCTAAGTAAATAATATTATTAATAATGGTAGGATGGTTTATTATAGCCTTGTACAGACGCCAGCACATCAAGCTACTACAATCTGTCAAATTTCTTTAATAGATTTTCAACTTTATAGCTAAAGTTTAAAGTTCAAAGTTGATTGGGAAAATTTGACAGTTTCGGGTAGCTTGATGTGCTGGCGTCTGTATATAAAGGAAGGCTAGGCTTGTTGTTTAAAACATGTAACTATAATTGGTGTGGTGTTGCACCAGGTTTTTCAATTATCTTTATTTCTGTTATATTTCATTATAATCGGTCCAGTAGTTTAACCATTGCCAACGTACCAAATAGCCATACATACCTGCAGAAAAAAAAAACCGGCCAAGTGCGAGTCGGACTCGCAAACGAAGGGTTCCGTACCACAAGGAAAAAAATGGCAAAAAAAATCACGTCTGTTATATGGGAGCCCTCTTAAATATTTATTTTATTTTAATTTAATTATTTATTTTTAAAGTGAATATACAACTAAATATTCTGTGAATATTTCAAGCTTCTACCTGTTGCCGTTATTAATATCGAGCAAATAACGGCAAAAAAATCACGTTTGTTGTATGGGAGCCCCCCTTAAATATTTATTTTATTCTGTTTTTAGTATTTGTTGTTATGGCGGCAACAGAAATACATAATTTGTGAAAATTTCAAATGTCTAGCTATCGCGGTTCTTGAGATACAACCTGGTGAGAGACAGACGGACGGACAGACAGCGAAGTCTTAGTAATAGGGTCCCGTTTTTACCCTTTGGGTACGGAACCCTAAAAACTGACTTTCGCATTGAGTCATATCCGTTATAACTTTAACTTCAAACGGACTGGGGCATAAATAAAGAGACATGGTCAAAAATTAAATAAAAACCATTAAACCAAGCCGTCACTTGTTTTATATTTTTAATCAATTAGTAATTTATGAAGTTACATCACTAGTAATAACTATATACACCGTTAATTCTGCTCATACCTATGATTTTACAACGATACTATCTGCTACGGCTAAATACAGTTATTAATCGATTCCTCTGACCTTTAGTTAAACTAGCACTTAACTTTTACTATTGTATTTCAATTAAAATAAAGCAATAAATTGTGCGAAAGCAAATATTTGTTCACAACTACCTTTTGTTGTTTTATTAGACTTGTTTTAATCCGCGGGTATGCTTGTTCTGTTTTAAAAGACATGACACACATAAACATTAATTATTATTAAAAATAAATACCTATGCTTTTATTTATTATAAAATTAATAAAGGTCTAAGTATCAGGCGATATAATTTTTACAGCAGTTTAAAATTAAATTTATAAAGCATTTCATTTATTAACTTTCCATAAGTAATTGACAGCCAGGGCCAACTTAATTTGATTAACTAACAAAGCCAGGTGTCCTTAATTGCCTTGAGTTTGTTTTTCTGTGTCACTAAGAGCATGTAAATTCGCCCTTAACTATAATTCACCGAACAACCAATCCTTGCATCTAATGCATGTGCTATGCCAATCTTCTGTTAATCATTCCAGTCTTTATCCAATTCCATTAAGTTTTCAGATTCGAAAACCGCACCAAATTCGAACCAGCAACTTTTAAAATAAACCAGCAGGCTAACTCTCATCTATATATATAAAAGGAGAACTGACTGACTGACATATCAACGCACAGCCCAAACCGCTGGGTCTAGAGATTCCAAATTTGGCACGTACGTTCTTTATGAGGTCTAGGGGTGCACTAAGAAAGGATTTTTCAAAATTCATCCCCTAAGGGGGTGAATGGGGTGGGGGGTGAAATTTCACGCGGACGAAGTCGCTGGAAGAAGCTAGTCTATATATATAAAAGGAGAACTGACTGACTGACATATCAACGCACAGCCCAAACCGCTGGGTCTAGAGATTCCAAATTTGGCACGTACGTTCCTTATGAGGTCTAGGGGTGCACTAAGAAAGGATTTTTCAAAATTCATCCCCTAAGGGGGTGAATGGGGGGGGTGAAATTTCACGCGGACGAAGTCGCGGGGAGAAGCTAGTAATTTATATGGTTCAAAATCTAGTCGCAGTCTTATCTCGGCGACAAGCAAATGTCAAAAACTTGTCAACAAAAACATAAGGAAATTAGAGGTATTTTTGACAGATTGAGACTGAGATCACACTGTGAACGTTCTTAAAATTACGAGAATTGCCCCTCAGGTTGTACAGACATACACACAAACGCGATCGGCAGCTTTGTGTTATAGTCTAGAGAAGATCTAAAGGTGCTGGTCGATTTGCAATGTCAATTCTGTTAATCGATAATTGTATTTTATTTTGAACCGATAAGATCAGCAGTTTCGTGTCGAGGGAGTTTTAAAGCGCACAGCGATTAGTCAAACGCCTCTACGCATCGAAACAAAGATCCAAAATGAAATATTTTAAATTATATATTTTGACAGTATCAATTATTATTACGAAACAATAAATATTCCATAGTTTTTATTAACGAAGTAATTTCGTTTTGTTTGTTTACTTTTAATTTATAGAATGTTTGCTTAAAGCCGTTTATAGAGCTGTGTAATCGAACGTCGCATTTTATTTTCATTTGATAAAATCGGTAATGTGGAATATTTAAATTGCTAGCCAATTTATTGTTCCTGATTGTATGTCACGATTTAAAAATATATAAGTATATAAAGAAGTATATTATCTATTTGCTTGTGTGCAAGCGCAGTTTAAGTAGCACGCCTCGTAATGGAAATAATGAATAAATCGTGAATTTTGTTCTCATTTCCCGTTCGCTACCCATATTTGCATCCATGATTATGACAAAGCTTTTCGAAAAGACTTAATTTGGTTAAACATTATCATTTGGCTGACATATCGGTATAATGATTCGAGTATAACTGTCACGATTCGTGCATAAGTTGAGTAGGTACTTAATACCGTATTAGCGTGGTATTACAAAATCTCGACGATATTTAACGGTGGTTCAACACATGGTGGGCAAGGCAGATATTCAATTTATAATCTCATAAATGGAATAAGGTCGATGCGCCTGCGGCGGCGGCAAAGGTTAATCGGAACACGGCTGAACACGTCACATGGTATTGTGTCGTGGCGCCCTACTATTGAGAAACTGAAATCTGAACACGATTAGATTTATTGCGATATTTCGCTACGATTGATTGCTATCGATTTTCTGTGCTGTACGCTGTGTCGCGATCGCTTCGTGTAGTTCGTCTATTATTGTTTGTTTCTCTTGATTGTGTGGGCATTCTATACCGACGGACCCACGTATAGTCGAAAGGGTAATGTGCAGGTGCCAGCTTTTAAATATAAATGGAATTCAACCATTCCGCGTAATCATTTTCAATTTTTTTACCCGAGCTACCGCATAACTGTCAGCACATTGCCAACAAAAAGCATGAATTAGATGACAATAAATGAGTCGTAAAAGATAGTACGCTCTTACACCGAGCATTTTTTAACATCCGCTCCAGACAGACTCCCCGCCGCGCGTCGATCGATCATCCGTGGAACAGCGCTGTTTTACCAGAAAAAAAGACAATTGAATAAGCACTTTTCTATTGTATGAAGGCAGCATTAAGGTTCCATTAAATGCCATTAAATATATAGTTATCGTTAAGAGTGTTGACCGCCGGGGGTCGTGCGCGTATAGAGCCGCGACGCGTTGTATGCGGCGCTCGTCGCAGCCACATCGGCATTCTGCCAGTGATCACGCGCACAACTGCATTATTCAGCACAACTCACGCGCCGCTGTCGCATTATACCGTACGATCCTTAACGCCTCGCCTCCGACTCAACCCGCATATGGAGTACCGGAAAAACTAACAATGTCGTACCTATTACATGACAAATTGCGACTATTAGCGTCTCAGCCTCGACGCACCGGCTTTGGCATCGGCTGCTCTAAGTCTCCGATGATTATGGAAACGTTGTTATGCAGTTCGCGGAAACCTTTTTACTGGATGTGCCGTTTATCGAAGTTGTGAGTAGTGCCGGTAAGGAGGCCGTCACTAGCGAGTCCGTCTCGCGATGCCATTTGTTGAGATGTTGCCACGGGAGCTGTGGACTAGATACTGTAACATCTAACAGCAACGTTTTAAGATCTTATCCGCCTACAGGCGTCCAATTGGCGTTATTGTCTGCACTAACAATGCCTACATTATCGCAGAAATAGTACGAATGAACGGCGAATTAACTTTGACATTTGAGACCGACAAACGCTTGTTAATACGACGTGCTATGATATTAGTATGCCATACTTATATGACATTTAACAATCATTAAAGTAATCGATGTTTCGTAGAACAATCAAATAGAATTTTACCTTGAAGTCTTGACTCGTATAGATTGATCTTATGGAAGGTCAAGAACGTAGTGATGAGGTGCAGATAGAGCGAGGATTACCTGTCCACTTTCAGCAATAAACAAAAGTCGATTTTCATTTAAAACTAGCTGACCCGACAGACTTTGTCCTGTCCAAGTTTCAATACTTACTTAATTAATTTTAAAAAATCTATAGAAAAACTTCTTTAAGTTTTACCCAAATTTTTCTATTTTCCGGGCAACTCTTCCCATTTTTCTTTCCATAAAAACATCATTCGGACTATTACGAACATTTTAAAACGAAAAATAGCGAAAACAGTCCAACCGTTCTCAAGCAATGCGCTTACCAACTAACAGCATTCCATTTTTATTTATACAGAAGATAGATAACTTTTACAACCGCAATGTTTTGGCATCCAGACTCCCGACCTAACAGAGCCCTTTCCGGCACACAACCAGCGGTGCTATTCTGTAAAAAGATCACCGTGATAACTTCGGTGAAGTGAGCTTAAAGTGAGCTGTCATTCCAACTAATGCTAGGGATTGACACTTTTGACAGCTCACTTTAAGCTCACTTCACCTAAGTTTTCACCGTGAGATTTCTACAGAATAGCATGGCTGGGGGCCGAGTCTGCTATTACAATTGTGTCAGAATGGTATAACATTGATCTCATAGTGGTCGATTTTGACAAGTTTGGTAATCTACTAACACAATGGCGTCGTTATGACTTTCCTAAGGTCGACCACTGACACTTCATTGAAAAAAATGGCATAAAATGGTAATCTCGTACATAATGACACATGAATGACTGACGTATGCGGTAATCTGCTAAAATTTTGACAGTTCCTTTGAACAGTGACGTACCATACCAAATACAACAAACAAAATAAATAGTTATCAAAAAACAATGAAACACCGGCCGAATTACAACAAAATAGCTATATAAACATCAATAAAAGATGTGAAACTGTCAAGTGACATTCTCACATTCTGTCAAATTGTCAATGTCAGAGTCAAAGACTGACATTGACGGTTTCACATTTATACTTGTTACACGAATATTTAATGTTTTTTGGTATTTACGAACTTCTTACTACTTCAGACTGCTTATGACACTGATTAATAATATGTAAAATGAAATGTAAATAAAATCTGCCATGAATAAATGGTTAAATGTAGTAGTAGTTTTTCGAGAACCATTTCTACCAACAGGTTTCATAATAATGGCAATACCTACCCGCAATGTCATTCTGGCACAATTCTTTATTGAGACCATTGACCGACCATTATGAATTAGCAGATTACGAACTTTTAGCAAAATGACAATGACATCGTGTTGGGATGACCGATTTTATAAAATTAGCAGACTTGGGGCCCTGATACATATTACGGTGACAAAAACATGACTTTATCTTCTAAACCGATGTTCACCTGTCTATACCATGTTAGCAAACCTTTGCTAATGGCACAAAAGTGTACATTCATTTTCATCAAAACTAACAATGGGCTGCTAAAGTCGCCTAATAGACCATTACACGTAGATTTATACCGGTAACAACGTCTTAGGATTGAGGCATAGTTGACTAGCATTACCATATAAGAAGGGAGAATAAATAACATCGATTTCTGTTGGAAAATTATTCGTTAGATGTTGAAGCGAGTAATCATGAGCGGTGAGTAGGCTTCGATGCGAACACGCGTTTGAATTTAAATGGTTAATTTGTGTCCGCTGTAAAGTACCTGCTTTGTAAAGTAGGTATGTGCTTTGTCGTGGATTTATATCTTTGTCTTGTGGGTGCTGGGCTTTTAGGGATCGTGTGACTCCTGGTTTTGAGAATGGTGGGGTGATTTAGGTTACCTCTTCTTTCCAAGGTTTGATGAACAGCAAAGTTGAAGAATGTTTCGATTTTTATCAGGTAAGGCACTTCGCAAGTTAGCCGAGTTCCGTTACAGGAGTAATTCCTAAGAAGATCCGCACCCTGATCGCGCACACTTTTAATTACAATCTGAATCATTTTGAAGGATATTACTAATCCATTGCTTCATATGTTCGAAAAATCTGTCTGCTCAACAACGCAAATAACGCAATGAATGTTGTTGAACTGTCAAAATGAAAGCCATTGCTACTTTTAGTGTGCTACGCAATTGCCCCGCTGAAGAGGAACCTTACCTATATTCAGTGACAAAAGTGAAAATTAGCACTGGTTTATTACCCAATAATTTAGACCTAAGTATGTGTAGAATGCAGTGCTCTCAATCAAGCTAGATCGATCCGGAAAAGAATGTGACCTGCAATATATTCACGCAATAAGATTTATTTATTCAATTTGATCTAATCGAACCTTACCAAGAAACGCGAATTGACAGATTCGGCAAAAAAAACATACCTAAGCGAAACCCACCCAGTTCCATAGATCAACCAGGAATTTCAAACAAAAACTGCATCAAGTTCTAAGTTTAAAAAAACTGTTAAGTTTAAATTTTACAACTGCTATTAGGAAACGACAAGTGTAGTTTGTGCTGATACGGATCTTGAGAGTAACAGTAAGCACCCGGAGCACGGTTAACTGATTTTCTAATAAGCCATTAATAATTAATTAATCGTTTGATTAGCATTGCCAGCTGTGTAATGAGTGTTGCGACTTGTGTGGCCATATTAATAGTGTGGTAGGTACGCGCTTTACTGATACCAGGGGAAAGGGCAACCTTTACTGTCCAAAATAAGGTTCCATTTGAATTTCTGAATATCGGCAGAATGCAAACCTTATAGATAGCTCCTTTATGCCTTTTGCTTAGCATATCTAGAAAGCAACTCTCACGTTTCATATTGAATAAGCATAAGCAGAGTCAAAGATATCCAGCGATTTATATTCTGAATTACATATTTATCGCACCGTCCTTTCCAATTCAGAAAATGTAGACGTGTAATTTGTCATCTATTCAATTAACATTACGATGGTGAGTTGCCACTTTAATCAAAAGTGCTGGTACTTTAATTTACCCTGTCATAGTAAGTATTAAATTTCATCCAAGCTATAACCCCACGCGGCGCATGTAAATGAAACATAAATCACTCCTACACTTGGATACGCGTATTTATATTAACTTCACTATAGCGGTATTATGCAAAGGTTTAATCTGGAGTTGAAGTAAAAAAATGCAATGTAAATGTGTACAAATACTTAGGTGTTTCGCCATTACAAAATTGGAAAGTTTGTTGTTGGTTAAAAATTGTGTAAATTAATGTATGTACCTACCTAGGTATCATGACTGTACGCCTTTTTTCAGTTAAATGAGAGTGAACAGAGCTCAACATATAGAAAAACGATATTATAAACACTTCCGATATTTGCCATAGCTTTCTAGACGTATGTCATATGAAATGGTGAGAATGAGACTAATGCTAGTTTCCTGACGCCTCCCATCACGAAACGGACCTCAATCTCATTCAAATTTTTACCCTACTTCTCTGGACCTCTCTGGTCTTGCAGAATTAAGTACAAATACCTGCAGGCAGGCGGCATCGGCAGTGACATCGTCAGAGAAAACTATACCTTCTTTATGATTAAAAAAAAATCAACTTTCTCGGCCACAGCATTTGTAAATAAATAGCCATTACTTTCCGCGTACGCCTGTTGGAAGAACGTAGAATCTATTTCTGTAATAAAGACGTCGCTACAACTTAAGATAAAGGGCTTCACCTAAATCTCCCCCGAACAATTTCCCTACGTTAAAACGTTGGATTATGCGATATTAAAATACCTATTCCATGGTAATGATAAGTTTTGCTTCTAAAGGTAACTAGAACATGCGCCATTTATTAGGGACTGTTATATCTAAAGTCCGGCCGCGCTAAATTTGCCAAAGATGTAAACAACAATGGCCGCTCGTAATTGAATAAAATTGATATAAAAGAACATTTATTTTAAGTAATGTTTGTTTTCGTCTAGTTAGTTATTAGACGAAAACAAACATTAGGTACCTACTTACATTAAATGTTCTTGATGGAGAGACCATTGCAATGTTTTAGCCCCCTGATTTGTTCGCATTCAATTACTTTATGGATAACTGTACCGGTGATGAATGAAGATTACTTTTCTGTAACAGGCATGCCCGGAGAATAATAATATGGCTATTGGCGCCTGACCATTGGATTGGAGCAGAACACGCTGACACGCCTAAAGAAGATGGCTATTAGCGCCTGGCCATCGGACTGGAGCACTCTGCGCTAAACGATCTCCGACCACTATGAGGATTAGCTTGTGGAAAGATGTTGATGAGACTTCAATCAGGTCAGTTCGTCAGTCTACTGCCCGAGTACCTACATAATCAGCCAATAACGTTCCCATCACTTCTGTGACTCAGTACCTACTCTTGTAATATAGACGGCCAGACGTTGGGGTATGTCCCGAGTCAAGTCTCTAGACAAAATCAAACTGGTCGCTAATTTAATTTATATATTTTTTTATGACATTAGTTTTACTTTTTGTGGCTACAGTAACTCACACACTTGTTAAAATTATATAAAAATAATCTACTTTAACAATAGTTGTAAATATGTGAGCACCATGTATCTATCACATAATTAATTTACCTGTCATTGCTTTATTTTTAATTATTTTTACCTTTTGTTGGCAGACTAATTTTTATTCTAGATGCATCGTCTTCACATATAAGTAATTATATAATTAATGTACCTATACAGAACTTGTAAAACATTTTAAAAGAGTAACGGTGGAGTTTCTTGCCCTTTCTTCTCCATACGAAAACTACCTTTTGGAATGGGCGACTAGAATCAATTCGTTTTACTATAATTTTTGACGTTCAAAAGTGCCTTTAGTGTGCCTAATTGAAATAAATTATTTGACTTTGAAGTTTCCATAGGATGACGGGACCCGCCAGACGCATAGACCAACAGTTAAACTTTTAATTCGTGAGTAACCCCAAATCCTCGGCGTAACAAGGCAGCTAAAGAAACTAAGGTTTTTAATCAGTTCGAGTCTGACATAACCCTCAGCTCAGTTTTGTCAAGGCAATGAGACCCAAAAAGGGCAAATTAGGTTACGCCATCAACTCATACGCACATCAACATACTCGTTTCGCAATTGATAAATGAATACGATAACCCACCTTACCCACGTACCTATGTTATTTGACTCCAGAGAATAAAAAAGCGACCTTGCTGTCTAAAATCATATAGTTGACCTACTGATTCATAAGCTTATAATAACGACCTTTGATACTGGAGCCACTAGAGGTCAGGTATCTTCAATCAAGTTTCTTATATTGGTGAATGTCTCTAATAACGTATTTTCGTGAATTATGAGTGAAGTGCGTGTACATGCCACTCAAATTGTAATATCATGCTTTTAGGTCGGGAAGCTAGAGCATGCCTATAGGCATCTTCAACAGCTTGGGATAAGTTTCGGTTAACATATCTGACAGACCATTTCATACAAATTATGTTCCATTTTTTTATTTAAAAAATATCTGCGGGGCAATTGCGTAACACATTATCAATCGGAATCGGTTTCATTTTGACAGTTCAACAACATTCATTGCCTTATTTACGTGTTGAGCAGACAAATTTTTCGAACTTATGAAGCAATGGATTAGAAATTTGCTTCAAAATGATTCAGATTCCGATTGATAGTGTGTTACGCAATTAGGTTGCTGGTCGATAATATAATTAATATCTGCGGGGTTAATTGCATAACAGACTTATAATGGCAATGTCGTTCATTTAACAATTGAACAATTTTCCCCAAATTGTCGAGCTTTAGCACGGCACGGGATTGGAAATTTTCTTCAAAAACCTTCGGTGTGGTGCGATTAGAGTGCTGGATTCTGTGAAATAGTCCCTTAATATTTAAAATTCTTCTTTCTTTTAGTAATCCATGTAGCTACTCTTTCGCATGTCGCAGATCGTGCATACCATAAATCGCAAGTATTTTTCTGCGACAAGAAATTCTGCGACTTTAACAAAATATCCACACAACTCATATGTCCAAAAACTGCATTCCCAACAACCAACCAATAAATAAAACAACATCGATTCGACGTCCGTATAATATAAGATATAATAAAATAAATCCATTAATAATGCGCTAGTCCTGCACTAGGTTTACGTCAACATTGAACTGTCCGTTCACAAGGTCGCAGGTAGCTTGGTACTGCCATTTGTAAGTGATACTCGCGTCGTAGGAGTTTTTCTGTGGAGTAAAATAAGTATATTAGTTTTTTTTATGTTGGTAGGTAATTTCAGTATAAGTGACGAAATATAGAAATATGTATGCAGGCAGATAATTCAGATTTTTAAACAAGGTGCTGTTCAGGAGAAATGCTGTGCTTTCCACATTCAAGATGCGACTGGAAGACAATAAAATTGCACAAAATTAAGGTCTGATCATTCATCATTTTAAAATAGACCTTAGCCCCATAGGGTTCCCTAAGAGGAAAACGGAACCCTTATTAAGTACTTTTTTTACAAATAAACTAAACTGAAAAATACTATTCGTTTTGGAAGTCGGTGGCATAAAAGTTTCCAAAACCAGACACCGATTTCAGAGATTAAAATGATTTTTATCTTGAAGTCGCTTTTTCAATATGACTATTGAAGTTAAGTTATATTATGTAAAAAAAACTGCAGAGAAGTTTTTATGTAATTTTTTTTGTCGACTGTACTTGCATAGCAGTTGCAGTATACACAATAATGAGTCAATTATTATGTATACCGCATATATAAAACTGACTGTCTAATAAATACACAATCAGTTTTATGACCTGGCAACAGGGAAGTAGGGTGCAGTAATTACTATGCGAGCTAGATTGCTGGTCTAATAAATGATTGTAGGTTGTAATTATTTTTATTATACTTCAGTTGCTGACGGGGTTTTGCTATGATAGATCTGTAAAGCTGTCTCACTGCCAATATGGCATTATCCATCACACAGAATAAAATGAGCAGTTATACAACGCTCATTTCAGTTTTAATGGCTAATTGAATTATGGAGGTTGTCTATTTAGATATTTTTAAAGAGGATGCAGGCATTTAATACATGTTTTATTATGGAGGAAAGTTTTGAGTATGATTGTGGATGGCTATAAGAATATGGGAAGACCAAAGAAACAATGGATGGCCTCTGTGAAAAATGATATGGCTAGAAAGAGGGTGGGTGACTACCGAGATGGCAACTAATAGAGAAGTATGGAAGAAAAAGACATGTTGCGCCGACCACAAATAAATATAAGGACAAGAGACTGATAAATGTTTTATTTTGGGATTTCATATTTATTTCGCCACCGACGAAAAGAAGACTATCTATGTCCACATGTGGCATAGATACTCAGCCTATAATGTTCCCACTGCTGGGACACAGGCCTCCTCTCTGTGAGAGGGGGCGGGCCGTATTCTACCACGCGGGCCCAGTGCGGGTTGGTGGATGTCACATGTCTTCGAATGTTTGGTTATAGCATATGCCGGTTTCCTCACGATCTTTTCCTACACCGTTTTAAGAGCAGTGGTGATGATATAATTTACACAAAGTAAAGCGCCTGACTGGGTTCGAACCTGGGCCACCACTGCTCACTTGTGGCATGGTAGCTCCTAAACACATTGCCCCATTTCACTATAATTTTTGTATTAATTTTTTTTTTGTTTGTTATCTATTTGAAAGGACCAAAATTAACCAAGCTTACTTTAATCCATACTAATATATATATTTACCGGCATGTCCTAGAACCAAAAATTCGAAGACATGTGACATCTACCAACCCGCACTGGGCCCGCGTAGTAGGTTACGGCCCACTCCCTCACACAGAGAGGAGGCCTGTGTCCCAGCAGTGGGAACATCATAGGCTGATTATGTTATTTTAATATTATAAATGCGAAAGTGTGTCTTATCTGTCTGTTACCTCTTCACGCTTGAACCGCTGAACAGATTTAGATGAAATTTGGTATAGAGATAGTTTGAGTCCCGGAAAAGGACATAGGATAGTTTTTATCCCGATATTCCCACGGGATCGAAACTTACGCGGGTGAAAACGCGGGGCGCTGCTAGTTACACTATAAACCAATTAAAAGGATAACAAAACTAATGGATAATCTGCAGTTTAACTTGAGTAATCCAATCTAAGTTCGGGGCTACGGTTTTGATCCATTAATCTGTAGCTAAGAGTAGTTTGCAGGCTTAAATTATTGAGGAAGCTATTCGTTACGGTTTTATTAAATTGACTGCCATATAGGTCTCATGGTCGCAAGCGCGACTGCTGAGCTTGGTTCGATTCCCTGGTTGGGCAAACTGTTATTGAGTTTATCCATTCAGAATTTCTCAGTAACAGCCCGGATTAGAAGTTGCCGGTGTGACCCCATGCCTCGGAAAGCACGGTAAGCCGTTGGCCCTGCGCCTGATCTCTCTCCGGTCGTGTCGGATTGCCGTCCCATCGGACTGTGAGAGTGAGGGAAGAGAGTGCACCTGTGTCTGCGCACACACTCGTGCACTATAATATCTCCTGCGATGATAGCTAATCTCCGCTGAGATTGGCAGCCATGGCCTAAATTCGGTCTGGAGACTCACATACCGAGATACATCCGTGTCTCGGAAAGCACGTAAAGCCATTGTACAGTCGCCATCAGTTATATTGTAGCAGACAAGGTGACCAAATACTTCTGAACAATTTAAAATGTCAATAAGTTCCATACACTACAAATTACCATGAATATCTGAACATTCATTACTTCATTAATATCTGAGCAGATGCTTGTCAATAATTTCTATACAAACAACTAACCAAAAATACACACATCAAAAGTGTCTAGGGATCAACATATATTTTTGCAATAACTTTTCTCCTGATTGATATTAATTAAAATTTTCTTTAAGGATTCATCAAATAAAGTGTTTTCGTTTGTCACAGTAACGATAAACCAAGTCACCTTTGCATTAATAAAGAAATTTGCCATTTTCCTAATAAAGGGATTTTTGACATTTGAACCACTAACACAAAAGTTCGAAAAAAAGACTGAAATAACAGTTTTCTTTAAAATTTTATTGGGTAACTTAAACAATTAATAATCCGTGTTTCTACCGCGAACACTAACAACACAAGAACATCGGTTTGGCATACTCAAAATGAGTTCATCCAAATCACGCTGTGGAATGGCAGCCCATGTTCGTTGCAACAACAAAAAAAGGTCTTCTTGCGACTGGATACCCTCCATATTCGGCAGAGCTCTTCTCTGTAGCATATCCCATACATGCTCAATCGGGTTCGAGTCTGGCGACTGAGCAGGCCAGGGCAGGACATTGATGTTAGCTGCGGCGAGAGTCTGTCTTACAACTCTTGCGGTGTGCGGTCGTGCATTATCATGCATTAACTGAAATAAGGGACCGATTTGCACTTGTAGAGGAACGATGACGTCTGATACAATCGTCTCAGCATAAATTTGAGCGTTGAGGTTGCCTCTGATCCAAATCAACTCAGTTCTTCCGCCGATCCAAATACCCGCCCATACCATGATGGTTCCACCACTATAAGGATGGACTTCCTGGCAGGATTTTAATCGCTGTTGGCGTCCAGGGGTTCTCCAGTGTCGTATACGTCTTGTATCCGGTCTCATACCAAAACGAGACTCATCAGAAAAGCACACGAAACGCCATTGTTCTTCTGCCCAATTTCTGTGTTCAAGAGCCCATTGATATCGAATCCTACGATTGTGCATTGCTATAGGTGGTACCCGTAGCGGTCTTCGGGAATGAAGGTTCACTTCATGCAAGCGGTTTCTGACTGTTTGGTCGCTAATTAAGTTCCCTGAAGAGTGATGAAGCCTCACGGCTAACATCATGGCGGTTATTGTTGGAGCCCTTCGAGTTAAGATTTGAATGTATCGGTCTTGTCTCCGTGTGGTGCAGCGATACCGTCCTCCATGGCGCTCAGCCACGGTACCAGTGCTTCGGTAACGTGTCCAAAGTCGACTGATAACACTCTGACTTGTATTCAGAGCTAAAGCCACAGTACGTTGCCGGGAACCAGCTTCTATCATTCCCACGGCTCTGAGCATTTCTTCCCTGCTTAAATGACGTCGCCGCTCCATAATAACGTTGGTTTTAATCAGTAGTAGGGAAACAGTAGCACTAATAATGTCTTCAATGCGTTGTATGTTTTTATAGGGAAAATATTGACAGCTGATTTTCATCTTTTACTCGAATTTGATTCACAGTTCCTGATTCAAATTATGAAATGCACCAAAAAGGATCCATATAAATTTATAAAATCATAAATTTATTACAAAGCCACATCTCAATCTCAAGAAATCCGCATAAAAATGCTTGATCCCTAGACACTTTTGATGTGTGTATCTGAACACTTACAACGTTAAGTGTATCTACGCAGACAAACACTGAGCTTACCTAATTCGTTACTGCGTGATATAAAGGACGAACCAAAAACGACTATTTAGGACACAGCCTGTATACAAGCTGTTGATTTGCATCCTCGTCAAATTTCAGGAGGTTGTCATAAAAGACATAAATAAAATGAATAGAAGTACGTTAGGGGGCAATAACTAGTAAGCGCTGCTTTTTTTTGTTGTTGAAATTTTACTGTATTTCAGAATTAAACCCTTAATTCAATACAAATAAAACAGAATCACCCGACTACTCACGCAGCGACAATGCAGCTGTGTGCGTGAGTGTCGACGTCTTACCTACGATTCGATTCTACGAAATTACCTACAAGCGCGCGCGTCGCGCGACCGAGCAATGACCGGTAGCAATAATTTTAATTTACCTAATTTTATTTCGAAAATCACCTACATTATTGTCATAAATTTCGCTTGATAATTAACTCATTTTTTTGAGCATCAATGGAATACGGAAATCTTACTAATGACAGTAATATTAGTGCGCCAAAGAAAAGTTCACTGACCTGTTATCAGATGATTAATAAAATGTTAGTTTTGCTATAGCCTTCAACCTAAAGTTTTCGTAGTGATTTTGTTTTTATTTGTGGATTAAATTGGTTGATTTGTTTGCTTAGGACCGGCAATAATACGTCTACCTTAGTTGGTGTACCTATCTACTAAGTCTAAAAATGTTTTCTACGTTTGATGGAATGGAAAGACGTGCTAGTTAAGTGTAAGTACGTGGTATACTTTCTACTCTTAGGTATTATTGGCGTAGTTAACTAATAAAATTGATTAAGCTAACAACGTATTTACAAAATGTACAAATAAATAAATTACCTACTTAAGTTACCCAGAGGTATTGTTCAAAGTGACCACCATCACACTTCGCACAATCGAGAACGACGTAGCTGGTTTTCTTTCAGCTTACGTAACACTAACACATTCGTTTTTAAAGTGTCGAAAGCACTAATGATCCTTGCACGTATTTTCTGTCTCAAAATTCAAAATGTAATCCGCACGGCATTATCACCTGGGTGAATGTCGTGGAATGGGTGTTGCAGCCTTGCAGCTCACGCTTCAGTAGGCGCCACACTGTAGTGTGGTGCACTCCAAAGCGTTGACCAGCCTCCCGCGTGCTTGCCCGTGGGTCTCGCTGGAAGTATTCCAGGATGTCTTCCTGCAAGGCGACAGGCCGCGAGCTTGAGCATGCCGGGGAACGTCAAAACTGCCGATGATCCCGCAGTCTGCGTAGCAGCCAGCATGACGCTCTGTGACGGGGGTTCCCGATCGGGAAACATTTCCACGAACATCCGCATGGCTCCACGTAGGCTGTCTCCACTGATGGCATACAGGCGGACCATCTCCACCAACTCGACATTTGAGTAATTGTCCGTCATCTTACACTTTGTACGTACGTCTCAATGATGTACCGCACTAAATTCGCGGAATTCGCGCACGTTCGTTTCGGCGACTTCAAACACACTGTTAGTTCCGGGGCGGCGGGGTCGCGGGGGCGTGTCCAGGAGCGGCGCGTGATTGGGGGATGGGATTGATTACCTACGAATTTATCGAATGATCGTTGCGTATGCGTTGTATGTATTGTTTGCGTTTGTTTGTGTGTGAAAGCTCGGTTATATGGCTAGTAACAGACGGGCCGCGTTTAAATACGGCTGGTTCACACTTACGGATTTCAGTAAATAAGAAAAAAAAATAAAAAAAATACCTACTCATTTTATTGTTGATTTGGGTCGAGAATCATTAGCATAATTACGTCCTTGAATTTGACTAGGATGCAAATCAACAGCTTGTATTGTATTTATAGTAAAGTTGGAAGCATTTCCTATTGCAATTTTTTCTCAACTGCTCAGATATCTAAGACTACCCCATCTGCGTAGATACACTTGACGTTATAATAATTGTAAGTGTTCAGATATTTTTGGTTAGTTATTTGTATAGAACTTATTGACAAGCATCTGCTCAGATATTAATGAAGTTATGAATGTTCAGATATTAATGGTAACTTGTAGTGGATGGAACTTATTGACATTTTAAATTGTCCAGAAGTATTTGGTCACCTTGTCTGCTACAATATATCTGATGGCGACTGTACAGGCTGTCATTCGTAGATCTTAAACAGTCGTTACGGGTAGTCAGAAACCCGAAAGTCTGACAACCAGTGTTACCAATGGGTATAGTGTCACCCGGTATAACTCTGTTACCCCTCAAACTTCCCCACTTTTTTATAGTTTACACGATTATTTATTTATTAAAACTTTATGCACAAGTAAAAAAACATACTGTACAAAGGCGGACTTAATGCCTGAGGCATTTTCTACCAGTCAACCTTAGGGTGATGCAGAGACAAAACATGGCAGGTGCAACATGCAGGATAAATAGCTATACCCTAAGTCATCAATTCAGATAATTTATGTAAACAAAGGTGATAACAGATCAAAAAAATATCGTCTTGGTGGTAATTCACATAAAATGGCGGAAAACAAGGTTAGACTTGCTTTTAAGTACTGATTTTAGAAATAATAATTTAAAAAATATCATACCGTGTTAATTTTAATAAGTTTTCGGTGTTAAACAAAGTTATTAAAAAAAGAAAATATTGTGGTACAAAATATTTTATGATACTGGTAACACTACAGGCGTTCCCAACATTTTCAAATTTCGTTTGACATAATTACAAAGTCGTGTCTTTTCAATACATTCGTTTTCTTTTCCCCGATAATACTACTCGCTGCGTGTTTGTTAATTGTGCTTTATTATCATCGTGTGAAGTTACGGTATTTTGTTTGCATAGCTCATATAAATAGTTAACTGTAATTAAAAGATAAAAAAAAATTATGTTAAATTGTTGTGCACCACTGTCCTGTCATTTTGACAGTGACATTTCTTTGTTTACTTAAATTATCTGAATTGATGATTTAGGGTATAGGAAATGACTATAAAATACAGGAATAAATATTAATACATACATATAAACCAAATGAACATTCAGGAGAAAAACTATCGGTAGAGGAGAAAACGAATCCAGCAAATCAGCGCTGGGATGTTACGGCCAACTTCTGACGGATATGTTCATGTGCCTTCACTTTAAAATATATGATTTATATATGATAGATTAGATATTATGATGATGCTACTCACCAATATCTTGACAGCTTGTCTGGTGTGAGGGTCCCATTCCACTCTCTCTCCCACTACTGGTGGTTGAATGGGCCCCGAACTCTGTTGTCCACCAACTTTCCACACCGTCCATAGTGCGAAACCGTTTACTAGTTGTTGCTCTTCTGCCTTCGATTTACTAGAAACATAAAAAGAATATCGTTTTTGGGCTTATAAGCACTTTATAAAATTGTTTTTATAGAAATTTGTACTCAAACCATTCTTTAATTAGTATCGAAGATAAGCTAGAACGCTTTATTTAACTAAAATCCATAATGATAGTTTAATAATGTAGTATTTTAAAACAAAATTATACATTTTACATTACATTTTAGCAGAAGTGAGTCGAAACGCCGGGAGGGGATGCCCTAGGAGGAGGACATATCACCTTATTGGTGATTTTCTGATTTTCAGGAAAGGCAGGTGTATGAACGTAAACGAGACAAAAGAAGTATGTAAGGATCTTAGCAGGTGGCGTTCTATAGTTTCTGCCTACCCACATGGGAAGTGTAATACTTATGCGAATCCCGCACCCCCGGCCATAAGTAGAGGTGGAACACCGCGGTGGTTTAGCCGGTAAGAGTCTGGCATGCCCCTCTGTCCCCCCCACGATGGAGGAAGTCCATGAGGATTTCCACCGAGCAAAAAAAAAATTATCAGTAAGTAGGTTATGTAATCTGCATTCATTCGTCAAATATAAGTTTATAGAAAAATAACTATTAATTCCTACACAATAAAGATCAGTTTACGTTACAACTTCAAACATTTTTATATCTTTTTCAATAGTGCTACAGATAGCGCCATCCACGAAGACGCGCCCCACTCTTCTTCCTAATCTACAATCAATCTTTCTCTGCTTAGAGTACAAGTGTGCAATATTCCGCTATTATTTTAGTTTTGTCGATACACAGTAATTACTTATTAGTGGGTAATTAGTGTGTATCAAAAATCTAAAACACTTGCGGAATTAACTAGCGATTAGTAAGAAGACTTGTTACGTAACGATGTTGAAACAATGTTAGAAGATGTACCCCTGGTCGTCTGGCGTGACCTCTACTTCCAGCATGATGTCGCGCCAGCACACTTCTCTAGGAACGTAAGAGACTATCTCAATCCTCGGTACGAAGACCGCTGGATTGGTCGTGGTGGTCCAGTCACGTGGCCTGCTAGGAGCCCGGACTTGACTCCGCTTGATTTTTATTTCTGGGGTCGAGCTAAAGATTTAGTGTACGGTGAAACTGGACACGCAATAGCCAGCGTGGATGAGCTACGTACGCGGATCACCCTCGCATTTGAAATAATAAAAAGTGAAAGTGACACTCCGGTCAAGCTTCGCGCGTGACCTGTCGCTCACGAAACAAAAGAAAATCAATTGTCTCATTAGCGGAGCTTGACAGATTAAAAGTGAAAAGACATGTAATTAAACGCGCTCCCAAGTGCATCGAACAAAACGGTAGGCACGTTCAACAATTAATGTAAATAAGTATCCACTTACCGGCGTAGAGTAAGTAGTATTTTAATTAATTATTGAAAAAAAAAACAAAGTGTTTATTCACATAAATAATTTTAAACATGATAATTATATTACCTTTGTTGGCAGACGTAGCTCCTTGTTTTTGTACATATTATCATATTATAATTTTTTTTTTTATTGTAAATAGGGCTGATTAAAATTTTTAACCACGCCTGATTCAGTGTTTTACTGTTATCTAACTCTAAATACCTAAATAAAAAATATTCATATAACACTAAACTGTATCTACTGCGCGCTTGTTTGTTTACACCTTACTGCAATAGCTTTGATACTTTGATAACAGTTCAGCACGCAATTAGACAGTCCAGAGCCTGGTAAAGTGTAATGGAAAATTAGAATATTTTCTTTTCATTAGTACCTTGACGGTTCATAATCATGTGTGTTCGACGAAAGTTTATTCACCCCAATCGTAGCCTGTTCTCGAGTCGCGCGTAATTACCTACTATCTTCAACTTATCCTAACAACACTATCCTAAAAAGGTGATGTGTAGTCAACTGAAAGTTACTAGGTATGGTTAAATACAGAATGATGTTAACAGAACTGACTGGGTACCTACTTACGAGCACGCGCGTGGCGCGCGGCGCGCGTCGGGGCGCGAGTGCAAGTATCTACCCATAATGGATGTGTTTATGCTAGTGTGCCGGCAATTTATTATTTTAGGTCAAAATAAAATCACATTAATTAGTGTTTTTTTTTTTGCTTGGATATCTTTAGTTAGAAGTACTGAGCGCTGTGTTAACATTTGTCCTTCTATTTTAATGGGACCCTGTATACATTTGACTTACAGCACTTCAATGACGCCGTCGACCGCGTACGACGGCTTCAGTAGGGTGAAGATGATCGACAGCAGTCTGACCGGCTCCCCGCGGCTCTTACAAGGATACTCCCATAATGGCTGCGCCTCTATCTCAGCGTCGCTGATTGTGCTCGATTTCTGAAGATAATAATAAATAATAATTATACCAGCCTATTATTGTCCCAGTGTAAGCCAAAGGCCTCTTCTCATAAAGTGAAGGCACAAGCATTGATCACCACGCTTGCTCAAGGCGGATTGGCGATTCCAGACTTATATAAATCATAGCTGTGCCCCGCGGCTTCACCCGCCTGCTTTGTTCTCGTCCCCCATCCCACCGCGTCGCATCGCATCGCCCGCCCGCGCTTTTACTACGTTTTCGCTTAGCGTTCTTTCTGACTTTTATTCTTTACATTAGATAATAGCACACGTATCAAATCGGAGAGGGATCGGCACCGTATCGCCTTTCGCCTCGCCGTCAAACAGGCGTCAACCTAATGTAGGTATGCACGTAACCAAGGCGGATCAGAAACTCCGATACGTCGACTCGGCTACGCTTAGGCGACGCCGCGCTTACGGCTCGCCGACCGAGGGAGGGGTGAGAGGGGCAAGGGTGGACGAAGAGACGTAAGCTCGGGTACGGAGAGACGTAAGCGCGGGGACGACGAGCCGTAACGCACCACACCGCGGTTAGTGAGCTTGTCCCGAGGCGAGGCGATTACGTTACGATTCCGATTAGTGTGCGTTGCAGTAGGGAGTTTCATACAAAGAATACTGGACGGCTCGAGTTGATACGGTGACGATCCCTTTCCGGTTTGATACGTGTGCTATGACCTTTAGGGTCGTAGCGTGAAGTTAAGTAGACTTCCTCAAGATTTGGGCATCAAATGCAAAAATAATTTTTCAAATCCGATTGGTGGTTCTATAGATAAGCGCGTTCAAACAAAAAACTACCAAACTACCAAACTCTTCAGCTTTATTATTAGTAGTATGGATTATTATTATTATTATTATATATTAAAGTATTTCATATAATATTACATAATATTAGTTACTCAATTTATTTCTGAAGATAAACAATTTCAATTTTGTATTGTTTTCCGCGTTAAATAATGAATCTCCCGTGAAGCTTTTAGACCCTCTTGATTCTGTTGACAAAAAGAGACGATGCTATTCGTCCTGTATACCACCATCTCTTTCTCACACTGCACGATTAATCAAAGATGACTTTATTGGCATGTAATATCATAATAATGACTGTATGCAATATCTTTGGAATTATTTTTTTACTTTTCAGGTTGGCTTTGCTTCTTCAGAACATTTGACAACAGTGTGTCGAATTCGATACATTCATAAATAATACAATTTTTACCGCAGTGGCGGCAAAGCAACAGTATTACTAATATTTTGTCATATCGAGTAAAGCCCAGTAGTTTTAACGAATAGTTACTATATCAAAATAGGGCACTCTTTGTTGGTGTACGTCGACGTAAGAGGTCATGAAGTCTTCCCTATACTGTAAAAACCTAGCAAGTCGGAGGATTGCACAAAAATTGTGGCAGGCGCTTAACACAAAGGTAAAATAATAAGTATATATACCTACACCCACCTCGACTAATCCGTCAAACACTGCCATATCAATTCCTTCACACTTCCCCAATGGTGTCGCGATCTTATGCAAGTCTTGAAACTCCACCGGCATGGCCCAGATCTCACAACACTCAGGAATTATCGACACACATTCATAAAGTTGAGTTTTATGTTGAAACAAAACATACGCCATCTTTAGATTCTCCCACGGCAGTATTGCATTTGCGAAATTAGGATCAGCTATCAAAGTCGTCACTTTCTTTACTATTTCATCTGTAACTTCAGATATAAAGTGTACATTTTCAAGTTCATTTGTAGTAATATAATCTTGAAGAATCCCGAGATTCAAGTTCGAACTTTCAAGTATATAAACATCCTTAGCACCAAATTTCGATGCGGCTAACCCCATGAAACTGCTTCCATTTAAGTCTAAAACAATGGAATCATTGTTGATTTCTTCTTTCAATTGTGCTAGAAACTTCTTACTTCGTTTTCCATCATTTAGGTACGATACATGAGTTCTTGATAAAGCCATGTGGACTCCACATTCGCAGTTAGGTCTTCTGTAGTTTTTTAGTTTGGTGTTTTCGTTTTCTATGTAGAACCAAAGTGAGTATTCGTCTTGGCATGAGATGAGGGTTGCTTCGGAGTCTTTCTCTAGGTTAAAGTCTTGTGGTAGGTAGTAGACTGCTTGCATCCAGTGATCGCGCCAGGGTATAGTGTCTTGTGGACGTTCAGATGATCTGTTAGCGTCAGGGTGACACCACCAAGGTGCGCAGCTGAGGCAGATTCGACCTGAAATTAAAAGTTCTATGGATCATATTGCTTCTGCCCGCGACTTCGTCCGCGTGAAATTTCTTAGGGGTGGAATTTCAAAAACCCTGTCTTAGTATATACCCTTCACAAAAAACACACCCTCCAAATTTCATGTCTCTAGGACCAGCGGTTTAGGCTGTGCGTTGATATATCAGCCAGACAGGACTTTGAATTTTGTATAATTAGATTCTTTTTTCTTCTAAATAATCATAATAAATTCTCTCCCATACAACAAACGTGATTTTTTTGCCGTTATTTGCTCGATATTAATGACGGCAACAGGTAGACGCTTGAAATATTCACAGAATATTTAGTTGCATATTCACTTTAAAAATAAATAATTAAATTAAAATAAAATAAATATTTAAGGGGGGCTCCCATACAAAAGACGTGATTTTTTTTTAAATAATCCAGTGGTACGGATCCCGTCGTGTGTGAGTCCGACTCGCACTTGGCAGGTTTTTTAGTCTCTCAGTTGATGATACTATATTCACATTACAATCTAGTAGCCTATTAACTAATAAGTCATTTAAATATAACTTAAACTGCTAAGTAACTATAAAATTAAGAAATCGTGCAATAACATTTTTCTTTTTCACTTTATATTACGGGGAAAACATTTAATTATTGTGTTCTTTATATTTAGTCCACTCAACGAACAACCCAAAAGGAGGTGTAGAGTGTGTGAGCTGGGCCCTAAGCGATTTCTTCAGAAAGTTGTTCAGGGTGCTTAGGGAGTAAACATAGCGTCTAGGAGGTGAGCCGGAGTGGGGGGGATAAAAGTTCCCACTTGAGTTTTTCACTAATATCTTTTAAACGGTGCGTCGTAGAGAAAAAATATATTCTACGTAATGAAAGCTAATAAAATTTTCTACAACTTTTATCTTATGCACTTTTTTTGAATTCCTACCCATTTTCGAAAAAAAAACCATTCCATTCCATTCCATTTCCGGAAAAGCGAAATTTTCGAAAAAAAAACTACTTTTATCAAACACTAGCTGTTGCCTGCTACTTCGTTCGCGTTATTTCGGGATAAAAAGTAGCCTATATGTTAATCCAGCTCCTAATCCATCTATCTACCTACCCATCCAAATCCGTTCAGCCGTTGAGTTATCGAAACTCAGCACCCCGCGGTTTCACCCGCATAAGTTTCCCGTGGGAATATCGGGATAAAAACTATCCTATGTCCTTTCCCGGGACTCACTCTATACCAAATTTCATCTAAATCGTTTCAGCGGTTTAAGCGTGAAGAGGTAACAGACACGCACTCTACAACTCCATTGTTAAATAGTCAGCACTTGCACTGCAATTTAAATTCACTCACACTGCACTAAACGGCATGTTAACGGCTGCAATGCTTTTTAAATAACCTATGACATATCAGACCGAAATCACGTCGCATAATTTTCATAGAAAACAAAACACGGCATAACTTTGTTGAAGGCTTCGACGATGTTTCTAAACTTGGAACTAAACTCCAGTACACACTCATCCATACGTTTAGTTTTATATATCGAGCCTTTTCAGGAAGAACATCGTAAGCGCCAAAAATCCCAAAAAACTGTTTTAATATTAATCGCCAGATCAACTGATTTTGCATTTTGCATCACCTTCTCCTGTAAAATATGCAAAATGGCGGTTACGATCTTCTTCCTGAAAAGGCTCGATATGTGAGTGGTTGACCAAAAAGGGACCTCAAGGGAAAATAATTGATTTCGAGTAAATCGCGTTTGAAATTTCGTGTAGAAACAAGTTGCGGCATGTTTTATGTCAGTATGCGACTTCGTTAGTGAGTGTCAACACGTGTTTGCGGTTATTACGTTATTGGCGACTTATTTAGTGTCAGTTTCTTGTCTTTGTGTGCGTCTGACATCACAAAAACGAATTTTTCCAAAACTGCCTCGGCTCACAAAAAAAAACATAAAAAAAACACTACGGCACCTAAAAATATTCTGGTTAGACCAAAACAAAGCTAAAAGACCACAGATTAAAAAATTCAAAAAAAAGTCTGTCTGCTAGCTTACCACGTCATGGTCAGGAACCAAGACGTTGCTGGCCTTCCTTGAGAAGATGAAGTGGATCGAATAATCGATTTACCCACCAAAAGGCAAAATACGCGAATTGTCGTGTACCAATTGCGGACACCTGCTCGTATTACCTATTATCTTTTCACGCCCTAACCGCTGAACGGATTCCGATGTTTGGGATACAGGTAGACCACACATGACATATATGACACACACACACACACGTATGACATAGGATACGTTTTATGGACACAGCGAAGTCGCAGGCAAATGCCCACCATATAAAAAAAAAATATAAATATTACACACACACACACACATTGTGCACTAATTTTTATTTATTTTTATTTTTGGGCTTGTCGCTAAGTAATAACAGCCTCACGGGTCAATCGAACAAGTTAAGCTACGCTTGCCGCGGTCGATCCGTGGATGGGTGTCCATCTTTGTATATCAAGACGCAAGACCCCTCCGTGCCACGGAAAGCACGAAAAGCCGTTGGTCCCGGTTGTCATTCGTGGATCTTTGACAGACGTTACGGGTAGTCAGAAGCACGAAAATCTGACAACCAGTCTTACCAAGGGGTTTCGTATTACCCAGTGACTGGGTTGTGGAGGTCAGATAGGCAATCGCTCCATGTAAAATACTGGTACTCAGCTGCATCCGGTTAGACTGGAAGCCGACCCCAAGATAGTTGGGAAAAGGCTAGGCAGATGATGATGATGATGGTGGGTATCCATATATTTTCAAACTCACCTTCAGTATCCATATTAAGTTCCCACCACATGAACACAACCTGTGCCTTCCCCGTATCACTGACATTAAAGTCTTGCTTCACCGTCCGCTTCATAATGATGGGTGAACGTCCTGACCAGTCATAGTAGAACACTGGGATCTGGTCCGATAGCTCACGGAATGCGTGACGAGGTAGCTGGGAGAGTTGAAGGTCATGGACAGCGGCAGAACCGGGGCAGTCAATCATCTGTAGCAGAAATATGGCACTTATTTACTATCAGTTAATTTCATGTCAAATCATAAGACATTTCTTTATAAGTATGTGTATATAAATAATGTGCTATAAAAATGTGCATATTAATTTGAATTGATTTATTTGCATGAAACCATCCCATAGTAATTAGCTGTTGCCGCACCATCCTTTCATTTCACAAAATGTGACGAAGCGACACATCGCGCGTAGTTTGTGAACCACACGTTATTCTGCACTCGATAGCCGCCCGGGCAGATAGCTCGCTTGTCTGGGCGTTGGCCAATCGAACCAGATCAGTTTTAGTTATTAAGTACTAACATAGGCTAAATAATATTGTTACTAACACAGTGGACCTTGTTTGTTGTCTTATAAATAAATAAAATTATTATTATTTTTCATCCCATCTATTCGAAAAGGACGATTTGGTTCGCCTTTAAGTGCACCCAAAGGTGGTGTTTTCTATAAGAAACTTTTAGCGGGCAGTAATGAGTTTTTAATCCTCTTTATAAGTGCGCCGCAATTATCTTTGCCGCGCACTTTTTGAGTTTGGAACATCTTAGTGTTCAGCGCCAAAGAAATCGAACGCAAATATTGTTTGAATAAAGACTGGCTGGTACGACGGCCCACAGTCACGCCGCGCGCCGGCTGAATAAAAAAAAAAGAAATCAAATTAAAAACGCGCGAACTACAACCCGCGTTTTCGCCAATTTTCACGGATTGTTAGAAATTCATGGTTTTGTTTTGAAAAATGAGTTCTTCATTTTTAGTTGTTTTATTATTAGATAAGATTTAATTCCAATTTAGTTGTTACTCTATGTTTTATTAAATAATAATATTACAATAAAATATGAGACTCCTTTTATTTTCTCATAGTGGGTGATGAAAAGTAGAGTGTATCACTCGGGCGCAAAATATATTTTTGGCTCGGGCGACGTACTTTGAATCCCTCGCTACGTTCAGGATTCTACTAAAGAATCCCTCACTTCGCTCTGGATTCAAAAAAGCGCCCTCGCCGTAAAAATATTAGTTTGCTCCCTTATGATACAATCTACTATTATAGCACCTTATATATTATGTATTCTTCAATTGTGATTATAGTATGTGTAAAAGTATCTGATAAAAATTTGTGATAGATGGAAAATGCCAATTTGTAGAGCCATTTAACCTGAACATGGTTTATTTACACTTTGATCAGATTCTTTGGAGACAGACCATAGTTGGCAGAAAGTCATTAGATGATGAAAACCAATTAAATTGTATAGATTTTTAAAAAGCCAGGGGTTAGTCTTCAGTGAATTTAATTAAACAAGTAGAGTACTTTGGAGAAAACTTAAAAAACTCAAACTCAAAGCATTTACTTCAAATAAACCAATTACAGGCACATTTGAATTGTCAAAGGGTTGGTCAGTCGGCAAGATGAAGCCAGTTGCCCATTCCAAAGTGTAATAGGTTCCTAAGGAAAGGACACTCACCCAAAATTTGATTTAAACTATTGAATCTGATTTTCTACCTTTTGTGGAGTCCTTAGCACAATATCCAGTTCAGCATCAGCAAGATCATTGAGTTTGTTCCACTTCCACAAGGTCGGACATTCAACCACCTGTGCATATATGACCGCAGAATCTGGCACCACTATGCAGTCTGACTCTAGCAGGCACTTGTGAGCATGTGCAAATGTTGACAGGGCCCCTGAAAATAACATAAAATTATTGTTAGTATTGTTCCATGACTTATTCTTAGTGTCCGACCGAAACACAATTTTCAGCCGAAACCTAAACCGTAACCGAACCTTCGGCTAACTCCTAGTTTCAACCGAAACCGAAACTTTATAAGTTAAGATAAAGTTAATTAATTATATGCCATTATTTTCTGAGAGCCGTGTTTTTTGGTAGATTCGTTATTGATAATAATTTTATTAAGGCCTGATTTGGAATTATCAGATTTCTTTTATCCAAAAAAAAACAGTACTTTTGCAAGATTTTGTGTGAAAAATGACAATTTAAAATGTGGCCTAACTTAAATATGGGCCTGAGCAGGCATGCTACTGTTAGCTTTTACGATTTGCGATTTAGCTATAAGCTATTTAATCGCGTTTCGGGAGCTTAATATGCATTTTTTTTTGTCATGGGAAGCCATAAAAAAATTGTGGAATCTGATATTGCATAAAATAAGAACAAAGTGCACTAATTTTTAAACAATACTAACAAGTTCTCTTCTCAAAAAATTTCAAAAAATATAGTCAAGGTTTATACCAAGTATCCAAAAGCTTAGTACTATTCTCATTTGATAAAATATTCTAACACAAAAACTCCGCACCTTCACCAATCAACTCTGTATCGAACACCTCGGTGACTAAGATGTTAGCTTTTTCCGTCATATCACCATCTTCACCCACAGTGAGCTCCGTGGATCTCTTCGGTATCAGTTTTATCTTGTCAGCAACACCATTTATATGGAGAATCTGGGCACAGCACTCTGCCATTGGTTTGAATGCTTCACAAGCGATTACGGAGTCAGCACCAGAGCGAGCTGCCATTATTGATAGGAGACCTGTTCCTGTGCCTGAAATTAAACAGGTAGTCAACCATTTAGAGCAATATGGTATTTTTTTTTGTATAGGGAATTATAAAGCAACTATCTTTAAAATTCAAGAGGAATGCAATGAAACACATAGTAAATACAAACCTATATCCAAAACATTTGCTTTCTTTCCGTTACTATGCATTTTTTCTATAGCAAGTTGCAGAGCTCTTTGATACTTCTTATTCCTCTCAGTATCGTGCAGCATATCGGCAAATCCAGAACGCGCTATTTCTTGGTGAAAATCATAGTTCTCATCCTGAACATCCCACTCCGTACTCCCTGTAATAGGGTTTCTCTTTTGCGTAAAAACTTTCATCTTCGTCGCGACGGAGCTTTTTAACCTGAAACACCGAAACTTTAGAGTACATGCATGATAAACAAGCCGACAATCACAAAAGTTATTCTGAAACATACCTTTTCACGGAATGAGTTATACAAAAATTACTTAATCTCACTAAATGTATTCTTCTCATTTATAATAACATTATTTCATCATTAATCTTCAACTTTTAGTACAATAGTACTTATTTAGCACAGAAAAAAATATTATATTTGTTTTAATTTTAACCTAAAAATTCAGAGCTCTTCACTTCATATGTTTTTTTTAAATGACAATGACATTGACTTTGACATTTCTGTTCGGAAATAGAAATATATTTACTTTCTTAGTTTTGAAGATATTTTTAATCTAGAGATATAATTTATAGGTAATTGGTGATACTAGTAGTCGCTAAGGTAAATTATTTCAATAAAATTATATATGTGGTTACTGGCCAGTTATTTGAGGGCTGTTGTCAATATTATGTCGTTTTGATGTTACTTGTCAATCAAAAGTAAGAATACGTTTATGTTTATTTCCCGCAAAACTAGAATAGAATAGAAACCTATGACATTTTTTTATAATTTAGTGCACAGAGTACTTTTTGATAGACATTTAGTGCATTGACAATATTATTTTCGAATGGCAGCATGTCTCGATTGTCTCGTAGTTGTCAGCGGTTTGAGCTTTCATTACGACGTTTTTCTATCATGGCGGCCGCCGTCGGTAGGATTTGTGGGGCACGTCTTTTGAGAAATAATGGCATAGTTGTTCCCCAGGTACTGGAAATAGTTCTAAACAATTTGTTATGTAGTCTAAATTGTTAGTAGGTACCCTTACCGTGCTCAATATGTTACCAATGACGGAGAAGTTCAAGTTCGAAGTGTCACGGAAAACTGCTGTATTTTATGAATTTGTGCCATACTATGAGCCTCGTAACGTGTTAAATGCAATGATGTGGAGTCCAGGACCCTCTGGAGCGAATATTAACACCAGTTTTTAAAATAAATTTTCATGGACAAGTGATAACCTATTCTGCATTATGTAACAAGTACATAAGAAATCTAATGGAGGCTGTCCCTTGCAGGTATGCCAGCTGTCCACCGGAGCGCAAGGATGGACAAGGAACAGAAAAATGGTAAGTCTTATTCGATTTATTTTTAGCAAAAGGAAATATTTTGAAAATATGCCCACGTAATCTTCGATGATACATATTCGAAGTTCTCAGTATTGATTTTATAATGTTGTGGTATTCCCAAGAACACTAGCAAGTTTAGGGAGAAAAAAATTAAGACGACCCACTGACCAATATTTTTTTCTAAAATGTTTAATAAAAGAAAAACTAAGCAATAACTGACTCAAATTATAACCAAAAAATGTATTGTGTAATAATAACAGTATCGAACAATAGTTATATTGCCACATAACTTAATTTCATGGGTACTTCTTTATATTATATTGTATTCTTATTGGAATATCAAGTTTATGATCAATTATCACTAAATAACAAAAATATTCCTACTTAAGACTGACCTGCAAATTGCAAAAAACATAGAAAATTGGAATTTCGCGGTCTAACACATTCACCTTAACTCTATATTTTAAAAGTTTTCCTGCTAATTTTTATTTCTTTTCCTGTACAGTGGCTGTCAACCTTGGGAGTGATTGGCGGTGGTATGGGAACCCTCCTGTTTGCCCTTGAACAGTCAGTAAAGGCTGGAGGATCTGTAGCACCTCATACAGAGGCACCACATCAGCCTTGGAGTCATGACGGCTGGTTTAAGTCACTAGACCATGCCAGGTAAGTTCATAACTAAGGATTTTCAAACAAAAAGATTGGCAAAATTACCACACGCCAAGTCAAAGTTAAGTTCATCCATACTAATATTATAAATTCGTAAGTAGACAGAGTTACTTACGAATTTACAACTATTACTTTTTTTTTTTTTTTTTCGAACATGTTACCTTTTCACCCCTAAACTAATGAACGGATTTCAATAAAATTTGGCAGAGAGATGGATTGCATACAGGGGAAGGACATAGGCTACTTTTTGTCTCAAAAATATCCCTAAAAGGGGGATATAGGGGGTGAAAGTTTGTATGGGGTTATTTCTTAAGTTAGGGATATGAAAATTCAAATTTATGCTTTTGGTAACAAATAATGAATTACGTATTTCATAGTTTTTCTAAAATGATCCCTCAAGAGGGTAAAATAGGGGATGGTTTTAAAATTCACATGTAATATTGACATTTTTGTGTAACTATTTTTAAGAGATTGTAAATATAGTCATAGTCCGTATTTGAGGTGATATTTAGTTTTATTTCATTAAAGTCGGCCCACTCGGTCAAAAGTTATCACTACTTGCAATGGCTTGGAATGGAGAGTTTAGGTTTACCAGTGTGCTCGATAGATGGCGTAGTGCAAATGACGCGATTTTCTGAATCGAAACCAAAAATGTTGTTTACAAAGTTTTATTAAAATTACTTTGCATACCTATTGTTGCGGGACATAGGATACTTTTTATCCCGATAGTACATTCCCGTGGGATAATATCCGACCTCCACGCGGCGAAGCAGCGGGCAAAATCTAGTACGAGGGCTGCACTAAAAGTATCGGAAATGGAATATTTCCACTGTTCCTGTCATATTAAAATCTTTTTAATTGAAAACTCCTTGGTTTTAAAAATCGAATACCATTTATTTATTTAAAAAAAGATTCTCGGTCTTGTCACAAGGTTTTGTCAAACTTGTTTAGTCGTTGAGAAAATGGAATTGACTCGAGAAAATTCAAGAGCGATGATTTATTATGACTTTTGAAGTGGTTTAACACAAAAACAGTGTGTTGACCGGATGATTTCTGCATTTGGTGATGAAGCCCCATCCAAAACCACAATTTATCGCTGGTTTGCTGAATTTCAACGTGGACGTGTCAAGCTCAGTGATGATCCCCGTCAAGGTCGTCCAAAAACTGCAGTCACCCAAGAAAACGTTGATGCTGTGCGTAAGCTGATTGAGGAAGATCGACATGTGACATACCGCGAAATTCAGGCAACTTTAGACATTGGCATGAGTCAAATACAAATAATCTTGCATGAACAATTAGGTGTAAAAAAGTTGTTTTCCCGATGGATACCGCATTCGCTCTGTGAAGAGCAAAAAGCGGCTCGCGTTACTTGGTGCGTCAGAACTCTCGAAAGATTCCACGCAGGATCCTCAAATGCTGTATACAACATCGTATCCTATCAGGTAACGAATCCTGGATATACGCGTACGAACCCGAAACAAAAAACCAGTCACTAGTTTGGGTGTTCGAAAATGAGTTAAAGCCAACAAAAATTGTTCGTTCACGGAGTGTTGCAAAACAAATGGTGGCCACGTTTGTCTATTCTTCTTGAGGGACAAAGAACGGTTAATGCAGAATGGTATGCTAGCATTTGTTTGCCACAGGTCGTTTCTGAACTCCATAAAGAGAACTGCAACCGCCGCATCATCCTCCACCACGACAATGCGAGTTCTCACACCGCGCACAGAACAAAAGAGTTTCTAGAGCAAGAAAACATAGAATTATTAGACCATCCGCCGTACAGCCCCGACCTAAGCCCTAATGATTTCTATATTTTCCCTAAAATAAAGAATAAATTGCGTGGACAGAGATTTTCACCACCTGCAGAAGCTGTGAACGCCTACAAAACGGCCATTTTGGAGACCCCAACTTCCGAATGGAATGGTTGCTTCAATTATTGGTTCTATCGTATGGAAAAATGTGTCAAATTTCGCGGAGAATACTTCGAAAAGCAATAAATACATTTTTAAATAGTAATGTTGTGTCACTTCCTTGATTCCCGAAATTTTCAGTGCCGCCCTCGTACCTGACATATTTTAATTTAAGTCTAATGTCTCGGTCTCCAGATAGATAATCTATTTACCAGATAATCAGTGATAGGAATAGGTAGTGCCTATTTACCTAAACTTCGAAGAATAGAGACAAGAAACGGAGACTTCCTTAGGACTACATTTATTCCGGGACATCTGTCCCGAAATTCGGGACAACACTTAAATACATTAAAAAAATATGTTATTTGGAATAAGTAATTCGTCTATATTTACCTAAAGTTTGCGACTAGACATAATATAATAAATAACATACACAGTCGTTACAACCATAAAATTTTCTGAGTTTTTTTTTTTAGAGAACATTTTGTAAATGACTTGTTGATCGTAATACACAATAAATCACAATGTTTGTATAAGGAGCCGTACACGTTTCGAAGTAAATATCTCCTTTCTAGCTCACTCTCGGCTACGTTTAATGAGATTTCTAAAGTTCAAGTGTATAATTGAAAAAAAAAAAGACATTTTGTCTTTAAAATAATAAAACGGTAATTTTTATCATTTTAGCATTCTCCAAGTAGGAAGAATATATCATTTAAAAAAAAAGGTATTTGTATTTTATCTTAATGAAATATACATATTTTCTAAAGTATATTTAAAAATGCGCATGATATTAAAATAATGGCCGTCTCAATGGTTTAGTAACACACTTAAACTTTAAAAATCTTTAAAAAAAGAAAAGATAAAAATAAAGTTTTAAAAAAATGTAGTCCTAAGGAAGTCTCCGTTTCTTGTCTCTGTTCTTCGAAGTTTAGGCAAATAGGCACTACCTATTCCTATCACTGCAGATAATTTAAAAAAGGGACAGAATTTGTATGGAATTTTCTGCCAGGCAACTTAACCAGAAATGATGGTGAAACTTGACCTTACATAATACAAAATTATTACCACATGCATTTAAGAAAGTAGAATTATGCTTATGATTTCACTATTACTTAAAAAGAAGAGTTTAATCTTCAATTGGAAAAAATATTGAATTTAGTCTTGAAATTCAATATACGTAACTTTAAAATGTCCTTTGGGTAAAATGCGATTATTGGTTGTTCATGACTTCCTGACACTAAGTGGTGTATCATCAAGTTGTTTTATGTTATCTATTTAGTTAGTTATCAGAGCACATTATAATCACATTGTAATAATAAATGTAGTAAGCTGTGAGTATTAATTATGTATCATTCTGTCAATTTATTTGTACACACAAAAATCACTCGGTTACTACATTAATCTAATGTAAATATTTGTTTTATCAAGAAAAGATAAAGACTTGGAATACTTGACTCAGAGTTGGGCAAATTGTAATCAGATTAATGATTAAGGATTACGATTACATTTTGTAATCATCAATCAAGATTACAGATTACGGAAATTAATCAAGAAAGTAATCATATCGGTGATTAATGATTATTAGTTTGTAATCGTTATTTTGATTACTTTTTTGATTGATGCATACTAACTACATTTAGGAATTCGAAAAATAAAATCATTAACATTGTAAATCATCTTTATTTTTTGATCAGTCTCATGAATTAAAATTTTTTAATAATTATTAAGTATACTTAAGAAAACAATCAAGAATTATTTTTATGTGTGCCATGTGTGGCTTAAATTAGATTTTAAAAGCACCCTCTTTTCAAACATCTCATCCGAAAGTCTGTGTGATTTAGGTAAATTGGTCATGGTCGCATATGAGAAAAGTCTTTCGACAGGACCCGATGACGGAAGAGGTGTGTTATATATTTTTTTTTTTAGAGGTGTGTTTTATTTTCGAATTTACTTAAGGATTTAAATAACGAAAGAGTACAAAACGTCCATGACATCCAAATTGGATCAGAAGTTTTTAGAAAAACGCAGATATACAAGATACATACTGATTGAATATAGAACCGCATTTATTAAAAATATGCTTAAAAAATTAATCAAATCTACCCATGTAATTAAGATTACTGACTATTGTAATCAAAACTAATGATTACAAATGTAGTCATGATTGAAAGTAATCAAGATTAAAAGTAATCATGATTGATGTATTCATGATTACTTTCAATCAGATTATTAATCCGATTACAAAAGTAGTTGATTACGCCCAACTCTGACTTGACTGCAGTTAAAACTTAGGATAGCTATGGAAAGTATGAATGAAAAATGTGCACAAGCTGTTTTTTTTTTTATTATTACTTAAATTACGTCATCATCGTCCTCTTACTTCCTACTATCCTTATCTCAATTTATTTGGGACTAGCTTCCGCCCGCGGCTTCACTGTTATATCAATAAAAAGTAGCCTATGTCCTTCCCCAGGGTAGTAAGTATCCCCATACCGGGTATTTTCTCGTGGTCCTACTATTTTGTCCTACCAGTAGGTCTACGAGGGTATGTTATTGCTGTTGATCCTACTGAAGTTTTGAAACTAAAATGTACCTCCTGTATAATGAAATTGACTGGATAGGTGTGGGGCGTGTCTCAGTTTCAGTCTTCATACTGCCTTCTCTTTATATCTTAGAAAGCATTTTGTATGTTCGCAAAAACTTAGGACTTTTCAAAATAAGAAGCGATTTCCATAATAAGTATAAATACACGTAGTAAACATGAAATTGTGATACCTAACTAAAACAAGCTAGTCCTTTCTTATAAACAGTATCCGCTTTTATAACAAGTTGCCAATGCCAAAGTCCCCATGTTGGTATAAATGAAATATTTTTTTTCTCATTGATAATAATACAGATACAAATTACGATATTGATTAAGTAACTGGTTTATTAACAAAAAAAAACATTTCATTAATATTTTAATAATGAAGTACTTGATAACATTCTAAAATCTCAATTAGAATTAATTCATGGTGTTAATAAAACAACCGGTAATTTTTTATTAGATAAATTATAAAGAAGTAATATGTCATCAACGATATTTTTAAAAAGAGGTATGTACTAAAAGTGATGTTGACTCACTAAGAAAGCAGTACTTATGAAGACTGAAACTGAGACACGTCCCACACCTATCCAGTCAATTTCATTATACAGGAGGTACATTTTAGTTTCTAAACTTCAGTAGGACCAACAGCAATAACATACCCTCGTAGACCTACTGGTAGGACAAAATAGTAGGACCACGAGAAAATACCCCCCATACCAAATTTCATCAAAATCGCCAGCTGTTTCGGAGATAAGCCGGAATAAAAAAACATTTAAAAAATTGTTTAGGTTGTGTGTGTTAAGTACCGTATACAGGGTGAATTTTTCAAGTTGGCGTGGATTATTACGAGTTGTGTAGTCTCGATTTAAAACATTATCAGTAACATGAAAACGCGATCGCAAAATTTCAGTGGTTTTTTATTTGACAAAACAAAATAACAACGTATAAACGACAAGGTTTCTATGGTGACCTTCATTGCACTCAAAGAAGTTTGCATACTCAGATTTTAGTAGGTACAGGTTGTATGCATTAACTTTAACACCTTCTCTCAATGTAGTCCCATAATATCCACAAGCTTGCGAAGCCTAGGTCTGGGCAACGGCTTGGTGAGAAGATCCGCTAATTGAAGCTCGCTTGTTACCTTCTTTATTAGCAGCTCTCCATTAGTCACAAGCTCTCTTACGAAGAAGTGACGTGTGCGGATGTGTTTGGTGCGTCGGTGAAACTCTGGATTCTCAGCTAACTTTATTGCTGCTTCGTTATCCACTAGTAACGTAGGAAGACCCTTAAGTTGTACGAGACTTCCTATGAGCCGAGTCAACCATACACATTCTCTCGCAGCTTCACTAGCAGCGATCACTTCAGCTTCCGTTGTCGAAATAGCGACACTTTGCTGTCTCTGACTCATCCAGGAGACTGGTCCTCCGGCATATAGGCAAAGTACTCCAGAAGTCGATCTTCCAGTTCCAATATCGCCTGCGTGGTCAGCATCACTGTATGATTCTATAATTCCAATTTTATAGTTCTTTTTATACATAATGCTGAGATCAATTGTGTACTGTAGGTATCTCATGATACGTTTTACTCTGACACAATCCGCTTGAGTCGGTTTCTCCAGGCTCCTTGACACTACACTGACTGCATATGCAATATCAGGTCTTGTTCCGACCATTACATATGCAAGTGCTCCAACTATTTGCCTGTAGTTTTTCAGAACGTACTCATCGTTCTCGTTTTGTGAGATTATATTATCCTTGGTTATTGGTGTAGTCACAGGTTTGCAGTCCTGCATTCCAAACCTGTTCAAAACTTTCTTAACGTAAGATGTTTGATGTATTACTACTCCAATACCTTCTCTGGTTGAAATCTCTATACCTAGAAAATAGGTAGCTGGTTTGGTTGTTATCTTGAACCTTTCTTTCAGCTCTTCCATAAATGCATCAATTAGTTCTTGATCTGTTCCAGCTACTAGCCCATCATCAACGTAGAGAACCACAATCAGTTTCCGGTGGTCTTTCTCTCTTACAAATAAACAGGTATCGGCTTCACTGATTTTAAAGCCCACTTCCTTGAAGAAATTAAGAATTTTCTGATTCCAACATCTCGGGGCTTGTTTTAACCCATAGAGACTTTTCTTCAGTAAGCATACCCTTCCAGAACCATCATCATAGCCTTCGGGTTGCTTAACATAAATTTCTTCTTCCGAGAGTGTTCCATATAAAAATGCCGTCGACACATCAAATTGACACATCTTCATACCTTCGCTGGCTGCGATGCTAATCACAGTTCGGACCGTGGTCATTTTCGCAACAGGACTGAAAGTCTGATCATAGTCCTCTCCTTTCTTCTGGCGAAAACCCTTAGCGACTAGTCTTGCTTTGTACTTGTCGACTGATCCATCAGCATTCAGCTTCACGCGAAAAATCCATTTACATGGTATTGCTTTTCTGTTCTTTGGTAACTTTTTTAGAACCCACGTTTCATTCTCGTTGAGAGAATTGATCTCGCTGTCCATTGCTTTCTTCCAAAGTTCACTTTCGTTACAGGATTCTGCGTCTTTGTAACATGTTGGTTCGAAAAATCCGTTAGTAACCATGACATAATCATTGAACCTGACCGGATGTCTGATCAATGATCGATCTCGCAGTATTCGATCACTCTGTGTGTTAATCAGTTCCTCAAGATTATCTTCATCTTCATTAACATCATCATTTCCAACCATCTGCTCCAGATCATCATTATCAACATCATAATTTTCTCCCCTTGGTTCAATTGATTCTTCATGAGTCGATACAGCATCATCGAAATTGTCTTCTTCGATAACAGGTGTATGATTATCCAATTGACTATTCATTTCCTTATCGATCGTTACGACTTCATTATTGATCGCAGCAGGTGTCACTACTTCGTCATATTCCTTTCGTACCTGAACGGGAATTTCCACTTCTGTGACTTCCTCATCTGGCTCTTGGAATTTCGTTTCCAATGGCTTTTCATCAAAAACGATATCTCTTGACCTGATTATGTAATTGGATTCCTTGTTCCATAGTCTATAACCGTCATCATTGTCGTATCCAACCAGTATGCATCTCGTAGCTTTCTTATGCAATTTCTTCCTTTTTTGCTTAGGAACATGTGCATAGCAAACCGAGCCAATAATTCTCAGGTGCTTTATCCGTGGTTTCTTTCTAAACCAAAGCTCAAACGGAGTTTTGTGTTCCACGGAAGTTGGTCCTGTTCTGTTTAACACATAAACAGCTGTCTGTACCAACTCCGCCCACAACTGTTGAGGCAACTCTTCATGTGCATGCATCATAGCTCTAGCCGACTCTACGATCGTACGGTTTTCTCTTTCGCTACACCCATTCTGTTCAGGCGTATACGGCATTATTAGTCTTTGGTTTATTCCGTATTTCGTTAATTCTTTCCGAACAAGTTCATTGTCGAACTCTCCACCATTATCACTAAGGAATTCTTTGATGGTGTGTCCTGCTACTCTAGCTTCTGCCAGCATTTGCTTCAGCTTTTCAGGTACTTCAGATTTTGTCTTCATGAAGTAGACGTAGCGAAATCGAGTGTGTTCATCTTTAAAAAGGACGAAATACCGGAACTTCGAGACTGAAAACGGGAAAGGACCGCAAACATCCGAATGTATGCGTTCTCCAGGCATTTTAGCTTTTTTTCTACTACCAAACTTCTGTCTGTGAGTTTTTCCGAAAATACAGCCTTCGCACAATATGCCATTATCCTTTGTCTTTATATTCAACTCTCGTTCTATAAGACCTTTCACATGCCTTTTATCTTGATGGCCCATGCGTTCATGGTAAAGCTGCAAGGCATCTACCGCATTAATCGATGCAGCTACCTTCGGTTTAATTGCTTCACAATTCAGCTTATATAGTCCACCATATCTTGTTCTGGTTCCCGTCACGGCGACTATTCCATTCACCTTAACAGAGCATGTAGTTACTCGTGACTCAAATACACTGTTTGTATTCTTGTCCTGTGTCGCTAGCACCGAAAAAAGATTCTTGCTAATACAAGGAACAAGCCAGACATCACTGAGGAAAAATTCTTTTCCAACATTAGGTTTAATTCTAATTGTCCCTTTTCCTAAGGCTTCTATTACATTTCCATCAGCCGTAGTAACTGTGTGAGGTTTACTGAAATGCACGAAATTTTCAAATAAATCTCTTCTCATCGTAACGTGGTGAGTAGCTCCGTTATCAACAAACCATCCTTCACGATCTTGGGTGCATTCAGCCAGATTCAGTAGTAGCATCATATTAGTGCTGTCATTACTATTCCTTCTATCTTCCTTACTAGTTTTATTTGGACAATCTTTCCTAAAGTGACCAACCTCTTTACAGATATGACATCTGAACTTGGTAGCTTTTTTGTTCCCTGATGTCTGTTCCTTCTGTTTTTCGACACCTTTCTTACTTATTTTTGTGAGAAGCGCTTCACTAGACGTGCCTTCCTTGCTTCCTATCAGCGCTTTTTCATGCGCACAAAGTTGGCTGGTAATATTCTCAACAGTTCTGTCTTTCTTGGACATCAACATCCAACTCGATTTAAATGAAAAATAATTTTCTGGCAGTGTATCTAAAATCTTACAAATTAAAAGTATTTCTGGTAATTGCTTACTTTCTTCAGCTTTTAATAATTCCTGATTCAGTTTGTGCCACATATTTTTCAATTTCGATACATGAGTTGCCATGTCATCAGCAGTATCCTTTTGAAATTTAAAGAACTCCATACATACTTCATACAACTTGTCTTCATTGACACCGTCATAGAGTCTATGCAGTTCATCCCATACGTCCTTAGGATGAGAGAATCGAATCACCTTATCTAAGATTTCATCTGATATGTTGTTCGTAACCAGCAGTAACGCAGTACTTTCCAGCCTAACATACTCCGATAACTTTTTGTTATACTCCGTCAAAGCCACTGTGGAAGCAGCATCAGCATCACCGCCCTCAGCTACAGGCTTATTCGGTTTTTGAGTTTTTCCCTGAATAATGTCCAAAAGTCCGTCCATGCCCCGTAACAGAGCAGACATGCGGTACTTCCATTGTATCCAGTTATTCCCATCAAGCTTACATATCTGTATTTTACTTAGCTCCATGCTTAGTTTCCAATTCCAACAGATATTTAAGTGAAAATAAAGGGGCCCATAACCTATTACGAGTTGTGTAGTCTCGATTTAAAACATTATCAGTAACATGAAAACGCGATCGCAAAATTTCAGTGGTTTTTTATTTGACAAAACAAAATAACAACGTATAAACGACAAGGTTTCTATGGTGACCTTCATTGCACTCAAAGAAGTTTGCATACTCAGATTTTAGTAGGTACAGGTTGTATGCATTAACTTTAACATGGATGGCCAAATCCGAAACTATGAGGAATAGCGAAAAGAATGTACTCAAAGGAGTCCCGGGCTCGATTTTGATGAAAACTAAAACTGCATCATTGGATTTTTGAAAATGTCTAGCCAGGAATCGAACCTGTTGATTTGAAAAAAAAACACTGTATTATTACACCATTTGGCATTACAAACAGACACTTAAATTTTATTTATCTGTATAGATATATAATAGATTGAGTCAGCATGTCTGTTTCTCCCATACATCTGTTATCTGCCATCATCTATTTTAGGTTTATTCCACATGATGGAAATTCTGATAATATAATAATATAATATAATAATAATATTCCACAACTATCACACAACGCCATCTAGTCCCAAGCTAAGCAGAGCTTGTGTTATGGGTACTAGACAACTGATAAACATACTTATATATTTCTAAATACATACATATTATATAATATAATAGATTACTTATTTCTCCATCCCTAACAGCGTACGTCGTGGCTACGAAGTGTACAAGCAAGTGTGCAAGGCATGCCACGCACTGCAGTACATCGCCTTCCGAAACCTCGTCAATTTCACCCACACTGAGGAAGAGGCGAAGGCCGAGGCTGCTGACGTGAGTATCACGAGATTAGCTAGTGATGTTATACAAAATACCATTAAATACCTCGTCATATTGTAAATGGTGAAGTCAAAAATGACGTGTCAACGCAAAAACGTGCATCAAATAACATACATTTTGATAAGGTTTAACAGAATAAAAGGACAACTGCTCACCCATTTCCTGATAGGCAATCCATGTAAATCATCAATCAAACATGTGTTGTATAAAAACCTAGAAGTTTTAATCTATGCAGGAAACCTAATTGCTCTTATCGACCGCACGGCATTACATACACAGAAAAACTTTTTTACAAAAAAAAAAACAACCGACTTCCAAAAAAAAACACTACAAAGTGAAAAATAACTTAATTTCGGAAGTCGGTGTCGTTGGTTCCACATTTTCGTTTTTTTGACACCGACTTCCGAAATTAAAGTTATTTTTCACTTTGTAGTGTTTTTTTTTTTGGAAGTCGGTTGTTTTTTTTTTTGTAAAAGTTTTTATTTTTCGCTTTTTAGTTGTACCTACCCCATAATACAAATTCATATAACACTACTTGCTATGTGAATATTAGTGACAGGAAGATAAACATCATCAATATAAACTAAGTGGAAAACAAACGTATTGTTGAAGCTAATTCCAAAACTACCCAAGCAAAGTTCATAAAATTTATATGGAACCACCTCTGAAGCATACCTTGTTCATTAATTAGACTAGATGCTGATAATCGTGGCTGCAGCATCAGGCCAAACTTATGTCAACATTGCATTGAACTTAAAATTTAGTCCTGTTTAAAATGAGCCCAAACACGACCACGGTGCTGTAATTTCAAGGTTTGTACTTTTTCTGATGCTCCTGGCTTCAGCATCAGGTCTCTATGTACTTCGGTATTCCTCATTAACAGTACGTTTATCCACACATCGAGCCCTTTTCAATGAGCCTAAACACGATATATCTGCTGTTAGTTGTCGATGAGTTAGGTACTCTGCAGACTATCCTGACTGCAGCATCAGGTCATGACTTGATGATCATGAGACCAAATGTGGCAAATGCCCTATCCAACATCAAAACAATTTACTATAAAACAGCCCAGCTACCTGAGATGGTGACAACCATACGCAAATACACAAGATACTTCATAAAATATGCGAAAAACAATAAGTGAGCCTATAAAATTTGAAGGTTGCCCTCGATTTCTCTAAGATCCCATCATCAGATCCTAACTTGGCGACAGTGGGAGCATCTCAGAACTATCTACTTTCGAACAAAAAAAGAATTTTGAAAATCCGTCGACAATTGGCGGAGTATTCGGTGAACAAAAAAAAAAACAATCAGCCGAACATAGTACCTCCTCCTTTTTGTGAATTCGGTAAAATTAGCTCGCGCGGTTGTGAAAACGTGCGATTGATTGTTTTTCATTCTGATGGAAAATTTTTTACCATCTTCCATCACAAAGCTGATATGATATTATAACCCCTGTTGCGTACAGCACGCAGTACGCGATTAGTCGGCTATACGAGATCTGAAGACGAACATAACTTTGGGGCGCGCGTCGCCGCGTACAAGCGTGAGTGGGGAAAACCTCCATGCAAAATGAGAGTGGGGAATTTTCCCAAGCAAAATGTGAGCTCTACGGCTCTTGGTGTTGTAGCGCGACGACGACGACGTGATGTCCAACATTAACCACCTTTAAACAAAAAGGAGGTTATGGTTTTTGATGAACTTATTTATACGTAAGGAGGTCACAGTAGCGAGGTCTCACTCACATACTAATTTATTGTATTAAAATGTTTTCCATACGCAACAACCCCATTCAATTACTAAATCAAATTCCTTTGGTTACATATTACAAAGCTATCCACGAAAACTTATGTAACAAATATGGCGAATTTTTGCGAGAGCACGTGCCTCCAGTAGCCTACCCCAATGGAAAATCATCTGAACTAAAATCGTAAATACTGGCATCAAGCCAGAATAGCAACAACCTTATGTGCGAGTACCTACACGTATGTACATTTATGTGACATACTGTTGTGGTGGAAACTATGCGTTGACAATCAGAAGTGACATAATGCAGTCATTATATTGCACTGCAGAGAATTTTATCTACTATCATTGCCAAATTAGTGCATTGACCCCAATTCAGAATGAAAATTCACAAGCTCACTTTCTTTTAAATCGCCCTTAGTTGATGTAAAAGTCTACCCTATTGCATCAGAACTTGATACCTCCTATTATCAAATCCTATGAAAAACTTCCTGTATAAATGACTGTTTTGTTTCATTCCAATACATTTCAAACAATAATAGTTGTGAAACAGACCACTAATCACCTGTCCCTAGTTTTGTAGATCAAACCAATTAACAGAAATGAGAAAATTAATACAACTCTCAGATTTCCCCACCATATAGCGCCACAAGACATTTGTTGCCAGCAAAGGCTATCTCCTCATGAGTGGTGTCATGGTTGAGAAACGTGGTAGCCGCGTCAAGGTCTCGCTGTTTTGAAAGGACGCCTAACGTCTTCGTTTTCCCTTGCCAGAAAATGGTAGAGATGGTGTCGCAACCACTGAAGGCGTGAAGGAACAATTATATTCAAGGAATGAGAGATCTCCTTGAATTAATGATTCTGAAGGCGTGAAGGAACAATTATATTCAAGGAATGAGAGATCTCCTTGAATTAATGATTTTGAAGAGAACTTGTTTTGGAAAAATTGCCAATTTTTGAAGTGCGGTTTCTCGGATTTTATTCGACCTGCAGAACTATGGTCGCTCAAATTGTTGCAAATTTTGTATACTTTAAAAATGTATTGGGTCACGTTTTCGTAAGATGCACCTTTTAGAAGGTAAGCCAAAAACTGAAAGAAGTCCGAAAATTTCGAGCATTTTCGAGCACCACGCAGTTAGCACAGGTGGCCTACCATGATCTAATTAAAAACGATTCAAAAACAAGACATTTCAGTTTAGGTTCCTAAACTGCATCGCTTGAGCTGCACTATGGACGTCATGGTACCAAACAAGTATGAATGAAACCAAAACTTGCGACTAAGTTTGGGACAATCGCTGTCAGCAGATGGCACGGCCTAAACTGAATCGTTAAACTGACGTCATGGGACGAATTAGAAGAACAGTTCAGTTTAGGTCCTAAAATGGACCGCATTAAGAGCTTGTGGTAGGCCTCTAGGTCTGTCGAAGCTGCAAACTTGGTTCTACACTATTGGTATCTATCCTAACAACATTCCAAAAAATCACAGCACTGTGCAATTTTTTGCGACCTACGATATTTTAAATGACTGACCGATCTTTATAATGTCTATTTATAAACGCTTAGCAGAGATCGTCACTTTGATAAGACTGCCTATTGTACTTTGTTACATCATTAAAACTAATATACAGTACAAAGTATCTACTGAGTCAAATTAAAATAACTAGCGAAACTCCGCAGACATGATGAGTATCGATATCAATTTGACCTTGTATAAACTAGAATACATTACTTTTTTTTTACACAGGTGATGATTAAGGATGGCCCTGATGAGACGGGTAACTACTATGAGCGGCCGGGCAAGCTGTCTGACTACATGCCATCGCCGTACCCCAACGAAAACGCTGCGAGAGCAGCTAACAACGGTAACACTTATACTTTTTAAATCGACATAATGGACAAGCTATCATCTATAGACGCATGTTTGTCTATGTCAAAATGGTTTTTCATTACATTATAATCGTTTGTTACAGTGTGTTTTAGTAACAATAAGAATTTAAGGCCACAATCATACTTAACACTTATCATTTAAGCTATAACGAAGTTGTGAACGCAGAATGATGTCATGAGACGATCTGATCTGGATATACACTACCAAATCAGCGTCCTCGCATACCGCGTATCGTTCTAATTTCCTTATAAATATTTTGGGCTTCTATCTCTCGTTTTTAATCACGAAAACATTGATTAAGCGAAACAATTAAGTATCACTTTTTTTATATTAACCTATTTGTCCCACTGCTGAGCAAAGGTCTCTCCAATATCCCTCCAGTTTTCTTTGTTTTGCCACCTTCGACCAATCAAGTACTACATTAAATATTCTTAATTAGGCATTATTATACCTTGACCTATGTTTTTGTACATAACATAATGAAACCCACTCGATCTACGACATAACTTACCATGCATTGATTGCTCCTGTCTCATGCTTGAAAATCAAATGATCTGCATCTACTCATGCTCTAGAATCTAATTTAAGGCGACTACATGACCTAAAGCGCGGTCTTTGTCGGACTGCATAGAAAAGAAAGAGAAGCGCGATGACACAACGCTGGTAATTTATTGCAATATATGAAGCAATTATCCATTTACATAAAAGTCTATTGTTTGGACTAAAAAATTAAAACACTAGTGCTTTAGTATGTTGCTTGTAGAATATTCTGCCAAAAAATCTTAACTATTTTATGTACAGACGCCAGCACATCAAGCTGCCCGAAACTGTCAAATTTACCCAATCAATTTTGAACCTAATGCTTTAGCGATAAATTTGAAAATCTATTAAAGAAATTTGACAGATTGTAGTAGCTTGATGTGCTGACGTCTGTACATTAATATGATTTTTATTGTAAAAAGAAAGTTTTTAGAGGTATCTTCATGATTTTTTTCTATCGTATCAAATTAGTTTATTATATTTTCAACACACTATCTACCTAGCATATATCCTGAAGAATATCATATATTTTTCTGATTTTGTTTACTGTAGTCGATCTATTGTTTCTAAAACTTGCGTTTTTTGCGTTTAGGTCCTGTAAGCCCCTTACCTTAAGGACGCTATCACATTTTGAACTCGCTCAAGTTTAGGTATAAGGACGCTATCACATTTTGAACTCGCTCAAGTTTAGGTATCTGAATCGCAACACAGCAACATTACGCGCACGCACACATTGAAACCATTGTTCGCTCGATTTTTATACGTAACTTAACTAATCTTGGTACTTGAAGATTTTTTTTTTAATTTTGCTGGTATTTATTGAGTAAAGTTAGTTGTAAGTTCGCAATCGAATTTGGTAAGTGTTATTAGTACTTACTATCTGCGTGATAATTATGTTTTTAGTATTGTTGAAGTTCATCAGTCAAGATGTTCATTACTAGGTACCCAAAAACGACCTTAACATTTTAGTATTACAAGGAACATCCACATTTATACCACAGTCTGCTGTTAGTTTGAAAATATGTACCTAAGTACTTTTAAATATTATTTTTGATGTCAATTGTTGGAGTATTACATAATCAAATACTAGCCTGGGAGTTTATCGTAGAGTTTCGTTGTGATATTTAATAATAATCATTCCCTTATGAAAACAGTAAGTATTTTATTTACTTAAAAATTAAAAAAAAGTAAATCAAAAGTAATTTATTCAAATTAGGCTGAGAATCAGCACTTTTCGAATGTCAAAATTACAAAAGACAGTCCCCAAAACGCCCGCCCTTCACTTCTTAGTGCTTTGGCTGGGAAGAAGTGGCGCAACAAACTCCCCAGCAGCACAGCTGTCTTTTCACATAGAAAATATTTCATTGTACTACTACTATACTCCATAGGTTTAGGTAGCTAAATAAAGGTAAACAAAAAAACCACGCGACTTTGTTAACCGACTAAACGTAATACCAGTCTATTCAGTTGTCATGCTACGTCACAATTGTATTCTTCAATATAGCAACATTATAATTCACTAAAAAAAATTACTGAATTGAAGAGTAAAACTGTGACGTAGCATGACAACTGGATATACTGGTATTATGAAGAAATTGGCCCGTAAGTCGATTTGTCACAAACAAAAATCCGCCACCTTGAATAAAAAATGGATGTTATATTCGTAATCATCACCCCGAAAAACCCCAAAATCGACTATTAATATCGAATGTCAAAAAAAAACATTTCCATCATTTTAATTTGATTATAAAATAATAAAATAAATATTTATAGGTAAAATCTTTATCCGTCATCTACATCCACTAAATAAATAAATTAAAAGTAAAAAAGTTTTTTTCAGATTTAAGTACTCGTATTTACTTAGTTTGAAAATTAAAAAAATTAAAATCAATCAGATCATGTTATTTACTTGTTTATCTACACAGGTAAATCTCGCAACAAGCTTTTATATCATATATAACTTGTGTACTTAATGACGTTATAAGTTGATAGTAAAAGTTTTAAAGGACAATTTTATTTTATTCTTTTTAGCGCATTTAAGTAAAAGCTTGTTTTTAAAAAAAAAAATTACTTTTAATTTGTTTTTTACTTTTTAGTTATTGCTGGACAGGTTTTTTTGTGGAGTTTAACTCGCATACGTATTCTGAGCAAGACCTTTCATTTGATACCCATGTTGTAGGAAAGCATAAAAAGCTTAGTCCGCTATCTTTAGAAGTCCGCCATATTGCATTTAGAGTAACGTCACATTGTTTTTTGAGTTTTTCTCAGCAAGCCCTTTCATTTGATACCCATATTGTAGAAGTGCATTAAAAATAACTAGTCCGCCATTTTTGGTGTTCCGCCATATTGGATTTAGAATGCCGTCACTTTATTTTTCAAGTCATCCTCAGCAAGTAATTTAATTTGATACCCATATTGTTGCAGTGCATTAAAAATAACTAGTCCACCATCTTTAGATGACCGCCATATTAGATTTATAGTGACGTCACTTTATTTTTCGAGTTATTCTCAGCAATCCCTTTCATTTGATACCCATATTGTAGGAGTGCATTAAAAATAACTAGTCCACCATCTTTAGAAGTCCGCCATATTGGATTTAGAGTGACGTCATTTTATTTTTCGAGTTATTCTCAGCAATCGCTTTCATTTGATATCCATATTGTAGGAGTGCCTTAAAAATAAGTAGTCCGCCATCTTGGGCGTTCCGCCATTTTGGATTTAGAATAACGTCACACAGCTAACCATGCATTGTCATCCAAACTAAAAGTGCATACAAAATTTCAGCTCAATCGGTTGAAGATATCTGGTTCAAAATTTAGTTGCAAGAGTCCACCCGAACAAACATAGTTACATACATACATACTCGTACATACATACATTGCAAGTTAAATAAAAGCTTGTAAAAATTACAACTAAGTATTTGTTTCTGAAAAAAATACCAATAATCGTACTTAATTTTATTTCGGTCCGAAAAAGTATCAACTTCGTCCGACCTCAGTACACAACTCGGAACTCACTTTTTTACGTAATTATTTTTTGCGAGAAAGCGACACAGACGTGCTTCCACGAGCGCCTCTGAGCGCGGAATGACGAACCGCAAGTGTCCGCGGGTAGAAAATGTATGGAGAAATTTGAGAGCGTTTCTTATTTGTCTCATAAATGAAAAAGTTATTTATTTATCTACAAAATATTTAGCTTGTCGTATCAGGACTATATAAGCAACAATATCTTCTTATTTTTAAATTAAAATATGCAGTGGATTTAGCTATATAGGTACTTATTCAAACCCCTTTTTATTAAATTTTTTGCGATTACTGTGATGGTAAAAACGTATTTGTGTGAAAATTTTGTATAGGGCTATTTAATTGTTATGGAGCCATTCTGGAGATGAATATATTATCTTTAATTTGAAACCAAGATATCCTTGCAGTTGCGACTCCAAGTTCATTAAAATGGTACCTGAAAAGCACTGTTATTCGTGGAAAAATGTGATAGCGTCCTTAACAGCGTATGTTTAGAATACTAAATGTTTGACCTAGTGCCAGAAAAATTTATACTATACCGTTAGGCCTTGAAGAAAAACATAGTCTGTATTTTTTTTTAAAGAATTATGCTTTCAATTTATTTTGCGGTTTTTATTGTGATCATTTTTTTTATTTTTAGTTAATAATGCACTGGATTAGTTAGTCAATGGTTTAATAAACTTAGGTAAATTCGAATAAATGAAACTAAAATAGGCAGCCATATATCTTACCTACTTTGAAATCGCAACTTAGTTTATTTCATTCTTCTTAGTAATCCCAAAAACTGACACATTGATAAAATATAACTGTGTCAAATGTACGAAGTATTTTATTTATGAGAAAAATGCTCAGTTACAAAGAGCAGATATATAATAGTCGACACCTAGTATATGAATCATCGTGATTGCGACAAGCCTTTACAATGGCTTCTTGACTACTAGCTATATAAGGTGCTATAAAAATATCTGCCACGGCTTCAATGGGAGACAGTATTCTGTATATAGATTACAATAGTAAAGATACATTATTGATTTTATGTCATAAATTTTTTCATACAAAAAAATGTGCGTATAAATTTGAATTGATTCAGTTGCATGAAACCGTCCCATAATAATTAGCTGTTGCCGCACCGTCCTTTCATTTCGCAAAATGTGACGAAGCGGCACATCGCGCGTAGTTTGTGAACCACGTTATGCAGAATAGAGTAAATTTTTATTTAATTACTTTATTTTCTCAAATTGATTTAACTATTCCGGGGTACAAAATTTCTTCACTATTGTAATCTATGTACAAAATACTGTCTCCCATTGAAGCCGTGGCAGATATTGTTATAGATCCTTATATAGTATATTATGATTAATAGCCTGCCACACTTCACCATAATATAAATATATATATAAAGTCCTAAAGTATATGACAAACACATTTCTGCATTTTGGAAGCAAATATTGATCTTGTATATTGGGGGGTACATCTACTGATTATTTCAATTCTCTTGTGCCAAGATTTTAAATATATAGTGTGGCAGTATAAAAATCTAGTTCCAATTGTTTTAATTACTCGCTTGAGTGGCTTGTGTTTTACTCTGCCCCCAAGGTCCAATCCTTCCGAGTCTCTAAAATGTTGGGAGAAAACATGCATTCCAACTGGCCAGTGCCCCACCGGCCTGATTTATTATTGAGAGTAATATTATGTACAACAAGAGTGCCTTTGCTTGCAGTCACTGCTATCAGATCACAGGACCATATTCTTTATTAAAGGGAAACCTAGGTAGCCCGCGAAATTCAAAATTTTGTATTTCATAACAGTAAGACTATCGTGAACATGTTACAATTTACAGCAAATATGTATTATGTACAATTCTGAGAGAGCAGTGGTGGCCCACTTGTAACGGCCGCGACTTACGAGTTGTAGGTCATAGGTTCGGACCCATTCAGGTGGTCAGGTAAATTATTTCATCGCCACTGCGCTCAAAACCATGAAAGAAAACATCGTGAGGCATCTCCTAGAACCATAAATTCGAAGACGTGACGTCTACCAACCCGCACTGGGTCCGCGTGGCGGATTACGGCCCACTCCCTCTCATTGAGAGGAGGCCTGTGTCCCAGCAGTGGGAACATCATAGGCTATTTATGCTATGTAAAAATTCGAGAGCAATATTGACGATTGTAATTTAGTAATTATTTTCTCATAATTGTTGCGAGTTGAATTTTGATAAACATACAACTAAGACACTGAATTCACTCGCCCTTAAAAGTAAACCTCTTTTGTAACTGGATGCAACGCTACAAACAAAAGCCAGTTCTTATCAATGAAACATTTCTCGTTGTCCAGGTTCCTACCCGCCAGATCTATCGCTGGCGGCCGTGGGCCTCGAGGGTGGCGAGGACTACATCTTCGCGCTCCTCACCGGCTACATGGACGCCCCTGCCGGAGTGGTATTGCGAGAGGGACAGAACTACAACCCCTACTACCCTGGCGGTGCCATTTCTATGGCACAAGCACTTTTTGATGAGGTATGTATGGAGTTTTTGTGCAAAAAGGTTAATTTAATTTGGGCTTGCGAACTCAATGAAACAGTCAGGGCCCTTGCCATAATCATTCACAGGGCAGTTTAAAGTACAGGGGGCAAGTCAAGTTGAAAGTACAGCTGTAGAAGGATCATCTGGCGCGGGGCCAAAAACGAAACTAACGCTGCCATCTTGTTTTTTGAAAACAACACTGTACATACCAGGCCACTCAGAAAGTATTGCGAAAAAAAGTTTTTATGTATGAGAGACTAGCCAGTTATAAACTGAAACTCAAAGCATTTATTTCAATTAAACCATTTACAGGCACTTTTGAATTGTCAAGAAGTCGGTCGGTCAGAAAATATGAAGCTAGTTGCCCATTTCAAAGCGTAGGTACCTATGGAAAAGAACGGGCAAGAAACTCCATGGAAACTCTTTTAAATTATAATTTTACAAAAATATTAGTTACATCATTTATTTTGAATTTATAATTATATGTGAGAACGATGTAAAAAAAAAGAAACTTACGCGTTAAAAGCGTCCAGAGTACAGCAAATAGTAACAAAATAACAATCCAAAATAAAATAATTAAAAATAAGACGAGGCAGCTAAGCTATAAAAATATGATTATTTATAAGTAAAAATAGGTACGTTCCAATTTCAAAATTTCCCTCCACATTGTTTGCGAGCTAATTTAAATTATCGTGTCTCATTAAAAAATGGATCTGCGCCGGGAACATTTTCGCGCTATGATATTTTACGATTTCAAATGTCGCCTGAAACTAACTTTGGGGGATGAAAAAAGAAGTGGTCGCCCTTTGACGGCTGTTACGGAAGAAAACGTGCTAGCATTGAAAAATGTAATCCAAGACAATATGCGAGTTACGTATCAAGAGATTCAGCACATATTGTTGGATCGGGAAGCCTTCACGAAATTCTACACGTGCATCTTCGCGTGAAGAGGATAGTTTCACACTGGGTGCCGCACAACCTAACCGATGCTCAGAAGCAGGCCCGGGTGGAATGGTGCCGTGATATGATAAACAAATTTGAAGCAAGCTCGTCTCGGCGTGTTTACAACATCATTACAGGTGATGAGTCTTGGATTTATCAATACGATCCAGAAACGAAGCGTCAGTCGACGGTTTGGGTGTTTCAAAACGAATCAACGCCTACCAAAGTGAAGCGATCTAGAAGCGGGGGGAAGATTTTGATCGCGAGCTTTTTCAATTTGACTAGCTACTTGGTGCCAATTCCTTTAAGAACCCAAGAAGCATCAACGCTGAATGGTATACTACCAAATGCTTGGCAGAAGTTTTCTCTTTGTGAGCAACAAGTGACCAAACACAGGGCTCCGCGGACTACTGCTCCATCACGACAACGCGCCTTCGCACACCGCGCTCAAAACGAGGGACAGCACGCTGGTCAAACTCCTGGGTCACCCTCCTTACCCAGCCCTGCAACCTAGCAACGTGTGACTTCTTTTTATTCCCGAAAATAAAAAATCAGCTCAAAGGGATAAAATTTTCGTCGCCGGAAGAAACTGTCAGCGTTCGAGCAGGCTTAAACGAGGTGTCTGCGGCGGACTGGAATAAGTGTTTCGAAAACTGGTTTAGACGAATGAAACTTTGTATAGAGGCTAGTGGAGAGTACTTTGAAAAGATATAATAAAAAAATATTTACTTATAGAACTTTTTTTTTTTGCAAAACACTGAGTGTCCCACGTATAGTTGGTTCGGAATCGCTTGACGCCCCACTATTAATTTGTCTATTAATATCAGCTTTCGTAATCTATTTTTGTAAGAGCCTTTTAATGGCCACGAATAACTCATTGCAGTCGGCTGAGTACAGCGACGGCACGCCAGCGACCGCGTCCCAGCTCGCCAAGGACGTGGCCACGTTCCTGCGATGGTGCTCGGAGCCGGAGCTCGACGAACGCCGACTCATGACCATCAAATCCTTCGCCTTGTACTCCCTGCTGGCCGCAGTCGCCTTCTACTTCAAACGACACAAGTGGTCCACACTCAAGTCTAGAAAAATAGCCTACAAACCTGTCTCTAAGAAATAAACCGCCACCATACAAACAGTAGTATAAACAAACGTTTTAGAAAAATTTTTTTCTATAGGCACAGTAACATGTTCTTTGTTTATAATATTAAATTAATTTATTTTTTATTTCATCGCGTTTATTTCTTTCTTCAAGTTTCATCTTCGTGTTGCTTCGCTGTGACCCGTTACCATATGTATAAGGTATACGCATAGGGCGGAGGGAGATAGCCGGGTGCGATTATAATAATATTGATTATAGAGCATTTTGTCATCGCGTATGTTGGATGATGTAGCACAGTCAAATTACATTATGTTAGGTAATCCGATTATAACAGCTGTGCTTGTGATTTTCCATTAAAGTTATAACTGTGAATCAGTGTACAGTTGAATAAATGAGAACATCAGAATTATTGACCTTTTTTAATAATTTCTTACGTTTACTTCCCTTTCCTTGATTCCCAATTTCAACATTCCCGATTTCACAAAAATTGGATAAGAACTGTAAGAAACAACTGTCTCGAAAACAAGTAAGTAATGTTTGTTTTCGTTTAAATCTTCGAGCTAACTAGACGAAAACAAACATTACTTGAAATAAATACTCGTTTTAATCGTTTTTATTCAATTTCGAGCGCCCATTGTTGTTTACATCTTTGGCAAATCTGCCGCGGTCGGACCTTACATACAAACGTTTAAGGCCTACGCAGACCGGGACGGCATGGCAAGGGATTTTACTTTTTACTAATGGACATTCAACCGTACTGTTACAGAAATACGACATAAATTTCTATGCTTTGAAATGATGCCGTCGCATTGAAAGGGATTTTATCGCACGGCATTAAAAGACGCGCCACAGGCTCCCGTGGCGGGATGCCGTGGCATACTGCGTTAGAGTATGTTAATCTATGATACTGCGGTAGGCAACGGCATGCCACGGACTCCGGCGCTCGTAGTGATATACTGCGGGGTGCGGCGGCGGGGGTAGAGAAGCGGGGAATGCACACCATTGACCATCCATTTGCGAGGCGTGCTTTGTCGTGCCGCGGCACGCCGTGGCATGCCGTGGCAAAATGCTGGAATGCCGCGGTATCTAAGCGGCCAGTGTGCACTGACTCACGGCAAAATCCCTTGCCATGCCGTCCCGGTCTGCGTAGGCCTTTATTTAACGATGCACCACAGAAGCAAAAAGTTTAAAGTGTGAAAGTAACAAAACAGCCCATGCTAATATTATACAGGATGTCCCGTAATTAATGGATAACCTCTTAAGGGGTCATTGCACTTATCATTATGAACAATAAGGGGTCATTGCACTTATCATTATGAACAACTTTTACTACGGGACGGGACCAAACATGAAATCGCGAAAAAAAATCTGCTGTTCCCTACATTTATGTTCGCATAACTCTGTCAAAATGTCTAACAGCCGATTCTTTTTACATAATGATAAGTGCAATGACCCCTTAAGAGGTTATCCATTAATTACGGGACACCCAGAATATGCGAAAATGACTCGGCCTGTTACCTTTTCACGCCTTCATGACTAAACGGATGAAAGGCACACACCAGCTTGTGTCAATAATAGCCTATTAATATTATTTCATCACCACTGCTCTCAAAACGGTGAAGAAAAACATCGTGAGGAAACCAGCATGTCCTAGAACCAAAATTCGAAGACGTGACGTCTACCAACACGCACTGGTCCCGCGTGGAGGATTACGACCCACTCCCTCTCACCGAGAGGAGGCCTGTGTCCCATCAGTGGTAACATTATAGGCTGATTATGTAATATGGCTAAACACCTCTGCCTCCTTACTTATCGAGGAATATGGTTGGATGGATGGTTATTTCCCATCATCAGCCAGTAGCAGTCCACCTACTTTTGGATGTGAGTATTATATTATATTCTGTGCCTGTGGTATAGTAGGTATGTACAAAATCGGATAAAACGGAGGCCCCTAAAGCCATAATAGTTGACACTAAACTTTTAACATCGGCAACCAGTGATTTAATCGCTTATCGCAAGTTCGATACAGACAAAGAATCGCCGATTCTTAAAGTATCATTTGTCTGCTATGGCCCTTACTTTCTTATTAAATAAATACTTATTATTTTATAAAGAGTAGGGCACCTACATCGATAGGAGTCGGTATAAATACTAAAAATCAGTATCAGGGATAATTATCTATTTGAATGTTATGAAATAAAAATCCGTTCTCGAACGTAACTCAGTAGTGTTTGCGCCTTCGTCAATCACGAAGGCGTAACCGCCTTTTTTTTTTTTTTGGATGGGAAATCATCATACTTACCTGGCATAGGGGATACCGTGATCAATAAGGCGGTTCCCCCAGGGCGAAGCCTTCCCATTGCAAGGCGTAACCGCCTCGGCCACGACTAGTTACTTTACTCTTTGGCCACGACTTTTGGCTTAGCGGCAAGCGGCGCGGTTTCCCATTGAGATAGGAAAGGTAATAAAGGTATTATACTTTTTGATAGACTGAAAATAGGAAATGTCAAATTGTCAACATGATACGAACATTACGAACAGCTGATGCCATTGGTCTGTGGCACAGATTACTAATAAATATGTAGCAAGCACAGAGCATGTAACCTTTTGTAGCAAGCTAGTCTGTGGCTGATACTGATAATGTAGTACTCTGTGCACAGAGTACTTTTTGATAGACGTCATAATGTCGTTTGCGATTCAATCAAAGACTAAAGTAATTTAATCATAAAATTATTAATACAAACAAGTCAAAATCGTAATGAAATGAACGCAATAGTCGGTTTGTGCCATTTTTGCGAAGCCCACGGCCCGCGGCCATTGTTCTGCACTTTCACCACGGACAATGATAAGAATACGACAGAATCTTCAAGAGCCAGTGTTCAGTGCAGTGGTTGCACTTCCCTGGGTCCAGAAACCGTCTTTGTGTCACGAGAGGATGATGGCACAATATACTGCAGCAGGGAATCAGTTCCCAATGCTGATGTCACGTTGTTTTTGCGGCAGGCCGCTATCAGGAGTATCACTTGTGAGGTAAGACCTAAAATACTTTGTTACTACGATAATTTGTATTCTATTGACGTAATAGACAAGAGTTGAAGTATATATATATTATAACACAACTTAGCTATCATTATTTATCATTCATTTATGAACGAAAATTTTACATTGCCTATCAATACTATCAGTTACTCCGAGTAATATTGAATTATTGATAACTGATTTACAGGTGAATTGGAGTAAAGAAGGTGGAGTGGTGTACTTCAATGACACACATGGCCATGTCTTGAGCCTCACATTCCAGGTCAAAGACACCTGGGCCAGGGGCTTGAAGCGGTGGTTCTCAATAGTTGTGCTGATGAAGGACAAAATGCTGCTGTTGAACATAACACCATTACTCTCTGAACATATGCAGGTGCTTACAATAATTCCTTTTGAATTTAATACTTGTCCTCATCAGTGTGATTACAGCAAACCAGTGGTTTCTAATTTGAAAACTAAGCAGTGTAGTTACTGGGAATAATAAAACTGCTTACAAATTATTCACAATAGTTACAGAAAGCAGTTGTAGTCGTCGTCGAAAGTAAGTAATAACAGCCGCACAGGTTGATCGATCAGGTTAATAAGTAATACGGGCTGGTATCCGCAACCACGTCAATGCGCATATTTTGCATACGGGTGGGAAAATCGATTATTCGATCCACCCCAGCTCCTCAAGGAAGGCCAGCAACGCCTTGATGTTACTGACCGTCTCACGTAGGGTACCTGGGTTACCAAAGTACTTTGCCCTGTACGTGGCGACCACCGGGCAGTTTAGAAGCACATGTGCTGTCTCGTCGTCCTCCATGCAGGCCCTGCACATCGGACTGTCTGTTACTCCTATGACAAAGAGGTGTTTATTAAATGACCCGTGGCCAGTTAAAGCTGCAGTAACTATGCGCAGCTTTTGTTTGGTTAGACGGAGAACCTGTTTCGTGAGGCGGCCATCCAATGTGTTCTTTGCAAAGAATAGGTATCCACTAAGAAAGGGTTTGTCGAAATTTCACCCCTAAGAGGGTAAAATTTCACGCGAAGTCGCGGGCAGAAGCTAGTCTTATAATATTCTTGACTTTTTTAGAAAATATCAAAAGAACTGCAAGAGTTAGCTGAGCTTGTGTTTGATGCTGAACAAAAGGTGTGTTCCCAGAGAGCTCTTAGACTGAAGACTGGTAGAAATGACTTTGTTCAGTCTAGGTCACTGATGCATTTGACTGGTAAGTCAACAACCTATCTGTCTTCTGCTTGAGCCGTAAGCCCAAGTTCGCAGAGGCGATTTTCCCGCGGCAATTTATTTTCGCGCTCTGGATTTTCAACGCACTGCTCAGTTTAAAATCCAAGTGTGTTTTTTTGACGCGCTCTGTTGGATACCCAATGCTCGGCTCAACACCGAGAGTTGAAAATCCAGTATGCGACATTTTTACGTCCGTGCGAACGTCGGCTTAGGGGCCGTCTCCACGAGCGAGAGAATCGCGGCGATAGTCTTGCCGTGCTATCAAATCTTCGCCGCGATGATAATGCCGTGTGGAGACACGTTCTAAGAGACTGTATAGAAATACGTGGCACGACGATAATATCGCCGCGATTTTCTCGCTCGTGGAGACGGCCCCTAACAGTTCTGTTTCAATGATAACAGTCAAATCATCCTCCCCTGTCAACCGTCACTATCATTCACTGCCTTCTCTTTCATATCATTCCTCACACAATCTATCCAACTTTTCTTTGGCCTTCCTCTCCCTCTCCATCCATCAACATTTATATTCAAACTAGCTTATGCCCGCGACTTCGTCCGCGTGAAATTTCACCCCCTTAAAGGTTAAATTTCCAAAAACCCCTTCTTAGTGCTCCCCTACATTATAATAGGAAGCCGTGTGCAAAATTTCACATTCCTAGCCCCAGTAGTTTCGGCTGTACGTTGATATGTCAGTCAGTCAGTTCTCCTTTTATATATATATATAGAAGATGACAAAGCCAAGTCATAAAGCAAGATATTACCTCAATACATTATCTAGCTACATAAGACCTCTATAATTTGTATTACCTTATTTGCAGGTGATGAAAATGTATTCAAAAGGCTACACTCCCACTTCACATGGATGCTCAAAGCAGGTGCCCACACATACTCAGAAACATTGTACACTAGTCAGGATTTACTCAAGAAGTTACAATCACATTCTGTCAAAAAGTCATTTGAACCCAGCACCTGTACTGGTGACAAATATTCTGTGTCACTCAGACTGTTGGAAAAGTTGCTGTCAAAAGCAGTGTTTAGGATATTGATGTACTGTACTTTGACTGGTGTCTATGTAAGTTTGCAGTTTTGTGTTCTATTTGTAAGTTCAAATATTTTGTTGTTATTCTGTAATGATAATTGATTTAGCATAACGCCCTACTCACATTAAAAAACTCGGGCATTTTTAGCGTGGAGACCCATTTTACCACGCGTCCTAACCAAAAGCGATCTTCGCACGAGTAGTCGAGTACGCGATCGTTTATATGAATTTGAACGTAGAAACGCAATTTCATTGATCGCACGACTGTCATATTCATAAAAAAGAGCGACGATCGTTTTTGGTTAGGTTAGTATGAAAGTATTCTATGCATTTCGTAAAAGTTTATACTTATAACAAAAAAACTATTTGTGTCTGTCTGTTTGTTCCGGGTAATCTCAGAAAGCAAGCAACTAAAGTATACTACAATGCGTGCCACGAAAGATGAGACTTGATACATCACGTCACGTGGTTTGACTTGCGTAGTACACGATTTTAGGTCTCTTTAGCGGTATGAGGTCTGAGCGCGGGACGGGACCGGACGTCATAGGGGCGGCGGCGGGAAGAGCGCGAGAGGCGGGGTCAAGTCTCATCTTTCGTGGCGCTAACTATACTTACTGTTGAGAGTACTATTGTTGTTGCTCTGCTGGGGAAGCATGACGAACATATATTTTATAATGTAAAGCAACCTACAATATTATCTTTGAATGAAAAATCTCCTTGTTTCAGATAGTTATAAAGTCAAGTAATATTGACACAGCAACCATAATAAATGGCTTGTTTAGACTACTACCAGTGAATGTGACTGACAACCCTAGGATAAGGAAAGGCAGAAATGAGCAGTTACCCCCCACTGTATGCCTTGTAGATGAAACTGAAAATAACAATTTTTGTGTCAAGTGGGCAGGTTCACTGCCTGCTAAATGTGAGTTTATTTAGTGTTATGGTTAAGAAAGGGTAGTTTATTATGTATAAACATCATATTCTATGTGAATATTTTTGTTTCAGGTCCAACATTGATGAATAGAATAGAAAATTCAATGAATAATGAAAAGTTCAATGATGATGTTCTACATCAGCATGTCAAATCTTTACAATTGGATTGGCTTGGGTAAGTTATTCACATAAAAAACCATTGAAATAATCCTTGTCTGCCCTCACCCCATCTCTTATGGTCGGCGCATGTTTTCCATTGAAACTCCTATAAGAAAACCAATAAGAATGGGTTCTTCTCGTTCTTATGTGTTGTGTTAGTATATTCTATCTAGTTGACATTATTCCCTAAGCAAACTTCCTGTGCAAGAGTACACTGTACAAGATGTATTCTTCTTTGTTACAGAATATCAAAAGCAGTGAAAGCAGCTATAGATTCCTCAGGATCAAGGCCTGATGCTGTTACTAAACTAAAGCAAGTGTTTGGAGTGGCACAGTATGATGAACCTCTGTTGAATTACTGGATGTGTGCCTTTTGTAGCTAGATGTAGATAGTAGTATTTATTTTATTATAGTAATAAATCTGTGATATGAATGTTGTTGTTTCATTGTTTAGGTAGCACTAACAGCATGTCAAGTGAAGACTAAATATTATTATCTCAGTGATTTCTTCTATTTGGTAGATTACCATATTAAAAAGTTCATTATTTCGCCCCCCTTCGCAGTGGGTGCCTAGATAACATAGGATACTCTTTATTGAATTGAACACTATAAAAAATAAGAACTTTTGAGTCACATAGGGTGTGGGTGTGAGTGTGTGACTGTTCTAGCTTTTAGGCTCAAAATGTCCAAGTGTGAGGTTGTGGTTTCTTAAAATCTAGAAATAATACCACCAAATTAGATTTGTAGTCCTTATATTAAAGATTACACGTTAGAACGACGGCTAGGCCGCGCGCGCTCGTGTCCCTTTGTGCGCACGTAGGGCTTCGTGTGCGAGCGTGGTGCTCCAGGCGCGGGCCCGAAGTGGCGGACGGCCTCGCGCGCGTTGCGGCGACCCTGCAGAAGTACGGTCTTGGCGCCGGTGGGGGCGCGCAGAGCCAGTTGATCAAAAGTCAGGATCTCTCCTGAAAATTACAAGGATTGTGTTAATAATAAAATATTTTTTTTTATTCGAAAATCATAGTGGATAACTTTAGCAGTTAAGCACTTTGTGACCAGTTGAAGTAAGAGAAGCCATTAGAGTAGCATTTGCTAAAAGACATTATTTTTAGATTTAACAGACAAGCATTCCAATACAGATCTACACTAGCAGTTTTTTTATCTTATATTACTGTAACATCAAAATAGATAAACTCTTACTATTGCCTAGCCATCACAAAACTAAAATAAAATTACTGAAGTATGTTACACAACATCTGAAGTTTTTTTGAATGATTTGCTAAGATATTTATAGTGGTAAGGTTAGACTTTCTAGGATTGTCCTGCTAATAGATAACATTTAACTTTTCAAGTGCTTGGCTAAATATCAATTGCCGTGCCTCCAACGCACGTCTACAAATAGATAAAATAATACCTACAATGAATAAAGGAGCTACCGTTGTATTGATGATTAAAAAATAGTCAAGTTTTTTTATTTTAAATCAGCCTTAAATTAACCACCCTAATCTAATTTAAATAGAAAGAAAAAATTATGCATGTTCCTGTCGCAGAAATACGACAAGCGGGCACAGAAATATGTGTTGCATAAATGCAACACAAGCGGTCAAAAGGTTAATATATTGTCTCTTTGCGAAACTTTGACCATTATGGGAAACGTTGATTAGCTAGGTCCAGCCATTCCCATTACTGGGACTTAGCCGTCCCCCTGCAAGTTGATGTATGCCTTAATCTTAATATTGGATGACAGTGGTTTGGGGATAGTTGGTGATGGACCAATCCTCAATTAAATCTAGTTGAAACAACCAAACCACTTTGGCTTAGCTGAGATGATGTAAACTGGAAATGACTTCTAGGATAGAAATAGTGGTATATCTCAGAAAGGTTTGTTTTTCATCTAAACAAACATCTGATCATAATCATTGTTGAGGCATTTAGTTTTTTGTTGTAACTGAATTTTGATCTAAATCAAGACTTCCTGACCTTGTAATATTATATATTAGAAGAGGTCATTGACTGAAGTTAAGTACGGAATAGAAGCTATTTCATTCAACATTGCATAAGTGAGTAACAGCAATGGACTTGGATGGTTCAACACAAACAACACTTCTGTAGAAATGAGAGTATGCAAGCTTTTTGTTGAAAAAATGAGGTCTAAATCGAGATCTTATCATCTGAATGTAGTCCCAAAAAGTCACAATATAGAATGGATATCTCTTATTGTTATAAATCCCATGTATTGAAATTGTTATATTTACTTGCATGCTTCCTAACCTCACTCAATAAATAATAACAACATTGCATACCTCCAGCAGCCAAGATGCGGGCACGGGCCTTCTCAGTGACGTGCAGAGCGGCGACTGACATCTTAGGCACTTTGTAGAGCCTGACATCGTTGGTGATGCTACCAACCACGACGGCAATCATGCCCTCGCGAGTAGGCTTCTTCATGTGACGAGCCAACCGCGACAGCGATAGCGGAGGTCGGTTGATGCGGCTCATGAACAGTCTACGAAGAATAATTGTGTTGAACTTGGCATTTGTACGCCTAGCCAAGTACCTGTATAGCTGGAAACAATAACAAGTTTAGGTTAGAAACTGAAGTTTCTCAAAGTATCCTGGTATTTTTTAGCAAATGAATATAAATGGAATAGAGCTTGGTTAATATGTGGTAATAAAGTTCTACTTACTTTTACAAGCAATCTCAGGTACACATCCTGAGACTTGACTTCGGTGCGCCTAACTTTCCTGTCGTGTTTATGGTTGATGTCGATACCCTGAAATATGTAAAGGAACACATATTGATAACACTGCTCTAAGTAAAAACCACCATGAACTCACACAACACTTTATAATTATCACGATTTTCAAAGATTTATTTTATTTTCACGGTAACGAAACTCACCATCTTGACAACCGGAAGAAAAAGAGACTATAGACAAAAATGATTGTTGACAGCTGGGTAGAATGCTGCCAGGAGTGAAAAAAAAGGTTTTGAATTATTTTTTAAGTCTGGTACAGATTAGACCATAGACTAGTAAAGGCTCTCAAGGAGGCAAAGAAAAAGGTGTAAAATATCCTAACTTTAATATTATAAATGCGAAAGTAAGTTTGTTACCATTTCACGCCTAAACCACTGAACCGATCATCCTGAAATTTTGCATGTACGTTGTCAGGTGTACAGAAACTGACATAGGGTACCTTTCATCCCGAAAAAAAAGTGCTGTTCCCGAGGAAAACAACAATAACGTTATTATAATAATAGATGGCGCTACGTGTCTATTGAACTTTGGCACATTATTTAATTCTGAGGCCATACGAAGTTCGCCGGGTCAGCTAGTACGGAAATAATTATTGCGAAGGTCAGCAGTACAGATAGTGCCATCCACGAAGACGCCCCCACTCGTCTTCCTAACCACCCGGCCACGGACTTGCCGCTATCAGCGACAGCTTAGCGCGGGGCGGCGAGCGGTAAAATCAAATATACTTACCAAACTTCAAATTCATTTATTAAAACTTACATATGTTCACAAATATACAAGTATTAGCATGCAGTTCTAACCAAGGGAAAACTTGGACCGATTTATCAGCGGGTCCCAAACTAGGCACAGCCTGTATCTTGGTGACCTAAATGTATGAACCTTGCCACGACACACGACAATGCTAGACAAAAGAAACCGGACCGCTTGCCGCGCCGCCGCCAAAAGTTGTGGCCGGACGGTAATCGCTTACAGATCTGCTAGTGTTTTAGTTTTGTCGATACACACTAATAATTACCTATGAGTGGGTAGTTAGTAAACACGAAAAACTAAAATACTAGCGGAATGTTACACACTTCTACTGTAAGCGATTAGAAAGAAGAGTGGGGCGCGTCTTCGTCGATGGCACTATCTGTCTTTTTATTTATTTACTAGCTTTTGCCCGCGACTTCGTTCGCGTGGAATAGTGACTTCCGGCAGATTTTTGGTTTTACCCACATAGTTCCCGATCTCGCGGGATCTCTTCATAATATAATGTACTCTGTGATCTCTTCAAAAATGAAATGTGGAACCCAACCAAATGCGTGTAACGAAACCATAGCGCGATCTATTTCGATCCCAACGCCATCTATCGAGCATAGTGACAACTCGGATTATTTATTTATCTATACTCCGTTCGGGCATTTTCTTTGTACTAAAAGTTTTATTATATTGATATTATTTTTTTCATACCTTTTTACTATTTATTTACTTTTTTCCAATGAATTAAAACAATAACATGAACCGAACTCGTGTAACGATCGACACCATTGCGCGATCACCAACTCGACATATAGTACTAATAGAATTATCTATACTTCGTTAGAGCATTTTCTTTGTACTAAAAGTTGTATTATATTATATTTTCATACCTTTTTACTATTTATTTACATTTTTCCGATGAATTGTCAGTACTGAATTGATGCCGACACTTGACCAATAGATGGCGCTGTATGTCCGGAATAAATTTTATTTTATTTTTTGTAATAAAAACTATCCTATGTCCTTTCTCAAGTTCCAAACTATGTCTGTACCAAATTTCAAACAAATCGGTTCAGTAGTTTAGGCGTGAAGCAAAGACAGACAGACAGACAGACAGACAGAAAGACAGACAGAAAGACAGACAGACAGAGTTACTTTCGCATTTATAATATTAGTTAGGATTGCTGAATGGGCCTGTTTTTGACCTCGACCACGCCTGATGGAAAGCGATGGATGAGGTCTATGATGGAACGAGCATGCCAGTTTACTCTTAATCATCGCCAGTCTTTGGCAGTGGATTATAGAGATTTCAGAGCGCCAACCGCCAACAACGCTTAGTACGGTGGAATGGCTTCGCATGTTTTTAACCGACTTCTAAAAAGGAGGAGGTTCTCAATTCGGATGTTTATATATATATTTGTTTTTATGTATGTTTGGGCATAACTCGGTCGTAGGTATACATATAGACGGATTTGCAAAATTATTTTTTTGTTCGAAAGAAGTTTATTCCGGAATAAGTAGTCCCATTTAAATTTCGTAAAGATCGTGATGAGTTTCGGAGACAGACAACGGAACTTCTCAATAAATGCCAGCAAATCAACCGTGCTGCTGTCGCTTATGTGTGCAATCACAAAACATCACATCACGCCTGTATCCTCTAAAGGGGTACGCAGATGTGTTCAGTATACCACGGTACACCCTCATTTCTGTCAAATAGCAAGGCAAGTAGTGTTATATGAATTTGTATGGGGTAGGTACAGACGCCAGCACATCAACCTACTACAATCTGTCAGATTTCTGTAATAGATTTTCAACTTTATCGCTAAAGCATAAGGTTCAATGTTGATTGGGAAAATTTGACAGTTAGGTGTAGGTTGATGTGCTGGCGTCTGTACAACTAAAAATTGAAAAATAAAAACTTTTTTACAAAAAAAAAACACTACAAAGTGAAAAATAACTTTAATTTCGGAAGTCGGTGTCAAAAAACTAAAATGCGGAACCAACGACACCGACTTCCGAAATTAAAGTTATTTTTCACTTTGTTTTTTTTTTTGGAAGTTTGTCGGTTGTTTTTTTTTGCAAAAAAGTTTTTTATTGTTGGTAATGATACTGTTAAAGAAATAGACATGTTCAACTGCAAATCCACCGTATTTGTTTTCTTTTAATGCATTATTGCTGTTCCTTTGTTTCTTGCCTATTTAGCGATGACAAAATTATACCTCTGGAAAGTACCTACATAATTTCATGTAGTGTTAGCAAAAACAGATATGAACAAGCTCACGATTAAATAAAATGTGACAAATATATGTTATTTGCGCCTAGTACCCGTAGCAATAGATCATTTTAACGAGATTTTAACAGCTTTCCAATGTCATGCTACATATTAGTAAGTACTTATCCCTTTTGTTGATCGACATTATTCTCAGCTTCGTTGGGAAGAGATGTGATTTTAATCCTTGCCTCCTAAAAGATTACATGCTCTGTGGTGCCTCCCAAAGAGTGCTGAATGTTTACCAAGACCGCAGTTGACCGCAACATGAATTTCCAGATCATCATGTAAAATATGTCAGGCAGCAATAAAATAGCGTAGAAGGAGGTAGAAAGTGAAATTTGAATTTGTATGCCATAGGGAATTTAACAAATGAATCACAACTGTCTCCAAGCCTGTCATCGCGACAGATCAAGTTTCGACCGCCGTTTTTTCGAAAGGAATGGAATTTAATTCGAAACATCGAAAATTATCAAAAAATAAAAATTCTGTTCGTACTCCTTCATCCTCGAAACCCAGATTAAGCAAAAAGAAGATAGTTACGCGAAAACGAAAATGCGTGTGCCTCCCTGAAAATTATTCAGTTGTAGAGTTCCCTACGATATGGAATGAACTAAGACAGAACGGTCAGCTGTGCGATGGCACTATCGTCTGCAGGGATATGAAAACAATCCGAGTGCATCGGGCAATACTCTCTGCCGTTAGTCCATATTTCAAAGCCATATTTATTAATTCGTTGAAGAAAGGAGAGCCAGAGGAAACGGAGATTTTTGTCGATGTCCCCAGCTATTACATGACCTTAATTCTCGATTATGCTTACACAGGAACATGCACAGTTACAGCAGAAAACGTTGAATATCTATTGCCATATGCGGATCAATTTGATGTTGTTGGTGTTATTCAGCTATGCTGTCAGTTCCTTTTGCACGAGCTGAGGCCGCACAACTGTCTCGGAATATTCAAATTTGCAAGATATTATTTCTGTAGTGAGCTAGAAAAAAAAGGGAAGTTGTATATAAGACAAAATTTTAGCAGAATACTTAAGGAATGTATTGAATTTAAAACACTTTCATATGATGAATTAGAAGATATTTTGAGAGATGATGAACTGAATGTTCGAAACGAAGAAATAGTATTCCAGGCAGTTAAAACATGGGTGGAACATGATATAGAAAGCAGAAGAAAATGCATTCCTTTGTTACTTTTGTGCGTACGGTTCGGTCACATCAGCTATAAATATTTTAAATCGAAAATATTACAATGGCAGCCAGTTGCCGACGACGAGGTAAGTAAACTAGACATTCAATACGCAAGTCAATAATTTCTAAATGAACTCTGATTTTCTTTTTGTTACACAGAAATGTCAAGAAGCTTTATATCCCGCCGTGGTATTTCTCACGTTGTTGGATTCGAGGCCGGGTACAGAAGCAGATCTCAACGATCCACTAGCAAGGCCTCGAATACCTTTTGAGATACTTTTTGCAGTTGGTGGTTGGAGCGCTGGAAGCCCCACTAGTTTTGTCGAAACATATGACACAAGGTACTACGACATTTTTTACTTTGCTTTTGAGTTGCATTCATGGTGTTTTTGTTCAAAAGATTATCGATTAAAGTTTAATCCCACCTCTAATATTGTCTATGCCATTTATCGCGCAAAATTTTTTTTTTTTTAGCCCTGTTCCGGGATTATCCAGATTAGATCATTCGCTTTATTTATATAAACCATTTATTATCACGAACAGGGCGGACCGATGGTTTCTTTCGATACACATGGACCTGACGCCTCGCGCGTATCACGGTCTTTGCACTTTGAACAATTTGATCTACATGATCGGTGGTTTCGACGGCAGTGACCACTTCAACACAGTCCGGTGCTACGACCCAGTGGCGAATACTTGGCATGAACGCGCCTGTATGTATCAAGCGAGGTGTTACGTCAGCGTTGTGGCTCACGGTTAGTTACAGTACTTAAGGTGAATGCGCAGTGGTAGACCGCGAAATTCAGATTTACTTACGTTTTTCGCAATTTTCAGATCAGTGTTAGGTTGTATTTTGATCAAAATTTTATTCGCGACTATAACAGGTACGTATTTACAGAATTATAATCATTAGAATCATTAATACATCTTTCTAAGTTAGATTTGTACAGACGCCAGCACATCAACCTACTACAATCTGTCAGATTTCTGTAATAGATTTTCAACTTTATCGCTAAAGCATAAGGTTCAATGTTGATTGGGAAAATTTGACAGTTAGGTGTAGGTTGATGTGCTGGCGTCTGTACCACGACAACAAATCTCTTATGGAAAACTGCTTAGTGGTACAAATCTAACTTAGAAAGATGTATTAATGATTCTAATGATTATAATTCTATAAATACGTACCTGTTATTGTCGCGAATCAAATTTTGATCAAGATACAACCTGACACTGACCTGCAAATTGCAAAAAACGTAAGAAAATTTGAATTTCGCGGTCTACCACTGCGCATTCACCTTAAGAGCGCTATTACAAAATCGAAGTGCTCAGTTTTAGGTAAATTTGACGGCGCGCGGCGGCGGATGCGCACGTGTGCGTCTAGTGAAGTACGCTACGCACACATGCAAACCGCTATGCGTCGGATGCCAGGACCAAACCAACAAGAGCCTTTGCTACTTTTTTTTTTTTAATAAATTAAGTTCATGAAATATTATTTGTACCGATGAATGTTACCAAGAACGGTTTGAGTTACAACAGGGTCATAAAAATTTACTTCATTTTTTAATTTTTGTTTTATATCACTAAAGTGACAAAATAGCATGCGGCGTGCTTGATGGTGTGTCCGTGTGTAGTTATCGCAGCCTATAGACGCTTGCAATGCCAGAAGCATTACTTGCGCGTTGCCACTTTGCCAGCTTCCAACACTTTTTTTGCTACTTATATAAATACTTTTTGTACCTATTTTTTTTACGAAGTTTCTTTAAGTACTCGTATATGTTTTTATTCGGCAGGTAGGTATACATTTTAGTACTTATTTATAGATATAAATGCAATGTGAGTTGTTTCTTCAGTTTGGATAAAAAGAAAGTAAAAAAGACAAATCAAAAGTCATTTATTCAAATTAGGCTGAGAATCATATACTTCTATTTTCCCCATTATTGTGAACTACTTATGTCTGAAATTAATTAATTAAATTAAAGTTGGAGATTACAATAAATAAATAAATCAGAAAAAGAAAAACAACAACTATATTTACGTATGTTTTTTTTTTCCTATAATACAAGATATAATATTTGCATTGAAATATCACAGGAAAATACTTATAATATACATTACAATCAGAAACTAACTAAAAAAAAAAAAAATTACTTGAATCAAGAACTGTTAGTCGCGCTTTATTCTTGACGAATTGGCGAGCGAGACCACGTGACGGCAACAGCGAACGAGCGATACATCCTCCCTCTGGAAGCGCTCGGCGCGGATTGAAGCTAAGACCGCGCGTCCCGAGATTTATATTGATTTATAGTATTGCATACAACAATTGTTTAAAAATATTATTTTACTTTAAAATAGAGTAATTTTTTTTTTCAAGCAAGGTGACAAAGTGACCTTAGTTATTAAATACTTTTTGTTTGAATTTCTATTAAATATTCATAGATAAAAAATATAATTTCGGACGAAAGATTATCATTAACTCCCTGTTTTACGGAATTAATTTTGGTGTATTACTTTATGAAACATAAAAATTGATTTATGCATACGAAAGTAGAAGATACAATTGTACCATGGGCATTTTTTTAAATGAATAAACTATTATATCTTCGATGTAACAAAGCATCGGAAGATGCCCGAAAGTAAAATTTTATGAAACATCCTTTGCAGAAACAAGGTTTTTACTGATTTATTTAAACAAACTGAAATATTTATTTAATACACTCCCAAAAGAACGAATGAAACTTTCTCGGGCATGTATTTTTTTTACTATTGTGCCTTTAGTCAAACCATAATCCGACATCAAAACTCGAGTCAAACAAGAAAAATTGTGATAGCACTCTTAAGTAGTATGTTAGTTGCCTTATTGATTTTTTCGAGTGAATGCAATAGCATGCATTCGATAAAGTGAACAATACGATTATCTATGAGTACTGAGATCCGCCTCTTGAACATTTTTTTTTTAATATTCCTCTTGCCTCTTGAACAAAAATTTTGGAGTTGCCAGAATAATGAAACCCTTTCAAACAGTGAATTCAAAAACCATGTATTTTTGCATGTTTTCTTTTAAATTTCCAATTCAGCATCATATTTCACCAAATGGTGTGACGAAACATTCAACAAGTTTACCCGTCTCTAGTAAATCATGAAAGGATTGACCTTGCTTTATTTAATCGTTTCATTAGATGGTCTAATCTACGCGTTGGGCGGGTACAACGGTCGCACACGCATGTCATCCGTTGAGCGCTACTATCCCGATAAGAATCAGTGGGAGATGACCACACCAATGAACAAGCAACGGTCCGACGCCAGCGCCGCTTCCCTAACCGGAAAGGTAATTAGAAAACTGTCGATATAAGTACCTCAAAGAGTACTTTTTATATACGGAATATACCTTTACGTTTTTTTTGTGATAAGGTTCTGAAATAGAGAAAGACTAGCTGAGCCGGTACCGCGACTCTATCTACGTGGATGCGGAACAAGGAGGACATAGAAGCTGCAAGTTAAAAAAAAGATTGTAGAATGTAGGATTGATTAATAATGAAGTGGGATAGTCAAGCAAGTCAAGGAAAGTTATTTGTTTCGCTTGTCCCAAAGACTAGGATTCTACTAGTTCCCGATATTTATTATTAGGCTTTTCAACAAGGAACTAAGCACAGACGCCAGCACATCAACCTAACCGAAACTGTAAAATTTTCCCAATCAACTTTGAACCTTATACTTTAGCAATAAAGTTGAAAATCTATTAAAGAAATTTGACAGATTGTAGTAGCTTGAAGTGCTGGCGTCTGTGTAGGTACATTCATCTCAAAGTTACGCTCATATACCTACATACAACGTTCCCAGCTAGTCCTACAGTTTACTTAGGTACTCCTTCCCATTTGTCCAGATATACATCGTGGGTGGATTCAACGGCCAGGAAGTTCTAAGTTCTGCCGAAGTTTTCGACCCTGACACAAAACAGTGGAGCTTCATCAGATCGATGCTCAGTCCCCGCTCCGGCGTCAGCCTCATCGCTTACAGAGACTGCCTCTACGCGCTCGGAGGGTTCAACGGATACAGTCGGCTAAATACCGGTACGTACCTATTTGTATGTTTTTTGTTTACTGACTTGGGATTATTAAGCGAACATCAGTATCGAAAATCACCATAATTCAAAATCTCGTCCGACTACAGGGCAATGCACGATAGTGCCCCAGTTAGCTTGGTTGGAGGTGAGGTCTAAGCTCGGAAATCGAAATGGTACAGCACCAGACGTTTATAGTGGTGTGTATTTATTTTTCCAAAGGCGAGAGGTTTAACCCTCAGCGCGGCGGGGACTGGCAGGAGGTGACGGAGATGTTCAGCGCACGAAGCAACTTCGCCACAGTGCTGCTCGATGACATGATCTTCGTTATTGGAGGATTTAACGGTAATCTCCCGATTCTTTAGGATAAAACCAAAAGTCTCATTATTATCGACTCAAGAAACGTAAGTCCTAAGTTTAGGTACTTTTGGGAAACCCTCGGTGATTTTTTATTTCGTTAAAAGCCAGCACTCCCACAAGTTGGACCGATAACGTTGAATTTATATGTCCAGCAGTGGACGTAACGACTTTCGATTTAAATGATGATGATGAAACAGCCCTGTAGCTTCATTATTATTTTCGCAGGATCAACTACGATACCACACGTGGAGTGCTATGACGGTGACACGATGGAGTGGTACGACGCTGCACCCATGAACCTGAACCGCTCAGCGCTAAGCGCCTGTGTTTTAGCTGGCCTGCCCAACGCGCGCTCCTTCTCATACCTCGCCAAGGCCGTGCCCGCCGCCGGCGCAGACCAAGCTCACCACTCCTGACCATACCTCAAACCCACATAACTTCACTCCACATAAGATGCAGCTGCTCCCCATTAATCCTTCGCTTCACCAAAATTTACTAAAACACCAAAAATCATCAAGATAATATTTTCAGATACATTTTCAAGTACCCAAACTGGCCGATTTTTGCACCTACCACGGCGGCCATTGCGTGCTTTTGTGTTTGATAGTATGCACTGTGATATTTTGATTGTACATAGAGTTTTGTGAATCTTATTTTATGTATCGTAAATCATGGCAGTATGGCCTTATTTTATTGTACAAATCATGTCCGATCATATTTTGTATTTTATAATTGTTTTATGTAAGAATTTAAGAACGTAGGCAGAGGCCTTGCGGGAAATGCGAGTCCCTAAAATAATATTGGTATTTTAGAAATTGTTTTAAAGCGAGGGATTTGTTGCAAATTTTCAAGTTTTTTATAGTATAGTTTGTGAAAAATTTTATTTTCGTATATTTGTGTACAGTACGCGTCCGTGGGAAATCAGAGTGGTCGCGTTTTGGATGATGTGTGTACGGTATTGCGGTGGGCGGAACCTTCGTAATATTGTTGTATCTGTGATATTTTTCACTTATTACTAGAGAAAATTCAAAAAAATGTAAAATTATTAATTTTATTTAATTTACTGAAAAATTTACTGTACCTGATTGAAACTTAATAAATTGACAAATAAAGAAAAAACTATGACTATTTTTGCTTTTATTTTCTTATAAAAATAATACACTTTCCGTGTGACATTATTAATTTAGGATTGAACAAACAGACAGAACATTAAACATTCGGCACAGCCCTTAGCCATACATTCTCCACCCACATGACCGTGTACAGCTTAGGAGTAGCCGGCATCCATATGTCCGTGACCACCGCAGGACCACCAACGCCAATCGCTTCCATATTTGGTGAATAATTAGTACTCAATTGGTACTAATTAGTACTCTAACAAAAAAATTGGTACCTTCGTAGTTTTCGAGAAAATCGACTTTGAAGGTGGTCCTGCGGTAGTCACGCTCCCTTCAGCAGGACCACCATGAGCGCCGAAAAAGGGGGCATGCTACAGCTATTCTAAGTATACAAATAATTAGTACCCACAAATGTGATTAATTTCGTAAAAAAAACAGAACCGAAACATTTGTATTTACCGAGAAATCAACGATGATAACTTTCGCGCAATTGTTCAGCAGGACCACCATTTTGAATGTTGATTCCAAGTTTGAGAAGCTTGTCGCTTTCCTCAAACCTACATAGAAAATTAGTACCCTGCAAGATAAAATTAGTACCCAAAATTCAACATTAGTACTCCAGTAGTTTACGAGTAAATCGACTTTGAAGGTGGTCCTGCTGTGGTCACGGTGCAAAATTTTCATTTCAGGATTTCCCTATTAAAAACTCTGTGATTTCTTCCCAAATTTATACAAAAATTAGTACCCATAAAGAAGTTATAGCGACCAAAAATTCAGATTCCTAAGTGTTGTATTTCAAGAGAAATTAGCTTTCATTACTTTTCCATACTAAAACTCCGCGTATAACCCGACCAAATGAAGTTGTCAATCTAACTTAACTAAAACTCTAAAGAAACTACATATAAAAGTATAGATAGCGTCGAAAAATTCATCCGCATCGCTGTCATTTTTTTTTATTAGGTATTAGCAGAGAATTAAACGGTATTAGGTGGTATTAGTTATTATTTGCTTATTTTACTATTTGAATAAAAGTTGTTAATGGTATGGAGCTGTTTATGAAATGTAAACTCATGCAGATAAACTTATGGATGTCGGAATAGTAGGTAATAACAACAGTTCAATATCTAAATTTTATACAAACTGCGTATCTAAGTACATATAAAAAATAACCTATCGCTACCTTTGTTAATGACGTGAGTATGTAGGCACTCGAATAATTATTTTTCTGTATTGTAAGTACCTACCTATTCTTTGTGTTGTTATATGAATAAGAGCGATAGGTATGTCTTATTTATTTCTTTCTTTCCTACTAATTTACCGTTGATGCAAGCAGTACCTACCTAAGTATTAAAAACCTAGTTTACTGCAGTAACAATATGTTGCTAGTAACGCAAGTATAAAAGGATTACATAAGTAATAGGTACCTATATATTTGAATAATATGCATTGCAAAGAGCACATCACGCATGTTTTTAGGAAATATGTGTTTTCATATCAAGGTGTAGGTACTACTTACCTATTATCTTCGACAAGCACATACCTATATTTAAAATACCTACTATATCTATTTATAATATCGTTAATATCGAAATATTTCTGTAACTTTCTATTGCTAATTAGCCCTAATTTAAAGAAACTTTTTTTTTTTAAATATATATTATACTTCCTTAGGAAATAATTATTAATTATATCGTTTTCTGAAACCTTTAAATATTGAGACATTTGACCTTTTGGAAATTGCATATTCATTTATTTCTTTGCTTAAAAAAATCTTGAAACCATAAACGAATAAAAAAAGAACTCGATGTACCCCGCACAACACGCTTCGCGAACGCTTTACTTCGATAGGAGTGAGGCGTATTTATCGTAAAAGTTATTGTATAACAGGTATCACAAGATAATAGACTGTAACTGTGACAAACAAACAGAAAAAACAGCTTCTGTTCCACGACCGACGAGATAACAGAATCCATCCAGTCACAAGCTTTTCTCTATTCATGCTTATGACAGTACCTTAGTTAGAATCACAGACTACTTAGAGATACTGTTAGAATAAGATAACAAATGTTAATGTTACTGTGACACCCTGTTACATCGTCCGTTACAAGCGCTTTCCTTTTCTCGCATAGGTGTACACCTTCAGAAAGAGAAGTACCTACTCGTATGACTCAGGTTTTTTGGTCCTGTTAGCCGGTTACATGTTACTGCGATCGGATACACATCTTTACGAAATGTCTATTCGACCGTATTTTATTATAACTGTGTAACTGTGGTAACAGAGAACACAATAGTTTGAAATAACAGCCTGTAATTTGTAACAGGTTTTTGGAGCTGTTATTTACGTAGAACAGGAACAGGCGGAACAAATATGCGATTTTACCTGTTACAACCCACTCCTACTTCGGTAATAACCGGCGCGCCATGCTATGCATTTTAGCTTGTCTATGGTCCAATTCCCGCTCTTTTATACAAATTAAGGCGTGTTCGGAAATAGCACCCACGATATTTTATTATTCAAAATATATTACGTAACATTATTGAAACTACTTAGCAATAAATATTTACAGGTTAAATATCAGTTTTATTTGCAGTAAATACTTATTTTCGTTTAAATACAACAATAGGTTAAAAATTCTTTAATTAAAATGGCTTCATTCGTTTTTGAGAAAATCGCGGACATACAAACATAGGTACATACGGGTCGAATACAGAACCTCCTTTTTTAAAGTCGGTTAAAATACATCCAAGGTCCACAGAGATGTCAGTGAAAATTTGATAAAATCGACTTTAGGTACTGAAAAAATACATACCTACCTATTACTTATGTAATCCTTTTATATATTTTTTTTTATTATTTGATTCGCTTTATTTATTTTGGTGTGGGATTGTATTATTATCTATTTGATTCAATTATTTTTGACAGTATCTGCTATTTGATACAGCTGATAATCCTTTTATACTTGCGTTACTAGCAACATATTGTTACTGCAGTAAACTAGGTTTTTAATACTTAGGTAGGTACTGCTTGCATCAACGGTAAATTAGTAGGAAAGAAAGAAATAAATAAGACATACCTACCTATCGCTCTTATTCATATAACAACACAGAGAATAGGTAGGTACTTACAATACAGAAAAATAATTATTCGAGTGCCTACATACTCACGTCATTAACAAAGGTAGCGATAGGTTATTTTTTATATGTACTTAGATACGCAGTTTGTATAAAATTTAGATATTGAACTGTTGTTATTACCTACTATTCCGACATCCATAAGTTTATCTGCATGAGTTTACATTTCATAAACAGCTCCATACCATTAACAACTTTTATTCAAATAGTAAAATAAGCAAATAATAACTAATACCTAATACCGTTTAATTCTCTGCTAATACCTAATAAAAAAAAATGACAGCGATGCGGATGAATTTTTCGACGCTATCTATACTTTTATATGTAGTTTCTTTAGAGTTTTAGTTAAGTTAGATTGACAACTTCATTTGGTCGGGTTATACGCGGAGTTTTAGTATGGAAAAGTAATGAAAGCTAATTTCTCTTGAAATACAACACTTAGGAATCTGAATTTTTGGTCGCTATAACTTCTTTATGGGTACTAATTTTTGTATAAATTTGGGAAGAAATCACAGAGTTTTTAATAGGGAAATCCTGAAATGAAAATTTTGCACCGTGACCACAGCAGGACCACCTTCAAAGTCGATTTACTCGTAAACTACTGGAGTACTAATGTTGAATTTTGGGTACTAATTTTATCTTGCAGGGTACTAATTTTCTATGTAGGTTTGAGGAAAGCGACAAGCTTCTCAAACTTGGAATCAACATTCAAAATGGTGGTCCTGCTGAACAATTGCGCGAAAGTTATCATCGTTGATTTCTCGGTAAATACAAATGTTTCGGTTCTGTTTTTTTTACGAAATTAATCACATTTGTGGGTACTAATTATTTGTATACTTAGAATAGCTGTAGCATGCCCCCTTTTTCGGCGCTCATGGTGGTCCTGCTGAAGGGAGCGTGACTACCGCAGGACCACCTTCAAAGTCGATTTTCTCGAAAACTACGAAGGTACCAATTTTTTTGTTAGAGTACTAATTAGTACCAATTGAGTACTAATTATTCACCAAATATGGAAGCGATTGGCGTTGGTGGTCCTGCGGTGGTCACGGACATGGCATCCATACATCCGTATAGGTACTAGCCTGAATCAACGGGCAGGCGAGAGTGGAGTGCAATCGTGCGTATATTTACTACCGAAGGGGGAATTGGGGAGAAAACGGGAGACCGCCCCCTCCCGCCGTGCGGAGTTCCCGTCGCGATCGAACCACAACTAAGGCGGTAGTGAACGCGGTCGCTTCGGGGCGCGGCGCAGAAATCGGCAGAAAATAATCAGAGATGGAGCTCAAGGGGAAGGTAGCCCTCATCACCGGCGCCGCGGCCGGCATCGGCCTCGCTTATAGCCAGGAATTGCTCAAACAAGGAGCCAAGGTAAGCAACGTAGAACACTGCACATCCTCCCAAGATTTCCTCTGCGCATGGCGTAGTTCCTAAAGTAATTTTAAGTTCAAGGTAAATTACTGTTGAATGAAGTGTACTGGATATTCGCCAATATTTTCCAATTAAGTGTCGTACTGTGTGTAACAAATGTGGATAATTGATAGTAGGTGGATCACTCGAGAGCCGGCACTCATTTGTATTGATTTTTGCCGGCGCTCCGGTCATTGGCATGATTGTTTTACTTTGAAGTTTCTTTGTGCCCTTCTAGATGCTATACATCGATATTTTACTTATTCATCGAATGCGGTAATTAATGTTATTGTCTCAAAGACTTTCTTTTGTTTATCTTAAGCATATACCTACCTTTCAACTTTAGTAATAAAAACATGTTTTTATTTATCGGATGACACGCCTCCAAGACGCACGAAAATATTTTTTCTTTTTGCCTCCTCGCCTCTCGAGATTTATTTGTAGGTATTAGTCTCAAACTCCTATTTATTGATTCATCTCAATTACCTACTGCTCGTTGTGCGCAATTAAACTTTGCGTTCCGATCTAAACACACTAAAGGAAAAACAATATTATGCGAGCATGAGTCAGACTATCGATAAGACTACGTCTCCACACCTTCAATATAAATAGACACAGAGTATAGTTATTTATTTAATAGGATCGTGTCCGTTCTGATAGCTTCCGACTTCGCAGTAATCGTGCAGACAAGATTATTGATAATTCAGGTACAGAGGCCAGCACATCAAGCTACCCCAATCTGTCAAATTTCTTTGATAGATTTTCAATTTTACTGCAAAGGAATAAGGTTCATATTCAATTGGGAAAATTTGACAGATTGGGGTAGCTTGATGTGCTGGCGTCTGTACATACTAGCATGGGAGCACCTACATAAGTAGGTAGTGTATGTACCCACCTTGTAAAGTTGGAATGTTTTGAAAGTAGATCAACATTTATAATATCATGCCAGTATGTCCCGGTGAGCAAGCAGAGGTGTAACAACTACAACAACACCAGTAACAACTACATCCACATTTTGCTATATAGGAGGAGCCCCAGACTCCGGCTGCCACTGAGAAAAACTAGAGCAAGATAAAAAAATATTTAATACTAGCTGTGCCCGCGACTTCATTCGCGTGCATGACGAAAAAAATGGATTTCATGGGTTTTATTTTTTTTTTCGCGGGACCTCAATTCTTTTTCTAAAATAAAAGTAGCCTAAATTACTATTTATAACATCAGCTATAGCTGCCATTGAAATCCCGTAAGAATCGGTCCAGCCGTTTCGGAGATTGACCAGCACAAACAGACAGACAGACGACAGAAATTAAAAAAAAAATGTTTTTCGTTACAAGTACCGTACTTATATATGCGTTTAGCACACTTCAATTTTATTTATTTGTATAGATGTATACTTAGATTAAAAATGTGTGTGTGTTGGTTTTAGTTTTCACAAACACGGCCTCAGAACTTCATTCGACTCTCTTGACATTCCACAGGTTTCGATATGTGATATCGATTCGGAGATCGGCGAGCAGGTGGTCGATGATCTTGGCTCCAAGTATGGCCGGAAGAACGTGTTGTTCTGCCGCTGTGACGTCACTGACTACCCCCAATACGAGGGTAAGTTCATGGCATCGCGTGCAAATTTTAACCCTTCGCTTTGCTGTTAGGCGAAAGTTATTTTTAGACACTGTCGTCGTTTAAAAGGGGAAGTTTTGTAGTAAAGACGTGGTCTGGAAACTTTTAAATTCCCTATATTTTTCCCTTGAAACAGATCCAGCACAGCACATCTGTTATAAACTATATTCATAATATTGACTGTTTGAAAAAAAATACGAAACTATGGAACCTCTTAGTTGGAACCTCTCAGTGAACCTATATTATTTATTTTGAAGTTACCGATATAGCTCATCAATAAATAGCTACTATAACACGTCATAAATACAGGATGTAGACTGAACAATAATTTATCCCAGAACACTTTCACGAGACTTCTGCACACGCTACTTATAAAGTAAAGAAGCCTGTAATAAAATTAAATTATTGCTAAATTACAGAGGCATTCGAGATGACAATGGAAGTGTTCAATCGCCTGGACATAGTGATCAACAACGCGGGTGTAATGAACGACAGATTCTGGGAACTCGAGGTGGACGTTAATTTAGTAAGTTTTATCTAATTATAGACGTGACTTTATAGTTTCCCAACGATATTTGTGAGCGGCGGAAGTCGCTTCTCTGTTCCTTCCTCCATACCTATTAATTTTGTTTTCAAGACTATAGATTTATTGTAAACAATGGATAATTAAAGCATTAAATTACTATAAATATGTACTTTATCAATATCCGGATCAGGAATGATTTTTTTTTTTGGATATTTCCAATTCATCGGGCACCTACCCGATGTTGTCAATCGGAAAATCAAATCTACAATATATCGTACCTAGCACTTTTTACCCGACTGCGCCAGAAGGAGGGTTAAGTTTTTCGAGAGTATGTGTATGTTATGTATGTATAGGTAGTTGTTTGGCACGCTCTGTAGCCTCGGCTTGATCGATTTCAGCTTGAGAGGTGTCGTTAGATTCGTATTTACTGTGAGAGTAACACTGGGTATATCAAAATAAAAAATGGCGGATTTTTGGCGCCATAGGTACTGTCTAAAAAAAAAAAAATTTTCTCAAAACCTATCGAGTGGGGTATCAAAATAAAGGGTTTTAAAAGGTGATTACAAAAATATATACAACTTATTATATGGTTAAAAGTAATTCGAAGTGACAAATCGTAAAAAACACGTAGCCAAGAACTAAATCGCCTGCGATATCTTTCGCATTTGCAAACTAAAAAGCTAGAATTAAAATAAAAAAGTAATTTAAAAACCCGACTGCGGTAAAATACTTAGGTAAGTAAAAAAACTGAAAAGCTAAAAACAAACCCATTTTAAAGTTGGAAGCAGGCGGGACCCATTTGAATTTGAAAATATAATAAAAATGGTATGGATCCCGCCTGCTTCCAACTTTTATTTAATTTAAAATGGGTTTGTTTTTAGCTTTTCAGGTTTTTTAATTTCTTATTTTTTTTAACAAAACCGGCAATTCTTACCTCCTCAATCTGCACCTTTCCTCCAGAACGGCGTGATACGCGGCACGCTGCTGGCATACCGCTTCATGAGTAAGGACCGCGGCGGCCAGGGCGGCACCATCGTCAACACGGCGTCTACTGCCTTCATCAGGCCGCAGGTGTCCACGCCTATCTACACGGCCACTAACTACGCCATCGTGGGACTCACTAGGGCTTATGGAGTAAGTTTAAACTGATTTCACCACCAACCTAGGGCAGAACAAGGCTCTAAAGATCAAGTGGACTAACCCTAACGGTCAAACCGACCAAGACCACCAAATCTACCACAGTTAGGTCTACGTTGTTTTCTTTAATCCTCTATAACAGGGTGCCAAACTATCTTCGTAGCATCATATTATTTTTGGGACTGACAGAACCCTCATCTACTCGTATAATACGGTGTTCTGTAGGGATTCGTTCTGTGGCCACTTTTGTTCTAGGTCAGTCCTAAAAATCTCTTGTACCTACACCCTTTGCTACGGTCCAACGGCATACAGCATTATAATGGTCGTAAAAAATTCTAAACCTACACATCTTCGTTTCTTAGGATCAGTACCACGTGAATCTGACTGGAGTTCGAAGTATGGTGATTTGCCCAGGCCTGACCGACACGGGTCTCGTCAAGGAGATCCGCAAGCAGCTTATGTCATCAGACTACGAGGCGGCTTGGCAGAGGGACAATGCTAGCTGCAAAATGCAGAGGTATTATTTTAAGTAACTACACTACCAGCTGTTGTTGATCACAAAAATTAAATACATCAAATTATTTTTTTGTTTGTTGCGAAAAGAAACAGTTGAAAGTTTTTTGAATGATACAAAACATGATAGGGAAAAAAACTTCTACATTCTCTTAAATTCACTGAAAGACAACACAACCTAAAGCGCTGGGTGAAGCATACAAGTTCCGTATACAGGGTCAAATCAAATTAGCTAGCGAAACTCCGCAGTCGTGATGAGTATCGATATCTAAACACAAAAAATTCATGATTTTTTGTTTCGGGTCAACGACCGCTCGTAGTGTAGTTATTTGAAGTATGAGTAGAGAAAATATTTTTTTTGTTTTGTCGTGTTACCCTTCACGTCTGTGAAGTTTACACAAAAAAAAACACTGATGTTTAAACTGATATTTCAAGTAACCACACTACCAGCTGTTGTTGATCCCAAAAATTAAATAGGTACATCAAATTATTTTTTGTTTTATCGTGTTTAGATATCGATAACCATCACGTCTGCAAAGTTTCGCTAGCTAATTTAATTTGACGCAGTATATCGATAGTGAGCACTAAGAAAGGATTTTTTTTAAATCATCTGAAGGGGCTAAAGGGGATGAAAGTGTATGTGGAAGTTCGTCGTTTTGTTTGAGATAAACCTCCTTGAAAAGGATCTTTTGAAACCCTAGGAGCAAACGGAACAACAGTTGAACGAGTTTTCGTCCCTACTAAAAAATCTTTGGGGGTCCTAAAAAATTTAAAATATGTATGCTGGGGCTCGATTGTGCTCATGTCCCACTTAATAAATTGCAGTCAGTGTAAGGATACTTGTATATGTAAATGAAAATTCGGCGCTTACTGAAGTTGACTGCCATCGTGTCTAGAGCCGTCGGCACCCAGTCTGCCTCCTAATCGGCAGTTTATACAACGATTCCTATGGTAGTTGCGTTATAAGTTTAATCCATGCGCCAAATCTTGTCAGTTCAAACACTAGGAAGTGGTTGAAGGTCCTAGATCTATAGTTGAAGGGTTGGCGTTGTGGAAGCTCTTTTGCAATAAATTCTATTCGATATCCGTGGTTGAGAATGTAAAATTAATCGGTGCACATTCTTAGAAAATTTGAATTGTCTTTGGTAACAGTTGTAATATCTTTTTTCAGCTCAGAACATTTGGGTCGCTCGTTAGTGGAGATCCTGGCGAAGGGTCAGAGCGGTTCCGTATGGGTCGTGGACAACGGAACACCCGCGCGGGAGTGGCGCGGTTAAACTAATCTTGTGAACCCCTTATTTTATTACTATGCGTAATTCGCTCATTTTCCAGACGGTCGAGACGTTAGGTAGCTCGTGAATTGATTGTTGGTTACTGTAGGTTGTTCAAGTATTGAGAAATGAGAAATCAGGGAGAAACGGCTGGGTTAATGAACCCTTGTTTGGTATTGATTAGTATTTAATGTATTTGACCTATTTTTACACTTTCGCAGGTTTTTGATCACAATGGATACTAAACATATAATTATTATGGTACTAAGGACACATTCAATCATTTTGAACTACAATTAACGAAATCTTACTCATTTAAAAGATCGTAATTTTCATACTGCGAATGTGCCTAGTATATGTTATTTTGTAAAATGTAAAACTTAGAAATTGGGGCATGTAAGCTCAAGGAATACGATAGACTAGGAATATGCTTCGGATCTACTTATAAGTGAATTCCTTATAACTCTTCATGTATATGATTGAAAGTGGATACATAACACGTAATAGAGGATTGGTCGTGATTGTGTAAATATTTCGTTCTCCTAGTCGTAAAGCCTACTCGCGTAAGGCATTATATTTTTTTAAATATACTTTTAAAAACCAAAAATATTATGTAATATGTATGATGTCGTGATCTCGTGACATATATCGTGTACTTTAACCTACTTATATTGTATACAAGCAAGTATGTATATTATTAAGCGCATACTTTGTATTTTACCTGCTTTGAAGTGCAAGTTACGGATGTTAAACATTTTGTTTATGTACAGACATCTGCATTAATAGGGTAACTTACTCTTGTTTTAACCAATTGACCGCTTGGTATAAACAAATATCTAGCACGAATAGGGTCGGTTTTCACTCGTATAAATAAAACAGGCGGCGGGCACGAACACATTTATTTGTCGTATTAATCCGACTGGGGTGGTCAATAGGTTAAATTTGCAGGGGTACGCAATGAATGCAGGTATCTCTACTTGTCCTAAATATTATTGTATGAATGATTAGTTTAATGTTTTGTAACATTTTGTATGACATATTTGTTGATTTATTTGGTGACATAGAAAAACTACGCTATTTTGCTTATTTGCAATAAAATTGGAAATTTCAATATGGTTGTTTTAAATAAAATTACCTTTTGGAAGATTTGTAGTAAAGTTATATTTTTATATTGATACAATCACCAGGTACAGCTTTTGAGTTACAGGTTTTTACAAATATCATGTTCCTTGTCAAAGTTTATTTCAGAATTTTGCACGAAAAGGACTCGCCAATATGAACACATGTAGGTAAAATTAATGATTCCAAATTAACTACAAGAAAATACAATAGTCCTTTTCTAGAACTAAACATTACAAGAATTTATTGAATTGAATAAACATAGACTTTACTAGTGTTGATACTGTGTTGTCAATCAGTTGGTGGAGCGGACGGCCGCGTGAGATCGCGGCCGGGCCATCAACACATCTCCTACATTACAATGTGGCAGCAGTCCCTCTATCACATTTATTTAGTACTAACTACAAATGAACGACAGTCAATAAACACTTTACATTTAATAACATGCCGAGGCAGCCTCTAACCCACAATGATTTATATAATTACACATGAAAACATCTGGCCAGCAGGTATTAGAAACTAATTTATCCTCGTATTATTAATTTTCTAACTCTTTAGCAGGACTGCTGCGTAGACTGTCGCATGTCATCGCAAGTAAATAAATAAAATGGAGGCGCAATGACCGTTCTAGTGATAGCAGACCATTTTAGTACTTTAAATATTATATGGTTAAACCTAAATAGGCACAAATAATCATAACAGGTGAGGAGGTAAGCTTTATGAAAATATTTGTAATTCATTGCATAAATAAAATGTCCCCTATGCAACTTTCATTGCATAGCCTCCCTGAAATTTACAAGTGGCCTCTATCTCACTCACCGATAACATTGGCATCTTTGAATCACATAAATGAGCCTAATATCATCCAGCTATTGGTCGACTTGTGACATTATACAATTCAATTTAGCTGATGCCAACGCCCTGCCTAATTGCGTTATCGCTCACGACACTCCTATACTTACACTATACTAACTGTGAGCCTTCTCAGTGTACCGACATTTTGTTCTGTCGCACGCTTACGGGAAATTCCATCTTTTTCCTTCCATTATATTGGATACAACACTATCACACCAAAACAATGTCCATCAACTGCAATCTGCTCAACATTAAAACTTCCCGCAAAGACATTACTTTTCGAATCAATACAAGACACTTCATCACCAAACTAACACTTTTCCGTCACTTATCCATTTTTGAATAGTCCCTGCTGCGATAAAAAATTCTTTCGGTGTAGCGGACGCTCTCCAACAAATCCTACTTAGCTGTAAACAAAAAGAATAATACTAATTAGAAACTTGTCGGTAAAATACTTTGCAAAAATAAAAGTTCCGAAAATGTAAAAATTTGGGGCGAAATCGAAAAGAATGAAACACGAACGAGAGGTAGCTCAAAGACGAAGGTTTGAAGAATAATGTTGAAACTTGGTTCACAATTACAGAAGCCATACTGTGCCTGGAAAGTTTAAGAGGGTAGAAACAGTTGACGACAAAAATGTGATCAACCCGGCGCATGTATAACGTAGCAAATAAAATAAAGAGATTTGAGGCGAATATATTTTGGAAATAAAATAAATTATTTGAAAAGTAGCGTAGCATACCTGCAGTGGGTGCTGGCTGCGGAATGGCGGGCGCGGGCTGCGTGCTGGGCGCGGGCCCCACGCGCGGCCCCCGTGGGCCCCCACGGGGTCCCCCTCGCGGGCCCCCGCGCATCGCGCGCCACCTGCCGTCGTCTGAGAAGTTGTGCACGTAGTTGCTGTACAGGAAAATCACCATGTTATCTACTGCCCTTGTTGAAGCGATTTTAAAGATGAAAATCTCGTTGTTTTAGATGTGATTAAACGGCAAAGTAAGACATTCGATGAATGTCGTGACATTTTTAATATCCATAATATTGAGGAAATGTTAATGTAACTATTCGCCGATATTTCGATCGGAAAACTAATTTTTTACCAAATTTTAGTACGAAATTAGGCGATCGATTAACGGACGTATAGAGTTCTTCGAAAAGAACTAGCCATCTTCAAAATAAACTATACGGCTAGAAAGGGGGTGACTACTGAGATGACGGCTAGTACAGATGTTTGGAAGAAGACATCCGTTGTCGCGACCCTCCGTCTGGCAGCGTGTCACGGCCTCACGAGTCGTCGCCCCTTCTCGCGGGAGCTATACCGTGGCCCGTCCTCTTGTGTGTTTTTTAGGCTGAAGAAGACATGCTGCGCCGACCCGAAATAAATCGGGTCGGTCGATATACGAGCAGGAGGATGAGTAGTAACTCACGTTCGATAAACGTTTTAAATATCGCAGCATTATGCTGAGGTGGGGCCTTTTTGGGCCCGCACAGGTCTTTTTTTTTTGCAACTTGCGCTCCGTCCGCCATCCTGTCCACTTAGTAAGTAACTCACGTGTACTGCTGGTGCTGCGGGTTGTGATGGCGCCAGCCGCCGCGGCCGCGCCACGCGCCGCGCCGCGCCGACGCCACGCCGAACGTCTCCGAGTTCAACTTACGCTCCGTCCGCCAGTCTGTCCTCTGGCTCCTGCCCTTGGACCTGCAAATGTTTAACAGTTATAAATATATTCTATATAATATCTATAGTAGACTCTTCTTCGTTGTTGTCGATGGCACGACAGTGAATGAAATTTTACTGGCCCAAAACTTTGCCACTTGCACGGTTTCGTCTGTGGCAGCGCAGAGGTCACTATTTTTGGGGCACACAGGGCAGGATAAGAGGTGGAATATAGCATGCGACTCAGCTCCTCACCCTGCTGCCATACTATCGATGTATTAGGGTATTATAACTGGCTATGAGCTATATAATAAGAGTGGGATCATAGAACTAAACTAGACATAGGACCGAATTTTCAAAAGTAATTCGATTTTATGTCGTCATGTCTCGTACTGTCTTGGGACACATTACGGGCCATAGCACTGACTGTATAATGGTGGCTAGGCTAGGTCATGTATCCTTACATAGTATAAAACAAAGTCGCCGAAATGTCTGTACGCGCATAACTTCCGAATGACTTCACCAAATTGGATAATTCTTTTTTTGTTGTGTTCGGTATTGGCAGGACAAGGTTTGTATGAAAGAAAATTTTGGAAATAAAAAAAATGCACCCTTGCGAAGCTGGGGCGGGCTGCTAGACTTATATAAATAGCCGCCCCTGCTTCAATCGGGTGAAATGGCGACATGTCAAAACATTGATATTCCTGTGTTATGTCAAAGTTGATATGAATATATTATACCAATAAACTTCCCTAAATATATGCTCTAAAATATGGTGAAAATAGCATCAAAACCCCTGTGTAGTTTACAAGATGTAATCAGTCGCAGACAGACAAATAGCAACTTGATTTTATGCTATGTGTAGATTATAAGTTCAAAGTTATATCTCACCTCTCAACAGCCTCGCAGGAGATGTTGTCAAAGAAACTCTTTGTCTTGTCATACCCTGTGTAACCATTCTGGTCCTCGTCTACTTCCGGTTCGCCTGCGCCAGTTTCATTTCCTGAGTCATCCTTCTTGTCAACTTCGCCCTGCGGTATAATAATTACTTCAGACTCCTGCGAGGACGAAAAGTAAAAAAAAAAGATTAAATTTTTTGGTAAATACATACAAAACAAATTAAAATACAACAAAATAATAAGTAAAATAAGGTATTCTCGAAATAACATCAAATTGTGAAGATTTAACAGGTACTCCCGAAACTTTAATTCTATACAACCACAGAATTGTTGAAAGTAGTTTAAGACCACCTAGCTGGTAAGGAAAAAATCTGTGGAAAAATGAGGCGATTTTCGCGTGATTGCGTTGATCGTGCAAACGGCACAAACATCCTGACATGGTTCTTTGATGTGTTTTCTGTTTAGATTTTTCCTTAGCGTTTAATTCGTGCTGATATGCAACTCAAACCACGATAGTTTTACTTTAATACTGAGAATTAACTGCCAGACAAGAGAAATTGGACAACAAAGGAAAATCCGCTTCAGCTAAGCCAGTCAACACAGTCTAGGAATGTTTGTAGAAAGTTCCCGTAATCAAATGACCTATGTTTACCAAAATTATGTGTTTACAAACTGACAAGACGATGATGAATATTTAGCTACATCATTACGCAGAATAATGCTTGTTGTATGGCTGTGGACGAATTCTTCATATTTATCTTATTATGCAATTTGCAAACTCATTAGGCTGACAAAAAATATCCGAATCTAAAACGGTTGATTGAGCGTGACGAGAACTCGCGGTGAATTGAAAAACAAGAACAGGAAATCAGATTGTTATAGTTAAACCTGAAATGCTTAGTTTTAAACTTTATACTTATGGCTTTTCCTCATTGGGGTTGGCAGAAACTACAGAACGCAATCTGCTAAGATTCTTACATTACCTTTTTGTTTCGTCCATGTTATTTATAGAAAAGTAATTTCAAGAACATCTGACCTCGTAGATTTATAAGTTTTTCTAGCTCCTGAGCGGGACTTCGTTAACGTGAAATTAACCCACCCCGTAGCGTCGCATCGCCTGCCTGCGCTATTACTTCGTTTTCGCTCAGCATTGTTTCTTTTTGTTTTTGCTCGGCTCCTAAGGGCCCTAGCGTGATGTTAAGTAGCCTATAGCCTTCCTCTAGGATTGGGCTATCAAATGGTGGTTCCAGAGATTTATTATTTGTATAAATTACCAGGTGCAAAAATAAACAATAGTAATCATAGCGGCATTAATTTCGTCATCGTTAATTGAACGTCATCAAACGATTGTGTAATTGCTTCAATTCGCGTTCAAACGTAAGTTCAAATCAATTAGAGATCGTAATTGGCATGTAACATAATATGCCGACTATGACATAATAAAATTGTAACGCCGCGTGATTAACGATTATGAATACGACCCCACTGGTTTACATAGGCTAAATCGGTTTCATATAAGGCTACAACGAAGTGGATAGGACGATAGGTAATATAGACTTGGCAGCTTCAAAATAATTTATTATCCTATAAAAAAAATTATAGGCTTGAATTGTCTCCTCATTACTTCTAGACTGTATTATGTTAACAAGCTTAATAAATCTAATAGTTTTGTCTTCAGATGCTATTAACCTACTCTTAAAAATAGCCAAAAAAATTAGGAAGAGGAATTTTCTTCGCAAATGATTTTACTCCAACATAAAACTTCTATTAATCGTTATTTTTTGGACTTCCTCGATAAGGCCGCGTAGTAACTACCATTGTTCTATGCAACGTAACTCAACAACGCAACCTAACATAGTTCGAAAGGTTTTGTGAACAAAATTGTATAACTCACCTCAACTTTCACCTCGCCTTCAGAAATCTTTGCCTTAGCTAGCTGAACGCGCAGCTCTTCAAACTCAGTATTGGCTTGTTCGAAGTCATAGTCCTTATCGAACTTGAGCGTGTTTTTGTTGCGGGGAACGAAACCACGTCCGCGACCACGGGGCCGGCCTCTCCAGCCGCCGCGGTTGTAGCCCTGGCCCGCGCCGGAGAAGTTACCTAGTAACAAAAGCATTTGTGAGGATTCGAAGAACAAAAGAAAAATGGAGAAGGCGTCAGGTTTTTGGAAATTAGTTGGGATAACATAAGCAATCAATCAATAATGAAACATAACTTGTATTTTGGCTTGTGGCTAAGAAATAACAGCCGCACAGGTCGATCGATCAGGTTAAGCTATGCTTGCCACGGTTGGTCGGTGGATGAGTGACCATCTTTACATACCAAGACCCCTCTGTGCCTCGGACAGCATGTTAAGCTGTTGGTTCTGGCTGTCATTCGTGGATCTTTTACAGTCGTTACGGGTCGTCAGAAGCCCGAAAGTCTGACAACCAGTCTTACCAAGGAGTATCATATTAATTACCCAGTAACTGGGTTGTGGAGGTCAGGCAGTCGCTCCATGTGAAGTACTATTATTCAGCTGCATCCGGTTAGACTGGAAGACGACCCCAACATAGTTGGGAAAAGGCTAGGCAGATGATGAACTTGTGTTTTGGCTGTTTCATGACACACTTGTGTATTCATACAAATATTTCGTGCCACATATTTATTTAACGCGAGAATGGAACCCTAAAGCAGACTTTGATACTGCTGCAATGGACAGCAGTATCAAGGTAAGCAGATAGTAAGATAACAACAAGAAAAGATGAATGAGCAAACAGAAAGCTTGCTCATTGATCTGTTGCAGCTGTTGTCTCATATGCTTCTTTAACAAAAACCTACACAGGCATACATAATGAACATAGCATAATAGTCTAGCTGAAAGTACTGGTTTTGTCAGGTTTTTTGCGTCCTTCAATTACAAACAGCACCGCAATTCCATTCAGATTTTAACTTACCAGGCTGGTGATGATGATGAGGCTGCTGGTTGGTTTGCACCTGGTTGTGCTGATTATGCTGGTTGTGTTGCTGATGCTGCGAGTGCTGCTGCTGCGGCTGGTGCTGGTGCTGTTGGTGCATGGGCTGCTGCGGCTGGTGCTGCTGGTGCGGTTGGTGCGGCACCGGCGCGCCGCCGCTCGGGTAGCGCTGGCGGTTGCGGGAGTTGGTGCGGTTGCGGTTCTGCGCCGGACCCTTCTGCGCCTGCCCGTTGCTGCCACGTCGGCTGTCCCGTTGCTGGCTAGACCCACTGGCCACAGAGCCGACCTATACACATTTATGTGTTTTAGTGTGGAGTCTTATAGAGTAGTGAATGTAGCCCGAGATTACAGTGATGATAAATGTATGGAATAAATATAGAAAAGTAATGTATGAAAACATAAATGAGTGGAGAATGTATCAATCAGGTCGACAACAAAAAAAAAAGCATCAGAATCGAAGTTTCAAGAAAGGTTAATTTTTTTGTGAGAACTTTACGGTATAATGTTTATTTGTGTATGGTTGTTTTTATTATTCAAATCCTTTGAAAAAACCTATTTCAAAATAACTCTTTAGCAGTAAATATTCTCATTCTAAATAGAAACAATAACTAAATAACAAAATCAAAGTAATTCAGGAATGCCAACTTGCCTTAAAACATTGATTTACATTCACACCACTGCATGAATATACAAACAATATTTAAATGCGGGTCAAAACATAACACTAATTTATAAACAGATTCTCCAGCTCATCCTTTCCAATAAAATAATATCAGAAATGGAAGATATCTAGTCTAACTGGGATATAAATAAATAAGCAACAATCAATTCACTTGCCACATGTAATGATTGCGAGAATATCCCTCCAGAATCTGCAGTTGTGGTCTATGGCAAGGCCGCATCCAGAAAAACATGTATTATGTATTTTAAGTCTTAATTACTGCTTAATTAACTTAATGTATTGCCTACAATTAATTATGCTAACTTATTGGGACTATATTCAGACCCTAAGATCCTAACTTAGTTTATTTATTGATAGGTTTATGGTATGGAAACGGAGATTTTAGAATTTTTATATGTTAAATTAGTTTAAAGTTTATGAGCATACCTGTGTGCCCTGGTCAGCAGTAGGGCTCTTCCTGTGCGCGCCGACAGCCGGTGTTCCCGACCGCGAAGCGGTTTGCTGAGATCCTCCTCCAATGAGGTCAAGCATCGAGCCTACAACACATTTTCTTGTACACACATGGAAAACAAAAACCAGAATACTTCACTATGCTAAGCATAAGCTTTGATGATTTACAAATAGCTTTTTCATTGTATTTTTTTTTAATTTTCTTACAAGCAACAGACCAAGGAGAAATGACAATGCATGTTGCGATTTTTTTTCTGTTATTATTTTATATAATGCATGCTATTGTTAGTTTTATTAATTTTGAAAATTACCCACCACCAGTAGTTCTAATCTTATTAGAATTTTTAAGGATTTTTTCTCTCTTTATGGTTCCTAAAATTCCCAACACCCACAGTGAATAATGTAAAATGAATACCTTCTCCCATCTTATTATTATAAGTAAAAAATTAATAATGTTATAAAATATTTACTAAATAAATATAAACTGAACTGATCTCATCTAGTGGTGTTAAGAAATATTAGTTTTTTTTTTCATTATAATAAGGGGACATAACAATAAAATAAATCAGGATTGTTGACTCAGCAATCATTGTGCCAATAGTCATTACAGCCAATGGATTGATAGCCAAGAGCCTCAACCAACACCTAAGGAGGCTCTCGTTGGCCAGCTGGATCAAGGGCTTGATTCAGAAAGCAGTACTTCTGGACACGGCTCGCATTGTCAGGAGGTTCCTCTCTCTGGAGCCCTGACCGCCGGTAGCTTGGACCCTGTTCCCGATACTGGTGTGCTCCTATTTTTTATATTTTTAAATGTTTTTATATATTTTTTTATATTCTAATATTTAAAAATATAATTTATATGTATTTAGACAAATAAATCAAAAACATAATGATACAAAATATCTTAATCCTGATTTAAAAGATGTTACAAGAATTAGTGAAGTTAGAATAATGTTATGGGTTTTGTTATTGTTATTTAAGTTAGAAATAATATTAATATAATAATAATATTAAATTGTGTGAATTAAATGTAAACAAATACAAAAATATACAAACATAAATATGCGAGTTCTTTGAACTGTCATACATACATCCCATATGAGATTTGTCTGCATGCAAGTTTGGTGAAAGCACAGGGAGTTGGATCATAACTAGATACTTTATTAGTTAAATAAACCAAACCAAAACTTAACTACTGGAAAGGTTAGCAAAGTATCTTTTTATGAAACTGCAAAAATCGCAAAGTAGCATGTTGAAGCAGAAGCTAAAATTATCCAAGAGCAAAAACCTTGGTCTTTCACTTGATTGGCGTGATGCGCCACTCCCGATCCAATCGGACCCGTGACAGGCAGGGGCTGGGGTGCCAGCTCCACAGAGGTTTGCGGAGACAACTCACTGGTCTTGTTGAGCTGAGCATGGACACCTCCGGGAAAGCCAGCCATCGGGTGGTACTGGGGGTAAGGCGTCTGCCCGACCACTGGGTGGTTGTATTGCGCCGTGAACTGGCCCGGTGCACTGCCGGCGCCGAGCGTCGGCGGCACGGACATCTGCATGATGGCCGGATCATTGGGTAGAGAGGGAACATTGTTCAGCACTCGAATATCCTTGATGTCAGAACCACGAAACAAGATGTAATCATACACCTGGCTCTGGGGCGCCACAGGGTACTGCGTCTCTCGATCCTCCGTACCAAATGAACGCACTGTAGAGAAGAAAAAGTACATTAGGATCATTAACCTCAAGAAATTTTACAATTTGTAGGTAGTTACATTTTATTAGAGAAAAAATAGATTTTTTTACACCAATTTAAATGCTACTCTCTTTTACCCTGAAGGTAATCTAGATCAAGAGTCATCATTCGAGTCATTATTATTCCCATTGCACAGTGGCATCTTGAACATAATACAAGAAAAAGTAGGTACTTAGATTGATCTAACTGATAACCACCTACTCATCTCAGAATAGTTACAAGTAGAGATTAACTTTTAGGACAACGACGGTGTACCGTCAATTTAACACCTGCTGAAGAAAACAAAATTGTAGCATACATAGGACGTTATCAACGTCATCAATGTGAAACCGCGGTCATAGGCGGGACCAACAATTTCACTTTGAGGGTAGAAGAAAAACAACGAGCTACATTTAACTAAAAATCATGGAAAATTACAAGGAAAATGCCCAACAATAAACATATTGGACGCTTTACCAAACAATAAACAAAGATGGGCATAAATCGGGAGGGAAAAAGCGAACAGCTTTCTAGAGACGTCGATCGATGTTCCTACTAGAAAAAATAATTATCGCCAGGAATTACAATAAGAAAACATTAAATTGATGACGATTACTGCGAAAGAGGCCTTGTAATAAGATAACAGTATCCATTTGTCAACTTACCGCTAGCCAAAGCGATGGTACATTCCTGAGGATCGACGGTGAAAAGCCGGCCTTCGTAGCGAATGTCAGCTTTAGATATTAGGCTTATCTTGGAGCCCAATTCAGGCATTCCAGAACTCATAATGTCACTTTGGAAATAACTCGCCGATGTTAAAGATTTTTAACGATATCGTCGACCATAGAAATCAGCCACCGAACAAAATGACTGACGGGAAGTTGGCAACAAGCGATGCGTTTACAAACAGCTGTAATGAGTGGGGGAAATTTGGAAACACACTATTTGGCTTTTTAAAAAAAACTATTGTTTGTAAGCTTATCATCAAATATCAGTATATAGAAAGAATTTTATTGAATATCATATCTAGAAATATGAAATTATCTCATATCACACTATTACAAAAACTCATGGAATAAAACCTCTTATCAATACTTTATTATCAAAATCACTGAATCATCAGTAATCCATCAATAATCTATTTATTTATTTAGATCAACTTACATTCGGATTCGACTAAGATAAGGCAAATATTATTTTTAGCAATTCAAATCTTTGTATTAAAATGGGAAATGAAATATTGGAGATAATTGACCGGTATGTCTATCTAGAACTTTTTTTTGCCAAAGTGCAGCAAAAAACAGGCACATCGAGAAGAATACATCTTAGGTGGGCTGTATTTAGAACAATAGTTACTTTACTCTTTGATTTAGAAAACAGTAATGCCATTCTGTAAAAATCTCACTGTGAAAACTAAGGTGAAGTGAGCTTAAAGTGAGTTGTCAATAGTGTCAATCCCTAGCATCAGGTGGAATGACACCTACGTTATCACGGTGATCTTTTTACAGAATAGCACCGCAGGACGACATTCTGAGATCAACTAAAAGAGGCAAAAATCGGAAAATGAATTCTGGAACTCAAATTCAGTTGGGCAGGAGTCGGAACAGGACACCTGGCAAGGCGCAGTAATAACAAGTAGATTATGGCTGTGACCGTGTGGCGTCCAAAGACTGGAAGATGAGGTGTCGGGCTTTCGGTGGCTATATGAGTGGACGACATTGTTGCCATCGCGGGAAATATCCGGATGAGGCTGGCATAGAAGCGTGGGGATTGGCACAAGAAAAGAGAAGCCATGCCAGGCGGCGGCAGTGGGTGCAGGCGGTTTGTGGATGATTATGATGATGAACTTATATTCACAGTTTGAACTACACACACAAGTTCTGTGCTAAGATTTTGTTAGAATAACAGTGATTACCATCATTATAATAAAATTTTAATAATAAAATTATTAAAACTTAGAAAATCATTTTATAATTATGCTTGATTTAGTCGATTTTATATATCACCATAGATATGAAATGTCATTTTATCGATATTATTCATTTAAAAAAATAAATCACCATCGTAACATCTCTTCATGTCACTTCAAGTAACCGTTGCGTTTTGATTTGACGCTTGACGGAAAATATTGATTTTCGTAATATAGATCTTGGTACCTATTTTGTGATTACTTAGATTTTCTTTAAATTGTGTACAAAGTGGTGTATGCTACGTATGCGCAATGATGATAGACACTCCGATAAGTTCTACCCCTGGGCTAGCCAGGATAAGTGTTGGCGGGAGTAGCAATAGTTCTATTAGAAGGCGAAGTCTTATTCCGCAGATACGACCAATTGGCTCTAGAAATGAGGTTTGTGGCCTACGAGATCATCCAATAACATTTTATAGTTTGTTATAAACATCTTTGACCACATTCTCCTTCGTTGTACTAACTTACTGAACTTGTAATCTTGTACAAACCGGCTTTTTGTGAACGCATTTTGGCTGTTTTATCGAATTAGTCGATTGTTATGTACCATTATCCTGAGAGTTCTGCTATCACACTGTATTGAGTAATGAGTTAGCTCACTTGTAAGTTTTTGAGTAGTCCGATTATTTTTATGACATAAAATCGCAAATAATGTGATGCTACTTACACACTGCGGCTCTAAGACGACCCACTGACCCGGCTTTGTAATACAGAACAACCAAACGGAGAATTCGCAATAATTTGAACTGACAAAAAAATATTTTCTGGTACCTATTTAAAATTACTATGATGTTGCAATTAAATTACAAATTCAAATATGACCTTAACGGACTGATAAACAAAGCTATCACAAAATAATGAGTATTTTAATAATAATGTTTTTAAGTTATTGCAAAAAATTACAAATAATAGCATCAAATAAATCTTATTATTTGAAACTTTATTTTACAGGAATGCAATGATGATGATGCCGAGAGGTCATCGTTGGTCGCCTCTGAGCGTGCCCTGGCAACGTCTACGCCACAAACATCATCACCCAGACGAGGCAGGGATACCATGTCTTCATCACCACAGAAAGAGCACTTTCAAGGATGCCTCAAGCTTTATGCTGAAAATGTAAGTGTATCAAATTGATTTCATCATCATCATCATCTGCCAAGCCTTTTCCCAACAATGTTGGGGTCGGCTTCCAGTCTAACCGGATGCAGCTGAATACCAGATTATCAGTGTATCAAATTGATTTATTAAAAAAAAAAAATTTTTACTACCTTGCTGAATTTGTATAACAATATGCATTTATGTTGGCCTAAAATTCAGTTTGCCTGTGAAAAAATTTACCTGGACCAAGCTGTTTAGTAGCCATAATACAAAGAAAAAAACTTATTTTGTATGTTTTTATTACAGAAAATAACCAAGGACAATGCATGGAACCTGCAGCTGATAGACTTCATGACATCAATGTTAAGGAGGCATGATTCTCGCATGGATAACTTACAGACTGCCTCTACAGTAGTGGATGCGTCTGCTAGGATATACTCATTTAGGGTTGATGCGGTGCATTATGATGTGTTGAAGATGGCTGGGGGACTCAGTAAAGCTGCACAGGTGAATTCCCTTTATTGTCAACTAAACTAATAGAGATCATCCTCAAGAATGAATACTCATTTTAATGTAAAAAAAAAAAAAGAATAATCGAAAAACAAAAGTCTTTCTCTTTAGTCAATCTTGTCAATCTTCACGATTTGTGGGTTGGCAATTTTATCAGCCTTCCGAACATTACTGTGAGCTCGATATAATAATTTTTAATCTGACTTCCATAGACAAAGTGTAATATTTCGTAATCCAATCAATCAATCTTCCTAGATTTTTCCAATTATGTAGGAGTAGGCTTCCAATGTAACTGGATGCAGTTATGTTAAGTTATAATAACATTTAAAACTTGTTTTCATGAAAAAAAAGTTTATTTAAATGCAGACAAAGTCTCAGCCAACAGGTAGTTACATATTGAAATCTAATATACTTTAATATATGCCCATACTTTTCTTTTACATCATATAGACTAAAAGAGGCAAGAAAGACGATGATAACAACATGCAAGATGATGGCGCAGCGGACGGGGAAGCTGCTGCACCCATCAAGAAGAAAAAGAAGAAATCCAAGGGTGCCATCGCTTCTAACCCTGCAGTTTTCAATGGGGATTTTGATACTAATGATTGTATAGGTAAGGTTTCGTTGTCATTACAAAATGAGCACATTATACGCCATGAAATTCATCACTATCTCAATCAGTTCCCTGACCTTATTCTTCTCATGTTACTTGTTGATTTATTTCTCCCATTCTCCCTTGACAGCCATCACTATAATTCACTCCTTTTTAGGGCTCCGTACCCGAAGGCTACCCTATTACTAAGGCTGCGCTGTCTGTCCGTCCGTCTGTCTGTTACAGGGCTGTATCTTTTGACCCATAATAGTTAGACACTTGAGTGTGTACTACGACCGCTATAACAACAAAAAACAAAATTAAAGTTAAAGGGACAGGGAAGAAATGTGTTATTTTGAACAACATGTCTTGAATTGTTGTCTTAAATTCTTTCAATAATCTCTTTATAGAAGTATATCCTATTGTTACCTTTATCTTTGAAACAAATTAAATTTCAAGTTGTCAATTATGACATCCTTCTACGGCAACATTGCATTATTACTCGCACTTCTGCTCCTGCAAGCAAAAATAAATTTAATGGTAAAGGCCATTTAGTTGAATATTCAAAGCTGTATAGATATTTACGAATCCTAGGTTGCACCAAATATATTGAAATCTAGAGTATTTAGATATTTATGTTCCGAAGAGTAGTCAGATATTTTTGACTGCACTACTGTAACATACTTATGAACAGTTTATATGACAACATTTTATTGATGTCTAAGTTTGTGTAGAACTATATTATTTTGATAATTTTAATGCTTACGATATTTTGAAACATTGTCACTGCCAATATATTTGTGAACTCGACTATACTAAAGTTGAAATCAGCCTGTCTATAATTAACATGTCTTCTTTTCTATCAGATCCATTTTTCGAGCGGTTGTCGGCGACAACTGGCGATGTGACGTCATCAAACAGAGCGTTCAACGCGACTCTGCCCATACACGACAAAACACTCGCTTTGATATTGAGGTACAGTCTGAAATCACCAGAAATCTTAATTTATTGAAGTAATGTTATTGTGTTTTCGATTAAATTTGACGAATAATGTGTTGTCTCAGGATGAAAATGTTGTAGAACGTAAAGCGCCATACGAAATGTTTCATTCATTTTCATACAAAATTCTGTTAGTTAAATATTGGGCGAGCTAATCTCGTTCTGCATCTTGCTGATCAATCTCAAATGTCCATCTCATAATGTATTAAAATAAAATATTTCCTATTCTAGAACTGATGATCAATTCTTAGAAGAAATAAAAGAGAACATTCCAGAAGAACAAAACATAGATCTATCTGAACGTATCACTTTATCTGCCAAGCTACTGCCCGCCTTTACAAACAGCGACCATATTTGTGAACCCTTCACCGGATTCTCTATCTCCAACTGGGATCCAGATACTGAAGACACGTAAGTTTTATTTTTCTCTTATCCGTACTAATATTATAAATGCGAAAGTGTGTCTGTCTGTTACCTCTTCACGCTTAAACCGCTGAACCGATTTAGATGAAATTTGGTATAGAGATAGTTTGAGTCCCGGGAAAGGACATAGGATAGTTTTTATCCCGATATTCCCACGGGATCGACACTTATGCGGATGAAACCGCGGGGCGCTGCTAGTAATAGAATAAGGATATTCAGAGGTCAAAAATTTTTTTTGAAAAAATTTTCAATTAGGTACTATACTTACAATATTCGAAAACTCGAAGACATGTGACATTACCAACCCGCGCTTGGCCTGCGTGGTAGATTACAGCCCACTCCCTTTCACTGAGAGGAGGCCTGTGTCCCAGCGGTGGGAACATTATAGGAAAAAAAGCATGTCTGCAAATTACTGTTTTTTTTTGCCATATTGAAACAGCAGCTGGATGACAAATAGCCAAGGTGATAATCATATTATAATTCCTTGCTTGTTTAAATATCTCGTATAATTTCACTGACGCGCAAGCAAGGCCAAGCTTATCCTTAGCGTTTCTAGTGTAAAGAAGTAGACCTGTTGAACAGTTCGACAGAATTTTTATTTAGCCTACACTGTCCCACTGCTGAGCAAAGGTCTCCCCTAAATCCTTACAGGCATCCTTTTCTAGAGCCACCTCGATCCAACCCTTGCGGTACGCGTCTAGGTCGTCTCGACACCTCCTCCTCAGCGCCGTCCATCCTCAGGCCCCACCGTGTGGACACTGTTGCCATGCGGCTGACGAGACCCGCCCTATCCCATTTCAGCTTGGCAGCCTTTTTGCCTGTGTCTAAGATCCCCGTTTTGGAGCGTAGCGTGGTGTTTCGTATTCTGTTAGTTCGTTTAACGCCTAAAATGCTGCGCTCCGTTGCTCTTTGGCAAACCCCAAGGCGGAACTTTTGCGACCAGGTCTGAGCACCGTAGGTTAGGATTAGGCAGGACAGAAATAAATAAATAACAATAATATTAAAAAACCCAAAAAAAAAAAAAACATGAAAGATATTTTTGAACTGTTATGCTGAAAATTGTAATGTTTCTGTTACCCAGTGACAATCGTGTAACCAACTGGGTGGAAGAGAATCGACTGAACTTGTCGCAGCAGGCGCTTGCGTTTGATGTGAACGCGGAGGTCGAGCCGATACCTCAGGACGAACAGCATAACGACTTGTATGGTATGTGTATTTTTCCTTTGAAAGATTTCATTACATTTGAAATTAGAAGTTCATGAGACAATTGTTCAACTTTGTTTCTCTCCTCAGCATTCATTGGAAAAAGCAGATATCTATGTATGTATAGGAAGGTGGTGACTCTTTTAATGAAGACATGGACTGATTTTTCTTCCAAAATAAAATTAATATTGAGAGAGTGAGTTATTTCACTGCAAACACAATCATCTTTATTTCTTTATAGGTCTTTGAACAAGATGTATAGTATTTTTTAAGTAAAACCTTTGTCCACGAGAGAGATGTGTTTTGTGTATACAAAGCATATCTCTCTAATAAAATGACTGATTATTTTCAGCCTGCATCACTTTACTGTTAGTAAAAGGCGCTTGACTGTCAGTGGCTTCGGTCCAATATTTCTAATAACAACACAAATCTAAAATATGTCTTCCTGCAATTCCAGACGACGAGCCCCTGGGCGGCATAGAGAGCGAGGAGGAGGCGGACGTGGCGGTGGCGGCGTGCGTGGCGCGCGCGGGCGCGGCGGGCGGCGCGGCGCGGCTCGCGGACATGCGGCCCGCCGCGCCGTGCGACACGCGCCTCGAGTACTCCTACTGCGGCGCCATCGTGGCCGCCTGGGCCGGGCCCTCGCATTGGCGGCTGAAGAATAATAGAGGTGAAGGCGGAAACGCCCTTTTATTTTTAAGAATTTAGACTCCTTGGCTACCTTCTTTGCAAAAATTTACTAGATTCGAACTAAACCAAAAGATATATGCTTGTGCTTCGGTTGAATTCACCTCAATAGTGAGAATCTAAGTAAGATCACAATATTTCGTGTAACCCCTGTTCCTAATGTTACAACATGCTCGAGTCATAACGTATCTATATTAAAAATAAGCAGTTATACCTAATGCAGAATCATACACAGCATCACTACTGAAAAATTTAATATATTGAAACCATCTATTAAATGAATGTCATATATTATGTATACCTATATTTTGGCAAATTAAACATTCATTAATTTAAGCTTATTTCCACAGCCTCAAAAATGACAGAACGCACCCAATCAGTAGGCGGCCGCCTCACCGTCGAAGGCAAGAAGCCACCTCGAACGAAACGCCAGCTCGACTTCCTAGTGGCGGGCTTAGCATTTGACTGCCGATCCGACCCCGTCGGAGAGTACGAACCGACCCAGCCAGCCAAGATAATGATCAGTAGGAAGACACTTGCCACTGGACATACGTGGAACGAGGCTAACTTTAAAACTCCTATTGATAGGTAAGATTGTATATTTAATTTTTAAAGCCCACTTGCACCAAAAATGACTAAATGCATTTAACGCTAAACATATTAAAAACATCGTTCTCTCTCTGTCATTTTCAAACGATTGACAGAAATAGAATGTTGTTTCAAATTACCTAAATTACGAAGCAGAAGGAGTATGCACGATAGCATGTTGATTTCTGTGGTTTCTGCTTGCATCCAAGGGAAAAACGAAGTTTTCACTTCTGTCGGCACTCCCGGAGTGCCACTTTATTTTATTCAGGTCTTACTGCTAACATATACAGTGTGCTTAAAACATATGAACTTGAAGGTCATTTAAAAGTTTCCTTACTTACTGATAAACATTCAAATAAAAACGAAAAATCCCAGTACAAAATAACTTCCACCAATAAACTTAGCTTACGCCGTCAAGAAAACTTCGAACAGTATCTCCTTTCGGAAATCACCTATGTCAAGACACGACATTCTTGTTTGACTGTATTGACTTAAAACAACCATCGTACATCGTAGCCAATTTAAGTTGGTAACTTAATCCATGATCTTCATTCATTTAACTCACTCTTGCCCAGAGGAATCCATCATTCGCAGATACCTTGCACTTTATGACATAAATCTATTTCTTTTACAGAGGCCTAGACGAGTCCCACTTCCGGAAACTCTTCCTCCGTCAAAACGTCATGATGCTGCGCAAACGCGACCTCGAGCAGAGCAAGCAACCTGAACCGGAGCCAGTCACAGTGGAGGAAGCCAGAGATTATGACTATAACAATGAGAACGATGCTTCATACTGTCCTAATAATATTCCTGTGAGTATCCTGCTCCAGTGAAATAGTAATCGATAAAGCAGAAATGAATCTTTCAATCAAAGTGTAGGCTACTACTTACCTATTTATTTAATTAATAACAAATTACTATAATTAAACATACATATTTACAACACTGGTTTACAATTACTCACACAAAAGTATTTATTTAATATTATATTTACATTGATATTTATTAACATTAATTTATTACATCATAGAATAATTATATCTTTATTCAATAATATGCACATAACAAAACACCAGTCGGTCGATGACGATAATCGATAATAAGCGCGATAAACTATCGACTCGCTGGACATCACTAATCTAACGGGACTTTACCGCCGCTGGCGCACAGTGGCGGGCGTAGCGGTCACCGCACAATGTCAAACCAGTCGAGACTTATCTACGGCGCGGAGCGCATGCTTTTCGCTCGCATATTTGTACTGTCGCGAACTGCTTAATGCTTGTGATTCATAGCTATTCCTTCCATCTTCTCACCCGAACTCTGTCTCATCTTCCTAATTTACTGACTATTGTGCTTACGCTTGTGCTTGTGCTTTAATTCCCACTGTGCCTTCTAATTCATAATGTGTGTTGTGTGAGGATTGTTGGAGAATATATATGCCGTAACCGTGAGTTGGATTTTAATTACAAACCACAGAAAACCACGTTATACACTCTAACTTACACATACCCTAACCTATATTGGTGACCCCGTAAGAACATGGGAGGGGATTCATATAAAGACGCACGGAGCGCGGATACGTCACCTCCGCCCAGCACTAGTAAAGGGAACGATATGTCGATAGACCCGAGTAACGTATACAAAGTCGGCGTACGTGTGCCACCATTCTGGGCTGAGGAGCCGGAAATCTGGTTCGCCCAGGTCGAAGGCCAATTTACCATCGCCGGAATCACAAATGACCTGACCAAGTTCAATTATGTGATTGGGCATCTGGACAATCAGTACTCCAGGGAGGTCAAAGATATTATCATCAGCCCGCCTGCAACAAACAGATATGAGAAACTGAAGATGGAATTGATTAAGAGACTCAGCGCGTCCAACGAAAAGAAAATCAAGCAGTTGTTGATGCATGAGGAACTCGGGGATCGTAAACCATCCCAGTTTCTCCGCCACCTCAAAAGTCTCGCAGGCCAAGACGTACCAGATGACTTCTTGAAGACTATCTGGACTAGTCGCCTTCCTCATGGCATACAGACGGTGCTCGCAGGTCAACCAGGTGCAACTTCAATAGAAGACTTAGCCGACTTAGCCGATCGGGTAAACGATCTGGCTGCTACAACTCCGAGGGTCGCTGCAGTTAACGACACTATCCCTGGCTCAGTTCTCAGCGATCTGACCAAGGAAGTTGCCGAACTCAGGAAGCAGTTCCAGAAGCTGGCGTCAGGTCGGAACAGCAGGTCACGCTCTCGCTCCTCCAGAGACACTAGAAGTAAGTCTAGGCAGCGCTCGCAATCCAATTACCGGAAGTTCCCGCTTTGTTGGTACCATGCCAAGTACGCAGATAAAGCCAATAGGTGTATTCGACCCTGCGACTTCAAGTCGGAAAACTCAAAGGGCGGTCGATAATGACGACCGGCGATTGCCCTTTAAATGCAACCGGTCGCCTATTTATCACGGACCGTGCATCAAAAACGCAATTCCTTGTCGACACTGGAAGCGACCTCTGCGTATTCCCACGACCAATGCTTCACGACCGTCGTGCTCGGACTGGTTATAATCTGTGTGCTGCTAATGGTTCTAATATTGCTACATATGGTTTTGTTAATTTAGAGTTAGATTTTGGTTTACGTAGGACGTTTCAATGGCGTTTTGTAGTTGCCGACGTCACAAAACCAATAATTGGCGTAGATTTGTTAAATTTTTATAACCTTGTAGTAGATTGCCGTAACAAACGCTTAATAGACAATTTAACATCAGTGACAGCTGTTGCTGCTTTGGCTAATTGTAAAAATGTTTATTCTGTTAAAGTCGTGACTGGTGAGACTCGGTTTCATAAAATTTTAGATGAGTTTCCTGGGATCACACGACCGGCTGGTAAGCATCACACTACACCACACCAAACAGTACACCACATACGCACAACACCAGGCCCTCCAGTTTGTTTGTCTCCCCGTCGTTTGGCTCCGGATAAGCTAAAGATTGCCCAAAAAGAGTTTCAGTCTATGCTGGCCGTAGGCACAGCTAGACCTTCTGAGAGCCCATGGTCGTCACCCTTGCACTTGGCACCGAAGAAAAATAACGGCTGGCGTCCTTGTGGCGATTATCGGCAGCTCAATGCCCGTACTGTGCCTGACAGGTATCCGATAAAGCATATACACGACTTTTCTCAGAGTATAGCTGGGTGTAAAGTTTTCAGTACTCTGGACCTTGAGAAAGCATATAATCAGATACCTGTCAGCCCAGAGGACATTCCTAAGACCGCCATCACGACCCCGTTTGGCCTATTTGAATTTCCTTACATGACGTTCGGTCTTAGGAATGCGGGCCAAACATTTCAGCGATTTGTTGACGAGATGACGAGGGGACTTGATTTTGTATATTGTTTTCTTGATGATTTTTTAATATTTTCCAAGAGTGAATCAGAGCACGAGCTACACCTACGCGAGGTATTCAAGAGGCTGAACGAGTATGGTATGTTGATCAACACCTCGAAGTGCATTTTTGGTGCACAAGATGTAACCTTTTTAGGCTATCGCATATCTGAAAACGGTTCCAGGCCGGTCGAGTCAAAGGTTCAGGCTGTGAAAGATTTTCCCACACCAAGGAACGTACGGCAGCTTAGAGGATTCTTGGGCATGCTCAATTTTTATAGGAGATTTATTCCCAAAGCCGCGGAGATCCAAGCACCATTACATGCCTTGTTGACAGGTTCGATTAAAGGTACGCAGCCAATCACTCTGACAGAGGAAACTTTATCAGCGTTTCAGGCTTGTAAAGATAGTCTCACCAACGCTGCACTGTTGGCCCACCCAGACTGTACCGCTAAGCTCGCAGTAGTTACTGACGCCTCAGACAAAGCAATAGGGGCAGTCCTACAACAATTTAACGGGGACGCATGGCAACCTTTGGCTTTCTTTTCAAGGAAATTGAGCCCTTCTCAAACTAAATACTCGCCCTACGATAGAGAGCTGCTCGCCATTTATGAGGCGATTAAATATTTTCGCCACATGCTGGAAGCTAGGCATTTTATAGTCTATACCGACCATAAGCCCATCAGTTTTGCCTATCACGAAAGAAAGAAAAACTGTTCGCCAAGGCAGTATAGACACCTAGATTTTATTGCTCAATTTACTACTGACATCCGCCACATATCCGGCAAGGATAACGTAGTTGCTGACACCTTGTCGCGCATTGAGGAACTGGCGGATCCCATTAGCCTTGAGAAGATAGCCCAAGCCCAAGTTGACGACCCTGAACTCGAATTACTACTGAGTGGGGGCTCTTCTTTAGAATTTAAAAAGCTCCATGTCCCTGGAAGTCGAATTCCCTTGTACTGCGACGTCAGTACCTCAGCTTCCAGGCCTTATGTACCTAAAGATTTTCGAAAGCAGGTATTTGATAGCCTGCACTCATTGAGCCATCCTGGCGCTAGCGCAACGGCTAAATTAGTAGCTGAGCGGTTCGTTTGGCCAGGGGTTAGAAGAGACTGTAGGGAATGGTCACGCGCATGTATTTCGTGTCAAAAGGCAAAAGTCACTCGTCACGTGACTTCCCCACTTGGCACCTATAATTTACCGCGTGCCCGATTCAAACAGATACATATTGACTTAGTAGGTCCACTACCACTTTCTGAGGGCTACCGGTACTGCTTAACTGCTGTGGACAGATTTACTCGCTGGCCAGAAGCAGTTCCGATAGCAGATATCACGGCAGAAACCGTCGCCAAGGCCTTGTTGTCAGCTTGGATATCTCGGTTCGGCTGCCCGACAGACATCACAACTGATCGTGGCCGTCAGTTTGAATCGGCCTTGTTTCAATGTCTGTCCAAGATTAGCGCATTCGAGCACAAGCGGACAACAGCTTATCACCCGGCATGTAACGGCCTGGTTGAACGGTTTCATCGTCAACTTAAAGCCGCAATCGTATGCCATGCAAATGATAGGTGGACTGAGTCACTACCGTGGGTTTTGTTAGGCGTAAGATCTGCCTTTAAGGAAGACATCCAAGCTTCCTCGGCGGAACTGGTATATGGGGAGTCACTGAGGTTGCCCGGCGAGTTCTTTGAGCCTACTATTAGCGGAACCACAGATATATCGGAGTTTACCGCAAGACTCAGGAATTTTGTAGAAAAGTTGCGACCGGTACCTGCTTCCCGTCATGGTAACTCCAAGGTGTTCATTTTTAAGGAACTTGAAACCTGTGATCACGTTTTCCTACGAGAAGACGCATCACGGGGTTCACTTACACCCGCGTATTCCGGTCCATACAAGGTCGTCTCTAGAGGAGATAAAGTATTTAAGATATTCGTAAAAAATAGGGAAATGACAGTGTCCATTAACCGGCTCAAGCCTGCCTTCATACTGTCTGTTCAGGATACAAAAGTGACACCCGAAGAATCACAAAATTATGTAACCCGTTCCGGCCGGCGAGTGAAGTTTACAGATTTTTATCGCCCTTGACGGTCTCTGGGGGGGGGGTGGTGTAGGCTACTACTTACCTATTTATTTAATTAATAACAAATTACTATAATTAAACATACATATTTACAACACTGGTTTACAATTACTCACACAAAAGTATTTATTTAATATTATATTTACATTGATATTTATTAACATTAATTTATTACATCATAGAATAATTATATCTTTATTCAATAATATGCACATAACAAAACACCAGTCGGTCGATGACGATAATCGATAATAAGCGCGATAAACTATCGACTCGCTGGACATCACTAATCTAACGGGACTTTACCGCCGCTGGCGCACAGTGGCGGGCGTAGCGGTCACCGCACAATGTCAAACCAGTCGAGACTTATCTACGGCGCGGAGCGCATGCTTTTCGCTCGCATATTTGTACTGTCGCGAACTGCTTAATGCTTGTGATTCATAGCTATTCCTTCCATCTTCTCACCCGAACTCTGTCTCATCTTCCTAATTTACTGACTATTGTGCTTACGCTTGTGCTTGTGCTTTAATTCCCACTGTGCCTTCTAATTCATAATGTGTGTTGTGTGAGGATTGTTGGAGAATATATATGCCGTAACCGTGAGTTGGATTTTAATTACAAACCACAGAAAACCACGTTATACACTCTAACTTACACATACCCTAACCTATAAAAGATATAAAATAATTTTTCGACTTAAATTGTCTTCGAAGATCATCCTTTTCATGTATATGGCGATGCTGCAGCTGGTGTGAATGGACCATTAGGGCGATGGTTAAAACGCCCGCTTATTCCCGATTCAAACTTTATGGTGGCTCTGAAGTGACCCCCGCTGACATGTGAATTTGTTACTGCACAGTGACTCAACTCGATATGTCAAGCAATACGATTTACAATCCCTCGCCCTTCATTTGCACCGTGCCTAGCTATGTCTCGGGCAATAGTTGCTAATGAGTCTTAAATTTAACGTTAGAATCTCATATGCGGGAAATAACAGCCGTTTATCAACTATTTTAGGATGGCGACGACTGGGGCAATGAAGACGCGACGGCGGCGGGCGACCTGCACGACCAATTGAAAACGGCCGAGCCGGAAGAGATTACCGACATGTTGGAACCACCTACTAAGGTATATAACACTATAAACAGCTACAATTCAATTGAACATAACTGACGAAATGTGGGTGTATGTGTATAACTTCTACCTACCCCTTTTGGTGATACAGGCGTGATAATATGTTCAAAATAAGAAGCGATTTCCATAATATAAATACACGTAGTAAAAAAGAAATTGTGATACCTAAATTTAGATTAACTAAGACTAGTAAGTCATTTCTTGTAAACAGCATCTGTTTTTATAACAAGTTGCCAAAATCGGTTACAGACCTTAGTGGCGGAAAGTTCAAAACCCTCGTCAAACGTGTCCTTATCAATAAAGCATATTATAAGATTAAAGACTACGTTGAAGACAAGGTAGTTTGGCAATAATTCCTTCTGCACATGTGGCTTCCCTGGCACCTCATTCACGGCATAACTACGTAAATGTCTATTAACTGTTCTCAAATTACGATGTTTATTTTTTATTTGTACATACTTCTTTGACATAATCTTTTTATTATTTGACATTATATACAGACAATTTTAATTTTTCACCTATTTATTAGTTGAAATGGCAATCATATCTCTTGGTTTTAGTAGTTTTTTATATTTTATTTATCCTTTTGATACATTCTTATTTTGTAAATGTGAGGACTTTGTAAGCCTTGTACCTAGACTTTAGATCTGTAGACCATTTTTTATTGTATCAAGTACTTACCTGTACTTGTTGACAGGCCTACGTTGTCCTCCCATACCTACTGTAACTTGAAAACATTGTAAAAGCCAATTATTTTTTAAAAGAGTAACCATGGAGTTTCTTGCCGGTTCTTCTCCATAGGAAACGACCAATTGGAACCGTGCACCTAGCATCTGACGTTTCATAAGTGCCCATGTTGGTTTATGTGAAATAAAAATATTTTGATTTGATTGATTGATTTGATTTGATTGTATCTTCTGCTCTTAATAACTACAACGTTACTCCCACAGGTCGCAAAAATCTTCATACCTTACGCGATGCGGGCAAAGAAGGTGGACATGAAACAGCTAAAACACTGCACGTGGAAAATGCTAACCGAAAACACGCCAGAAGGAGAAAAAGAGGATGTCAAAGAAACAAGTTTCTTTTCAATATACCAGCGGTTACCAGAGAAACTTACACCCAACATGCGAGAATCTCTTAGTGTGCCCCTAGCCTTACTTTCGGTACTCCATCTAGCAAATGAAAAAGGACTGATTTTGGAAAAACACGACGACCTGAATGATTTTGGAATAAAAGGTCTCATAAAACATTAGTTGGTGGTATGTTTATGTTGTTATAGCATAAATGTAGCGCAATTTTTGTTAAAACGCCATCACAATGTTTGTTAAGTACCAGCGGCCGGCCCCGGTTTCCCACGAGTGAATGGCAACATGACATAATATGGAGATTTGTGTGCTGTGTGATATTTGTGTGCATATCTTAAGTTCAATATTAATGTATTTTTCATAAACCATCCGGAATAAATGCTCATAATGATGCATCAAAATCCAATGTGTAGTTTAGAAGATCTAAGCGTGACAGTGTGACCATAGGCAGACACAAAAAAAATACTTTGTTTAATACTATGTATTGAATAAATCCTAAATAATAAAAATGAGGCCAGGTTCGTTCCACAAATTAACACTCAAAACATACTCAACGTATGAGTTTCAGTGCCAAAGCACGGTCCCATTGCCAAAGAGTCGGCAACAATATTAATTTCGTAAACATTTTCTCAACTTCATAACTCATGACGGTGCATAATGCATGAAAAATGAAAACATTGCATGATGTTGGTGTCGGTAATTAAATTATTCGAAATCGACAAGCTAACTCGATTTCACTTACTACAACAGGGAAGAATCAGGCCTCATTTTTGTTTGCAATGCAGGACATTGTAAATATAATTGATTTTCGTATATTTTGTATTTTTTTTTCTATAAGAACAATGAGATAACTGCCATAGAAAATTGTATAGATCTTTTTTAATATTCTCTTTATATTTCGACGTAATATTTTAGAATAAAATAGCTTCAACAAATACCAATCTTTTTTTATTTATAAAATAATTATCACCCCTGATGTACTGACTGACCTCCTCGTTGGTCTAGTGGTCGCAAGCGTTACTGCTGAGCATGAGGTCTTGGGTTCGATACCCGGGTCAGGCAGTGTTATTCCATCTGGAATTTCTCAGTAGCAGCCCGGAGTCTAGATTTGTGACCAAGTTAATGGCATATACGGACGATGCTAGAACCAGAGTGATCTAAGTGACATTTTTGGCAAAAATGGTTTTTTTACACAATTGCATGGAAAAATCATAATTCTTTCATGCCATACTGATCTAAGTGCTTCCCAATATTATTTTCCTTGAGAAATCACAACATCTCACTATAGAATCGGTGCGATTTGCAAAATGGAGACATGCCAGACTGATCTAAGTAATGAGGCGCACTTAGATCACTGTGGTCGCAAGTTGCTGGCTTTTATGGATATCCAAACTGATCTAAATGCAATAAAGAAATATAAATTATTTGCGTATACATAAATCATTTACGTAATTTTTATTAAAATTTAATATCTATGAATATATACTTAAACAAAAAATATGGTTTGACATTTTAGATCAGCATATTAAACTTGCAGGCGAAGTAAGAAACATATTAAACGACTGTAAAGGTAAAGTCAAAGACTGATGAATCGTTATTAGTAGCTACTTTTGATCTGGAACGAACTCTACCTCTTCCTTATTTAAATACTGGTGAGGTCTATTATTTAAGACAACTGCAAATGCTGAACTTTGGTATTCATGCTTATACTAAGGAAGGAGAAAAACTTCTCATGAATATGTGGCCAGAACATTGTAGGGCCAGAGGCTCGCAAGAAATTATGTCGTCACTTCACTACTTTCTAGAAGATTCCGTGCCGGACACTGTCAAATCATTGTGTTTTTTTAGCGACTGTTGCTCCGGTCAAAACCGAAACTGGAATGTTTTACACTTTATGATGTTTCTGGTTAATAAATCGCCATATCTAGAAACGATCACCATGCATTATCTCGTCAGTGGCCATACTTACCTGCCTAACGACACGTTTAGACAACCTTGTTTACAGAATAGCTTTTAAGATTCTCTTAACCAAAAATTAGAAATTTTAGTGATAGTTTAGTTTAGTTCGGTGTACAGCAGAATCGGCACCACTGACTTCTCTTTTATAAGTCGAGAACTAAAAAAGAAGACTGATATCTATACACCAGAAGATTGGATGAAGCTCGTCCGAGACTGCAGAAAACAAAAACCTTTTACTGTGCGAGATATGAAAAATAAGTTTCTAGATTTTGAAAGCCTCGCAACACTATTCAAAGATTATCAGGTTGTATTAAGAGAAGGCGCAAAAATTTCTAACATGCGGAAGATAAAGTTTTGTAAAGGTTCAAGTATACTTAGTTACAATGATGACTACACGGAAACATATGAAACGGTTGATTTGAAACCAAATGATATAGATTCTGAAACTTTCTTTTGTAACCTAAAGAATTATATACCAGAAAAAGCCCCTGAAACTAGACTAATATCGTATCAAAAAATGCAAGATATAAGAAAAGCTCTAAAATTTGTACCTCCTATCCATCATCAGTTTTACTTGACCCTACCACATGTGCCTAGAAGAGGCGGCAATCAGGAAGCACAAGATGATAATTTTTTGCCTGCTGTATTTGGTGATGATTAAAGTGATTTTTTCTTAACATATCAAAGTGAAAACTTTCACTATTATCACATTTTTTTAAATTTGTGAACTGCCATAGTGATCTAAGTGATTTTTTTTTTGTAAAACTAAGAATGTTAGTTTTAATAAATAACTCATACTGATAAAAATTGTTATTTTATTATTTAAAACTTACATGAAGTACAGACGCCAGCACATCAACCTACACCTAACTGTAAAATTTTCCCAATCAACATTGAACCTTATGCTTTAGCGATAAAGTTGAAAATCTATTACAGAAATCTGACAGATTGTAGTAGGTTGATGTGCTGGCGTCTGTACATATAACTAAAAAATAATAATAAAAAGCTCATAGATTTCAAATAATAACGCGTAACGCATTTCCTTCATTTTCTCAGAAACATACAATTGTGCCCTAGATCATTCTGGTTCCAGCGTCGTTTACTAGCAGCGCCCCGCGGTTTCACCCGCATAAGTGTCGATCCCGTGGGAATATCGGGATAAAAAATATCCTATGTCCTTTCCCGGGACTCAAACTATCTCTACACCAAATTTCATCTAAATCGGTTCAGCGGTTTAAGCGTGAAGAGGTAACAGACACACTTTCGCATTTATAATATTAGTATGGACTAGAGTATTATATTATCTGTGGTATGGATTATATAAGCTCGTCCCTTGTTACTTGTGACCGCAGAGTACATTATATGTATTATATAGACTTGGGACTTTTTAAAAAAAACAGGCGACAATGAGGGTATACTGTAGTACACCTACTGGCGTAATGTTATGTTAAGATCAATCCTTGTTTTCCAAAGAATTAGGTAGGTGTTACAATAGCACACAAGCTACTTGATGGAAATGTAAACCTTGGGTCCTGGGTGTGATCCCCAGGTCTGAGTTGAGCTGCACGATTTCTGACAAATGCATGCAACACATGACTGGACAGGTCCACCACTCAATCTGTGTTGTTCTTTCTTCAAAAGACCTCTGATCTGACCAAGATTATGTATGTCTGGACTTGCTGTGACCTCCGAGTTTGTTTCGGCCTTTCTTCTCAGAGTAGTCAGATAGGAAACGCCGCCCTCATCTCGTTTTTAAAATAGGATTGACGTGTAAAAGTGTTTGTGCACACACAGAAAATAAATCATGTATCATCTGACAGTGCTATTGGAATTTTAGAAAAATCTCGGCCAAATAGGATAACGTGATAATTGATTTCCATCAGAAGTATAACTAGGTAGTTGGGGTCGCATTCTGTTCAGCGGACACTGAGCAGCAAATGCTCGAGCAACGTTCAATTGATAACGAAGTCAATCTATACTGATAGCATGCATGATAAAATTGCATAGGGAACGCGTGTACTCGTATATTTTTACTCTAAACTCGACAGCACAGAACATGCTTGCGCCTTGCGCACTTTGCTGCTCATTGTGCGTTGACTGTTAGCAGACATCGAGGTTAGTAAAACGATGATGTAATAAAAAATCCATTTGTTTTCTACATAGCTTTAATTAAAAAAAAAAAAACGTAACATCTTCATTTTTCCTGAATCTTATAAGACGATTAAACAAAAAATAACGGCAATCAATATAGCTACGGTATTCGTGGTTGTGGTGACATGTGAAACTAATGTTAAATGAAGGGAATGTGTTTAATTACAATAAATTACGTCACGTATGTACATTATAGAGGCCACTGTTATTTAATGAATGAACTCCTATTTTAGTAATGAAAATCTGTGCTTTACCCAACAATACCGATAACATAAAATAAAACCTAAAAAAATGAGTATTTATAATAATGTAATAAGACATTATAGAGCTACAAACTTTTAATGGTACAAAAGTTATTAATTATTTTCTCTTTTTAAATCTCTAAGCACTCAAATCATAACGATAAACACTGTCTCTGGAAACATTCAACATGTCCTAATAACCGTCAGCTATTCGAGAAGCGAATAAATCAACAATATTATATAAAAAAAAACATGTTTAACTGTATGTCAAACTTTAATCATAACACTTTACTCTCTAAGTACTTCGTACAAAAAAGCTGCTTTTTACCAATTATATTATTGGCTCATGGTCTGACCAAAAGACGATGCAAAATATAAATTATATTATTGCATGTTACAAAACAGTTCTAAGAAGACACATTATATCGGGTTTAAATCTTTGATTAATATAATACGATGTGTCAATGTTTTATCGTGTTGCCTTAATAGAAATACTTTTTTAAATTTATTTACAACCTCTTAACTTGAATTGACGGCCTCTGCCTTAACTTCACTGGGTTCTGTAACTTCTTCTGCTGAATCTTTTGATAGCTCTGGCACTTTTTCGATAGAACTTTCTGTTGTCTCTGGTACTTTCTCTGCAGATTTTTCTGTCTCAGTTTCTTTGACAACGGGGTTTTCAGTCTCTGGTTTTATTACTGTGGTTTCTATTGCTTTTTCTGGAAGACTTTCTGCTTCTTGGACTGCAGATTTTTCCGTTTCTTTTTCGACAGGACTTTGTGTTCCTGCTTGGTTTGCTGCTTCTTCTGAAGACTTATCCGTTTCTGCTACTTTCTCTACAGTTTTTTCTGTTACAGTCTCCACTGCCTCTTCTGTCACTTTCTCTGTATTTTTTTCTGATTCTACAAATTTCTGCTCAGATTTGTCAGTTTCAGATACTGTTTCCGTTTCTGGCATTGCTTTTGCAGGTTTGTCTGCTTCTGATTTTTCTTCTTGTACATTATCTACAAGCTTTTCAGAATCCGCGCTCATATTTAATGACGTATTAGCAGATGAGACACAATCGCTAAATTCGTCTTCTTCCAACGTCTTTACGGTGTCGTGTGAGTCCTCCAGAGTTCCTGACGATATATCTTTCTCAGGACTAGCCGCGGTGTCATCTTTCACTTCATCGGCGGCAATTTCTTCACTCAAACTGTCAGCCTTCGCCTCAAAAGATTTGTTCTCAATAACTGTATGGTTGCTCTCCATACTTTCGTCGAGATCAGGTTGTGATGTATTGTGTTCAGACTGCTCATTTACTACTTTCTCTAACTCATCTGCTGCTTTATGTAAGTCATTAGCTGCTTCTTCTGTAAATTCTTTAGCTGCTTTTTCAGTTTCTTTTTCGGCAGACGTCTTTGGTTCTTCTGTCTTGTCTGTTGTAGTCTGGTCAGCAGATGTAATGTCCGAATAAAATTCTTTTCCATCGGATGTCAATTTAACTAGAGCCGGGTGAGTTGTGCTATCCAAAAATTCTATACTAATTATAGCATCATCTAAAGTAAGCTCGTCCAGTTTGGTTTTGCCACTTTCCATTAAAGCGGGATCGTCATTTGGTACGACCAGACGGCAGCATCTTGCTAAAGGTTCTATTCCGGCGAGATCTTCAGGCAATTGCCTGAATTCTTCGCATTTAGCTTTATTGCCATAGTCGATAAAATGCACGTGATAACCGACATCACAAAACTCCAAGATTTTCGCTCTGTACCATTGTTCGTCTTCAGCCCAAAACGCAGCACATACCGAACCTACTTTAAGTTCCGAGGCTGGCTCAAACTCGGGGCTTTCATTCATCTTTACCGTAACTTTATCAAGATTTGAAATGACGTCATCGAGGTGTACGTAGAATTCGTCCACGCCCGTGACGTAGCAGATTTTGCCCGTGCCGTATGTTTCTTGTCCGACGGGAGCGATTCTCACCGCCGCCACTGTGTCGCACAGTCCGACGAGCTCTTCAGTCACAGATGTTCCTTCAAGGAACAATTCCACGATAGATATGTCACCAGACGCGATGAACTGTACATTAAATATAGTTGCTCCTTCTGCGGCTAATTCGTTAAATTTAGTCTCAGACTGACGCGACCACTTGATGTCGCGAGGTTTCTGCAAGGCACATTTTCTAGAAAGAGCAGGCTTTACTTTGAGTTCATCTGGCAGACTTCTCAACTCGTTAGCAATGGATGCGTTGCCGTAATCCATAAAGAGGACTTCAGTTCCCTCTGATCCGTCCACAATGATTTGCGCTCTGTACCACGCACCGTCTTCAGGGTACTTGGCTGCGCAGATAACGCCTTCCTCTTTATCTGTCAGTTCCGGGAAGTTTTCTGCGTCAACCATTGCTGCTTCCATTGCTTGTAACTCCGGGGTCGCTGTTTCTAACTGTATCCAGAATTCAGAGGGCGAGTTTACATGGCTGGCGAAGCAGGACGGCAAATCGCCGCAGTCAGTCTCTTCAGATCTAGTCGCGTAACCTTCGGATACTAATTTATCAGTCAAGTTCTGGCCATTAACAAAGATATCGACATACGTTGTAACATCTTTCAGGACAATTAGAGCATCTACTGGATTTGCTAAATCGCCGACAAGTTGTGTGAAATAGTCGGAGGACGATTCTGACCACTGGCCTGTACCGGTGGGGACGGCGTTAACGCTCGACTTGACGGCGTAACGTTCCATTGCCTTGAACTTCTCTGGCATCTCCTTTATCAAACCGGGCTGGTTGTCGAGTACGTCTGTATTGCCGTAGTCGATGAAGCGAATTGTGGTGATATCAGAATCGGAGTCAAGTATTTCGGCACGGTACCACTGGTCGTCGGCCAAATACTTAGCAACACACCAGGTACCCAACTCAGTGTTCGTAATATCTTTGTATTTGCTCGCATCGCTTTGGAGCTCAGCTTGGATCGTTTCGATTGTGTCTACTTTGTCGGCCATTTGCAACCAGAAGTGTCCAGGGGTGTCAATATGGCTGATGTACACTTGAGTACAACCATCAGGCAGGGATGTGGGCTCGACATGTGCGGGAGCCTGCACCTCTTCAACTTTCTGTTCTTCCTCTGAACTTATTTGTGGCGTGGCCAGCTTCTCGTTTACCAATTTCATGGACAAGTCCACGCCGTCTAAATGCAAGCTCGCGAGCCACCCGTCTGTGCCTACAGCCAGTGTGACTTGGACTTCCATTTCATTAGTCCATTCCTTAAGCTTCGGAAGTGCGTCTTCTTGCAGGGCTACAAGACCTAGACTGGCGACTAACGCGAGTGCGCAAGGTTCATAGAACTTAGGATCAAGTACTTTAAGAGATTCCTTGGGTAGAGTTTCTGTGTTGCCGTAGTCAGGATACTGTACTTTGACTTGCGTATCTTCGACGCTGATAATTGTGGCGCGGTACCAGTTGCCGTCGGCGGAGTGGGCCACGCAGATGCCGTCTACTTCGAAGGTTGACAGGGCCTCGGGAGTTCCTGTTGAGAAGACAAAATGTCCTGAGACTAGATCGAACAAGCATTGCGTACGATTGGACAGGCCTACCCTGACGGGGGGCACTTTGTATATAGCTATAAGTAAGCCTTTTTGTAACACCTTTTTATCTATACTAATGATAAAGCTAAGAGTTTGCTTGTTTGAACGCGCTATCTCTAAAAGTACCAGTCGGATTTCAAAACATCACGCTAGGACCCTTAGGAGCTGAGCAAAAAGAAAAGTCAGAAAGAACGCTCAGCGAAAACGAAGTAATAGCGCGGGCTGGCGATGCGATGCGACGGGGTAGAATCGGGGGAACGAGAAATTTCACTAGGACGAAGTCGCGGGCAGAAGCTAGTACAGACGCCAGCACATCAAGCTACTACAATCTGTCAAATTTCTTTAATAGATTTTCAACTTTATCGCTAAAGCATAAGGTTCAAAGTTGATTGGGAAAATTTGACAGTTTCGGGTAGCTCGATGTGCTGGCGTCTGTACATTATAGAACGCAATAAATAAATATGAAAGAAATAAGAAATTGTTGTGAGGTTCAAGACGAATTTCGTTACATTAAAATCATTATTTACCTTCTTCATAGTACTTATAAAGGTCATCAAGCAACAGAGCGATCCTGTCACCATCGCTGGCCTTCTGCAGATAGAACTCGTTCAAGTTCTCCATGTGAACGATGTAGGCCATTCCGAAGTTGTAGTTAAAGACGGCTCTCATGCATAACTGGATGACCTCGTCATACGCGCCCTCATCAGGCTCGAACACGGCGATCTTGTGGCCGGTCACGCAGTCGTATAGAGTTGTAACCAAGCTGGAACAAGTAAACACTCTTTTATTTAAGCAATCTTAGATAATTTATTTCTTTATAATGCTTACAACCTAAGGGGTTTATTTCTAAACAATTATTAAAATTAAGTGACGTTCAAACGTCAAAACTGTTTGGTTAAATAGTCGATAATCACTACTAAACTTTAAGCAATGTTTATGAATAAAGGGTTAAATATATACACGACATTAACCCACGATCTTTGTCATAATTATAGATTTGGTATGTATCTAAACATCAAGCATCTCACGTGTACAATAATCAAGTTTTGGAACCAACTCATTATCATACTTCACAAAGTTCAAATTTCATTGCAACAAAATCTTTTTTAGGAACTTTTTTATTTCAAATTGTCACTCAAAAATCACCTTAGACTACATAAAGAAAAATAGATTTATTTGACGACGACTTCTTAACGCTGCAGGCATGTGTGTGTGTATTTCAAGTTAAACAAATATCAACTTTATTTCAATGAAAATTAAGTTGCTTTCAGACTGACTAGCACTATTGAAAAGTTATAAAAATGTTTGAAGTTGTAGCATAAACTGAACTTTATTGTGTAGGAATTAAAGTTATTTTTCCATTAATTCATATTTGTTTACATTTTTGGCAAATAAATCGCGAACGCAGATTAAGTACAATGGAATGAAAATAATCAATGATTCTGATAAAACAAAATGCTTACCTGATCCCCTCCACATCGTTGATATACACAATGACCTTGTTGCCGGTAAGCTTGGTCTGCAACTCCTCAATAGTCATCAGCTGTTTGGACTCAGCCGTGTAGTTATTCAGACAACACTCCAGTGACTGGTAGTAGTACACACTCAGTTCCGTTGGTAAGATCATGATCTGAAATAATTACATAAAAATTGTAAATCAAAGACAAATAATACACACATACATACATATCTCAAATAGGCACATAAGCACATTGAAATTAAAAAAAAAAAAAAACTAGTTGCCCTTTCCAGTGAGTTTCGTATGGAGAAGAATGGGCAAGAAAGTCCGGTTACTCTTTTAAAATGTTTTACAATAAATGAAGGTGCTAATATATGACTAATAATCCAGTTTGATATGATAAAAAGATGTTTTATTGATTCTTCAATATACTCAAACTCAAAGCATTTATTTCAATTAAACCATTTACAGGCACTTTTGAATTGTCAAGATACTTGTTATCCTAACTGATTACCAGACTGATGTGTGACCCTGCCCCAATACCTGAACCACAGAAATACATATTCAGTGCTTGCAACGTGTGAAAAGTATAAGGACATTGCCTGGTTTTTAAAGGGCTGATAGAATCTCAAGGCGCGCGCTTCGAAAGTTTTTCTTCGGCGTCATATTTTATTTTTGTCTTAGAAGAAGGAGGTCAATTACGCCATCGCGGCTGTTGTTGTTCTTCACACTATACGCTGCTTTAATAATTGAACTCAAAATATTTTATTTCACATAGACCTACATGGGCACTTATGAAACGTCAGAAGTTAGGTCCACAGTTCCAATTGGTTGTTTCCTATGGAGAAAAGCCGGCAAGAAACTCCACAGTTACTCTATAATTTCCTTTTAAAGTCAGTCATCTTGGTTATCACTTACATTTTCCAAAGCAGTGGTGACAGATTTCCCGTAGTCTGGCATCACAGCCTTGATGTTAGCTGGGTCGGAGACATCTTCTAAAATAGCGCGGTATATTTTACCGTCGTGCTTCAACGTGCAATGGACACCATCTGCGAGACTGTCCGCGGTCAATGGCGTCAGCTAGAAAACAGGGTTTTCATTATTTATGTTAACTCTTTTATGGAGTAGGTAATGTATGATGTTAAAATCACAATTCAATAAATGTTTTATTTACACGAAGAATAAAAACAGAAAAATGTCTTATAGCAGCCGATTAGACCGTCCGTCTTATCGGCTGCGAAAGCCGTTACAAACAAACCTTTAAAATCACGGACATTGGGGGAATACAAAATAAAAATAATCTATAGCTGCTGCGCTAGTGTATATCTAACAGCCTTCCATAATATAAATAAATAATCAGCTTATGTTCCATTTGCTGGGACACAGGCCTCGTCTAAGTGAGAGGGAGTGGGCCGTAATCGACCACGCGGGCCAAGTCACGACCTACAACTCGTGATCGGGGCCGTTATCACTGTTCTTTAGCAGCCTTAATTTGTAAAAATACTCCAAATGAAAATATTTTTAATTCATTCATATTATTTATTGTAAGTAATACAATATCCTGTCGACCACAACTTAATTTATGAAATACATTCATATGGAAGTAGTTAGTATGTCACAATCTCAGTACTTACTTTGTTAGTGTCAAAGTTGGCGATAGCTTCCTCAACCAGTGCTGCCTTGTCCATGTCAAGTTGTACATAGAACTTCTCGAAAGACTCCACATGGGTCACTCGGCAGAGTATCTGCTGACCGACGATGATTGTCAGGTCGATAGCTTCGTCTAGAACAAATGTGTTAAGTATTAAATATCTACTGCAAAACTTAAAGTGGGATCTTTTTATTAGTTTGCTTATTGAGAATGGAATTTGAGGGAAATTAGAGGGATGTCAAGTAATCAATTAATTCCTGCTTGCTAACCTCTCCAACAATATGGCGGTTATGAGCTAGACTGAAGTAATACATGAATAAACAACAACAATACAGGATGTAAAAAGACCCATCACATAGCCGTCAACTACGCATTCTGTACACAAAAATACCCATCCTACGATGTATTACTTGTAACATTGGAGGGTGGAACCAATATTTGCATCCTCCTTTGCTGTTCGCAATGTAACACACTCACAACAATAAGCGTAGTATGCAACAGAACAGGGGTCGTGGGGGTATTTAAAGAATAGAATACTCTTAAAAAAAAAAGTAGTCTAGTAGTAGTAGTGGTATTGTCTCTTAAAGTTGTGTTATATATCGTTAAAAACTTGTTTTCGTAACAAATCGTCAGTAAAAGTTGGAATTTTGGCCTTCAAAAGGTACCCAGATAACAAAAAAAAAACAATGACGGGGAGTACAAGTGACTCTCGGCTTCGTTAAGTGTCTTTTTACACCCGTTATATGTCTTACCTTTCAAAGTTACAGACGACTGGTGCTCAGATAGTTTAGCGAGCTCCTTCTCCACCAACATATCGGCGACACTCACGCCATTGTTCCACAGCGATACCTTGTAAATATCATCGACATTCTCTTGGAACACGCACTGGTAACGTGGCGCGTTGAAGCACAAGTCCACAAGGTTATTAGGTTTCCATTCCCCATCAACGGGAACAACCCCAGATAAAGAACAACAGACGGCCATTTTTGGCAATTCCAGCATCTGTCTATCCATCTGCCAAATATCTTTAGCATCGACTAACTGCTTGTTGCCGAAGTCCACATAACGCACGATAAACTTCGAAAATGGCTGCACGGATTCTATTGTCGCTCTGTATAAGACTCCATCGATGGGGTAACGAGCTAAAACGGACGCTCCGATAGGTACCTCACCAGTAAAGGATTTCACTCCTTTGTATATCTCTGGGATTTTGTGCATCATTTCGAGGAATTTGGGTTGTAGCGACATAATTTGGGCGTAGAAATTTTCGGGGGATATGATCCATGTGACAGAGACCTCATGTTGCGCGCCGGGTTCTATTGGATCGGACGGAGGGAAGGGGGTGTCCAGCGGTACCGGTTCCGACAGTTCCTTGTACTGAACCTGCGTGAACTTGCTACGGCCCTTGTACGGAGGGGCCCGGCCACTGTCCTGAGACCTATAGCTCTTGTCAGACTTCTTGTCGTCAGATCCGAACGAGCGATCAGCGCGGTCTCTAGGAGAGAAGTTGCTGCGCGGCGGTCTGTCAGAGTTTGGTCGGAATTCTCTCTTTTGATTCCAGTTTTCTTTCTTGTCTCCCCAGTTGTCGCGCCTGTCGCCGCGGTTGTCTCTGTTATCCCGGTTGTCGCGATTATCCCGGTTGTCGCGGTTATCCCGATTGTCACGGTGATCCCGGTTGTCACGGTTATCCCGGTTGTCACGGTTATCCCGGTTATCCCGACGATCAGGGCGGTCATTCCGATCGAATCGGTTGTCCCGCTTGGGCCTGTTGCCCCAGTCATCAGATCCTTTCTCTGTACGGTCATCGTGTTGACTGTACTTGTTCTCCCTGAAACCAGGAATAAGATTGTAGTACAAGGAAATATTGCTTTGAAATGTGTTAAGTATTGCATGTTAAATATTATTTTTAAAAAAACAAAGCATTCAAATTAATTAATTATTTTAAGTGAGAAACGCTAATACTACTTTTTTACATGATTTATTAAACATTATTGTGCTGACCACACCAAGCATCTAAAGTGTAACAAAACCTGAAGAATTAGCCGTGAAACTGTACAATTATTACAATGGAATGACGAAGACAGTACATAATGTGCTGAAATAAAAACTTACAACGCTGTAAGACATCACTGTGCAATGGAATGTTATAAACAAGAGCCGACAGATATGCAACGTATTGAGAACGCTCGATACGAATGTGCGGCGCAAACCAAGCGTGACAAGCAAATAGGGCGAGACAACGAGGACGACGCTGATTCAACTATTAATGCTTTACTTATAATTGCTTGGCATCGCGCAATCTAACGTGCTGCAATGATCGTCTGTGTTAACAATAAACTATTGACTCAGTCAAAGTGAGACACAAAATCAGCAGGCATGTTATGTAAAATCATAATATGAAATCGCAAACAAAAACGAAAACTTGGGTAAATAGGAAATGTGGACACAAACAATGACACACAATGATCAATCAATAAAGCATTAATGTTGGTGAACCAGTAAGCGCAACAGCGGTTGTCAACAGGTGATGTGTCGTGTTACATACACCTGAAACACCACAGTACCGTTTGAGTCGATCCTGTATCGAAGCACCCTTGGCTTGGGCGTTTTGAGCGTCGAGTGAGGCGGCTTCCGCGGCCTGCCTTAGCCTTTTCCCGACCCCACTCGAGTCTTTCTTCCAACCAGGCTTTTGCCCCGGTTTATCGTGCTGATGTTCCGACCTAGGCTTTCTTCTGTCGAATCATTGCAACTGTTTTATAAAACAGCCTAATTCGTAATTAACGCATTGCATCGGGGAAAGTGGCGAGCTGAATTTTTAACTTATTATGTGTTCAATTTTTTGTTTGGAAGTTACGTGTAAATTGTAAATGGGCAATTTATGCTATCGGAAATAAGTCTACACTTTCGGATCGAATTTTAAGTGTTTGGTAAATAATATTTGCAAATGAAAGTAAACTGAATAATATTACTGTTGGGTGTTACATACCTTTCTCTTGGGTTATTCTCCCTGTCTCTTGGGGTGTATTCTCGTTCTCTGGGGTTGTTCTCCCAGTCTCTATTTTGCCTTTGGGGGGGGGACTCCCACTCGTCGTCGCCTACTGATGTGGGCGCCGCGTTCTCACGAGGTTTCGGGGGACCTCCACGTCTTTCATTGTAAGGAGGACTGTTTAAAATGACAATGTTATTAATTTACGTCATCATTGGCACTTATAAATAAGAAAGTCACCTACCGAAATGGGAAGTTCATTACTGTGTTGGAAATATAAATGTGATACACCAATAGCAGCAGTTTTCTTTATTCCATAAAAATATCGAGATAATCTTAATTATGACACTTTAATACTACATTAGAACAATTAAAAGAACTTCAGCTCAATACACGTTTAAAATGACCGTACAGAGCCGTTTAGCAAGACTGATCACTTTTTCTACAGACAATTTCTCTTGAAACATACATATTAATGTATATGGTCATCTGCGCTGTACGTTAGTAACTTGATATTATGCATACTTTAAATTTGCGCGGCGCGCATTATGAGTAGAATTTCATTCCATTAAAGTACTGCTATCTGTTTACTTGTTTCCGTGAGAATATTAAAAAAAGGACAATGCATTAACTCAAAGACAATGCATGATAATGATTTAAATTGAATGTGTCACTTAGCAATACTTATAGGTGACGCATGTGCGGCACGCTCTATCGACCGATTTTCCGCCATTTCTTTCATGAGTTTCGATTAAAAATAGAACTAGGATAGAATTAACATGCAACAAGGTAAATTATGTTGTTATTTTATGCAGTAAGTATTAAAATAGTATGCAGGACACACCGTTCGCCTCTCTCCGGTCTGCCGCCAAACTTCTCGCTATGTCTGCCGGGCCCAGACCTATCGAAACCTTCCCTGTTGTCTCTGCACACAGAAAATAGAACCACACGTTACAAAATACACTTGTCACACGTAACAACACTCCTTAAGAACACACAAACTAATAAATCATAATTTAATCACTAAATAACAGGTTACCTATACATTTCTGTAGCTAGACTGGCCGCAACCAAACTCATGGGTTCAAAGAACCGACATGAAGGTCAAACCGTCCATGAATCCTGACTCATGCTCTGTTATTACTTTTTTGTTAGAAAATAAAAACTAAACTATTACGTATTGTGTGAGATTGCATAGACTAGATGGTAGTAGTAGTTACTCGATGTTCTTATGTCGATTCTAGAGCTGTCATTTTGGTATTCTGTCAAACGGATTAAGGTACATAGAAAAACGAGATAAGCAGGTAGACCTAAATTATGATGACTTCAAAACTTTATTGGTTTTTACAGGTTGCCAGCGTTTCACACGATTTCTGGTTGACGTCACTCTGGGTGATTTCATAGATTTATTTTTACATAACAATTAACCATTCATAAATGCTTCTGAAAACTCCGTCTTCCTTCGCAGGACAGCCATATCGTATTCGATGTGAAAAGTGGGGGCCGGATGTTACAGCGTAATTTTAAAAAGGCCTTTGTAAAAAATTGCAGCAGTAAGCTGAATTTAAGATTAAAGCGCAGGTTGAACTTTCGGTCACGTTTCATTAAATAATAAACAGTTGTTATATGAAACGAAAACTCTGTTTACAATAGGTTATTATTGTAAACGTACACGACTTATCAAGCGATTTCGGATTATTCTGATTATCTACTCAAAAGAAAGATAACACTAGCAGCTGAATCATCCAACGCAACTCCATTTTAGGTTAGTCTCTTGTTGCTCCTGTCACTTCAAGGTGTATTAAAGCACCAGATATACCTACTTTAAAGAATGTCGTGTTAAACCAAGAGGATCATCTTCATAATCGTCGCCTTTCGCCTCGTCAAAACGCGAGACACAACAGAAATGTTATTTGAGTCTATAATTACAGTCAACCGAGGATTAGAATTAAAATAATGGATTAAAGAGAAAGTATATGTATTGTGCTGGATTTCTGAAAGTTATCATAATGATATCTAAAGAAACAGCTGAAAGTGACTTAGAGATATTTTATCGTGGTCACATAAAACAGTTACACCGAATAAACGATTTAACACCGGCCATTGGCCAAGCATTGATTTCATTTATTAGGGTAGGTACTTAGGTACCAGCTTTATCAAGCATCGTATGGAAACTATACGTTTACCTAGGTAAAAAGATGTTAATCCACATAGTCCTGTTTTTCTCACTCAGAGCCGTTCAGCCGTTAAACCGTGATCGAGTTACAAACGTCCATACTTTCACATTAATTATAACATTAGTGTTAGTAGGATGCCAGTAGTTGCAATCCGCTAAAGCATTATTAAAGTCTGTGGGGTCTACTTACGGTCGATTAGACTTCAATGCATTTAAATTTGAAATTTCATACGTCGTGTTAGCAATGAACAAATAATTTGATAGCTTTTTGTGCTGTCTCAAAGTGGCACGCACAACTTTCCAAAAATACTTGCCAATATTTTTTTTTTTAATAAAAGTTCAAGTCCAGCAGTGGGACACTATAGGCTAACAAAAAAAAAAAAAAAAGTTATGATTGTTTTCGATAACATTGCAAGTAAAAGAGAATACTTATAGGCAAGTACACAGAATGACAGAACGATGGATGGACCGTGTGAAAGATGATAAGGCTAGAAAGGGAGCGACTACCGAGATGACGACTTATAGAGATTATTGAAGAAAAAAGATATGTTGCATCCAAATAATTTGAGATAAGGGCAGGAGAATAATGACGATAATAGGCAGACAGAATCATAATTCTCAAAGTTTTGCCAATAATAATACGGTTTTAAGTAGGTAGCTACTATTTGTATAAGTGTCGGTACTTCGATAAAACCAATTTATCACTTGTTATCCACGTCGACGAGGCGAAATGACGACAGTGAAACAAAGAAAACAACACAAGCATTCGGTCCAGATTGCTCTCAATCATTCGAGCGATATACGTGAAAACGCAATCACCAACTTTTCCTTTTTGTTATAAGTATAACAATGATTGTATAATTACTTTAATTACAATTCATATCATTGCTATATCATTAAGCCGTCAAAACTTAAAGACTGATTACCTAATTTCTACGTCCGCTTAAAATAATGACCGGAGTGCATTAGATAATTATGTGTGGGTAGGTTCTTTTTTCAATCCAGAATATTACAAACATTTATTTTTAGTATAATATGCTCATTGTTTTAGTGTGAAAATCTGGTGCAATGCGTATTTTTACAGAGCAGCACACGTGTTCAAATAGTGTATGTTGCGTAATAAAAGTACCGAATTTTATACAAATTAGTTCAGCTGCAGACGATGCCGCGATGCGATAAGCATTGAAATAGACTGGGGGGTAATAATATAAACGGAGGGTCTTGAAATGTAAACATTGGTGCCGGTGGAAGAGAACGCTCACTCGGCGATCTACAGGACAGTCATAATTCTAATAATTTATTTTTCTCTTCACAAACAATGGCATCATGTGACACTAGTTTGTGAGAGACTGGTGTTTGCAATTGCATTGCACTAGGAATATCTGTATTAGCACATCACCAGTTATAATTGTTCTAAAAGTGGGTTACAGGGACAAAGACGACAGTCGGCCACCTGGGCTGTGAATACACTATATACACGATAACTGGTTTGCCTCTTTAAACCAATTAAAGTATCCCTATAATTTTCTTTATGGACAATGAAATGGTAATATGAGGGACTGTTTCTTTTGTACCAGCCTCAGCCCCTGCCTGTGCATTATTCAATTTCGAAGACTGACTGCGAAGGTTCCGCTTATTTTTTAATAATATGTCGAACCATTTAACACGTTCAACGCTATGTCGGACAATGCTGGGTGACCCTTGATTTCACCCAGGGCCCCTGGGTCATACTAAATTTGTAAAATGTAAAAAAAAAGGTTTTTTTTATTTAATGATTGCTACGATTAAATTATGCATCCTATTGAACCACTGACGCACTGATTTAATAACAATCAAAACAAAAGTAGGAGATTATGTTTTTCCCCGCTATTATTTAATATTGAAAGTATCACTTCAATGACAATTTATGTTTGCTTGGTGATTGATTAAAGATTATGATATTTTATAGATAAGAATAACTTTACGACTCTTCACTCAATATCACAGTTATGTTCCATTTCATTACGATATCATATTAGCGGCATTCAATCAGGTGGAATACATACTTCTATAGCTCATTGCTCCTCTGTAGAACAAATCAAGAAAAACCCGTTTTATGGTTTTACTACAGTTATAAAGAACACCGTGCGTTATAAATAATGTTATTACTCGATCATTCGTTACGATCGATAAAGTCAATCAAGTGGAAATCACTTGCTATTGAACTGAATCTGAAGTAATTTGAGCGAAAAACACTTAGCTGTTCAGCAAGGGACATTAGTCCTTTAGAAGAGTTTATGAGTGTAAACTTACCAAATCTTTCGTGTTTCTAACAAAATATTGAATAGTGTGCAACACTTTGAAAACTAGTCATCATCTGCCTGCCTTTTCCCAACTATGTCAGGGTCGGATTCCAGTCTAACCGGATGTAACTGAATACCAGTATTTCACATGGAGCGACTGCCTATCTGACCTCCACAACCCAGTTACTGGGTAACACGATGCCACTCAGTAAGACTGGTTGTCAGAATTAACAATTATATCGGGAATTTATCGGCGAAGCGGTATCGAGACTCCCTTGTTTTAGATCTATGAGGAGGTTTTGTTTAAACTGATATCAGGCCCTTCAATCGGAGTGAATGTAAATTTTCGCTTAATTCCACGTTCACACAACAAAATTACATAGGAATTGAACGTTCATCTGCTTCTTTCCGTGATTCATTTTAGCGACTGTCAAAGATCCAAGTGTGACAGCCGGGATCATCGGCTTAACGTGTTTTACCTATACCTATGTAATGATGGTCACACTCACACATCCACGGACCGACCGCGGCAAGCGTAGCTTAACCTGATCGATCGATCCGGCTGTTATTACTTAGCCACGAGCCCCTCTGCTTTTAAAACTAGTATTAAGATATATTTCAACAATAATTAAGTTTGCGACTGAACTATTAACCTTTTAACCGCCTACGTCGGATTAATCCGACAAATATTTTCGGGCCCATTTCGCCAGAGTCGTATATTTACGACCAAAATATCACTGTTTGTTTAATCAGCTTTGTTATTTAATTACGCTGTATTCTATCAAAAATATGTTTATTTTAGGTAAATAGTTAACTAAGTAATCATTTACAGTTTAATACACTTTAAGTCTCTTAATTAGAAGTCCTAAAAATAATGTTCAAAGTTAGATGAATTACTAACATTATTTTTAGAAAATTGTATTGATGTGCAACGCCCATGACGACAAAATCCGACATGAGGGACGGGACATATGCCAAGATTTACCGATACAAAAATAAACATAAATCAAAATATTTCTCGTTATACAGACTAATTTACTTTAAAACAAATACAGCAATTGTTAATAAAACATTTTTTTTTCAAATATTTGTGAGTATTTCATTTAATTCCTTTAAAATTAAGTAAATTTACTTGTGAAATGTCAGCGACTGAATTGATGGTTCCCATCCCTAACCTACATGTTTCGAAACTTACTTTGTTAGTACGCCCTGCTTTGTTGTGATTGTGCATGTAGTTTTACGTTCGTATGTCGATAAATGCACATGACAGAAATTTATCATGACGACTACCACTACTTTTATTTCTCAATAGTTTTTCTTCTCTGGACTGATTTTACTGTGAATAGCCTAAGTACTAATTAATAAATTGTTCAAATTTTTAAACACTTTTTGTTTTACTGGCTTGCGAAAAATGCCGAATAATTTCGTAAGGTAAGTAGTAGGTACCTATATCTCCACCAAGCTAAGTTTGCACCTCGCTGGAATGCGGCGTGTACCCGTGTAGGTACATAATGTATAATATAATGTTAAAAACAATAAATGCAAAGTAAAATCTAACAAACATTTGTTTACAAGTCATAGCGAATTCTTTTTGCAGCCCGTACCTAAGCGTCAGTGTGATGTAATCGACGCGAGGTGCAAACTTAGCTTGGTCGAGTTGTAGTGCAAATGTCGTTATTAAAACGAAATATCGACATCGAAAAGTTAAGTATTGCACATCCCTCTTTGTTGTAGGTATTTATTTTTCGATTCACTGTGCCGGGCGCTGGGGGCACGCCAACTGATGTGAAGTCGGGCGGTTAAAGGGTTAAAATTCCGCTAACGGTATGGTCACTGGTCAGCAATACGACACATGCAACTACGAAAATCGCACTTACTATAACGAAATAAATGCCCTTCCAAAGTCAAATTCTAACCATGGCCGTGCGGTTTACTGTACCTGTGAAAACAAACAATACTCATCATCTGCCTAACCTTTTTCCAACTATGTTGTATTCAGCTTCTAGTTTAACTGGATACAGCAGAATACAAGTATTATACATGGAGCAACTGCCTATCTGAGCAAACAATACTAAAAGTACAAACCTGCCGCGGAAACTTCCGCCTCTTTGCGGTAACTCTTCATTATTGGCTTCTCGTGGTGGCCTCCATTCGTCCTTGAAGCTCTTCTCGCGTCTGAAACTCTTCTTCTTTCCGTCATCAGAGACGCTTTCGGGGGAACTGAAGGACTCCGGAGCGTCTTTGCGTACGGGCGTAGTTGCTTTGATCTGGACAAAAATGTTGATGATGATTGTAGATTTGTATGGAAGACCTTACAATATCCAATTTATTATTGAATTCTTAAGCCAAGCGCTCATTACAACCGCAACGGGCCGCAGCGCAACCCATTTTCATACAAAAAAAGTACGATGCGGCCTGATTCTGGGGATCTACTCCCAAAGCACGAAATCCGTAGTTTCAGCAACATAAGATTACTTTGGACCCCGAAGTAAGCATGAATGACAACACGATTTGAGAGTTGCCTTAATCGTGATATGTTTTTGCCCTTTCGAAAAATTTAATGCCACTGGTTTTGACTGATCAACTACTTTCCGGTGGGCTCATATTTTCGTTGAATTAGTTGAGTAGAACTCCAGTATTGTGCGTTAATGCGGATTTTTGCAATGCATCGCGTTGCGGCGCGGCCCGCCCAATCTGAGGTAGCCTTTATTAAGTAACATTTTAGGTAAAACCACGATAAAGTCGAAAAATGCTAAGCCCCACGGAGTTGTGTTAAACAGACGCTGGCAACATACAATCAATCTTGAAAATGTGGCCAGTAGCACGGCATGTTGCTAGCCACATTTTCAAGTTTTAAATTGTTGGCCACCAAAAGTTGCGGCATATTTGCGGTACTGTGTCTAAAATTTTCCTTATTACGGTGCTTTACCTAAACTAGTAAACGATATTGTATCACTGTGTTTATCTTTTTCCGATTATAAAAAGTAAAATCAGAGCATTCAATAAAATGTATTTTTAGAAAACCAAGTAGATCAATATAAGTCTAATAATAATTATTACATCAGCTGGGTCTAACTAAGGCGATTATCACACTACTGCGTTTCACGCAGTGGTGTGCCGGATACGGAGCCAAATTCCACGCGCGTGAGTGCGTTTTTATTGAATTTGTATGTAAAAAATCACGCGCGTGGGTGCGTTATCTGCGCCCCGCTGCATGATGCGGTGCAGTGTGCGAATCGCCTTAGACAACATGAGTCACCATTGACTACTAATTATGCAAATGAGTTTCTATTCGTTCCTTAAAATTATGACTAATGATAACATAGTTTCTCTGTTATGTCTACGTAACTTATTACTGCTAATATAATCGATATCTTTCTGTTAATATGCACAGTAGGGTCAGCAGATAAAGAGCTCTTTTGCATATGTAAGCACTAGGTAAATGTGTCAATATTTTTCTTTGACTTGACAAAAACTTGCTTGAATTACAACATTGGTTTATTTTTACTACAACTATTTATTTGGTAAGCCGAAAGTTCTGCAATGTGGATAAGCAGTATATTCAACTGATTGTAGAATAAGTACATTTTAACTAAACAAATGACCTGAAAGGGATTTTTGTAAAAGGTTCATATTATTATGATTCCTGCTGGTTTCTCATTCTACAAATGAAAATACTCCAATGTTTTTTACTTTGCTTACTATCTTTGCCACATATGTACAAGTACAAGTTCGTAATTTGGGTACAAAAGTATCTTCATTATTAGAAACTTATATCACATATAGACTCAAACCAATCACAATCTACTTACTTTGAGGAAATAAGTTCAAGAAACAATTTATATTTGAGCTTATAGGAGCCTCTTTTTATAAAAAATGCTTTAACATTGATTTAAGTCTATTTTTTGAAATGCATATAAAGCTAACTTAGATGAAATCTATTTAATAATAAGGGGTTTATGTTTAGCAGAGTTTAACTCACCTCATGGGAGCTCCTAGGTTGTGAAAGCTGGGTCATCTTCCTGGCTACGTCCAGCGGTGGGGACACAGTCTCATCAATCAGGGACACAACCATGGTAGTGGACAGTATGCCTACTATGTGAGCAGTCAGGGTCTTCTCTAATGCTAACATCTCCAACTGGTTTGATGTTTTAGTTTCAACAGGCTTGTTCTCATAACCCTAAGAAGGATGGGCAATTATAATATTCATCATATTGATTATGAATTTAATATGACAGTGAGAAAGTGATCAAATTCTTTTGCTTTAAAATAAAGCAAGTATCTAGTAACAGATACAGTTTTGAGATTACAAAACATATCTAGAAAAGAAAAGGGTATTTTTATCATAGAAATATGATTGCTGGGTAAGTGGGAAAGGTACACACTAGATATTTAGTAACAACTCACCTTCAAAGCGCATTTCATAGCCTGAGCTGGGAGTTTTATTAGTTCTGGAGTAATGGTCCTCAGATCTGACACCTCAACCTCTTGCTCATTCCCATAGTCCACATAAACTACAACCACCTTGTTTCTTCTGGTGTCTCTGACCCTTGCTCTGTACCAGTTGCTGTCGTCAGGAAAGCGCGCGCAGCACGCCGCACCCACCGGCAAGTCTCCAGGAGAGGAGCTGTTCTCACAGTGTGCACGCACAGCGTCCATCACAGCATTCAACTCATCAATGTGGGCAGACAACTGCACAAAGAACTTGATGCAGCTATCCACATAAGACACAAGCACTGAATGCCGTGAACCCAAAGGAAGCATTTCAATCCATTTAAACTGCAACTTGTCTTTCATGTTAGCCATCAACAAGTCAAGAACATTCTTATTGTCCAAGGAAAGCTCTCCATACTGTATCAATGGAGGCCCTTCAGGTGCCACCACTTTCAGAACCATCACCTTCCCATTGACTAGCTGTTTGAAGGCTTCATTCAAATGTGGTCCTTTCTCCAATTTCTTCACTCCAGATAAACAGAATCTCATAGCAAAGACATTTGGCTTTACAAACTCTTCAGGTATATCAAAAATGTCATAGTATGACACCATTTCAGTGTCACCAAAGTCAACAAAGAATAACTTACATTGAGATCCAGAGAGATTCATCACAATAGCTCTGCATATGATGCGGTCGCCAGACATCCTACCCAGGCACACTGTGCCAATCATTGGTGGCTCAGTCAGACTGCTGTGAGGTCTTTTGTTAATGTCGTCCATCATATCCTGCAGTTTCTTAGCATCAGTCACAAGCTGCACTGCAAATAATTCTGGACCTTCCTCAGCATATGACACAAAAACTTTATGTTGAGAGTTGGCTTCCAAAAGTCTGCTTTTATAAGTAGAGGACTTCTTGGGAGAAGTGGGTTTGGCAGCTATCATTAGAGCAGGGGGTGGTGTTGAGACATTCACCATTGAGCTTGCAGGAGCATGCTGAGGTTGTCGTACTGGAGCTCTTAGGTTCACTGGATTCCTAGAGGCCTTGTTGACTACCAACCGTTGAGCAATCGAGGATGTACTCTGTATACTTCCATTAAAAGGTAGAGATACATTTTGCTGAATGCGCATTGTTGATGCAGGGTTTGAGGGAAAGTTTTGATTCATTAAAAATGGATTATGTTCTGGATAACTTGAAGGTTCAATTACAAAACTGGGCTGCCAGTTCTGAATTTGTTGGTTTTCATTTGATAGCTGAAGTAGTAGTGCCTCTTGCTTGGCTAGAGATATAGCTACGCCAAAACGGATTGATATAATATGTGCAGACAGATCTGTGCCTTTGAATTGAATCGAAATTATAGGTGCCGTCCGAGTATGAGCATCATATGTTGCCGGATATTCTCCATAGCAAAGTAGACTCTGAAGTTTTAATAAAAGTGGTTCCTCCCACCTTCCAGACGGACTTATAACTTCAGAGAGATAATATTCAGTTGCTTGACCACGTAGCTCCAAGAATAGTGGGTCGTAGTTGTCGAAGAAACGAATAGCGCTTAGAGAAATTATATCTTTGTTTCCGTAGTCAATAAAATGTACACCAACCAAGCCGGTAGTCAAACTATTCGTGTTAATAACTTTAGCTCGATAATACGTTCCATCTTTGTATTTGGCGGCACAAATGACACCTTCGTGAATAGCCGCCGGTGACACGGCTCCTATGCCTTTTTCAAGATTTTCTCTGGCAGTATCAAATAGGCTTTCTATCATTAATGAAGCCTGATGATCGACCTGACCACTTATTTTAAGAAAAGGGCCGTCGCTATCTACATGGGTCACAAAAAGGCGAAATGCCCGATGGGATTCGGGAGGCATACCCATTTTTGAAAATTATAGCTTTATTTTAACCTACAAAAGTACGACTCACACAACTTATTAGAACATTAGAAGCAGGATTAAACTCAAGTATATAGCATCGCACTTTCGCTAAACTTATTTATAAAAAAACAACACAGCCAGCTTTCTTTTCCGTTAACGTTACGTTTTCAATAAACATGGCGCTTTGTCCGCCGCCTTTCAACTCCAACAACCATTTTATAAATAGAGATGAGACATGAATTGAAAATAGTAGATAATAAAATTCATTTAGTCGATTTACATCCAATAACATAAATAGAATGTCAAGTAACCTCATCTATCGGTAACTTAGATAGCCGAGGTCTACTTGCTGAACCCCAAGGTGGTGGTGGCGCCCTGGGATTCCCACTAATGATAGATGATACCACTAATAACTTTTCGAAGTAATCAATCGATACTAAACGAATCATACGGTCTCTGTTTTTCTATTTATCTCTATTTATGGAAAGATATCGCTCGGAACGACGGGAGTATTGGAATTAGTCAATGACTAATAAAACTTATCTGTGGCACTAATTCGCTATTATTATAAAAAAGTACTCTATAAAAGGCGTTCTACACGATCCAAACCGACCGCCGACAGAGGTGACCTTGGTCCAGTTGGTGTGAAAATCTACCGTGTAGACGTTGGTCGGTCGACCAAATATGGGCGGGGTCAAACGACCTTTGGACAACCTTGGTCGGAAGCGCATCCATCGCGACAGGCTGCGTCCGTGGTCGGCCCCAACCGTCTGGAACGCTGTCGGCCGACGGGAGAGCTTCAGTGTGCGTTTGTCGGTCAATGTGGGCGCACGTCATCGCGTGTCACAGCGATATAATATTTACTATACTATACTAAATGTGACTTTAACGCATTAATTTGTTAAAATTAACATATTTTTAATAACATTGGTTATTAGGGTTTCGTATCGATTTGAACACGTAAGAATAATAGGTATATAAAGTAATATAATTAAAACTCAGCATCATATCTTATATTTATCGTCTATTTTTTTTATCAAAAAATTCTTTTACACTATAAAAACAATTATCAATAAGCCATTTGTGTAGTTTTGATTTAAAGCGTTTTAGAGGGAGTTCCCTTATTTCTTTTGGAATATTGTTGAATATTTTTATTGCTGTGATAAAGCTATTCTTATGACATAATGTGCTTTGATGTGAAGGAATTCTTAGCCGTGTTGGGTCTCGACGAGTATATTTTGAATGTAAGTCGCACGTTATAAAAAATGTAGAGTGCTCTTTATTGATTCACAAAACGAACCCCGCGAACGAGAGGTTCTGACCGAATTTATATCTTTATACACTGATTTATCATGTCTTTGGTATGTACAGACGCCAGCACATCAACCTACACCTAACTGTCAAATTTTCCCAATCAACATTGAACCTTATGCTTTAGCGATAAAGTTGAAAATCTATTACAGAAATCTGACAGATTGTAGTAGGTTGATGTGCTGGCGTCTGTACATTGGATCTAATTTATATAAATACTAGCTTCCGCCCGCGGCTTCGCCCGCGTGGATGTCGGAAATTATCCCAGAGGACAGTACCGGTGAAGTAGCGCATATTATGTCCTACCCTAGGGTGCTATCTATCTCCTTGCCAAATATCGAAATCCGTTCAGTGGTTTAGGTGTGAAAAGGTAACACACAGAAAGAGGTACTTTCGATATGGTTCACTATTTTGGGCTTCCACATAAAAGGTAGATAATATATTCTGTCGCGGACATTTATTTAGAACTGTTTAAGACAAACAGTCCCATGATACGTTATATTCGTGTAACAACAGCGCTTCTGCGAGATTCAGCTGTTGTAGAGGTTTCTGTGGCTCTTTGCGACGCCATGTAAGTCGCCTGCTGCTGACGTCGAGCTTGTGACTCTTCTGGTGTCTCCGCAGCCCGTTGAGACACCACTATACTCGTCATGCTGTTGACGCCGATCTTGGGACTGTTCCGGTGTTTCAGCAGCCCGTTGAGACACCAGATACTCAGCATGCTGTTGACGCCGATCTTGGGCCCGTTGAGACATCAGATAGGTACTCAGCATGCCGTTGACGTCGAGGTTGAGACTGTTCTGGAGTTTCACCAGTTGTTGAAATGCCAGATACTCAGCGTGTTGTTGACGTCGATCTTGGCTGGTGTGCCGCCTCACGCACCGCCTGCTCAAATCTTCGCAGATCAGTTTGTTGAGACGTCTCGTTATTCTAAGTCGAGCTATTTTTATAGCTCGAGCTTTATTAGAGCTTTATGAAATATTAGACTTACGCTTTCGAGTCATTATTGTAAGTACTATATAAAAAATCACCAAATCGGTGGTAATTTTCAAACTAACTAAAACAATTCCAATAGCTAATTAGGAGGAAAACGAATCTAACTTCTTACTACTTACAACACAACCTAAAACTATACGTTAATCTTAAACTAACAAAAAAAAGAAACAATTGTAATAATCTAAGTAGGTAGGTACCTAATGAAAATAATAACGAATCTATTTAAGTACTTAATACTTACAAATACAACCTATACCTAACCCGTGACCTAACTAACTAAAAATACAATCCTACCTATAAGTAATTAAACAAACAAAGAAAACAATTCTAATATGACTAATAATTGAATTTAAAACGAATCTATATTTGTACTTAAAATATACTACCCAAAAATTATAATGCCTACTATTAGTTAGTAATAAATCGCATCGAAACGAATTTAAAGCTGTAAAAAAAACTCAAAATGAGCACAACCGTCAACGACGTCTGCCGGTCTGCCCTCACGCCCAGCAGTATAAGTGTCCTGTGCATAGATATCCGGTCCTGTGCCTCACGCACATAATATTAGTAGACACACCTTCCAATATATAAATAAAAGGATAATAAACTTATTATTGAAATCCTTAGAACGGTCTTTCCTTTTGGTGTTCCACCACAGGTCTGCCTGCCCGCGTTCGGGACTTCATTGCCTGGACCGCCCCTCCACCTCCGCTCTGCGCGCCGGGTCAATCTTATCGTGATAACTTTTAAAGTATTCGTCCAAATTGCTTAGTGTAAAAGACAAAGTTTATCTACATGAAATACAGAAAGCGATAAATGTATTGATTTTGATAAGAATTAACAAAGTACTCTGAAATATGCATTGTAAAAAAAGTACCCAATTTAAATGTATTTATGGATATAATGGCTTCCACAAAAAAGATAGATATATGCTGTCGCGGACTTTTATTTAGAACTTTATAAGACAAACAGTTCCACGATACATTATCTTCATGTAACTCTAACGGTTTAGGCAGCGCACGCCAAGATAGCTCTCAGAGGGCAGGAATTTTTCCGACTTACTTGATACTTATCGTTATATTATGGCCAAATCATACAAAATCTTTATAAATTGTAGCCTATGTGTTATTCTGATGTATAAGCTATATTACTGTGAAGTTTCATCAAAATCCGTTCAGTAGTTTTTGCGTGAAGGAATAACAAACATCCAAACAAACTTTCGCATTTATAATATTAGTAGGATAAGAATAAGAAAATGTTTTTCTTTTTTTTTTTAATAATTAGTTTTTCTTCTTCACTCAAGCATAAAAAAGTTATTGCCAAACCGACCTTCCGTTGGTTTGAAAGGCAAGGAGCCATATTGATACGTCCTTCGATCAACAATACGATACGTCTTTACGCTGTGAACACCGGACGGAATTGACAAGTTGGTGTCAACCACCGACCGTGTAGAACGAATACAAAAGTTGGTTGATCCGACCAAGGTCACCTCTGTCGGCGGTCGGTCTGGATCGTGTAGAACGCCTTTTACTTACTCTATGGTACTCTATGCTATTATTCATCAATCAGTCATTCTGTTGTTTTTGTGTAAAATGAAATCGAAATTCTCTGAAAACATTTCACAATCACATATGAGTTTCAGTCTATCAAAAAGTACTCTGTGCATAATGAGTAGAATGTACTTTTACTGAAGCGAGATAAACAAGATTATATTGTTGTTTTATCAAAATGATTGAGACTTGTTCGAAAAAATGCATGTTATTCGGAACCGTCTGTTTAGGAGTGTAAGTTTTTAATTTGTTACTGAATTTGGTTTCGATCTTCGCATATCTGTTGTTTAAATAAATTTTAAGTCAGCGTTTCGAATCTTACAATGTAATGTCCAAGCTTTGTTTATTTATGTCACAATAAATTCTCCTGCCTGGCCTTGGGAATAGGCAAAATGTTTATCAATTACTTGATGGCGTCACTATTCATAAAATAATCGTATTAACTGTTTTTACAGGTTGACGATAGTAGTGTTAATATTAGAGTCTCATTTAGCAGACTCAATGTCTGGCAGCTACAGAATGAAGAATAAGACATTTCCAACTGAAAACAACTCAACCTGCTGGATAACTCAACCATACTCTATTATAAGTGAATGTCATCCTTGTTCAGGTAAGTTACTGTTATTATTTGGTTAGACACAGTAGCAGGTAATTAGCTGATGGGTTGTATCCTTTCCTTTGTCCTCTTCTAATATTACATCAGCACCCTAATTGAATAACACACTATCAACCACAATCTGAATCATCTTGAAGGATATTGCTAATCCATTGCTTCGAGTGTGTTAAGTGACTTAGAAAAGTGTCATCTAACAACATCGAATAACACATCCTCGTAAGTTTACTAATACGAAACACTTAACAACGAATGCACACTACCACAAAAAACTTAAAACCGTAGCCATGCAATCTCGAATAACCAAACCTCTAACGAAAAAGAAACTAAAACTAAAAAAACTTATTGTTTAAAATAGCACAAGTATGCAAGACCATCTAAAAATGTGGTTAAGTCCATTGTTTCCTTTTTTCCAAATGTTTTTTTTATTTTTTCTTCCCTGTTTTCTTTGCTCTTTTGGTTTCTTGAGACTGTGAATTTGATTTTTCTACCATCAATTCTTTGTGTTTTTGTTCCTTATTTAATTCTTCAATGGTCTTATATGAATTCCATTTCTTTCTGCCCAATAGGATATAGAGATTTGGTTATTCGAAATTGCATGGCTCATTGATGTGGAGCTGCGGATACCAGCCTGTGTATTACCTATGACGTTGAGTTTTTTGTGGTAGCGTGCATTTTTTGTTAAGTGTTTTGTATTAGTAAACTTACGATATTACACTTTTCTAAGTCATGTAACACACCCCATTGCTTCATATTTTCGAAATATTTATCTGTTCAACAACATAAATAACTCGATGAATGTTGATAAACTGCCAAAATGAAAGTCATTCCTACTGTTAGTGTTACACAATTACCTTGCTGATGAGGGTCATTGATGAAGTCGTAGGAATTCGGAACTACTTCATTTGGTACTTTGACAGTTCATATGCATGATATTACTGAATTTAACCCTGCAGTGGATCAATTTCCTTGGGTTGTAGGATAATATCTTTATAATGGTTGTTTTGTTTCAGACTTTGAAATAAGAAGTAAGAGCATAGGAGTTTGCATCCATACGAGTTTCAAAGAAATACTAAAATGTTCGAATGGTGAAACTGTTACGAGAAGGTGTGTGAAATAGCATTTTTTGTTATAAATTAAGGGCTGATTTCTCAATAGTCGGATAACTTTTATTTGAGGATTAAATATTGCTGTTTGACAGCTTTTGTATGGAGAATATGTCAGATTTATTCTTTAGTTTGGTTATCAGACTATTGAGAAATCAGCCCTTAGTTAATCAGAACTAAGTATTTAGAAATTAATTTTAGTATGATGGGTCAAGATGTATTACTTTATCTGGATAGACATTATTTTAAGCGACTCTTACTAAAATTTGATGTTATATCTTTTTCAGTTGTGATCGTGTGGCCTACTTAGATGAGAGAGCTTATTGGAAGTTTACAATATGGTCATTTGCAATTGGAGCAGCTTCTTCAACTGCAGTCATGTTAAGATTACGAGTTCTCAACTACCAAGCGAAACGACGAGCGAGACAAGTTCTAAGCAATGGTGCTATTTAAATAGAAATTCTTGTGATCAACATTGATTACCAATATCTTGTAAATATCATTCAACACATCTGAAGTTGGTATTATTGCCTCATCAACCTATTATTGTCCTTAGCTACTGGCTATTTTAGGCCTAGTTGGACATGTAATATAAGTACTAAAGGCATTTGGCTAAGAACTGAAGTTTGACTAAAGACTGGTGACTGTTCATTGTTTGCCAAAAGATAGTTGTTAATTATAGTGTGCAATTATCATCATGAAGGCCAATAATTCCAAACTATTGTCATACAAACTACAACACTGTATCAACATTTTATAACTTATGATTTTGTAGCATTAAAAATCATTGTAAAAATATTATAATAAATATTTATTATTCAAATAGTAGTTTTAACAGTTCACTTATAACTTTAACATTAACGCTATTACCTAACAACCGATAACATTGCTTCATAGATATATTTGTAGGGAAACTATAACTCTTAGGGAAACACATTAACATTAAAACTTCTTTAGGAGTAAAATACCTTAACTTCAATTCCTTCAATGATTCAACAAAGTCAACACTACCAACTTCATCTAAATTAGCTTTCTCATAACATATTTGTACCATATCTGGACTTTTATCAGTGAATACAGATCCAGTACCTTCAATATAATGAGTGTAAGCTTTTGTAAAGCAGCAAGATCTTTTAGAGTTTCTGTAGCAGATATCCAGTACATTTGCACGTCTCAGTTTTTTATCTGGTACTAAGAATTTATCAGGAACATCATCTTCAATTATGGACACTAATGGTTCTGGTACACCAAAATCTTTTGGTAGACATGAAATCTGCAAAAGAAATAAGAAACATTTAGATAGGATAATAATTTTTTCCCTCTAAATAAAAATGGTATTGAAACTTACAATTTCATCCTTTCTTTTGAAAGGCCAAGTCAAGTTCTTCCTCCTTGCTATACAGTAATACCTAAGTCTAGAATTAGGCACACCAACGGTTGATGGACATAGTAGGAACTCTTGGTAAATAAAGTTGCATTCTTCTAACTTGTCTATAAATATATTTCTAACAGTGGAGCTTTCAAAACCTTTAACATTTTCCATAAGAATATAATCTATATTGTCTAACTGTTCTAATATTCCAATCAAATATAAAAAAGAATTTGTTCTTGGGTCATTGTCATCCAAGTATTTCCCATTTCTTGTAAATGGCTGGCATGGTGGAGACATAAGTATTGTATCAATGTTCAATTTTTTTAATTCTTGAGGAGATAATTTTTGAATGTTTCTGTTCAGTAAGTTAGTTTCTGGAAAGTTATGTTTGTAGACTTCATTAGCTACTGTGTTTATGTCCACTGCAGCAACTATTTCTCCTTGTAAACCAGATTCTGAAATAAGGAGATTTTTTTTTTTAAATTCGTGGTTCCAAAACTTGTCAGTCACCATTATTGAGTGAAGATTGTGAGTCACGATCTTGATTAATGGTCACTGACAAAACTTGTAACGCGTTTCTATCTCAATTTTAAGTAGGTAATTACGTGGTAAACATTGAATAAACATACCTTTCCATGCACAGTGCATGCCCCCGATTCCACTATAAAGTTCTAAAATATTGTGTGACATGGTTACTTGTTTACAGTCCGTCAAATCTAAGAAGTACCGTTTGACAGTTATAAATATGTGTTATTTTGCTTTGTTTGAAAGTTTTCAATTACATTTAGATATTAAGAATTGTACATTTTTAGATACAATAATGAAATCTTTCTAAATTCATGGTTTTATGATGAATTCGTATGAACAAAGTTGAAAAATATGAAACGTCAAACGGTACTTCTTAGATTTGACGGACTGTAGTAAAAGAATTGTACTCTAACACATTTTAACAGTATGCTATTTTATAGACCATTTACTATAATATTTATTTGTTTACGAAATCAAAAGGTTAGATTGCAAATTGCAATGCAACGAGCGAGCATGATAATATTGAACCTGTTGGCATGTGACATTGACAAAATGACAAAAGTACAAATGACATGACATCTTGACATCTTGCATGTTAAGTTTTGTTGGCCAAATTGCCAACCTTGCCAAACATGATTGCAGTTTGCACCCACTGTGATGCCATTTCCCATTAAGAGGACTACATGACCTAAAGCGCGGTCTTTGTCGGTCTGCATAGAAAAGAAAGAGAAGCGCGATGCCACAACGCTGGTAATTTATTGCAAAATATGAAGCAATTATCGATTTACGAAAAATCTAGTCTTTGGACAAAAAAACTAAAACACTATAGTTTTAGTATATTGCTTGTAGAATAATCTGACAAAAAATCATAATGATTGTATGTATATTAGTATGAATTTTGTTGTAAATAAAAAGTTTTTAGAGGTATCTTCATGATTTTTTTCTATCGTACCAAGTAAGTTGTATTATGTTTTCAACACACTATCATCCTAGCATTTATCCTGAAGAATATCAAATATTTTTTTGTTTTTTTTTACTGTAGGCGATCATTTACTTTTATTGTTTCTAAAACTTGCGTTTTTTGCGTTTAGGTCCTGTAAGCCCCTTAAGCCTAGCGCACACTTCTGCAGGCCACAGTGTATTTATAAAATTGGTTTGATATGTGTATATGAATGATCACACACTATTTATGAGACTCTATTATGAAAAACGATATACCGAATTCTGAAGAATGTTTGGCTGTTGTTACTACTACTAGTAAACGATTTGTAGTTTTTTAGTAATCTAAATCTCTTCCATAGAACTAACGAGATCTCTTCAGATGCACAAACCAAACCAGGATGCTTCATAACCGCCCGGCCACGAGTTTTGGCTTAGCGGCGCGGTGTCTTTCAAATGCACTGCTAGCGTTGACGCTGCGAGCGGTGCGTCGTGGGCTGTGGCATGGCTCATACATTTTTGTATATTTATATTTGTTTTTACCGCTCGCCGCCCCGCGCTAAGCTGCCGCTAATAGCGGCAAGGTGGTGACCAGGCCGTAGGTGTTGATCGCAAGTTTTCTTTGGATTTTGGACAAAAATCGACACTCGATTGAGTCGGCAGATTGACAGCGAGAGCTTGTGCAAGCCCACTACAAGCAAACGCCCTATCAACACATGTGAATTTCTAACTTATAGTTTGCTGGTTTGGCAAGCGTGTGGAGCTAGCATAAAGAACTTTGACGTTTCGGTTAGTTGTTTTTGGACTGGAAATACCTACGAAAAAAGGGTGCATACCTACAACTGGTATTGTCTCATAAAATGGCTGCCATTGCTAGTGTTGTGTCTATCAAGGAACATAGGTGTTACTATAACTAGTATCGATACTAAATACGAGTCTTACTAGTTATCACGTTTAGATCATACCTAATATTATGTATACAAAGTCCGTTGTAATTGTAACAGAAAAAGATGAGTAGGTTATCTTACTTTCCGTTATCTATAAAAATAAATAAAATTGAAGTGTCTGTTGGTACTGTCAAAATAACAGCTTTTTACTAAATGCTTATAAAAATCTAAACAGTACTATTAACAAAATGGCATATTTTTTTTTTTGTCTGTCTGTCTGTCTGTTTGTTCCGGTTAATCTGAAACGGCTGGACCAATTTTGACGGGACTTTCACTGACAGATATGTTACAAGGAGTAACTTAGGCTACCTTTATTTTAGAAAAATAATTATGGTTCCGCGCAAAAAAAATGCCATGCATAAATTATTTTTGCGTTTGGTAGCCAGGATGGTTATAGGCTATTTAACATCACGTTACGACCCTTAGGAGCCGAGAAAAACTTTTGAAATTTCAATGTTAATAGATAGGGGAGGACAGTGTAGGCCTGTCAACAAGTACTAGGTACTTAACAAAATAGAAAACATTGTAAAAGCCAATTATTTTAAAAGCGTAACCATTGAGTTTCTTACCGTTTCTTCTCCATAGGAAACTACCAATTGTAACCGTGCACCTAGCTTCTGACGTTTCATAAAAGTGTCCATGTAGGTTTATGTGAAATATTTTGATTTTGGTGCTGTGAAGTGTGAACCACAGGCCGGACCTAGCAAGGTCACTCGGACTGAATAAAACGCAGGATTATTTATGTTAACATCGCAGAATATACCGGTATCGTTTCAGCGGAGGAACTAGTTTCGGAAACTATTACGCCAAGTCGGCAACGGTACAACACTATTCCATTATGACATATTATTGTAAACAAACGAACGAATTAACAAATATAATAGAAAGGCCTGTTATACGGAAATGAACCCAAATATCAATACTTTAGCCATAAATTCATGATCACGTTACAATTGTATCATCGAATGTGTATTATTGTATGTATTAATGCATGAAAACCGGCTACTAACCTGTGCAAAGACAATTGAGGTTGATTTTCATTCTTTCTTGCACCACACTTCACAATACAACACACAGGCATGTTGAATTTCTGTTTCCCAACATTTACATGCAGTTTTAACAGGTAAAATCCTCGTAATTTTCTTGCAATCCTCAATAATACAAAAAATAAACAACCATTTGACAGCAGAACTACCATGAAACTCTTAGCATAAGATGGCTGCTATGGCACTTACCTACAACTGTCACTACGTCACGATAAAATATTGCCATAATGAGCAACAACTTAAATATTGTTGTCTCTTTTATCAAATAAAATTATCTCATTAGAAAGAATGAGACATAATGATATTTCACATTCTGAATCATATTTCACTCATATTTGTATAAGCAAATGTATGTATAGAATAACGCGGCATCTCCATGTTTTATGTACCTCAATGTTTTGTTGTCGTTGATGAGTGAACTATAAGTGATAAGACCTTGTTGATAGAAAAAAAGAAAAATCAGTCATTTCATTCAGTCATGGCGGACCTAAAGAACGGGAAGGACGTGTCAAACGTCGTCGAGGGTGACTCTGTTTCGAAAGATGTTGTTTATCTTGAAGAAACATTTTACATTCTTTCCAAGAAGAATTCTGTATTTCGTGTTCGGCTGACTCCCAAAGGTTTGTCTCTGACAAAAGAAACGGACGGTAATTCAAAAGAGCAGACGATATTATTGGGCGATATCATTGGTAGCAAATGCATGAGGAGCAAAAGACGACGCCCTGGAGCCGGCTCATGCGTCTGCAGCTCCTTCGTCGGGAACCACCAGCTTAAAGTTGTGGACGAGAACAGCGGCGATCTCGATGAGAACGATATCAGTGCTTATCTGTACATCTACGCTTACATATTGAAACGAAGCCGCCGTACCTTAAAAAGAGAGAGGACAACAATAACACTGCGCTTCAGATCTTTCGATAAATATGAAGATAATAATAAGGAAGCACAGAAATGGAGATCTACAATAAAGTGCTTGATAGCCTGTCAGCCGATTACGTCCGTGCCGCCGACTAACGATAAGAAGTTGCTTGTGCTTCTAAACCCGAAGTCAGGGCCAGGGAAGGCTAGAGAGCTGTTCCAGTCTAAGGTGGTGCCTATACTGCAGGAAGCTGAGGTATCTTTCGACCTCCATGTTACTAAATACGCTCAATACGCGCGTGAGTTTGTCCGCACTCGTAACGTTTATGGTTGGCGCGCGATCCTGGCTATTGGTGGTGATGGCGTCCTATTTGAGATCATGAACGGCATGTTTGAGAGACTGGACTGGCAGCAGGCACTGGTGGAAGTGCCCCTAGCCATATTACCTTGCGGCTCTGGCAATGGATTGGCTAGAACTGTATGCCATCTGTATAAGTGAGTACATTTTTTATTAAATCAAGGTAACTATTATAAGCCCATTTAGTTAAGGATCAGAAGTTTGCAGGAATACACACCCCATTATGCTTTTTATTTATAAATCTGAAGCCTTTTGTGTCTGTTATATTTGTTTTTATTTGCCATTCCAAATTATATACAGGTATATCCCACTGAGTGATATATGCGTAATATCAGGTAGGCTTCCATTAAAAATACATTAATAAGGTATAATGAAAAACCAAATCATCAGTAATCTTAATACACAACTCTCAAACAACTCAACTCAACTCTAAATAGTTAGGTACATACTGGATCCCTTTAAATGGCTATTTAACCATTATTCATAGGTATTCCTATGAATTTTATTAATGTATTATGGTATTTTGTTAATATACCTGTAATTAGTTTTAATTAAGGCTATATTTATAATTCATTTTTAATATTGCTATGCAACTTTCTAGAAATATATTTCCATCTGTTAAGTTATTGAAGATGGTGATCACACCACCTCCCTCAGAAATGTTACCATCAGGTAACATTTGCAGGGCCAACATGGCCAGATATCACACAAGACTTGGAGGTTTGGAAGGAAAAAGGGAAGGCCTTGGCCCAGCCGTGGGACACAACATAGGCTAAAATAAAAGTTATTGAATTTCCTGGTTCAGAAACTTTAAAATCAATAATTTTATAAATTTTAGCAACTAGTTTCATAAATTATCTGATAATTTGTAAACTCAGACTTACTGATAACATTGTTCAAATTCATACTAATACACATATGATACGGATGAAGTATAAAATAGTGAACCAAGGAGTTCTTATTGTATTAATCATGCATGCGGTGTATTGACCTCGTGTAGGCCTTAATGGTTATACCAATGACCTGAAACACTAAAGAATTCTGTTGTTTATTGAGGTATTTGAATGTCAAATATGTTCCCCTTTATTCATAAATGTTTCTTAAAGTAGTGACTAGCGACTGTTTAAACATACATTTTTGACTTTTGAAAGTCACTTAACTTTAATCATCTTTTATAAATAAACCCCTGTATATTTGCCCTCACAGTATGTTCAGAAATCAATGCGGTAAAACGTGAAAAGTTATACATACTTTGTTCCAGATAATTACAATATTAAATATTGAACAATTTATTTGGTTAGTTATGATAGCTATTAAATGGCTCAATATATTAACAGATGGCTAAGCTCAAAATTTTGTTTTACATTGATCTAGTTTCAGGGGCTGTTAAAAGATAACACAGCTGTTATTGATATTTATGGCTCATAAATCCAATTATTAAAGCAATGAATTTGAGTCTCCTTCCTTAAAGTACCACATTATAATTTTTAAAAATAAAATAATCATGCTTTGTCAGTATTTACCTGTTTTGAAATCTACAAATCACATGATAAGAACATATTGAACTGATTAAAGCTTAATAGTTTCGCAACCGGTCTACAATGGAATTACTAAATTATGAAGCAAGATTATGTAACGCAATGCAGTTGTGTAGTATTTATACTGGTTGATATTTGTTTATAATTCATAAAAAATACAGGTTGGCAGGGACATGAACACGCAAACTGTTACATGGATTCAGTACATGAGTCTGATCCCCCCCTGCATTGAAATTTTTCGTTGGTATGAAGCAGCAGTTTTTTTTATAACCAACTAAGAAATTCTACTTTATGGGGGGTTGGGGCTCTGGAATCATGTGCTAAATTCCTGGTTACAGTTTATTGCTGCAACGGTGGCAGACAAGATTTGAATAAGTTAACTATTAATCAAATATGTTTTATTTACCTTTTTAATACCAAAATAATTTGTGAAAAAAAGTACAGCATTAAAAGTATGTTTAGGTAATTTTAGTTTTGATTTCATAAAAAACCTGACTCAATATTTAAAAGTAAAAAGGTAGAAATCTGACAAAAAAATAGTAGGTATTCCTTAAGTATCTTAGTCATAGCACATAATATTTATGGTTGTAAAATGTTTTGCAAATGTTTGTTGCTACTGGTAATAAAACTTCCAAGCAAGTAAGTTTGCACTAAATCTTTTTGTTGTAATGATTTAAAACTTGCTTTGTATCAATAATGGTTTCCCTAACATTAAGTCTCCAAGAAAGTGACAAATTACAATAATAATGATATACTTAAGTACTTAAGTCATTTATTCATTTGTTTAACATAGTTACAATAATAGTTTAAAAAAATTAAGTAAATAAAAAGAGTGTGCTATGTTATGCCAGAGGGCGTACAAATGTTTGTAATTAAATAATCGAGCCAGCCAAGTCTCAATCATTAAATATAACTAAAGAATCAAAAATTTCATAGTTTATTAATCATTAATATCAATAGAAATCAATGTCAAAAAAAACAAAGAGCCAATACATATTTTAACAGACTAACTGACTGTTAATATACAATACTAGCTTCTTCCTGCGACTTTGTCCGCGTGAAATATCTTTTTACCCCGACCCACCCCGTAGCATCGCATATCCTGCCCGCGCTATTACTTCGTTTACGCTCAGCCTTCTTTCTGACTTTATTTGTTTTTGCTCGGCTCCTAAGAGTTCTAGCGTAATGTTAAGTAGCTTATAGCCTTCATCAAATGCAAAAAGATTTTTTTAAACTCGACCGGTAGTTTCGGAGATTACACCCTACAAACTTTTACCTCTTTGTAATATTAGTATAGAACTATAGACTAATATCAACACTCTTATACAAAACTTATGTCAAGGACAACAATACTTGTATTTTATTAGCATGTCAATATTCTATCATTAGATATTGTCTGTTAGAATTTCCTAAATAATGTTATTTGCAATTACATAATAATATTATTATTTGTATTTTCCTCAATCAAACATAATGTAGGTAACTACGATAACAAAAACCATTTAAGACCATTTAGACTTTGGTTACAGATTATTTAAGTAAATAAATACAGTGAGGCACCCCTTTATTTCTCAGGAAGGTACCAGAAGGGCTCCTTGGTATGAAGACAGAGTTCGCTGTCACAATTCCTTGAAATATTATTGAACAGATTATAGTTTTTGGACATATTATTTATGCCTTACCTAAATGTGTGCTTGGCCTATTTCTGGAAAAGATGATATTGCAGATATCCCAATCAATAACATACAGGCAGATATAGAATGTTGGATTTCTATGTCTATTTTCTGCTTTCTATTCAATAGGGTAATGTGAACTTAGAAAGATATATCTTTTTATTTTATGATTATCACACTTCACACTAATATTATAAAGGCGAAAGTTTGTGAGTGTGTTTGTATGTTTGTTATTTCTTCATGCACAAACGGCTGCTGGACCAATTTTGATAAAATTTGGTATGGCGGTTATCCCGATATTCCCACGGGATCGAAACTTATGCAAGTGAAACCGCGGGGCGCGGCTAGTAATATAATATAAGTTACTTAAAATGTTATTTATTCGCGTAAATTAACATAACCTTGTAGGTTCATTGCACTTAGAGATTACGGTACACCCCTAGAGGAAAAATCGGCGGAGTCGCGTTACGTCCGCTACGCGTAACGTCCGTTTATAGCCGACGTAACGTCCGTTTATGGCCCTATTGTATTCTTGAAAGTAATTTTTTTTTCGGATTACTTGCGTTACAGCCGTTAAAAGTACACTCAACGCCAAAAGTACTTGTGATTAGAAAAAAATCACACCACAGATCAAATTAACATTTTGTGAAGCATGGTACTACTTACTAGGCGAGCAGACTTATCAGAAGATACTTTTTGTCGCCCGCACACACGCACATTTTTAAAGATGCATGTGTATGTATGTTTGTCTACGCATTTCTCCGAAACTATTAATCGGATTGTGAACAAAACTATTGTGTCTTGGGATTTGTATTTTAGTTTTTTTTTGCCACCGTCTTCCGAAATTTAAGTATTTTTATAATTTTGAGTTATTTTCTTTTTGGAGTCGATTTAATGTTTTTTTAATTACTTTTTTATTTAGTGGTAAAACTAGGCAAAATTAGGTTTTTGATCTGTTTTATTGACTGTATTTTTTATATAAAACAACTCGACTTAACTCAACTTATATATAAATCATTTTGTAATTGTCCAACTTACGGGCAAAGGCTTCTTCTCAGAAAGAGAAGGATTTCTGTCCAGGTTGATGACCTGATTTATTTACTTATCCACTTACTGTACACCTGTATTTTACACCCAAAGACCCTTAAAGTGCGAGTCCGTTAAAAAAGCTATTGCATAGCATACGTCTAGTCGCACGCACACAAACACCGTGCCGAAGTCTGCCGAACTGATACGACGTTAGACGATGCACGGCTTTCAACGCTGCACCGCTGTGCCGGTCGGAGTGGGGGGTGTTAGGTTTATTTTCGTTACGGAATTTCTTCATTCGGTCGCCGCGCTCAAAGCCCAAGATAAAAGCTATGCAATAGCTTAAAATCAATTGTGTAGGTACTTAACCTGACACCCACTTCACGCAGAATATTTTAAATCCAATAATATAATATTTGTAGGCTGTGTTCGCAGATGCGTTCCGTTGTTCTTGGTATGAACCTACATTTTAAAGAGTTATTCCGGTCTGAAAGCCAAAGGTAAATGGTAAAAATTTGAAAATTTGTATGCTTGGATTTTTGTTACTCCACCACGCAAAAATGGCTGAACTGATTTGGAAGAAATTTGGGACGCAGATTATAACTTGGATTAACACGTATAGGTTACTTTTATTCTTTAGTATGTTCCCGTGAGATATAAATGTTCGGCCTCCACGCGGGCGAAGCAGAGGGCAATTTTTTTTTTTAAATATAACTCACCCTAATTGCGTAACACACTACACTATCAATCTGAATCAATTTGAAGGATATTGCTAATCCATTGTTTCATATATTTGAAAAATTTGTCTGCTCAACAACGTAAATAACGACTAAATGCGACTGATCGTGTGTTACGCAATTATCCCGATGAACAGAATCGGACTGTGGTATTGAAAAAACCTTCACCCTCTATCACCTTCAATCTGTCATAAAAAGCAGGAAAGTGCAGCGCGTCGGTAGTTTTGCAGCCTTTGGCCTTTACTGGCAACAAAAAAAATCTAGCTCAATCAGGAATGACTAGTTCTTTACTGAACGTGTTGCTTCTCTTATTCTTAAAGATAGAACTTGTTTATGATGACTATAGTAAGTAGGTACAATCGCGGACACTCCCGCCTGACCACCACTAAGTTAATTTTTGCTTGCACTCAAAAAATAGAAGCGCTCTCTAGTAAGCGCCAAGGCCAAATAGTTCGTCCGTAAAATTCACAAAAGGAGTACACGTGATGTGTCACTAAGCTGCGCAGTGCTGGTTGCAACTAATTGCGTTATCGCTTTCCTAATAGGCGAAAACTTTAAGGGGCGCGGCTTGGCGCCGCCGCAGGTTTTAGGCGAAAAAATGTTTAAGTGATCAGGCAGAAAAAGCCGCGATGGTACAGACGCCAGCACATCAACCTACTACAATCTGTCAGATTTCTGTAATAGATTTTCAACTTTATCGCTTAAGCATAAGGTTCAATGTTGATTGGGAAAATTGGACAGTTAGGTGTAGGTTGATGTGCTGGCGTCTGTACCTACCTAATTACGTTTTCGACATAATATATGTAGTTAGTTACCTATTAATGATATTGATAACCTAGTTTCTAACGTTATCTAAAAGTTATTGTTTTCTAATTGATTTATAAACACATGCTCCAAATTACTCAAATCATTTGTTTGTTAACCTTGAACACCTTGCGCTTACAAATTATGATAATTGTCCGCGTTAAGACACATTAAACTAAGTAATGGATCCATATTTTGTGTTGTCTAATTGGTTTCAAGGAGAATATGTTCTCATTTGTTTTTTTGCGTGATTGTACTACGAAGTTAAGTTGTCAGCATTGTGCGCAGTAGCATACTTTAAACTTGAAAACACACAAGACATATCATGGTCCAAAAACAATTACGTCATCAGTCAACCAACCATTCCTTGATGAGGATGACACAAGAAATCTTTGACAAGAAAAGATGTGAAATGTTCACCTATGACTTCTTTGTGCAATTATTTGCAAGTCTAAATCTGTTCACTGGCTTCGAGTCAATAGTTCAAATCACCCGTATGAGAATGATAAATCTATTCAATAATCAAATCTCGTGTACCTAAGTAAAATTTAATTACTGTTGTTATTTTGGTCAATCGATCACAAACACCATAATGCTTTAATGAGCTTTGACAGATGATCACAGACTCAATCACGCTTTCAGTATCGGTACGGAATTTAATATCGGTACAAACGTACAGAATTTATTTATTTATTAATAACCAACAGAAGCAAGAACTCTCAAACAGTTATTCTGCTGGATACCCCTATAAAGTTTTGGCCGGATATTATGTAATCATCACTTGTTTGTTTCTATAGACCGCTACAAATTGGCCGTGCTATCAAAAAGCGCTCACGCAATTATGACTTATGATGCAAGCAAAAGGGGGAAATGAAGCGAAGAAATTGGTTGACGTCGCGCAGTCATGGTCGCCTGCTTGCTACAATTTTGTTTTGCTAGTATTTATACCGTTCCTTATTTAAAAAAAAAAACGGTTTTATTTCACTACCGCTTCAATTTCCTATAAGAGACGAGTTTCTTCAGATCATAATATAATAACAGCTAATACTTTTGTCAGACTTGCCTTGAAAACTAAGTAGTACTTATGCAATTTAGCTGCGATTGCGAAAACTAAAACTAGTTTGGAATTTAGCTATAATAAGAGAATTTGGTCGCTTGTATTGCTTGTTAGGTTGCGGAGAACGCACTTGTCCTCATACCTACCTTGCCAAACGTCAACCTTGGCTGGGCATGTATGCATGAGAACCTGATTGATGATTGCTGGCTAGAAGGTATCATGAATCCGAGAATAATATTTAATTATACTTACTTTGGAACTATTTCATGGGCTGGGGCGCTACCTGGATAAGCTGGAGCTGGAGATCTAGAATCTCTTAAAAAACACGTTTTTCGGCGTGGCGGGAAAGAGTTTAGTAGTAGATGCCAGATGGGTGTATATGTAGGTTAGGTTAGGTTAGGTTATGACAGTTTCACAATCTCCATATAAATACCTACTGACTAACAAGTGGACACAGATTACGTGGCATCATGACAGATATTAAGTTCAACGTAGTTCTGTCAAGTATTATTATTTTCTATAGTAGTGATAACAATTATTTCTAGGCACGTTTTTTCAATTACAAATCTTATCAAGTTGGGATTATCTACAATCATCATTCTTACTGTACCTAAATATAATTATGTATTCGTAAAGTCGAGCCTAATGTTCGCATTAATTCGCGAAGTGATTATCGACCGTTTAATTTAAAACTTCATGCACTGTACGTAATGTATGCGAATTGCATAGATTAGTACTGGCCCTAAGTATCACAAGGACATATTAATAAGAGTACTTAATAATTATTCTAACCGGTTTCTTGAGACAGGAACCCCTTAAGTACACTAACCTCTATGACCTTGGCGAGGATAATACATAATGTAGGACCGACTTATACATAACTAGCTTTTGCCCGCGACTTCGTTCGCGTGGAATAGTGACTTCCGGCAGATTTTTGGTTTTACCCACATAGTTCCCGATCTCGCGGGATCTCTTCAAAAATGAAATGTGGAAGATATTCTAGGGAACTCTTCAAAAATCAACATAATGAGCTCTGCGTTTGAATCACCAACTCGACATATAGTACTAATAGAATTATCTATACTCCGTTAGAGCATTTTCTTTGTACTAAAAGTTGTATTATATTATATTTTCATACCTTTTTACTATTTATTTACATTTTTCTGATGAATTTTCAGTACTGAATTGATGCCGACTCTTGACCAATAGATGGCGCTGTATGTCCGGAATAAATTTTATTTTTTATTTTATTTTTTGTAATAAAAACTATCCTATGTCCTTTCTCAAGTTCCAAACTATGTATGTACCAAATTTCACACAAATCGGTTAAGTAGTTTAGGCGTGAAGCAAAGACAGACAGACAGACAGAAAGACAGACAGACAGAGTTACTTTCGCATTTATAATATTAGTTTGGATGTATGAGTCGTGCATGCTGAAAATAGGCTCATGATTTCCTGCTTATTAAAAGGAAAATGCAACGCAGCAATGAATTAAACTTAGCACATCCATTTTCCTCTTTTTCTAATGGTCAAGGTAGTCAGGTCAGCGAAAGTACATTATCCGCATTGGAGGTTTCAACGAGCAGAAATGAGCTAGAAACTGGTTTGGCGAAATAACTCGAATTTTTGTTTATGCGAGCAGTCGTTTCACAAATTAGTTTCAACTCGTTGATTTTGTCAAACTTTAGGGTGTCTGTAAAAATCTGCTCCATTTATTAAAAAATAATCAATGTATTACGGTTGCCCTTGAAGTCGTATCAGTCAGTATCACTTCGCCTCGAACAGCAAAACACGCAATCAAGTCAATGGCGACGTGGACAAAAACGGAACAGGAATCTCGGATAGTTCGTGGACGCCAGTCCATTTTTAATAGCGAGGCAAGACATATTTTTCCCTTCACTTATTCAACACAGCTTATTAAAATGTACTGGATGAAGGCCTTCACCTTTTCGCGCCTTGATAAGTATATTCTACTCCGCTTTCCACCAGATTGGTTAGAATAGTAGTTTGAGATCTACATACAGATATCTTCTGTTCTTCTTTGTTAGGTTCCTGTTTCTATTATTTTTAATCATCACGTTCAGTTTTTTTATTATGTCGCTTATAATTAAAATATCATACGACCACATCATGATACGTGCGTCACTGAGGATAGTAAGTAGGTGTAAAGGAAATTCCTATCGTACGTTAATGCTGTTAGTTATTCTGTGCCTATCGTCCAAATAGGGTCAGCACCGACTTTATGGAATATCTACAACTAGGCTCCTAAAACCAACATAAATCGGCTTATAGGATTAGCATTACCTACCATAATACACAGCAAAAAAAAACTAACACTACTTCGATGCTTATGCGGTACAAAGTCGATAAACGAGCAAAGGTCTACGATGTCAATAAAAAATAATGATTACTCATTTGTTTGTTTTATTTGAGAGTATTGATGAATAAAGCCGTGAACGTGTATTTTACAAATGATCTTAAAGACGGAATATTAATTAACTCCTTTGTTACCGCTGGTAACCTACTTCATAGGTATGAAAAAACTAGAAAATAATAATAATATATAGCTGAACTCAAACGGCTAAATAGTGCGCAGTAAGTCAAATAAGTAGAAATCAAATCAACCAGACGTAAATAAAGATTTGATAAAAACAAAAATACTTAGCGATAAAAATTACGCAAGACGCAAATAAATACTTTAAAAAATATATAATGTACTTACCTACTTACGCAATTTTTAGCACTGTATGTGTTGTTTTACTTAAGCTAAAGTAATTGGTAAGAATAGGATATTGAATTGGAGTTCACGTGTATAATCCGCTGCCCATGGGGCACTATCTAATATTTTACATCATCATAATATATAGGACGTTCATATTGGTTAAAAACAATGTTCATTTTGCATTTATGAGATTTCCTCCACCAGTACATTTTCTTATTTGTGGCCACCACCGTGGTCTCTGGACTGCATGCATGCATGTATATAATTATGCAGCCTTGAACAGTCTCCTTAATTGTCTCTGACCGAGTACCGAGGGTAGGTACCGAGTCAGTCTCCCAGCCGACCGGACATGTATCAAAATTTCCAGTATTTGCAGGTGTCTTAATGTGTCCAAAAATCGCCATATGCTCCTAGTAGATTGTGGAAAATGAGCACCTTTACACCGACTCAGCAAATTTCTCGATTGTTGAATCTGATTAACAGTTAATCATTAGTAAAAATATGGTTGTTTATTCTCGTTAGAGGATAATCATGAACAAAAACAGCTTATCTTATTTATGGTTAAGGACCATTATTAAAAAAAAAAAATACAGGAAGGAAAAAATTCCAGTAGCTCGACAAAACCGCAAGAGGTTGTTAGTAATTTAGGTTGTTATGTAGAAGAATATTGCACCTAAATCAAATCACCGAACAACGGTGCATGACTGTGTATAATGCCGTATGCGGTGAGACGAATCTCGCGACGGGTATAATGCAATGTTACCTCTTATCGAATTAACTAACCTAAGGCCTCAACTGACTGGTTTCATGTGCACATAGTAATAAGGTAATGAAAAGAGTTTCATTACCATATTACTGAGACTTCGTAGTCATTAGAGGTTCTGCTATTTTGTCTCATGCATCGATTTCCCCAATTAAAGCTAGAAGGACTGTGTACCTATTGTGCGTTCTTATAGATGTGTTCTAAATAACTCAGATTGTCAAAAACACTTCAGCGTAAAGAAAAACGTTACCATCACTAATCTTGTTTTAGTGATAAAAGTGTTAAATATTTGAGCAATTTCAAAATTTACGAGCAATAAATGCATTTAGGGGATTTCGACCTTACAGCCAGTACTTTCCTTTAACGAACAATAAAAGGATATATCTCATAAAGTAATTAATGTGAGTCTGAGTCTGCGTCAAATACAGCAAGATAATTATGGTAATGTTGTCTACTTTGTCGAAACAACCGGTTTATCATGTGTGGTTTACTTATACCTCGTAGATAAAAGATAATTTGCGAAAAATAATGTAGTCATTTTTTAGACTTGGCAGGGAACCTGCACTTTGCCCTCTTCATCTTCAATTATTCTTCTATCTTACCCGTGCGATGGCATATCATTAAATCTGACTCGTGTCGTGCGTCATTTTATAGTCACGTTTGTTTATGAGTTTTGCTTATTTTTTCTTAAAACGTTCATTCTTTATGTTGAATTGTTAATTGGGATGTCGAAAACAAGTTTAGTTTCTTAAAAGGTTTCATTTTTCCTAGGGTTGTAATAATGTTAAGCACATTTAAATTGTATTCATATTCTTAAAAAAATCCTTAAGATTCATGAGGTCATACATAGTTATGGTAGATAATATTAGTTCATTCATAGAATAATTTTCCATTCCAAGAAGTTGTGTTGTTAGTTATAACATGGAAACAGCTTGGAAAATTCAAACTTTTGACATTGAAATGAAATATTTTGTTGCGGTAGATAGATTGGTAATTAATTGTAATCATAATTATGCACGTCTTTGTTAAAAAAAAAAGAGATTTATTTTTCCGAAAAAAAATAAAAAATAAACGGGCAGATATTAAAAACCAGCTAAGTGCGAATCAGACTTCTGCGTACCGCCAAAACATACACTGAGTACTTCTTTTTATAATTTCCCATGATAGAGGCTCTAGAGTACCTAACCTATTTTGTGAGTACGTACACCAAACTACATATTCACAAGTTCTACTATGGATACTGAATAGTAAGGTTTCATAATCGGATAAACTAATTTTGTGATCTACTAACCTACTATTTCTAATATGCCTTGCTTCAAGTCAAGACGTCCTTCCCTATTAACTATTGACATTTTAATTACCTACAAACTGTATTCAAGCTGGTATAAAACGACTTTCAATCTTTAAAAGGTCGTTTTTGAGACAGGGCAGTTAGGGCAGGCAAGTACCTTGACCGTTTTATCTACAGGAAAACGTTCTTGGGAGTCTGTCCTGTGTTTTAGTAATTGCTAACGCTAACTGTATTCACAGATTTTGGAAAAATGGCACAGTCAGCTAGAAAAACGTGATTACGTTTCATTTTATTTTATGATGTCAATCGATGCATTTTCGTATAAGGATTGACTACCTGCCAGACGAATAGTTTATGAAGATTAGGGACACTTTAAAGAGATGTAGCAAACTACATATCTTTAAAGGGTTCCCAATCTCAGTCGGGTTCTAGTCTAACCGGATGCAGCTGAATACCAGTATTTTACATGGAGCGACTGCCTATCGCAACCCAGTTACTGGATAATACGATACCCCTAGGTAAGACTGGCTGTCAGACTTTCGGGCTCTACATATTATACCTAATCACTACTTAGATAAGAATTTATATCGTCGCCGGTAAACTATTGTGTTCGTGGGCAAAACCATTTTGTCTGTCAGTAATCAAAACATTTATGAGGCCTCTCTGGGATTAAGACGATTCCAAATGAATGATTATGGAAGTCTATGATCAGGTTTAAGCTCTTAATTTCTTTATTATTTAAGTACCTATTTGTTTTTTAGATATGTACAATTTAATTTTATGAGTTTTAAATCAAACATACAACTATCCTAAAGCATGTAAGCAGCTAATCCTACCTAAGCTGGAGAAAATGGGCTTTCAAATCAGCAGAACCAAAACCAAATAATGTTCTTCAATTTCGGCGGTCTCTTCAGTTCTGGACCACTAGCGTGTAATGGTGGAATGGGCAACTAGCTTCATTTTATTTTTGACTGACCGACTTCTTGACAATTCAAAAGTGCCTGTAAATGGTTTAATTGAAATAAATGCTTTGAGTTTGAGTTTGAGGTGCTTCTTTCGGTCTGGTGATCTGGTCTGACTTTTGGCATCTCGGTTCACTCGTGCATGGCGATGACGAAATATACCGAACTGACAAGCACCGAATTAACAAAGAGTAGATGAAATTGCGGCGGGTCACAAAACATGCTCGGATCGGAATGTTGGCTAAAAAAAAGATGAATTACAAGGCAACTGCATGATGCTGAAATATGAATGTTAAGAGGTATGAGAAGGTATGATGAAAATTGATAACAGAGAACAAGAATGAGTATAAGTAGAGTTTGAATGTATCGTCTGTAACTGATAAAGTGAGGTGTCAACTTAGTGTGTCGCGTCGACTTTTGTAGTTGTCTCTGTGGCGCAAAGCATAAAGACTCCTCGGCAGACGCAGTTGGCGCGGCCAATTTGTGGTCTATATTCAATCGTCATCACTTTCATTTGAAGAATAAATGACATAGGTATTTTCTGTGAGTAAAAAAACTATTTTTGGTTGCCTTATAAAAACAAGTGAAAAAAATGTAAATAAGATTAAATGTAAACCGAATAGGTACCTATGCACCTAAATATACCAAAAATTATAACATGCAGTTGGAGGCATATGACTTACAGCCGACGACGCCTCCGAGTGCATATTTGGTGTAAAGGTTGGTCGTTTTAATTTACATAAGTAAGTACCTACCATATGTATTGAAAACGGCTCAGGTGTATAGAAGTTATGGTGGAATAAAGAAACTCGCACACATTATGAATCCTCAAAACATAAAACACCTTTTTTGGGCAGTCGTCTAACAACTACACTATTATAACGCTTAAAACACATTTTCGAGTACCTACTCAAAGTAACAAAAATAAAGTTGGGTGAAAATGTGGGGTGTACGCAGAACAAATCTTTTACTGTATTGGATGGGTCCAAACACTAAGCCAAAGCAGTTCTAATATTGAATTTCAGGACTATTTTGACCGTCCCAATAATATTTTATTATTTTGTTCCAGTGAACCATACATTCCTCAAAACCTAACCGGGCTTACGATGGGAATAGTGAAGGGTCAAACGGCGCCAATGGACGTAGTCAGAATTGAAACGAGAACCAGTGTAAGTACACGTCGGATTTGCAGTTTATGCAACATTCTGGCACACGGTTTCTCGAGTCTCGCCAATACGCCAACTAATATTCAATTGAGTACGTCCGTCACAACAAACAACGAGTGTCGCTTCACGGATACAATTAACAGCACGTTGATACTGCACTGTTGATATTTACACTTGCCATTATCTTATAAATTAACTTCGCTTAAACGCCAACCCATTCTCAGCACAACCAACGTTAACACGTTCTCTCGACCCAATGATGTCATCAGATACCTACACTTGTTTTTCTTGTTTTATAATAATCTGAATTAATGAGTTCTTTTTTTTTATTTGCAGATTATGTTTTCGTTTCTGTCTGTTGGCTGGGGCCTCCTATCAGACATTGATATCGAAAGCGAGAGATTACGAGCAATCGGAGGTCAAAGGTTCGCTGTTTGGGCACTTGCAAGACTCGTCGGACTGAGGACATATAAAGGTGTAGTGAGTTACGTGAAAATTAAGGATGTGACCAATCTGCCTAAACCAAAACAACCGCTCACCCTCAGTCATAGCATCAGTCAGGACGGCGCGCTCGACTCCCCTGATGCGGAAGCGTTCATTGATGCGGACGAACATTCTGAAGTGTTCGTCAACGCTATTAACGGGAAACAACACCAAAGGGTGGATTCGTGGTATTCTGTCAACTCACGGAGGAGTGCGTTCTACAGCACACGCGGGTCAGAGTACCACAGCGTGACGAGTAGCGGCTCTGAAATGCGGTCACCTGTGCACGCGTGCATGCACGGACCTGCTTCCCACCTGCCCTCGCTCATGTCCCAATTGCCGACGCACTGGGTTCACGAACATGGCGAATTTATCATGGTCCACGTATCCTATCAACCTTATATCGGGGAAGACTTTTTATTCGCTCCACGGTCACAGCTTTCCGATGGAATCATGTGGATGTTGATCATCAAAGCAGGAATTTCTAGATCTCAATTACTATCGTTCCTTCTGGGTGTGGGCCAGGGCACGCACGCCGATTTGAATAATGAATACGTAAAAATGGTTCCTGTCAGTGCGTTTAGAATAGTTCCGGAGGGGAGCACGGGGAACCTCACGGTTGACGGCGAAGTTGTCGAATACGGACCCATACAGGCTGAAATATTCCCAAACATTATTAATTTATTAGTGCCAGAAATGAAATAACGTCACATTTAAATAAGTAAGAGGTATTCATAAAATGACTGATATAATTATTTGAACCATAACCGAGCCGATGCATGTGCATTTTATGGGAATAAGTATTATAATTCCAAGCAAAGGTGGAAAATAATGGTTGTGTGAGAGATGATATCTAAATTATTTTATCTGGGTAGGTACACCCATGCTATAAATCCTCTATAAAACTTTCTGAAACAGTTAGCTTATTGCCAACATTAAAACAACCAGTGTCATAGTAAGCATAATATCGCCCAAACGAGTGTTATAATGTTGTACTAAATTTCATTATGCAACTCCTTTTCAAAAAAAGAACATGGTCATGAATGCGCGTTTCACTACCACAGCGCCGTAATTAAAAAAAATAACTTATAGGTTATTCGAATTCACGTCGTATCCCGCCGGCCGCCATTTTTGTTCGATATTAGTAGGTATTACAAAAAAACTGTTTCAGAACCTTTATAGAGGATTCATATCATGGGTGTAGATAGTCTTGTATGCAACTGTACAGACGCCAGCACATCAACGTACACCTAACTGAAAAAATTTCCCAATCAACATTGAACCTTATGCTTTAGCGATAAAGTTGAAAATCTATTACAGAAATCTGACAGATTGTAGTAGGTTGATGTGCTGGCGTCTGTACATAATTAGGTATTAAAACACTTATGTGATACTATTCGCGTTCGTGTTTTAAGACCCCTTATTATACAACAGTTGCATAAATAACTATAAATACTTACCAAAAGTTATTGATTGCAGAGGCAATTGAGTTGATCATTCCATGAATGTTGTGATTTATGTTATACAATTTTATTTTAAATTGGTTCAATAACTGAAAATGTGATATAATTTTGTAAGTGAATTAATAAAAGCCTAAATGTGAGCAAATAGCAGCTAGTCGTGGCTTGCACGAATACATTGAATAAGTGCCAAATGTAAGCACTCTAAACACATTCACTTTAAATTCTAACGAGGAATTGATCATTTACACTACTTGCTCAATCGTAGAGCAATTGTTTGCACTTTTATTCCTGCATAGGATATTATTTCCGCAATCGTGTTACTTATAAAACTGTTTTAAAATGTATTAATATTATATTATGTAGCTCCAAGCAAATTATATTAATTATGTAATACTTTATAATTGCATTTTAATGTTACAGAGACCATAATTTACGCTCTCTTGGTAGCATTATTTAGAATATTTTAGAAAATCTTACTTTTATGTTCAAAATAAATTTTCAAACCAATTTACTAAGAGAATGCTGTTGCATGCTTTGTTTATGTAATTATCTTTTTGGATGTTCAATTATTAGGTACAATAAACCGTCGACTTTTGATAATTTGTTATTAAAGTATTACAACAATAGCTTGCCATACTTATAAAGTTGAAAATAATTATTTAACTTGCCTTATCTGATTCCTTTGCGTTGTAGGTATAGGAGACTGGGGTGCGGTAACTATTTATACATTAAAGTTGATTTATTGAAAATGTTACAATGGTTTGGGACTGCTGGTATAACTTAATAGGTATACTTTATTTAGCAGTATTAATTATTATAGCAATTATGTTTTTCTGTGATAGTAACTTTTCTGCCATATTTCATTTGAATGTTCCAATGTAACAAAGGTCCGACCGCGCCAAATTTGCCAAAGATGTAAACAACAATGGCCGCTCGAAATTGAATAAAATCGATAAACAAGAGTATTTATTTTAAGTAATATTTGTTTTCGTCTAAATCTCCGGGCTAACTAGACGAAGCCACGAGCGGCCATTGTTGTTTACATTCTTGGCAAATTTGGCGCGGTCGAACTTTATGTATACGTTGTAAGGATGAAAACTGTACCTATTGCAAAACCCCATATATACAGAAGAGTAAAAGTTAATTTTCTTAAGACTTAGTGATAATCGCAGTTTGTATAATTTTGAAACAGTTACATTTTCTGGTTTTGTCCATTTTTAAATAAAGATATAATGTACAAAAATAAGCAGTTGTCTATAGAATTTAGAGATGTTACAGTTATAAGGTTAATTGTAAATATTATGTCTAGTAGCATTGTTTCAAAGGCATTAACTACCAGTTTTGTATACAGCATTTTATGTTTTGCACAAGACAATTATTACTATTTTATATTATAAAAGATCAGTCATTTGCACATTTAATAACTACTTTAAACATTGATGGTTTGTTACTGGATTATAAATCTTTTATTTTATGCATTCCATAGTTTTAGGTATATTTGGGCTTTTTAATACTTATTGAGTGTAATATATAATTCTAGGTAGTTATAAAATAAAGTAGCATATTAGCAAATTTTAATGGATAATGTTGTGAATAAAAGTTATATAATTTTCAATTTTATGAAACTGTTGTTAATAAATGATTTCAAAGATGTTGGGAGTTTCTTTTTAATGAAAAGAAAAGGTGTAGATGCAATAACTTTATTATAATCTATATTTTTGATAGTTAACTAAAATACACTTAAAACTAATGTGACATAATTAGTTATTCCAAATGTAATTTAATGAAAAACCAACACACATTACAAAATCATAAAATAACTGATTATAGTTAACTTACATGGCAATTCACATACATTAACTATACTAAAATAATTATAAATAAATTGCCAAAGATTAAAGTTAAACATTAAGTTTTATCTTATTAATTAATAAATTCTCAGTTCATACACAGAAAAAACATGTTTAGAATATCTAAACATTCAACTGAGGTCTTAACATTAGACGGTTATATTCATAAACAGTCTTCATAAAAATTTGTAATAACTATATAATTTATCTCAATTTGAGAGAATCTAGACTGTCAAGTAAGTTTTGTACTTCAGAGTCCACCTGTTCGCGAGTGCTGACACGCTCCAGTCTCTGGCAGACTGATTCCAAATCTCCAGCATCAGCTTTTTGCATCTTCATATACTTCACCATCATTTCAACAACCATACATATCTCTCCAATCAGATGTCTTGTCTCCTCATAATTTCCAGCCCCACTTGGACGCATCTGAATGAGTTTCAGCTTGCTCTGTGCCAATTGTATTGGGTTGTGCCCATTCTTATCATGTGAACTCACATCAGTACCTGCATCAAGTAGTTCTATGACCACAGGAATGTGATTGGTGCAAGCAGCCAAGTGCAGGGGTGTGTTACCCAGTGTATCCTTGATGTTAGGGTTGGCACCATGTCTTAGCAACGTTCTAATGACATCAACGTAACCACGACATGCAGCCAAATGCAGTGGACTTCTTTTGTGTTCATCCGAGGAATTTGGGTCAGCCCCCGACAACAGAAGTTTCTCAACAAGCTCCGTATTATTAGTAGAGGCGGCAAAGCGCAATTTATGGTTTCTTGATGAACAAATAGTGCCTCCGTACCTGTATTTCAGCCTACAGTGTCTGGCTTTAGTAGAACACTTGATTTTTCCGACATGGTCATGAGGCTCCGACAAAAACTCGACTGGCATTGGCTGGCCTGCTTGATTTATTGGTATAGCCGGTGGACTGAATTCTAAAATACACTGAGAGTGATCAAATATTGGATTATCGCTGCTCTCATTACTGGTGTCTACCCCAGAGTCGGCCATGGTACTTGTTCACGAAAGTAAATGTAAATACATATAGCAACGAAAACTATCAACTTAGCTTGTTCCTCACACAATTTATGACAAACACACTACAATTAAAATAATGGGTATGGGAATTGAAGAAAGTTATCTACTCGACTTGTTTATACTTGGCGACGAGCTGTCATTATTTCCCTTTCATCTTTCTTTCAGTTTCACCTTTTTATTTATTTTTTTACTGTTGTAACACAGTCAATTTTGGACAATGAATCATTGTCAATGATCATGATGATCAAAAAAGATGAAACCCATTTGTGGACCCGTCTAAACGATCCTTAGTGTGCATATAAACTAGCGACACGCGTCATCGACAGAGGCAATTGCAACCTTCGACGCCGTGTCGGCGACAGCCGTCAACGCACGCAACATGCCGCTCGTGTATTTGAGCACCGTCAATGCGTCGACGGCTGCCGCCGACACGCATCGACGGTTGCAGTTGCCTCTGCCGTCGACGCGTGTCGACTATCGCTCGTGATGACACTCATGTTCATGTGTAATATGTAACTTAAATGAATCGTGTAATGTAACGCGAATTCTGCGTGTGGACGGCACTACGAACATTATATTTATATGTAACGCTCAGGCTAAGGCTGGCGCTCGCACTGATCCATTGGCTGTCAGTTTTCCTCTTGCAGTCGAACACATTCTTCGCGTGGAGTTTGTTTTCCGTCCATTTATTCGCATTTCGCATAATTATATTATGCATATTGCATTACAAATTACACATGTCTGGATCCGGCTTTAGACCAGTTGGCTGAGCGTATTCACTTCATAACCAAAAGATTAGTAATTCTGTTACCAAAACACGCTGTAAAGCCAAGTGCTTGGCAAGGCAAGTCTTAGTTTACAAACGAAATCACCATAGAATCACGAAAGGAACGCATCCTTTTTCAATGTCTCTAGTTTTTTATAATATAATAGTAGTCTATGCCACAGAGTACATTTATAGTCTATGCAAGTATGCATCAATGAAATCACAAATGAAATGAATGACAGGTGGCGAAGTGACAGCGTATTCGGCCTCGGAAGAAATTTCGAACGTTATTTTTACCAACAATACTGCGTAAATTAAAGATAAAAACATGCAGCAATTAACAGTATTCATGGTAAGTTAATGAATCAGATGTAACGATTTGGGAGTGTGTTTTGGTTTGCGATTATGTTCTTAACCTAAAACGTTTTTGCCGATAGGATATTGAAAGTTCACGTTCTTATATCGACGAGCTGTATTCGTCAGATGCTCCGAAGGTTGTGGACGCATTAGTGACGCTGAAGAACTCAGTAATAGGCAGCAACAGACAGAAGAGCTCAGTGATACAGCAAGGTGTAGTGCCGCGACTTCTGCAGTTAATGTCTGATGAAACGCTGGACCCTAGCATAAGACTGGAAGCCACTATCACAATCGGTAATGTTTAGAACTCAAGTCATTGTTTGTTTTGCTTATTACTTAGTATTGGACAAGTGTTTATAATGTACATGAGGCTGATCAAAAATTGGGTTAAATGCACAGCATGTCCTGACCAAACAGGCACCTGTTTATAATGTTTTTACAAAACACGTTTTCTATGCACCATTTTTTAGCTTTCACCATGTAATAGTTTGTATATATTTCACTTAGGTTTATAAAACATTGAAGCTGCATTTTATAATGATTGATTTTATTTTATTTTCATAGTCTGTAAATGTTTATGTTATCATAACAGGTTCACTTGCAAAAGGCACACCAGAAAATGTAAGCTCATTGGTAGAGCAGGGTACAGCAACAGCTCTTGTGGAGCTCCTTAAAACTGTACCCATTGGAACAAAGTTGGCAGAAGCAGGACTATGTGCGCTACGAAGTGTGTTCTTGCATCCACCTGCTCCAATAGCTGCCTTACCAGCTGACATGAGGCTACTGACGAGGCTGACACGTAAGTTTCATTCATAAAGCATTGTTTCTATTAAAGTAATAGAAGTAAGAGGCATAAATGTTGTAATATAAGGTATGCCTGCACTAAATCTGACAAATATGTAAACAACAATGGCCGCTTGAAACATTACTTAAAATAATGTTCTTGTATATCAATTTTATTAAATTCGAGCGGCCATTGTTGTTTATATCTTTGGCAAATTTAGTGCGGCCGGACTTTAAGTTTAATTATATATAAGACATTTTACATGGGAAAATATTTATCAAGAAGTGACCATTATTTTTTTTATTGTTTTGAATAGTTGTTCCATTTATCTATGTTGGTTCCATAGCTTCACCTTCAATGAGTTTTTATATACAAACTAACAGTTTCAAGTATTTTGTTTTTTCGAATCCCATAAGCATGTTGTTCACTTATTATAAATCAATCCCCTAGTTTTGTTTTAATCATACATTTTAAAACAGTTCATTATTTTGTTAAATTTTGAGCCAATTTCCTGTTTAAACATTAATTAAAGTATCTAATTGCATAATTTGATTTACATGATAGCAGTTTTCAATAATATCTAATATCTTTGTCTATTTCTGGAAATAAGAACTATAGTCATTTATTAGATGTTGTAATATTGATCTATGTGCCCCTGAAGGTTATTTGGGCTTATTACAGCAGTAAAAGTTTCTATGTCACTAAGGTCATTTGCACTACATCAACCTTGCTTAAATCAACAAAATACACAGTTTGAGGTGTTGTTATGAAATGTTATAGACAAGGTAAGGTAGCCTGAATGAATCTTTGTGGGAAAATCTTTGAATCTAATTTTTTTAAAGTTTTCATGTTTGTTTGCTTACTGTTTACAAATTGTTTTATTGATTTCTGTCAAGGATTATAAAAAAACAAATAATGCATGCTCAATACATAATATAATTAGCCTATTATGTTCCCATTTTTGAGGCACAGGCCTCCTCTCTGTGAGAGGGAGGGGGCCATAATCCACCACGCGAGCCCAGTGTGGATAACGCATACTCAATAAGTTATTCCAATTTTAATGTAAACAAAATGTGGTGCCCCGGAACCAAAACCAATAACATTAATTCCATTTTGTCTCTTCGAAATCTGAATATGTCCCAAGAGTATTTAATACACATTTATAGAAAAAAATATACTGTGATGTTCTATGTTCTATGTTATGGGTTTGGTTTCCGCACTTAGTCCCTCAAATGGACCATTGTGCGTGAAAATATACTGTGATAGGTGTATAACGGATGATATTAGCATCTGGGAAGAATAGGGTCAAGAAGCCTTTGGCGAAATTTTGCAATTTTCTTTTTTTAAATACTTTTTAACATATCATGTGATCTATCAATAAAACTACAATTTGGAGTAAATTTTTCATAATAAAAACAAACAGAAATTATCAAAAAAATCATTTAATCTACTCTTTGTGCAGAAATAATGTAATTATAATTGTAACTACCGCTAAATATCGAGCAGTCATTGTTGTTTACATCTTTGGCCAATTTAGAATGGTCTGGGATTAGAATGACTATTACATACAGGTTCTGATACAGGGATTGCAATAAGAAACTTTATAACCAAGGTGTTACATTATGTAAGAAGAATTGCAAACAAGAGCTTACAGTAATTATGCTAATTATTACACGAGTATGAATGGGATAGGTGAAAACATCCACATAATACTGCTGCTTGTTTTATCATGCAGTAGTATTATGTGTTCAATACCATGATGTTTATTGTTTGAATTCTAAGTAGGCGCGACATGCACGCGCGTCGCTACACGAACCACTAAAGGCTAATTTACACAAGACCGAGTTTCTTGCCCGTCGAGAAGCGAGAATGTCCAAGGGAGTCTCGTAGACGAGTGGCAAGTTTTACCTTTCGATATGAGAGTTTCGTACATACTGTTAACACAGGTCTAGTTCTTGGTTTCCTTCCGATAACCGTTTTTCAGGCTTTGTCATGTATGTAACTTGACTTTATATACGAGTGTACATGCCTAGAAACTATGTGGCTTTGGTTGTAGGAATTAGTTCTGATTAGTCACACATGCACCATGAACGCACCAACACATATGGAAAGGTGCTGCATTACAATTCTCCAATATAATCGATGATTATTGAAAGAGTGAAGATGGCTATAAAAACCTGGTACAAAACAGATTTTTTTTAAAGACTGCTTTTGTCTCCCGCTCTACCTTGTTTTTCACCTGCATCTTTGGTTTGGTTGTATGTCCGCGATTTTCTGAAAAACTTCAAGAAATTCTTGAAATTAAAGTTATTTATCACTTTGTAGTTTTTTTTTTAAGTCGGTTGTTTTTTTTGTAAAAAAGTTTTTTTTTTTTATATGCACGTTTCTGCGACAAAATAAACATTTTATCTTTATTTTCTATCGTGTTTTAACAACCCTAATGTCTTTGTCAGAAATAGCTTGCGAAGGCTCAGCAACAGCGCGCGCATGCGTGGTCCGGATCCTTTCCATCTGGTGCAGCGGGGCGGGGGAACAAGAGGCGCTGTGTGCGGCCGGCGCGTGTGGCGCGGCCGCTGTACTGTTAGCGGCTACCCCACCCGCTGCGCCCGCGCTCCCTGCGTTGGACCTTTTGGCCGCAATGTGCTTTGAAAATGCTAAAGTGTCGCAGATTGCATTGAATACGAGGTGAGTTTCACAGTTATACTGATGCAAGCCGTGTGCCCGATGGTATTTCCCAACGGCAAAAGTAACGAACTTCTAGTATTGACTGCCACCGCGGAAACCCGCCTATGTCTGTTGTCTCCCCCTATTTATCAAATTTAGGGGATGAATAAAAAAAAATATTTTTTAGTGCTCACTATCGTTATGGAAGTAAGCTGAAAATGTCATGTTTATACAGGGTTATTGGAAAAACATTAACAACCTCTTAAGAGGTCATTGTATTCATCATTATGAACAACGTTTACTATGGGACCAAACCTGAAATCGCGAAAAAAATATCAGCTGTTCCCTTTTGACGAACGAACATAAATGTAGGGAACAGCGGATTTTTTTTTCGCGATTTCAGGTTTGGTCCCGTCGCATAGTAAAAGTTATAACAAAACTTATAGTGACATTGGCCTTGAACAAATGAAGAACACTATCTGAAAGATTTGAACTTGATTAACCTTTTCTGTGTTGAATTTAATCTATGCATCTATACATCTTCTATACAAATACATACAAATAAATAAAATATGTCTGTTAGTAATGTCAAAATAATATCTTATTAATGTCGAAAAAAAAATTGTCTGTCTGTCCGTCTGTCTGTTTATTCCGGCTTATCTTCGAATCGGCTAGACCGATTTTGACGGGACTTTCACAGGTAGCTGATGATATCAGGAGTAACATGATGATAAGGCTACTTTTATTTTAGAAAAAGAATTAGGGTTCAAAGAAATTAAAACCCCACGTGGACGAAGCCGCGGGCAGAAGATAGTTTATAAATAAAATTAGCACGGCATAGTATCGGTATGGCTCCACTTTAAGCTGACCACAGTTCATTTTGTTGTATGATAATCAAAATGTGATTTCCATCTATTTATAGTGCCTTACTTCGTTCTATCTCTACAGGTTGGCATAACCGCCAAAGTAAATTAAATTCAAAAATTCTCGACCCTTAAGCGTTCGCCTTGATTGTCCCACTTGTAATGCACATCTGGAAAACTTTAGATTAGATTAGAATGATTCACTAATTCCTCATAAGCCAAAGGTGACTTCGCTCGACATCAATTTGTACAAAGAGTCTCTCGACACGTGTCAATCAGATAATTGAGCGATCAGCAATGTAGCAGGTGACACTTGTCATGCAACTTTGAACTTTGTCACAAAGGTCACATGACACATTTCTAAACATTATAAAACTGTTCCGTGACAGACTGATAGACAACACAAACCACCTGGCCAACCAAGGTATGTTCTAGTTCTAGTAGAGGGTATTCTCGCAGACATGCACTGTGAAAGGACCTTTCGAAACTCCACCCCTAAGTGGGTCCAATCGACAAAAGTTAGTAAACTCTGATTTTTAATTTGATAGTCTAACATGACAGATGCGATCGACCTTTTTTGTCAACATGACATTGTTTAGTATACATTTTCGTCTAGCAAATTAAAAATCAGAGTTTAATCTTATTTTATGACCACTTGCTACAATTACATATTATTTATTTATACAAACAGCATAGAAATATTGGCTGACATAGTATTTAGTATGGTTGTTAGCTGCTATGTAAACATAAATTATAGCATTCAAAGAGAAAATACATTATATTGATTTATTGCCAACTTACAATATTTCGACTATGTTTAAGTTTTCTATTTATTTATGTTTATTTGTCTCTCCTTTCCCTTTTTAATCCATCCAAAGGTTGTCTTTAAAATATTGTTCTTAGCGATAAGACCGCCCATTGTGTCACCCTTTGTAAAATTTCTCTATATACGTCTGATATTTATATGGTGTACATAATAAAGAGTAATCTATTATATTCTATTGGGTGTGGTTTTGGAACTCATTAGGTTTCGTATAGAAATCCATATTCTCCATTAAATAAACATTACGTCAAAGCTGTTTACGTTATTCGATTAATTAATGTTGATAGTTAATATGTAGTTTTCGCCATTGACACCACATTGTTATCATAACACTGCGGTTACTAAGTCGTTGGGTTACCAAATTACGCTGTAACATGTCAATGAACATAATGAGAGGGTAAATATAAAAGTGATTATAAAATATACCAATAACTTTCGTCCTTTTCGGGTGACCACTGAAAATCAGCGCTGTGCTGTGGGGTCCCCATAGCACAGCATCATGCTGAGCGGAAGCCTTCTTGTCGCAGTCACGACGACGTGCAGCTGGCGACTATTTCTGTTTTGTGCGCGTGATTATTAGATCTATTTTGTTTTTATTTTTCTTTATTGTTCGAGTTAATTATATTTTTGTATGCACATGTTTATGTGACAAGTAAACTGATTTTTCTTTTCTATCTTTCATTTAATATATTAGGCTGTCGCAGTCCACTGCTGGGCGTAGGCCTCTCCCAAGTTGTGCCACAACACCTCGTTCTCCGCCTTCAGCATGCAGTCTGTCCCAGTCGACGTCGCAGGTCCACCTAGCTGTGGATCGTCTCACATTACATCTGCTTTTACAATATTAGTAAATATGTGAACACCATGTATCTATCACATAATTGATTTACCTGTCATTGCATTATTTTGAATTCTTTTTACCTATTGTGGTAGACTAATTAAACATTTTTAAAAGAGTAACTACGTTTTGGAAGGGGCGACTAGAATCAATTCTATTTCATTGTAATTTTTGACGTTCAAAAGTGCCTTTTATGAATTTGAAATAAATGATTTGACTTTGACTTTACGCTTGCCAGTTCACTGTCTCCACTTGGTTTAGTCAAAATACTTTAACAGACCACAGTGTTTTAAGAAGCCCATTTTTCGGACATCGCATTTTTATTTAAAAAGCTGATAGAAATAATCATTTGATCAAATACATATTACGTGAGATGCATGATTTCGTAATCCCATTTAGCTAGTACGTCTAGTTTTTGAGAAATATTTTTTTAATAATCGTCAATTTTTATCCCAATATGTAGAAAAAGAAATTACTCATGAACTAAGGCTGTTACGCAAAAATGATATATGAAGCATCGATAGGATCTCTTAAGCTGCATATTTTAGAGCAAAAATGAACCTCCACAAAAACTAAACATGGTAGCTAAATGGCGTTACGAAATCTTACATTTTAATGATTATAAATTATATTTATCAGTTTTTTTAAATAAAAATGTGATATCCGAAAATACTGTGCAGAAGTAGCTGGGCAACTGTCACTTGCTAGCTCTGCAAGTTATGTCGGTATCTCCAGTTTTTTTCTGGATAGTTTAATTATGGGCCTTATTCTTAAAATAAATTCATAGCATAGCTCCTTCCATGGCATGGTGGACTTTGTGGACCAACCCCACAGTCAAATGTAATCTCATATTTGCGTTGTAAGACTTTTTGCATTTTTATTATGTCATTGATATGACTTTGACAAAGTTCATTGTTGTTGCCAAGAAAAGGAAGCGATTTGAATAACGATTGGCATAAGTAATAGTATATTATATATGCAAAACATAGATATTATGTGATGATTCAGTTTTTATGTGGAGAATTATCTCAGGTTATTAGTACTAAAGAAGTTAGACTGGAGTCCGACCCAACATAGATGGGAAAAGGCAGGTGATGATGATTAGTATTAAAGAACAAAATGAAGCCTAATACGGAAATGTCTGTAATTTAATAATACATTTTAAGATGAACTCCAGACTTCATGGTTACTCTAAAAAGTAACGTGAATTTGTGTAACTTTATAAAACAGTTAAAAGATAATATTTGCGCGAGATCCGGTCATTCAATGTATAGGCGACCTCATAATTGCATTACCGCTTTAACATCGGTATGCAATTTGTATGTTATAAAACTTCAATGGCTATTTTTGCTTGTATATGTGATAGAAAGTTTCCACCTTAGTGAAGTTTCAATTTACAACTTAGTGGAGTTTAATTGCTCAGTAGCCGCCTGGAGTCTGGATTTGTGCCCAGTTGATGGCAATAGGCTCTCCCCCTATTACATAGGACTTACAAACATAACTGTGAAATGCAGATGTATCTACTGTGGGTACTCCTCTGCCTAACTCTTCGGGGAAACATGGAGTTTTTTATGTAAAGTGTTAAAGCAATTACGAGATCGACTATAAAATAATGATGATATTCTTGTGTGCGATTCGGGCGATTGTGCATATATGGCGCCGGCGTAGCCGCTGCTTGCGTGTCTCACGTACTTCTAAAATTAAACCACTATGTTTTATCTTGTTTCTTCCCCGCAGGCACGAAGACAAGTCTATCCCAGAGCTGCTATCAACACTCGTGAGCCGCGACAAACCGCTGCCGGTGGCGATGGGCGCCGCGCGCTGCCTCACATTCATGCACCGCGCGGGGGCATTATCTGCCGACGACGCGAGGTGAGTACCTGATACTACTCGTCAAATTGCTGGTCAATGGCTTCTCGTAAGTTGTTTTTTCAGGAATTATATTCTTGCGCCGCCTCGAACTAGCCTTCGTGTTACGCATCTATTCTGCGTTCGCCATTTACTTTCCAAACATACATACATCCATACATCCATAAACTCACTTCTTATTGGGGAAGCAAGAAACTATAGTACGCCACCTGCTACGCACCACACACACACACACACACACACATGCGCCACATATGCGCCGACAATCCTTACATACAAATATGTAAAGACATAATTATGTGGTTTTGGAAAAATTTAAGTTTGTGCTACAACTTGAAATTGTATCTCTTCTTCTTCTTAGCGTGTCGATAGCAATCTAAATGTGCTCAGCCCAGAATTCGGCTACTTATGTGGCGCCATCACTAGCGTCCATCAATTCCTGTAACGTGCAGCTGACAGGACACGCAGGGCACGATATTAAGTGTCCCATTTTATCTTAAAATTTTATCTTATTCAATAGTAGTACTAGTAATTTTGAAACCACTTAATTTACTCCAGTTTAAACTGGATATTTATTTAAGCGGAAATAACAAGGATTTGACTATGTAATAAGTCGGCTCGTACAGTATTTCCAGCTTCAGTGGAGTCGGGGCACTTAATGTATCATAAGCGGAGACTTGGTCATTTATTTATATAACAAAAAACGGCCAAGGCCTATATTATAATACATTAGATAAATACCAATATAATAACACAAAGTAAAACTACTCGACAGTCATACGCTCATTTCACAATACTCCGGACATACTGACAAGATCTTTCATTCGTCCGCGAAGACATCGCGGTCGGCTTAGCGGCCAAGATAGCGTTGAGCGCAGAGAGTGTGCGAGGGACAGGAGACTGGGCTCAACTCCAAGTAAAAACAAAAGAAAAAAAAAACCATGCGCCATGTTCCATGTAAATAAATAAAATCAGGCACGCAGCATGCATTTGTTCTGATGCCACTCAAAATAAACCAATACAAATCGGATCGTCAATGAGCAACCATTTAGTCCCAGCACTAATAATTCAATAGAGGCACGGTGCTACTGATTAGTCATTCGTTATAACGATTTATTTGCCTTTAAATTCCAGTTTATAGTTACTTAGTAGAAAGGCAATACACTGCCGTATGCTATGTTAAGGCTGCGTTTCCATCAGAGATGTGCGAGGATGCATAGCGAGGGATGTGTGTGAAACAAACCAATAACATCGCTTCATTTTCACAGCTTGAACTAAGTTAGCGTTGTTATTGGTTAGTTTTACACACATTCCTCGCTACGCATCCTCGCACATCTTTGGTGGAAACGCAGTCTTATATCGTGTTTTGTTTAAAGTTCGGAATAGTGCATACATTGGATAGGTCAAATGTTAGGTTATCTATACAAAACAAATATTCATTTCACACATTGCCCAGAGATGGTATATTATTTTATTACTTGTTACTTAGTAGTAACTTCTTGTTTCAATATTATTGTTACCACACTTACCACAACCATATAATGCAATCAATCTGCCTAGCTTTTTTACAACTACGTTGGGGTCGGCTTCCAGTCTAACCGGATTATGTCGATTTTACCTCTAAAACTACTGTGTAATAAGTATAATAAAAACACTACAAAGTGAAAAATAACTTTAATTTCGGAAGTCGGTGTCGTTGGTTCCACATTTTCGTTTTTTTGACACCGACTTCCGAAATTAAAGTTATTTTTCACTTTGTAGTGTTTTTTTTTGGAAGTCGGTTGTTTTTTTTGTAAAAAAGTTTTTATTTTTCGCTTTTTAGTTGTACCTACCCCATACAAATTCATATAACACTACTTGCTAGTGACAGGAAGATAAACATCATCAATATAAACTAAGTGGAAAACAAACGTATTGTTGACGCTAATTCCAAAACTACCCAAGCAAAGTTCATAAAATTTATATGGGACCACCTCTGAAGCATACCTTATTCATTAATTAGACTAGATGCTGATAATCCTGGCTGCAGCATCAGGCCAAACTTATGTCAACTTTGCATTGAACTTAAAATTTAGTCCTGTTTAAAATGAGCCCAAACACGACTACGGTGCTGTAATTTCAAGGTTTGTACTTTTTCTGATGCTCCTGGCTTCAGCATCAGGTCTCTATGTACTTCGGTGTTCCTCATTAACATTACGTTTATCCACACATCGAGCCCTTTCCAATGAGCCTAAACACGATATATCTGCTGTTAGTTGTTGAGGAGTTAGGTACTCTGCAGACTATCCTGACTGCAGCATCAGGTCATGACTTGATGATCATGAGACCAATTGTGGCAAATGCCCAATCAAACATCAAAACAATTTACTAAAACAGTCCTTGCCTGTTCGAGTAACTTCTTAATGTTAAGGAGTTGTACCTTCCATCATCAGCCCAGCTACCTGAGATGGTGACAACCATACGCAAATACACAAGATACTTTATAAAATATGCGAAAAACCATACGTAAGCCTATAAAATTTGAGGGTTGCCCTCGATTTCTCTAAGATCCCATCATCAGATCCTAACTTGGTGACAATGGGACCACCTCAGAACTATCTACTTTCGAACAAAAAAAGAATTTTGAAAATCTGTCGACAATTGGCGGAGTATTCGATGAACAAACATACAAAAAAAAAAAAAAAAAACATACAAACAGCCGAACATAGTACCTCCTCCTTTTTGTGAAGTCGGTAAAAATAATAGCCCTTGGTATTGTCAGACTTTTCGGCTTCTAACTACCCGTAACGACTGTCAAAGATCTACGAATGACGGCCGGGACCAGGCTTAACGTGCGTTCCCAGGTAGTACGGAAGGAACTCGATTTGAAATGGATGGTCACCCATCCACGATCCGACCGCGGCTAGCGCAGCTTAACCTTCGATCGATCCGTGCGGATGTTATCAATTAGCCACGAGCCCCATTACTTGCTACTTAGTGGTAAATAATCTTATCTTTTAATATTATTGTTGCCAGTACCAGTATAATGTATTAAAATATAATAATGATTTATTATGAAAAATAAGCTCTGGCCAGTCTTTCTCCATAGAAAAAGGCAAACGGGAAACATGCTCTTAAATTATGACTTGTCTACAAATCTTATTTATTCCTTTTTATTTTACAATTTCCTCTTATTTATCTCTACTTCTGTACCATGAGGTACATCTAGAAAAATAATTTCTTCACGCCGATATGATGATGTCAAAACGATATAAAATGTAGCCTCCACGGGTACGGCACGGTATTATGTTGTCATCCGACGCGTAGGCACGTGGGTGCGCACGTGGGTGCGCACGCGTCGGATGACAACATAACACAAACGGTAGTCAGTCAGCTGCGCTACCGACCTGGCGACTGACTCATCTTTTTAAGTCATGAGGTAAATTCTTATAGGTATAGCTCGTGCCGATCCGCGGGTAGAACCTTAAGTTTAGACCTACTATTTTTAAATAAACCCCTAACTTTATATTCCGAGAGCATAGGTGACCCAGGGGAAAAGGCCGCGAATTACGACTTCCCTCAAAACGTTGAAAGAAAACCTCGTATATCCTAAAACCAAAAAATCTAAGACATGACCAACTCGAACTAGGACAGCGTAGTAGTTTACGGCCACTCCTTCTCACAGAGAGTAGTCCTGTGTCCCAGCAGTGGGAACGTCATAGACTGATTATGCTTATGCTTTATATTTCAGAGTGGTGTTCGGAGCCCTCCCATGCCTGGCCCGGCTCTGCACGAAGGACATGCCGGAAGAGATCCGCGCGTCGGCGGCCGAGACCTTAGCTTACTTAGCAGAGGTATGCGACAGTTGCCTCACGTAAGGGAACACATTATTCATGAATACGCTAGACTACACCTTCATATTTACAACATGCGTTACTTATCATACAGTGTACGCACTCTGGACTTTTTAAGAAAGAGGCTTTGATCCAGTCACACCCCAAATTTAGATGAATAAATGTCTTCTCTTTGAGCTTAAAAAAAACTGATTCGAGTGATACAAATATCAAATTTACGTACGCAAAATACGCGCATTGACGTGGAGTTGCGGACACCAGCCCGTATTACCTATTACCTATCAAACTGACAGACATTCTTGTTAAATAAATAGCTTCATTTCATGTTTACCGTCATTGGCTGCTAATGGTTCAAATTAAACTTATTAATTTACTCGCTAGAATAGTCCGTTGCACAATTGAACACATTTCTGACAAAATAATTCTGTATTGTATATGATCAATAGTAAATTGGCACTAAATTATAAAAGTATAGCTTTCTTCCGCAATGCGCCCACGAAAAGGTGGTTACAAAAGATATTAGGATACACACCTTTGCCTACCTCTTGCCGGGGTACAAGCGTGATGATATGTGTTTTACCACTTCCCCTATTAATTGCAACCATTTCCAACATTCTAGGTAGACACATCCCTGCAAAGGCTAGCAGCGATCTCGAACCACCTGATGACGTCACTAGCAGAGATCGTCAACTGCCAATCACCGGCTGCCAAGCAAGGCGCGTTCAAATGTTTCGCTTCCCTGGGAGCTAATGATGAAGATATACGGAAGAGGATTATAGAGACGCACGGCTTGATGGTGCATGTTGTCAATGGAATGAATAACCCTGAGGCTTCGGTGAGAATATTTATTAAATTTTTAAGTAAATCTTGAGGCCATACACAAAGGGTTTGTTTATATTTTGTATAGATGCGATTGATAAAAAAAAATACAATACATTTTATTTCCCTTGCAAGTGTGAAGTGGTCTCTTAGAGTAAAAATAAGTCTTTTGGTAACGAGCTATTATTAAAACAAAAAGAAAATCTATTTAACGATACGAAATTATGCTTTATTTCCCAATGGTTTCAAATAAAACTATATAAAATTGATAAAGATTTTTTCTTTTTAGGTAAGATTAGCAGCTGTTAGATGTTTACACTCACTTTCAAGATCTGTGCAACAATTACGAACGACATTTCAGGTAAATATTTCAAAATTCTTATTTCCCAATCCCATTCACGACCAAGACTGACTTATAGCTAAAGAAATAAGGTTAAAATTAGAATGAATCGAACAGTATAACATAATTTTTTAGGACCATGCCGTATGGAAACCTCTCATGCAACTGTTAGGCGACTCGCCCGGAACAGAACTACTCACAGTCGCGTCATCAACACTCTGCAATTTACTCCTCGAATTCTCACCGGCCAAGGAACCAATGTTGGACCAAGGTTTGTAACACTTTATTGTCAATCATTGGCGCCAAATGTTTGTGATTTTGGTAACTTATTGGTGTATTTTTCGTAGGTGCAGTAGAAATGTTATGTAATTTGACGAAGATGCCCGAAGCTGCGTTGAGATTGAATGGAATTTGGGCGCTTATGAACATGGCTTTTCAGGTAAAATACTGTATAAATAAGAAAATATGTTATAAATTATAAGTAAAAACTGGGATCGTTCCCTATTTTTTTTGACTACCTTATTAAATTAATTTTATGACCATTTGGAACCTTTAAAAAACATAAGTATTAAGTACCATTTGTTAATGCCAAATTTCGTGATAGTCGCTGTTATAAAACGAGGGAGCGAAACAACACGAGAGAAATCTCGTAAATCTCCTTCCTACTCTTCTGTTTTATGACCGTGACTTCCAGAAATCGCAGCGTTTCGTTTATCTATTAAAAATAGTTTTTTAATCATTGTAACACCATATTATCATTCCAGGCTGAACAAAAAGTAAAGCAGCGCATTCTAAGCTGCTTAGGCACGGAGCAGATGTTTCGGTTGCTAGGCGACAGTGATACGCGCGTCATCATGAAGACACTAGGGTTACTGCGCAACCTGCTGTCAACCAGGCACCATATAGACGCCATCATGAGCGAGTACTCCTCACAAGTTATGCAGGTATGTCGCTAAATAATATTTGGATTCTCATGGCGAAGGGTTTTTCGTATTTAAAAATATCTAAAATATGAAAATGGTGCTTTTTAGGGTTTCTTACCCGAAGGGCGCCAACGGGACCGCTTACTACTAAGGCTCCGCTGTCCGTTCGTCCTTCTGTCTGTCACAGCGCTGTATCTTTTGAACAGTAATAGGTAGACACTTGAAATGTGTGTGCAAACGCAGGAGCTCTTGGTACCGTCGAGACAATGGAGAATTGGAAATATCTGTGTGTGTTATCTGCTGACACTACTCGTCTTCACGCACATGAGTGCGAGTAGAAGAATAGAGTGAGCGAGTAGAGTGAATGATCACAGCGTGTTTGTACAGACACCAGCACATCGAGCTACCCGAAACTGTCAAATTTTCCCAATCAACTTTGAACCTTATGCTTCAGCGATAAAGTTGAAAATCTATTAAAGAAATTTGACAGATTATAGTAACTTGATGTGCTGGCGTCTGTACACTTGGTTACCACCAGTAAAGTGCGCGTCGCTTCGTGAGATGAAAATAGTAGGTATAGCTGTATTTTTGTCCCAAATAAAAAAAAAAGTGAAAATCTGCGGTCATATTCAAAAATATCCTTTTCCTTGTCACCAGGCTGTGATAGTAGTGCTAGAGGGCTCGTACCCGGCGGAGGTGAAAGAACAAGCGTTGTGCATCCTCGGCAACATCGGCGACGGAGAGAAGGCGAAGGATCTCATTATGGCCAACGAAGACGTGCTCAGAAAACTGGTTGACTACCTGGTGAGAACTTAGATTTTTATTTACCAGAGAGCAGTGGTGGCCCAGTGGTAAAGGCCGCGACTTACGAGTTGTAGGTCGTAGGTTCGAAACCAGACAGGCGCTTTACTTTGTGTAAATTATTTCATCACCGCTGCTCTCAAAACGGTGAAGGAAAACATCGTGAGGAAACCGGCATGTCCTAGAAAAAATTCGAAGACATGTGACATCTACCAACCCGCGCTGGGCCCGCGTGGTGGATTACGGCCCACTCTCTCTCACAGAGAGGAGGCCTGTGTCCCAGCAGTGGGAACATTATAGGCTGATTATGTTTATTTACCTATCTTCTATTCTGCGATGTACAGTCGAGGAATGAAAAGGTTAAGCACCTAGTTATCTAAGTAAATTTTCACTAGTAACATGTTTGAAGCATTTTAAATCAAAATGACACATTGGTAACACCACACACTCGCTGTGGAGGACGAAGAATGCATTGAAAATTAGTTGGCCTTTTCGTTCTGCGTGTGTATACAGGGTGGCAGGAACATTTAATCGCAAACTGAAACCATGAATTCGGCACATGATTATAGACCCCGTAGCGTAGAAATTTTTCGTCGGTTATCAAAAAAAAGAACCGTTTCATAGAAAAGTGCAACATCTAAGAGTACGTGGTCAAAGTGTATGGATCAACAAATTGTTTTGTTAAGACGACAGACCGCGAAGTAATCGTTTCTTTGGTTATTTCTTTTATTTTAGAATGAAAATGCAGAAAATAAGCTTGTTACGTTGTGCTCCAACAAGATTATACGTTACAAACAGTAGTTTAGTTCAGTTTAGTTTTATTATAATCCTTAACCACTATTTTCCGTTCTAAGGAATTAAAACTTAACAATGTAAAACTACCGTTTGTAATAATAATAACGTATAATCTTGTGGAGCACAACGTAACATGCTTATTTTCTGCATTTTCATTCTCAAATAAAAGGTAAATAACCAAACAAACGATGAGGGCGCCACTGCACGGTCAGTGTCGTCTTAATAACCGACTAAAAATTTCAGCCCAGGGAGGTTCAGAATTATGTACAGACGCCAGCACTTCAAGCTACCCGAAACTGCCAAATTTTCCCAATCAACTTTGAACCTTATACTTTATCGATAAAGTTGAAAATCTATTAAAGAAATTTGACAGATTGTAGTAGCTTGATGTTCTGGCGTCTGTACTGAACCCATGGTAACAGTTCGTGCGTCGATGTTTCTGCCACCCTATATTTGAATTATTTGTCTTTGACTGATTATTTTATAATGATTGCACCTCATATGCTCAACATCCGTTTTACGTGCCAAATGGACAGTTTTCAGCTGTATTAAATCGTAAATTATTCGATTACAATTTTTATTTTTCAGAACAAAAATATCGATATCGATTTAACGTGATATAACGTGAAGTGATGTGTAATATCAATGAACAGAGTAGAGAGTGATCAGTCATTATCGAATAATTTCTCTCGCTATTATTATGATAAATTCCTTGTGGCGGGCACTCAAACTAACTATGGTTTATTACACAATTTTTTTTTAAATTTTCATTTATAAGGTTTTAGGAAAATCACTATCAGCACCCTAATTGCGTAACACACTATCAATCTCAATCTGAATAATTTTGAATTATATTGCTAATCCATTGCTTCATATGTTCGAAAAATGGGTCTGCTCAACAATGTAAATAACGCAATGAATGTTGTTGAGCTCTCAAAATGAAACCCGCTGCTACTGATAGTGTGTTACGCAATTACCACGCTGGGGAGTATTATATCACAGAGTCGAAGAATGGAAGGGTTTTTCACCTTTACAATCGTTTTTACCTGCATGATGCGTGAGACTTACAAGTTTTTCGACAGTGTTGCCATTGAACATTGCACAACCTTTTCGTTTTGCGACCGTATTTACTACTTATAATGGGTCAACGCTCATACATAAAAATATTAAATTACGATACGCTTCGTATACTATTTTATAGCTCGTGTGACCTAAACCCGCACTTACGCCACGCTTTTCTGTGTAAAAATGGACTACTTACTTAAGGCAATAGTCAAATAGGCTATACAGTGCTATAAATACAGTTTAAAATGGCGTCCACTTTCCGAAAAGTAATCAGTTTTTCAAAAAAACGAACGTTGATTTTTATAATGATCATATCTTACGTCCTATTAGGGAGTGATCACACTTATCGACGTGGAATCCGCTTGAGCCGGTCAGAAATAGCTTATAAGACGTCATTCGCCTCGTTTCGGGTCGAACGACGTGACTCGACACCGCTTCGAACTTAGATATGGCTGACTAGACGCAACGATAGACTGGGGCCGACAATTTTCATATATTTTGTCCAAAGCTCCGCACACTTGGCATCAAGTTACAGAGTCGCAACGACAGACTAGGGTAGTCGCACGCTACTTAACGTAGCGACTAGTCTCACGGTGCCCACACACGTCTGACGACAGTCACATGCGACAGATCAACAGGTCAGCGTCAGTCTTGCTGTCTATGCACCGAGGAAGGTGCACTTGTATTTGTATTAGGACTCTACAATCAGACGTGGATGCGTATCGAATACTTAAAGAAAATTATCGCTTCCTGTAAGACGTCTGTCGTGTCGTAACGTCTATTCACAGACACAAACGATAGCTCTGCGTCAAGTCGCAGCGACAAGACGCACAGTTTGCACTGGTACTTACATAATGCGACAAGCATGGTGATACGTGATCGGGTCAAGCTGATTCCGCGTCGATAAGTGTGGTCACTCCCTTAATAATTTCAATCTAAAATTAGAATGCTACTACCCATCCTGCATGATTGCTTTGCGAAAACACATGCGTTGACCCACTGTAAGGAGTAAGATAAACATATGTAGGTAGGCTATGCTTATATTAAGGCCTTTTATTTTGCGAATCTCGCTTTCCAATATACAAAAAAATATACACTGCTTTTATTATTTTTCTTAGATTTTTCCTTCTAGATTTGGCTAACAAACATGACATGTGTTGCAGTGAATTCATAGTACCTACTGGGTGGAATGAATGTCTTTATTTATAGATTCTATACAATGCAAATTACTGCTTGAATGTGAGATGTGTGATTGTGATTATATATTTTTATTAGCTAGCACCTTATGTTAGTCCCGTAGTATTTTGAAAAATGAAGTGAATTGATAAAAAGAACATAAATATATTAGAACGTAAAGATCGAAACAGCAAAGATGTGAATGATGAAAATGATGCTATGAGCAAACATTTTATGGATGATCATGCAAATGATTTTATTATAGTAGCAAGTCCACAAATACTTTTGCGACACTTCCGAATTTAACAAAATTCCTTACCCTGCAATCATAAAACCTATTAATCGAAAGTGATGTGACGTTTCTGTTAAAATGACTCAACGTTCATTTTTGCAAGAATGTCGCAGATCATATTGGGATGTTGGCCCTAGGTCCAAGCATCAAAACGGTCCTGGGGACAAACATCGACCGAGTACGTGACGAGAGCGATTCAATGGGCGATTGAAAAGACGACGGAAGGTATGTGCTTATGTAACCAGAGTGAGAGAGCGTGGATGACTGAACCGTGACAACTATATTTGCCAAGCAAAAATCGAGCTTAACCACGCTCTTGATTGGCATGTAGACGTAGTTCAGCAGTTTCGATGCAACATCAATGTGCATAAGCTCAAATGGAAAGGAGTAAATTACGCTGACAGCGAATATAAAGTTGTGTATGAAGCGAGTGTGTTGCTTTTTGTCTGTGATTGTACTACTATGTAAAATAATTTAGCCCAAGATCTTGCTGCGCAATGCTGCGTAAATATCATGATACAATTCGACGTAGGAATCTACGCTTCGACGTATTCGGAGGCTATGGCTGACCATGTCGAAAATTACGCGTCGTAATTTCTAAAGGAAATACTAAGGAAGTCGAAGTTCAGGTGACCGGTTTTTACGCTTACGACGTAATTTCGGCCAAAATGTTGTTAGTTACTACAAAAGCATTGCAGGTGGAAACACTCCAAACATCTGTCGCGTAATTTCAGCAGGTGTGTTATGGTACTAAGGCTCAATTCACACCGAGTTGTCAGCGGTGGCGAGTAATCCCAGTGTCAAATTTTTTGAAACTTTAACTTCATTATTAAAATACCTACATAGTATCACTTGAGTTGAGAGACTCACAAGAGTCTAGCCACCGAACGCAGCGGCGGCGTGCGTCTGCTTGTGCAGATGCAACTTGTTGTAGAATGTAAACTGTCCCTGCTCATAGTGCGAAACTGCAGTCGCGAGCCTTCTCTTTGCGACACTACTTATCGACCTCGACAGCCGCTGCCGGTCGCTACTCTTTCACTGTGAATTGAACCTAAAACTTACGTAATATTTCTGGGAACTGACCGTGCTTCGCATTTTTGTGTGTTGTCAATCAAGAACAGTGATTAACGTTGTTGTTTGTATGGGTGCACAGGCCCATCCGGAGAGCAAGCTGCAGGAAGCGGCGCTGTTCGTGGCGGGGAACCTGGTGTGGCGCGGCGAGGCGGGCGCCGTCGCTCGGCAAGCGCGGCTGGCCGAGCTGGGCGTGTTGCGCGCGCTCAAGCAGCTGCGCGCAAGGCACGACGTCGCTCATCTGCACGACAAGTGAGTACACTACTGATACTTAGCGCCGAACGCGATCAGCACATTTTAACTGTGAGCAGCTATCACTGTACACATATTCCACAACAATGATGACATTGACAGCTCTTGAACGCGGTTAATGTGCTAATCGCGTTCAGTCTTCTTTATTGGCATAAACTGGGTTACAGAAAAAAATGTGAAATCCGCCACATGCGATGCGATGTGGATGAAGAATAAGATTGCCTACAAATAAATTCTAGTTATTCATATAGGTACAACGTTTTCTTTGTGGTTAAAGTAATAACTTTGTTTCAGAGTGAAGACGGCTCTGGCGCAGTTTAATGACTTCACATAATGCCGCAAGGGCCACAGGCACAAACGTATGAGACGATAGTGTCTGGTTAGTTATAGTAACGCTTGTGATTCAGTCGAATGTCGACAGTGAGTTATCCAGTCATAAACCTTATGATATTACGACACTATGTGTAGATGTAAGTATTTAATTGTATATAAATAAGTTCACAAATTGTTATATCGACGAGGAGTGTTATTGAATTTATTTATTTTTTAATTTATCCTGTTAACGTCATCGTTCATTGTCAGTAACTGTATATTTCATAGCGTGTATGTAACATTTTGACGAGTATCTCTCCCAAAGAAATCGATACGCGTTTCCAACGACAGAGGTGCTAGAACCCCTCGCAAAATGGATATTTTTGTGAAACTAGCGAAATGTAGTTAAACTACAATAGTGTAAATTAGTTGGATGTTGATGTAACGGGCGTTTTATATTCGTGTGTATATTGGAATCATGTTTAATGGTGATCGTTGTCCGACAGTGGATGTCAAATTATTTGCTATGTTCTTGCTTTGATAAAATCTGCATCGATTACAATCAATATAGATAAACGATTAAAACTTTCTTGCAGTACATTGTTTTTTGAAATAGGCAGAATAGTGTAATTTATTGTATACTGATAAGTTATGAAATGGCTCATATTGGTCAAAATTCGACGTTTATTAATTATATTATTTTTGTTTTTGATTAAAGTGATAACTGTTGAAGTGTGGTAACACAAACATTTTACAATCGGCGTTGCCAGTTGACAAAAATATTTTGAATTAATAAATTATAATCTGTAATGTTTTGTGCCTGTACATGCCTATACTAACGTGGTTTGCTAATGTTTTGAAGATATAAGACTCAAAACTTAGCTATCTTATAAAATAAATTGATCTTCTTTGGCCGCTAGAAACGACTGACGTCGTTTGGGTGATGCGTTAGGGAATTGTGAGTGACTTTTAGGCGAATGAAACCAGACTCGGAGACTGGGGTAACAATTTTTTGATCGCCCATAACGATTAATGGGTTAATAAATATTATATCAATTATATCCACGGTCGGACTACAAAGTAAATTGAAACTGGAAGTACGAACACTTTATTCCTTGTTGTATCCTTAATATTGAAGAATTTGTAAATAAATGCCATGAAAACAAAAACAAGAAAAGAGTTTCGTACATTCTTTAGAATGAGTCTCATTAAATGGCTGTGGTATAGAGCCAGGTAGCTTTTGATAACACATTCATTGTATGACTGTCTATGTAGATAACTAATTCTAATACGTTTACCTTCGGAGTAATTGCTTATGGGCTATATTTTAATAGATAATGTACTTGATGCCAACGCTGTGCAAATATAATCTTCCATTTCCATAAACATATGTTATGACGTAACTTGGTTGGGCTTCGAAAAGGTGGAGGAATCATAGATGCTTTGTTCAAGAGTACACATATTTTGAACATTAAAATACTTCTAATTTCGAAACAAGCGAGATTTTCTTGGGAAATAACCTAAAGAATCATGGCAGTATTTGTACAAACCAAATAAAGATGTTTAGAGAAGTTGGAATTCTAATTCTTATACTCTTGGGTGCCTAAAGATTATCTTCAAACATTTACAATATTTTTACAACCCCGCATTAAAAATAATGTTCAAAGTAAATAGTTTAACGAGGAGCTCATTGTTTCAGAACGAAACGGCGGCTGTCTGTGTAAACAGCAGTGGCAAAGATTTAAATATTTAGATTCGTACTGCGTTAAAATATAGTCGCATTTCGGAGTCGTTTTGACACCTCTGATACACAATGTCTGTACGAAAAGGCCACTATGTCAGTCCGACTCCAGGATCAGAAATCGAAACATATCCTTCTGCAGAAAGGTGTGAGACAGGGAGACGTTATCTCTCTGAAACTGTTCACTGCTGCACTGGAGTATGTCTTCAAGGTTCTGGACTGGAAAAGGGGCTGGCATTAACATCAATGGCGAGTACATAACTCGTCTTCGGTTTGCCGACGATATCGTAGTCATGGCTGAGACTATGGAAGACCTCAGTACAATGCTCGATGACCTCAGTAGAGCCTCCGAAAGAGTGGGTCGTAAAATGAACATGACAAAACGAAGGTCATGTCAAATGCTCATGTAACACCCACTCTCATAAAGATCGAAGACGCTACACTCGAAGTCGTGGACGAGTATGTTTATCCAGTACAAACTGTCCAGTTAGGTAGGTCCAACTTCGAGAAAGAGATCGTCGAAGCCGACTCGGCTGGACAGCGTTCGGGAAGCTACGCAATATCTCCTCGTCCCACATACCGCAGTGTCTCAAGACGAAAGTCTTTGACCAGTGCGTGTTGCCAGTGATGACATATGGCACTGAAACGTGGTCGCTCACAATGGGCCTTATTAGAAGGCTAAAAGTCACCCAAAGGGCAATGCGCGTGATCGAATCAGAAATGAGGAGATCCGCAGGAGAACCAAGGCAACCCGACATAGCCCGAAGAATTGCCAAACTTAAGTGGCAGTGGGCAGGGTACATTGCTCGCAGAACATATGGCCGATGGGGGCGAAAGGTTCTGGAGTGACGACCGCGTACCGGAAATGGGCAACGAGATGAAACGAAAAACTGATATTTTCATTTCGAAACATTTTAATTATGCGGGGTTTTAAAAATATAAGTTTATCAATTTACTCCTGGTAATGTATTCTCAACATTGGAAAATATTTTGAACCCTCTAAATGAACTCCTTTTTTTTGTACAAATTAATGTAAGGATCTCGCCATGATTCTTTTAGGCAGAGAAATGAACATTTGATTATTATTTTTGTGATCAACTGTCCATGATCCTTCTCCGCTTTTTTCAAAGCCAAACCTATCAGTTAGACTGATTTGATATCGACTTACATTGAAGTATCTGATGTAAAGGCAATTCATTGTCTTCAAAAAATAACTTTACATATTAGTTCACATCGTTTTCATAAATCCGATATTGTGAGCGAATACGCTGGGCATATAATTTGGAATACCAAGGTAACCGACATAGCCCGAAGAATTGCCAAACTTAAGTGGCAGTGGGCAGGGCACATTGCTCGCAGAACAGATGGCCGATGGGGTTGAAAGATTCTGGAGTGGCGACCGCGTACCGGAAGACGTAGCGTTGGAAGGCCTCCCATAAGGTGGACCGACGACCTTGTGAAGGCCGCAGGAACCCGTTTGATTCGAGAAGCACAGAACCGGTCGACGTGGAGGTGCTTGGGGGAGGCCTATGTCCAGCAGTGGACGTCTTTCGGCTGAAATGACAATGATAATTTGGACACGGGTAGATTGGTAACTTAGTTATAATAAATGCTCCATATATCGGAAAATAAATTGTTACTATACTACTCGTAAACGCCAACGACCGTGACAAGTCCGGTCATAAAATGATGCAGCGAGATGTCAGAAGACTCGGTGTGGAGTTTATTTATTTCAAGAATTATCAACGAAAAATACAATTACAATTATATAAGGTGCTATAAAAATATCAGATATTTTTATAGCCTAGCCCCCATCCCATTGGGGAGACAGTATTTTGTATATAGATTACAGTAGTGAAGAAATGTTGTACCCCGGAATAGTTAAATCAATTTGAGAAAATAAAGTAATTAAATAAACATTTACTCTATTCTGCATAACGTTCACAAACTACGCACGATGTATCCGTCACATGCGAAATGAAATGACGGTGCGGCAACAGCTAATTACTATGGGACGGTTTCATGCAATTAAATCAATCCAAATTTACATGCACTTTTTTTTTAATAAAAAAAAATATGATTTAAGATCAATAATGTATCTTTAATGCACACTCAATTACAGGTTTATAGCATTATCGAGTATATTTGCTCTGAATATATAATTAATTAAAAGTACTTAAAAATAAATAAATGACATACATAACGATTAAAATGACATGAATGCAATAAAACCATGCATTAAATTAATGTTCAAAATATTATGTGAAAATGAATTAATGTTTAAATGAATTCTATTATTAGAATACAATTATACATAAACTAACAGATTAAAACTGAAGTATAAATTAAAAGCGATAAATTAATTATTGGAATGATAAATCAATAAAAGTGAGACGTTTGAAAGTGACTTCGTACAGATGTCATTAATTTGGGCAGGAAACAAAGATTTAAGTACTACTTTTCTACGATTGATGAATGAGGCTTTGGAATTTAAAGTGATGAACACTGCTTTTGGAAGATTCTAATTGAGTTTTTAGAAACTCCGTCCTACTAGCACATTTGATGACCGCGACAGCCGCGAGTCTTCTTGGCGTTTAGTAAAATGTGAATTAATCTGAAAAGTTGTTAAAAACGCTGAAAACCATTATGAATAATTAAGCATTTTGAGCAAGGTAGCTTAATATAATTTTTCGCTCATTTGATTATGTTATATTTTTACACGAGGGCCGAATTTTGTAGATTATTTGGTATTTTTTATTGGTGTAATTATAATTTAAAAATGTTAGTGCTTGTATAAAATGTTTCGGTCGCTTTAATATTCTGACGTAATGTGTTTTCACACTTGGTTGCTTGCCAAAAGATGGAAAAGTCGTTTAAACTGTTTTTCAGTTTACCTAACCTTTGTGCTACCAAAATAATGTCACTCTGTGTTCAATGGAAGATCCCTGTAATTTTTCTAAAACATCTAATCGTTAGTAAAATGTGCTATAGTATAAAGAAGTACTTTTTACTCACCAAAAGAGATAACAGTATAGTATCATCAGTATAGTATAGTTAAAGTTTAGTAAGAAACCGATGGATGCATTTGAATGCAATTTAATTTGATAAATGAACTGTTTGCGTTCTATTAACTTTATTCAAAAACCTCCACCGATTTCTTACTAAATTTCAACTATGTCCGACGACCCTGGTTATTTATTTCTTTTGGTGACTGTACATTCGTAGAATAAAAAGTACTTCTTTATACTATAGTACAGACGCCAGCACATCAAGCTACCCGAAACTGTCAAATTTTCCCAATCAACTATGAACCTTATGCTTTAATGATAAAGTTGAAAATCTATTAAAGACATTTGACAGATTGTAGTAGCTTGATGTGCTAGCGTCTGTACATTTTACTAAAGATCTGACTTTACCTTCTATTATACACGGGGAATGTTAAAATTAAAGTGAACTTGTATCGTGTTCATTATGTTAAAGTTAAAGTTGTAGGTCACAGGCAAGTCCATTTTTGGTGCTGCCATAGTTGGCCATGGACCTTGACATAAGTCGCGTAGCAGCATCTACAGCGCCACATGCGAACTACGCATCATACTAACGTCACGCAAAATCCTGCATCGCGCAAGCAGAGTTTACCGCGCAACTAACATAATTATATACAACGGACACGACGTCTGGTCGAAGGATTCTCCCTTTTCTATAGAGGATGAGTGAACTTTACTGTTTACACCCTGTTCCTCATGCCTCTATAGTCATATTCGTCACAATACAACGGCTCTAACCCAAACAAGTGTGAAAACGCAATATTCATATCGATGTTTTTCTTTTATAAATTATATACAAATTATGTTCAAATGACTGATAGATTAGGCTAATCCTTGGACGAATATATGAGTTTTGATTATTTCAATGAATGAGTCCTTTCCCCATCCAATTCATTTTTGCTCTATTTATTATTGTAATCTGTCAATCTCTTCTGTAACCAAGATGTTAATTTTCGCTCATATTTTTGAAATTGCGAGTTCTGAAATGTAAAATAATATTATTTATGACAAGTTACGTTTTTCATGTTAATATGAAGATAATGCGAAAATTGTTTTTGTTTTATTTTATGCGATCACCAATCCTTACACCAATCAACCGCGGCAAGCGTAGCTTAACCTGATTGACCGACCCGTGCGGCTGTTATTACCTAGCCACAAGCCCCATCAGTTGAATAGTGTCGATTTATCGAATAAAAAGGTACAGAAGTTTATAAAGGCAGCAAGGTAGTACCAATCAACTATCTATACTGTTTTGGATCTCTAGTCGTAGGTTTGCGGCTACCTACGTATTCGGTTTCTATCTACCAAAAGTTAGTTTTCATTTAATAATAATAAATCGTTTATTAACCAAATAGTGTTCTTAAATTTCCTTATTCCTAACTAAAGTATGTACAGACGCCAGCACATCAACCTACTACAATCTGTCAGATTTCTGTAATAGATTTTCAACTTTATCGCTAAAGCATAAGGTTCAATGTTGATTGGGAAAATTTGACAGTTAGGTGTAGGTTGATGTGCTGGCGTCTGTACAAATAAACTATTCCTAAAATTATTGTTACAGGGGAAACATTATTTTAATATTTTAACTTTTGGACTCGACACAAGGTCGAGCCTGTATCGTGGAGTCCTTGAGAGTTTCAAATTGTTTAAAATTCTCAAAGACTCCACGAGACAGGCTCGACCTAGTGTGGAGTCCACAAGCTAAAATATTACCTTCTATACTTCATAAAAGATAGCTTGATCTCTGCGACAGCTGTCAGTAAAATCACGCCTATGAAGTCCTGAATTCCATAATAGTACAGACAGTACCTGTCAATGTCATACTTTATGGGCATGCCGACCTAATTAGTGATGGGCGATGAATCATCGTGACCACAACCTATAAACTATCGATATTTTAAATAAAAACTGGAAGAAGGTGGTAACCAAATGCAGAAAACTAATGGAAGAAGATTGGGAGCGGGACGTCCGATTTGATAATATTTGCGAACAAGAGTTTCGCTATTCAGAAACTGATTCAGATATGGATTTGGGGTGTATTCCTTTACGAGAATAAATGTATTTTATATTCAAATATTCGTTTAATTTAGTAACGTTTGTAATTAAATTAAACCCAATTAAATGTTACATTAGCATCGATAATAGTAAGAAACGTCGATAATTTCTATCGACAATTTTTTATATCGTGACAACCCTGGGAATGTCAGTTTGACTTATGTCGCAGAGATCAAGCTATCTTTTATGTAGTATAATTATATATAAACAAAATTGAAGTGTCTGTATGTAACTTCAAAATAACAGCTTTTTACTAAAAACAAATAAAATTACAAAAAAAAAAAAATCCGTATGTTTGTCCACGCGAAGGTAGTTTCTTGTTTCATCCTTTTAGTAGTCGGGTTTTAGTTTTTAAACTTATTTTTTATTACATTATTTTGGGGCTTATTTGAGTAATATTTATATGTTTTAAATGTGCTAATTAAGCCCTTTCATTTGATACCCAACACGGCATGAACAAAAAAAATGTTTTTACATCATGACTATGTCCGCTAGAGGGCGCCATATTAAATTTATTGTGACGTCACATAGCCTATAACCAGCGGACGATCAAGCAAGACGCTTCCAACGACACCTCATTTGTCGAATTATGACAAGTAGAGAAGTTATGAGGGAACTGATGAACATACATACTCCGGTCAAAAACATAACCCTCCGTTTTGCTTCGCCGTAGTCTGGTAACAATATAAATCGTTTTATGAGTGACAATTGGGTAGGTACTGATTCGCTGATTTTAAACAACCTAGTGGCCGGGCCGAATGCATAAACTCTGCCTTTTTTTGAAGTGTGTGACATGACAGAGGACTTCAAGGGGGGGGGGGGGGGTTTCTCACGATGTTATTCTTCATCGTTTTGAGAGCTGGCGATGAAATAATTTGCACAAAGTAAAGCGCCTGTCTGGGTTCGAACCTACGATCTACAAAAGTCACCAGTGCACTGCTCTACAGGAAAGTTGATACCTACGTAACATATCACCAAGCCTGTAATCCCTGGATCAACGAGACAGTCCTTCATACTTGCCTATCCTAAATTAGTGTGAACAATTAAATATCGGCTATAACATGTTAACCAGTACCTACTCTAAACACCGGCCAGCCTCACAACAGCAAAAACAAAATAAATTTAATAATACTTCTACAATAACATAACTAACACTCAAGAACTCTACACCTCTCCATGCAAATAGAGTATTCAGAAGACAAAACCGTTCATATCCATTCCTTTCCTTTTATCTACATTGACCAGGTATAGCCGCCATATTTTTTTCTCTATGTCGAAAATTGGGGGGGGACCGTGGAAGGAGGAAGCGATCGTCACGTAGAGTATTATCGGACCCGGTGTGTACCCACGTAAATTAACAAACGCAGGTAGGTTTATTTATTTATTTATGACGGTATTTCGTCTATGGTGTCAATGGTTTGTTTGTTTTGTCGCGGTACGTTTTTGTTCGGCTAGAGCCTAACCGAATAGGTTCCTACTTCCATTCTTATAAGTTGGGCAACCTGTCACCACCAATGCTGGACATAGGTTTCCCGAATCGCACGCTATTTACTTCGGTCCTCGGCTACTCTCATCCGGACACTTCCAGCCAAGGTCTGGTTACCTTTTGACTGAAATCTCCTTATAAATAAGTATGAGTTTTCTATTCGCGATACCCCACGTATCATTGGAAAATGTGGTAACTCTGAGTATGAAAACAAAGAAACTAAGTTTTCAAATTTGCAGAACTTATAATTTGTGTAGGCAAGTACAAACTATGTTATAGGTACAGGTAGGTAAGTGAGTGTGAGTGTAGCCTAATGATTAGTTTTCTAGATAGAGAAGTGTTAGCCCAGAACTGGCCCGAAGTCGGCGCTAACCGCAAAAAGTTTAATTAGAGATTCACTGAATTCAGTTTTCCGCGAGACAGTCTGGGCAGAAACCTTGTAGGATTGTGGTTGAAAGATTTGAAAGCGAAAAAGGCTTTTGCAGAAAGTACAATGAAAAAACTAAACTAATTAACTAATTTCCGTAATGGTTTAAAACAACATTTAGTTAATTAGTTACATAATTAGAACTGTCTTTTTGTGTGAATTTTTGACTGCTTACATTTCATTTCCATGACTACAAATAGCTTCTAATAGCGTCAGCTGCGTTGGTGATCTTTTTAGTTCTGTTCTGTGGCTTAGCTACAAATCTTTGAGAAGCTATATTCTTGATAAAATAACATATGTGAATAGTCACTTTATGTTATCTTAATTCTTATCATGGATAGCTTAGGTCATCAACTAGGTTTTGAGTGACTTAGGTAGGTACTAAGTTCAGCTACACGATAACTGACAAATGCGTGCACTGACTCGACAGGTCCTCACAAATCTGAATGGTTCTTTCCTCAAAAGACCATCCCAGACATTAATCTACATGGTTCTCATATGGCCTGACCAAGATAATGTCTGGACTTTAAAAGAGACTGTGACGTCTTACTCAGATGTCTTTTTGTTTGCCATCAGACTAAACTGAGAAGAAAGACCGATGTATTTCTTCTCGGAGTAGTCTGATAGTAATCACCGACCTCATCTAGTTTAAAAAGTGATTTTTTGAACCAATTTGCACAAATAAATATCATTTATCAAAGACCTTAACCTACAAAGGGAAGCCCTCTAGATCTCCAGACTAGGCTCGTAACCTTTACAATCTCGAGATCTGCATCCACTAGAGAGTAGACACGTTTTGTGATCCATCGCTATTGTCGAGTAGTGCACATCGAGAGCTTTTCGCAGATCTTGACCTTCGATGAATATCGGAGAATGAAACTAGCGATGTTTTATCATGTGATCACATAACTATATAATCAGAAGGCCTTCGTTATTAAAAACGTTCAAAATCTAATCACAATCTTAGCGACAATCAATGTCAAAACTTGTCAAAAATGTTGGGAATTACAGGTATTTTTGACAGATTGAGACTCGGATAGTCAGATCAGACTCAACGTTCTTAAAATTATGAAAATTGACCCTCTAATTATAGGTGCAAGCAGCAAAGTTTGATTGTTCTAGGGGTAGGTAGGTAGGTACGTAAGAGGAGTTGGTTCGTAAATGTGTGCAAAAATTTATAGATAACTTTTGCCCGCGCCTTCGCTCGTGTCGGTCGGAAATTATCCCACGAGAAAGTTCAACCGGGACAAAATAATATCGTACGTAGGTATATATACTATCCCAGGTCATGATCTACTTGTGTAGCAATTCATCGACATCCGTTCAGCCGTTAAGGCGTGAAAAGGTAACAGACAGATAGACAGTTACTTTCGCGTTTATAATATTAGTATGGATTTATTTTGGTTCTATGTTAATATATGGAAGCCAAAAGGAATCATTATGTAGAACCGACACCGTAGTTACTAACCCACCTGCGGTAGCTATTACAGAATCCAAATAACTGGGTGAGAAACTAAATCCCGGGGCGTAATTGAGACTTTTAGCCGAAAAATTGGTCCATGTCAGTAATTGGTTATTAGGACCAGCCCATACATCCATTAAGGCGGATAAGTACGCTACCCGAAACTGTCCAATTTTCCCAATCAACTTTGAACCTTACGCTATAGCGATAAAGTTGAGAATCTATTAAAGAAATTTGACAAATTGTTGTAGCTTGGTGTGCTGGCGTCTGTACTTCAATATTGAATACCTGTGTAGGTACCTCAATACCTTTTTGCTAATCAAACAGCTATTAATCATTTATTGCTTGCCTAACTTCCATAGTAACCGAAGACCTAAAATTCTACACTTTATAGTTGAAGTTCGTAAGTTCTTGGAGAACTTAAGTAGTCACCAACATTAAATTGAATAACTAAGTTGTGACTAAAACGAGTTCAATAACTTTGGGCGGTACTTGCGGGTAGACGAACATTTTGAAGATAACTAGAGTAGTGGCAAAGTTCACTATGCGATGTCTTGAGGATTTGAACGTGAATTGGTTATGTAATAGCCCCCTACCTGACTACATGAAATTCATTTCATAGTTAGGCGCGTCTCTCACTGGTAAATCGAGGCGAGGTCGCGGCGGCATCGCGCCACGGTCGAGGCTTGGTCTCTATGTAGAGTCGAGGCGCGGGCGGCTACGCTTCCATCACACATTCCAATTCATTAAACATGTCGTCGTCAGAAGATGAAGACGTACTTGTACTAATACAAGTATAATCGTACAATTTCGATAAATTTCACGTTGGTTTCAAAATCGTCACGCATTATTTTAACTGTATAAATTCGTCTACACCCGAAACATCATGTCATGCATCACCGTCAATATCACAGTGATCTTTAATCTCGTGATAATAAGGTTGCTGTTGGGTTGCTGCAACTGTCAAGTCTGTCAAAATCACAGTGGTCTTTATTGTTGTTGTAATAATACATACAGCATACAGTCCATAAGGACTCCACCCCTTCGACAATTGTGCAAACAAAGCAAAATTGACATTCGCAGAAAAATAAAAAATAAGTTGCATTGCAATGTGCAATGTGATTACTGATAGGTACTTTTGACGGCGCGATGTTTCACCTTGAGAAGTGGCTTTCGACAATGGTTCTAAACTAGGTACTGATGGATATAGGTACGTTACAATGCCTGTGATTTAATAAAACAGATAGATTTTAATTATCGGAAATACGCACGATAGATACTACACACATAAGATACTTGACCCGCGGGGCAACTACATAACACTATCAATCGGAATCGGTTTCATTTTGACAGTTCAACAACATACATTGCGTTATTTAAGTGTTGATCAGACAAATTTTCCGAACTTATGAAGCAATGGATTAGCAATTTGCTTCAAAATGATTCAGATTCCGATTGATAGTGTGTTACGAAATTAGGGTGCTGGTACGAGAGTATGTAGGTATTGGCAGCCGTGGTTAGTAGTCGTTATCTGAGGTTTTTATTCATCTGAACCATCAGGAATCAGCGAATAATATTTAAAAAGAGGATTCAGAGTAGGTACCAGTACCTAGCACTGGCATGGATAAATCTGCAATCAACATATCCTACCTGGATTGTCCTTTCGCAAAACGCCATTAGGAACCTGCTAGATATGTAAGTACCTCAAATTACAACAAACAATAACAACTCAATTCATTTCAACTCTTCTTTGTTTAGGTAATGAACATACGTATCTGATCTATATTTAGTGCATTGTTCATCGTTACTATTCTTCGACTATGCAGCATTAAGTATAATTAATAGTAGGTACCTAGGTATCTAAAGGTAAAGTTGCGCTTTGTGTGCACAAATCTGTTAGTGGTCGGTCGACTAGTCCGAGTTTCACAGTACCTAATGATATCCGACCATCCGGCTGCCGTTACTCAGTGCGCCTTTACGTCTACTGAGTATTTCCTTTGACCAAGGAGATGGTCTGACACTTTTGAGAATGTAGGTATATAGCATAGACACTTTTTTCGACAGCCTTTGTAGAATTTTGTACTTATTTTATATCAAAATCATTAACAATGCCGTTTTCACTTCTAAGTATTTAAACGATTGATTTCAATTTCAAAATAACAGACGCAAATATACCTACACCAAGTTTTTCCACAACAACTTACTTTTCAACACGCGTATTTCTTCAAAATTGCACCCAAACTCGCCGGTTCTTGACCGGAAATCTTCCCGTGTTTGTTGGACTAACATTGATTTTATGCTTTAAGACGGCGGTGCCTTGTAACATTATGTTAACGGCTATACCTAACAGCTCAGTTTTAGGTATACCTATAAGCTAGGTAGTACATCATTCATGTCCGTCTAATGGTGTGTGCGGCTGATAGACGGATATTCATTTGGTAGTGACAGTGTCGTGTAGTTAATTAGTCGGTAATTGAACGGGCATACCTTCCTAACACCTACAACATCGGCTATTGACAGTTCCATTTTATATCGACACGATAAAGCACGAGGTACTCGTATATCACAAAATATTAAAGAAAACAATTACAAATGATTTACAAGGTATTCGGAAAATTCGCGCAGTTTTTCTCGGTCGCCATCGTTTCTTAAAAAAAAAACTGGTCATAAATAATAACACAAACTTTTATGAACAAACAGAAGCGCTGTTCATTCTACTTCCAAATCGTTAATAGCAAACGTACAAAAAAAAAACCGTCTAGCACACAGAAAATAATCGTTGTTTTATGCGGCCTCACAAAGTAAAGTGATTTTACTCCGGGCGTGAAAACTAAGCTTTATAGTGGCGCAGCTCTAGTGCTCGCTAATGGAGTACCGGGTGACTCTAAGCTGACTAACGAATGATGCAGCTAAGTTCAGCTAAGCCGACTGAGTGAATGTGAGCATTATGCTGCTCAGATGAACGGATAATTTATGGCACAGCTTGTAATTGTATCTTTGAGAAATGAAATTGAAATATAATTAGATTGGTATCCAATTACATTCATAGTTTTAGTGTTTCTGGGTTGTGTAATGTGAATGGTGATTTACACTGACAGAACTCATAATGTTGCCAGTGTTAACCATTTAAACGAAATATTTTGCAACATGATGCGATAAATACATAAAATATAAGCTAAAAAAGTAGGCACAGGAAATCAAATGAGTTGTTATTTTAGGGACTAACCCAAAAATAGATTATTTTATAGGTATATAATTTTGTCTACTCTTCACGTTTAATAAAAAATAATAGTTTAAGATAAACGAAGTAAGTTTACCTAAGTTAGACTTAATTATACTATGGTTAGCTTACTTTAAATTTTAGGGCTTCAATAATGAAAAGTTAATAATCGTTTAGTAGGCTAAATAAAGGTAAATACACACTTTTTAGTTTATATTTAACTTACTAATTTATTTGCAATTTCAATTCATAGAATATGAACGGAGCGAAGTCTATATTTAAGCCCAAGCCGACCTTTTCGATGATTGTGCTAAAGTTTTCTTAACAGTCAGCTTACATAATCAGTCTATAATGTTCCCACTGCTGGGACACAGGCCTCCTCTCGGAGAGGAAGTGGGCCGTAATTCACCACGCGGGCCCAGTGCGGTTTCGAATATATAGATCTCACATGTCTTCGAATTTTTGGTTCTAGGACATGCCGGTTTCCTCACGATGTTTTCCTTCACCGTTTTGAGAGCAATGGTGATGAAATAATTTATACAAAGTAAAGCGCCTGTCTGGGTTCCAACCTACAACCTACAACTTGTAAGTCGCGGGGGCCACCACTGCTCATCAGCAGTCAGTTTATGTAGCCGAATATCGACAAAAACAAAATTGGTTTTTTTATCTTTCGAGCCCTAATTCTGCCAGTCAAACTGACGGCGTTAATAAAAAGCTTTTCGTCATTATTTTTACCAAAGAATTTCCCACTAATCCTTTTCTTGTTTACCAAAAGGCGTGGGTGCGATCCCCGATGGGCCACAGCCATTAAAATAACTGCTAACAATATTTTTAACGAGCTGTAATGGTTAAAGTTAGCTAATGCGTTCAACTTTCTTAATGTTCCTTTTCTCTCGACCTAGTTTTGCCGATTTTTTCCATCGAATTACAAAAAGTTTGTTGTTAAGTATATTTTTTTTGATTTATCGAATTAAGAAGTTATGAAAGTTATTAGTTTCCGATACATTGGGTTTCTGTAAAATTTCTCGTCAATAGGGAATTGTTGAAGTGAAAGCCGATCGGATTCCGGGTATTTTTACCTCGGGATATTGTATGGAAAATGTTTGCAGCGTTCTATGTCTTAGGTATGTGTAGTTATATGATGAAGAGATCACATTAAAATATTTTTTGTTTTAAAACGTAGCGTATCCCGTCAATGTCTCTGTTGCTACGGCGTAGCACACGAGATGACGCAGCACTGCTACGTCGGCTACGATTTCGTAGCAGATAAGTACCTATAATTTGCTACGCATCGTGTATTACTTATCTCTCTAATAACGAAACCTGCTTGTTTAAATTTTTAGAAGAAAGATAGATATAGTAAGTTTTTTTTTCAAAGAGCACAGAAATTGCATTCGCTAAAGGCCTACGCAGACCGGGACGGCATGGCAAGGGATTTTGCCGTGAGTCAGCGCACACTGGCCGCTTACATACCGCGGCATTCCAGCATTTTGCCACGGCATGCCACGGCATGCCACGGCGTGCCGCGGTACGACAAAGCACGCCTCGCAAATGGATGGTCAATGGTGTGCATTCCCCGCTTCTCTACCCCCGCCGCCGCACCCCGCAGTATATCACTACGAGCGCCGGAGTCCGTGGCATGCCGTTGCCTACCGTAGTATGCCACGGCATCCCGCCACGGGAGCCTGTGGCGCGTCTTTTAATGCCGTGCGATAAAATCCCTTTCAATGCCACGGCATCATTTTAAAGCATAGCAATTTATGTCGTATTTCTGTAACAGTACGGTTGAATGTCCATTAGTAAAAATTAAAATCCCTTGCCATGCCGTCCCGGTCTGCGTAGGCCATTATTGACCGTTGGCGGAAGATAAGCGCACATAGGAAACACGTAGGTTCGCGAGCGTATCGCACGTACGTGCGACTACCCCCGAAGGATCGTGTCGTGTCGTACGTAACTGGTTCGGACACGGAAACTCTAGTGGGAGAATATTTGATGCTGTACTGTTCTTTGTTTATTATACCTGCACTTTTAGTAAAGAAAACATGGATGCTTTACATTTCTTGTATATACTGTCTGGTATACCAATGTTACCCCACGTGTACACCAAGGTATCAAACATGTATTCTTCATGTTGTGTCTAATGCTTTTACTTATCATTTACACTCTTATTTATAAACGTCGCTTAAAATTAAAAATGATTGGCGACTGTTAAACCATACATTTTTGGCGTTTAAACGTCTCTTATCTTTAAGTTTTTAAATAAGGGTAGCTGTATATAAAACGGATAAAAAGGTGAACAAAATAGTTAAAAATACATGTTTGGAACAACGTGATAATATGGACGTAATCGCAGGGTAAGGTACACACATGTACAGTCAACAAAAGAGATAAGTATGCAGGATCGTCGGATATAGTTGAAGTTTAGTAAGAAACCGATGGATGTTGTCAACTGAAATTTAATTTGATAAATGAGCTGTTTGTTTTCTACTAATGAAATTAAATTTTATTCGAAAACATCCATCGGTTTCTTACTAAACTTCAACTACATCCGACGATCCTGCATACTTATCTCTTTTGTTGACTGTACATATAGACATGTTTTAATGCATCTGTGTGTTTTAAATTCTCAAGACGTAGAATTAGGTATCAAAACTTCGAACTTTCGAAGATATGCGATTGCGATCTTCTCTGTACATCAACATCGAAGTATCTAAAGTTTAAGCTTTTGAAGCTGCTTCAGAACTAAGAGTTCTTATCTTTGAGAACGTACGAGTATGTTACAGTTGCTTTCTCAAGACTAACTCGATTTGGTTTCTTCTTACGGGAATTTACCATGTGGCTATCGGATTTTCGTAAAGCTAAGCGCACATTGCAGCCGCAACAGGCGGCAGCGCAACGCATTTACATACAAAAAGTGTGATGCGGCCCGGAAGTAGTGTGCGATGGTTCATAGAAAATTTACAGACGCCAGCACATCAAGCTACTACAATCTGTCAAATTTCTTTAATAGATTTTCAACTTTATCGCTAAAGAATAAGGTTCAAAGTTGATTGGGAAAATTTGACAGTTTCGGGTAGCTTGATGTGCTGGCGTCTGTACGAGAGTGATGAATGATGCGGTGCGGCCCGCCCTGATCTGCTCTCATCCCAGCCTAGCCTTGTCCCAACTTTGTTGGGGTCAGCTTCCAGTCTAACCGGATGCAGCTGAATACCAGTATTTTACATAGAGTGACTGCCTATCTGATCTTCGCAACCCAGTTATTGGGTAATACGATACCCCTTTGTAAGACTGGTTGTCAGACTTTCGGGCTTCTGATGACCTGTAACGACTGTCAAAGATCCACGAATGAAACCCGGGACCAACGGCTTAACGTGCTTTCCGAGGCATGGAGGGGTTTTGTTATGTAAAGATGGTCACACATACACGGACCCTCCGCGGCAAGCGTAGCTTAACCTGATCGATCGTCCCGCGCGGGTGTTATTATTTAGCCACAAGCCCCCGCAACACAACATCTACATAACAATGTCTTCTCCAAATATAAACTCCAATCTCAAACGAGCTATGACGACCGATATTCCTGATAATCCTGAAGTCGCCATTAGCCAACAGCTGTTCTGGTCTGGCGCAATAATCACTGTGGTCGGATCCACACAGCTGTGACGTCACTTCCGTATTTAGCACTTAGTCCTACGTATCACGCTCGTAAACAAGGTACCGAGCACATAAGAGCCGTTACAGTGAATATTCACCGCAGTAGACAGTATGCAAATGGTTGCAAGCAGTCCGTGACTGCGCATAGCCTGGTTGTATCTCTATGTGCCTGGAGCTGTGCCTACCCGCAGATTAATGTACCGTGAACATAGTCCACGTCCGCAGAATAACGCTGAGTTAGCACGTGCCTACCAGCTATCTGAATTATTGCAGCGTTTTTTGTTTTGAGGAAAAATTGTGGTACAATTTGTGAGAGGTTTTGTGTTTTGACTTTCATTTAGTAGATTGGCGTTAGGTCTCAAATTGGCAAAGCTTTGTCTTCCTAGTCTATATATTTTAATCACAGTTTTAGGACTTCCGCAACTTACTGAATTAAATGCAGATTATATGCGAATTTATAACGAGGACAAACTTTTTTTTTTAAACTTGGGCACAGATAATATAATACTCTACGTCTTGGGCGAAATAGCTAAGTACAACTTTCTTTGAAATCTAATCATTTACATAGCTAGAAGCTTGACATCGCGACACAGAAACTGCTGAGCTATGTTACTAGTTGAGCCGTTTTAGTTTTCTTTTTCCTGCGGGGTAATTATGTAACACACTAAAACTAGGAATGGCTTTCATTTTGACAGTTCAACAAAATTCATTGCGTTATTTACGTTTTTGAGCAGATTTTTTTTTTCGAAAATATGAAGCAATGGATTAGCAATATCCTTCAAAATCATGCAGATTGTGATTGAAAGTGTGTTACGCCTTTAGGTTGCTGTTCTGTGTACGTGAATTTAGATTAGTTATTTTTTTCGAGTAAGTACCTAAACTTATAATTTTTGTAAGCATGTGTTTCTGTGACAAATAAACCTAATTTTCTTTCTTTTTCTTTGAACGTCCAAGATTGGTATTTAACCTGGAAAGTTAAGAGGAAATGTGGTCGGAGAGACTTTTGAAAAAGTCTAAGTAAAAAGTCATATTTCGAGGTTTGGCTCTCGCCGATGGGCTCCAATATTGGACCAATTTAAAAGATATTTCATAAACCGAATAAGAAGTATGTATACTGTGTCCCTATGTTTTTCTTTTTTCATTAATCGTTGTCTTTGTACACTAAGCCTCTGTTGACAGCGGTTTAAATCGGCATTTTTTGAGGGTTCTAGTGCTTATAAAAATAATGTATCATCAAAAAGGCAAACATACAAGTAGTTAATATTTATTATTCTGTAAAAAATCATTGTTTTATGGTCATTAACCAGAAAGAAAACAGGTGAGAGCGTTTTTATGGAGAAGCGACCACCCACATTTCCTCTTAACGCTAAAAAAACTACTTATAGCGCAATATTATACACAGCATCATTACGATAGAATTTAATATATTAGAGAGCTTACCTTTGAAATACGGCCAGCTCCGGTTATTTCAATTTCTTGTGAGAAACTCCCAATCTGAGAGGAAAACTGCGTCATTGAGTATGAATATGACAAAGCACTGTTTTGGGATCGGCCTTGGTTCCAGAATCCCTCTGCTTGTGACGTCAATCTGGCAGATAGCATCAGCAGTGTCGTCCAGTGTCAAATATTTATCTACTTCTTCTTAGCGTGTAGATAGCAAAATAACAAAAAATATGTATTTTCTTAATTTATTTGGCCCAAAGTTTAGCAACTATCTAGTTGCTAACTTTAGTGAAAAACACCACAAATCTACCGACACGTTGACTTTCCTTTGAGCTATAGCAAAAAGATTCAATAACCAAAAGCAATATAATAATTTACAAAAAAAACAAACGACTTCAAAAAAAACTACAAAGTGATAAATAACTTTAATTTCGGAAGTCGGTGTCGTTGGTTCCGCATTTTCGTTTTTTGTTTGACACCGACTTCCGAAATTAAAGTTATTTATCACTTTGTAGTTTTTTTTGAAGTCGGTTGTTTTTTTTGTAAAAAAGTTTTTATTTTTCACTTTTTAGTTGTACCTACTCCACACAAATTCAAATAACACTAGTGCATTGAGGAATTGAAGACACCGACTAGAAGAATCATCAAAATTCGCATAGAAATGCCGGAGATGCAGTACATTTATGCATATAACATCGTACATAAGAATAATTATATAATGTATTATATACTAAAACCTTTCTGAAAGTATGTAGATCACATTAGTGAAAGAATTATCAAAATCGGTTCATTAGTTTTTGAGAAAATCGCGGACAAACAAATATACATACATACATACATACATACGGGTCGAATACAGAACCTCCTTTTTTGAAGTGGGTTAATCAAAATCAAAATATTTTATTTCACATACCTAAACCTACCTACATGGGCACTTATGAAACGTCAGAAGCTAGGTGCAATAAAAACGAATTGCGATGAAAATAATGACAAGATAAAATACGAAACAATTATTATCCAACACACATCTACATACTCTTGTTGAATTGTACGCTACCTAAGCACTCCACAGCGAATTCATACTCCAACTATTATATAAAACATAGGTCACGTCTAGGAAATATGCAGGCGCTACGTGACGTCTACGTAGCAGCCACATATTGGGGCGTAGGTAGGTAGGTACTTGCGACCGATTGCCCTGCTAAAATATTAGGTAGCCTATGTGAACGGTATGTAGGTCATATCTTACAGAAGTGTGTTAGCGTATAACTTTTGATAAAGAGTTTATTGGAATATTTCTTTCCCTAGTTCCGTCCGTACAGTATCTAAGGGTAGATCAGCTACGTCATTATTATGATATCATGTTCCTTATGGTGGTCATGCAAGAGCTACTTTTCCCATGTCCTATGTTGTGCCGGCTAACACATTAAAACAAGTGAATGCCCCTACCCCTTAATCTATTTTCAGTGACAAGAAAATCAGAGAGAGGAGAACAACTATACAATGCACTAAGCATTATCCACTCCACAATAAAAACACGCTATCAAAAACTCCTGCGATTTGTTATCCTCTGAACATCCAAAGCAGCTGCGTGTTTTCTTCAACGTTCCACCGTTTGGGGCCGCTTCCGATGCAATAAGTCAGCTCGAACAAAAAACCCGAGAAGAGCTGTAATGGTCCATCAACGAGATAAAAGGCATTCGCTACGATTTACCACCACTAAGGGCCCGTTCACACGTACCACAACCAAACCACATCGCAGCGACAAAATGTGTTACATGTGGATAGCATCGCTGCAACTTCTTGCAGTTGCGCTGTTGCGATATGGGTACGTTGTGTAGTGGCTGGTGTTTGCAATGTGGCTGGCCGCAGGTGCGTGGTCTCGCTGGTGGTTGCGTTGTGGCTGTGACGTGGCTTAGATGTGGTCGATATCGCCCACACGGACGGACAAATGTGGTTCGTTTGAATAAACTATTAATTTTCATACAAACAGGCGCTTCACGTGTCGTTGTGGTACGTGTGATCAGGTCCTAACTGCGAGAAAATTTCCCACACGACTGGCCAGATTTTTTAAGGTTAAAATTTTTAGCTTTCATTCCATTGCCGCATTAATACGCCATCTTGTTTAAGCCTTAGTGGTGAAGTCAAAGGAAGCGCCCAATGGATTACTTATACGAATTTGAGACAGATATATTTCTGTGGGATAGTAAGGGTAGTTGTAAGTTAGCAACATAAATTGGTGCAGACAAAGGCCTTAAAATTGTTGTGTTGTGAGTTAAGACTCGCGAGACCTATCTATGGGTCTTTTGTAAATTTCCAGATTGTTCGTATAAGTCTCCAACTTTAGGTTTAATAAATGAGCTGCTTAGCTTTTTAGGTTAAAGTAATTTTAATAAATGAGCTGCTTAGCTTTTTAGGTATAAGTGCCCTTTGTGCGTGAAGTAATAGGTAGCTATTTTAGGATCATAAAGGCTCGAGTATTCAGGCCACTGAGCTACAATACATACCTACAAAATGGTTGAGCTGGACGGTGCTGATCCACGCGTCATGTTCGTGAACGGGCGCCGTCGGTTGAGAGTGGTCATCTCTTAACTGCCAAGGCTTATTTTTAATCTTATATTTTGAATTGTTTCTTCACTTGTGTTTTTTTTTTTACATTGTTCTCACATATAGAAGCATCAAGAATAATGTCTGTGTACATTATTCTTGATTTTGTAATATCTTGATTTAAAAGAGTGTCCATGGAGTTTCCTGCCCGTTCTTCTCCATAGAGATCTACGTTTACGTTACGTTTTGGAATGCAACTAGCTTCAACTTTCTGACTAACTGACTGACTATTTAATTTTGACAATTCAAAAGTGCCTGTACATGGTTTAATTGAAATAAATGCTTTGATTTGATTTGATTTTGATACATTCCGGAGTATGGCATTACCTACACGGGCTACACGTGCAAACTGATGTGTTCCAGCTATGCCCACTGTTCGGTATAATGCTTCAGTTCCTATTTATGAAACTGAATATTCGTATTACTTCCTTACGGAGAGAGAAACGGAGCTTTTGTCAAAAGCATTTAATTACCACTGAAAATGTTTTGTAAACAATTTTACTTGTAATCGCATGAAAAGCATACAATAAAAGAGTTAGCTTAACATCGCGATTTACATATCCAAAGTATAAACATTTTCACACGAAAACTTTTCCAGGAAGTAGGTGTGTACGCGCAATCGGCCGCATATTTACATAATCCATAATCGCTTGAATATCTACGGGAAGTAAAGGGTTCGATAATACGCGGCCAAACGGACATTGAACCCATCATAATCCTTGTACAATACAGATCTACGGGATAGGCTTATACGTGATATAGGTTTTACTGTCCCCATTGGCTTATGAAGGTGTTAATCTGTGTTTAAATCATAGGGGGATTCGGAATTGTGGACAGGTTGTTTGTTAAGCCTTGCTTTTGAAACGAAATCTTTCGTCCGAAGGTCGGTTCTATGTCCAAAAGTGGATCATTTTGTAATCCAATTCTAACAATTTCGTAATGCCGTGACTGGTCTATTGGAAATTTTGCTTGTACAACCGTTACGTAAAAGGTGTAAATAAGTACTGATGTCGCTAGAACCTTGGATAATTTATTAGGTACTTATTGTCCTTATTATTATTATTTTAGCCGATAGATGTCCACTGATGGAGAAAGGCCGCTCCCAAGAATCGTCACAATGACCGATCTGCGCCGCCCCGTATCTTGCGGGCGTTCTATATTTTTAGTGCGATATTATAATAACATAAAGATGTACTATGCATTATTTCCTTTGTCAATATCGTACACAACAACACATTATTTAGTTTCTAGGAGAGCGGTTCCTTCATATTATAACGACCCCCAAGAAAATCTTTAATTTTCACCAGTATTTGACATTAAGGTTGTTGAAGACAACGGGAGTCAGGTGATGTAGGCGGGGGTGACGGTGTTCCCGTGATGAAGAAGTAAATTAAAACCAGCTAGTCAGAGGTAAAAAAGTAATGTATTGTATATGCAGGCACACGATTATTACACACAATAAACACTAACTTTATATGCCTATACTGACTGGCACTATTTGGAACGCGGTTGGTAGTACGCGGAGACTGGAGATGTTTATTCACTGGAGGATAACTCGCTACTGCTAGACACGTTTTTTTTTTTTTTTTTAAATGGCATCTCTTAGTTGACCTTGAGAGGTCGTGACTACTTAACCGGACTATCCTGTGGCTGCCTTAAGTAAACTCAAAGCCTCCAGCCAGGGGCAAATATCTTATATACTAAGCGACTACACGCTAAGGGCACCCCCTGTGGGGTACGAACCTCGGCTTAGGGCGTCGCTGAGGGAGGGCAGCAAGATGGGACAGGCTGGATCTGGTTTTTATTATTTAAGCTTGATGAGGCCGGCGTTTCCTAGCTGACTGCTCTGAGAAGAAACGCCGAAACAAACTCAGAGGCCACAGTCGGGAATTTAAATCTACTGGCTCAGCTGCGGCGCGGGCTGGCACTTCTTCGAGCAAGGGTCGGGGGGAGGCTAGACATGTCCGGAGACGGTCCCTTTATACCTTTAAACTATTTCACAATCATTTACAGTGGATAAATCCCATGTGCGTCATGCCTCATAACACAATAGAAGTAGTTTTGCAGCTGCATGTGTGCAACGCCGTCTTAGGGCAGGCCGGGGCCCTTGGGCACACAAGAATTTGGGGCTCCTTTGGAAAGTAAAAAAGACCGGTCAAGTGCGAGTCGGACTCGCGCACCGAGGGTTCCGTACAAATTTGTAGGTATGTAACTACAACTTTACGGTTTTCAGATTTTTTCCTTTACTTGTGCTCCATGACATTGCCTTTTGCCAAATTTCATGATTCTAGGTCAACGGGAAGTACCATAGAAATATATTATGGGAAGTACCCTATAGGTTTTGATTCCCTTGCGAGTGTCAAAATATGCGCTTTTGAATGTAGCTTGCGTTGTAATATCTGCCTTCCGGGGCCCCCGTGGGGTAGAGGGCCCTGGGCACGGGCCCCGTGTGCCCTTATGGTAAAGACGGTACTGCATGTGTGAGCGTGGGAAACAAAGGCGACAATCGGACAAGTTGGAACCTGCTACCGATAAGTTTCTCGAACGTAAGGGTACGTAAGAAATGTGGGGTAAGTATTGAGAAGTTTCAATAACATAAATATGAGCTCGTACTACTGTGCTTCGCCTATAAAGGTGTTGGTGGACAGCCGATTGTGTGACAATTCACCGCTTTCTTAGAAAACTAAAGCTTTACTTGAGCTAATTACCAACCCTTTCGCAAACTGAAAACACGATGGCGTGTTAAAAACTTTTAAAATCTTAAACCTAGCTACACAAGGGCTGTACTTAACATCGACAGGCGTAGTGCACTCTTCCACTACACTTACTAGTTATTAGAACTGGGTCACGCTCGCCACCTGCGCACGGGACACCCACCAGTGTGTGTGTGTACATGTAATGAGGTGTGTGTTCCTGTGTGGTGTGAGTCCGTGTGTGTGTGATACGAGATTTGTTTTGTTCTTCATATGCTAGTGGAAATGGAGGTGATATAGCTGCTCTGACATTGTGGTATCTAAAGGTGTTCTTAATCAAAAGCAGGGTTCCATATTCATCTGCATATTTTTTCCTATCAATAAGAGTTGTCATTTCAAGAACCATACTTAAGGGGCTTACAGGACCTAAACGCAAAAAACGCAAGTTTTAGAAACAATAAAAGTATATATGATCGACTACAGTAAACAAAATAAAAAAAAAATGATATTCTTCAGGATATATGCTAGGTAGATAGTGTGTTGAAAACATAATACAACTTATTTGGTACGATAGAAAAAAATCATGAAGATAGATAAAAACTTTCTTTTTACAATAAAAACAAAACTAATACTCGTATAAATACAATCATTTTGATTTTTTGTCAGATTATTCTACAAGCAACATACTAAAACTCTAGTGTTTTAATTTTTTACTCCAAACAATAGATTTTTCGTAAATAGATAATTGCTTCATATTTTGCAATAAATTACCAGCGTTGTGTCATCGCGTTTCTCTTTCTTTTCTATGCAATCCGACAGTGACCGCGCTTTAGGTCATGTAGTCCTCTTAACGGTAGGTACTATAAGTGTGGCCATTAGTGCTGTGCACTCCCTGAGGTATGCGCGCGGCGAGACGGGGGGAGAATCAGCTGCTGCGCTCTGTCAGTGCGCCGTCAACGCTCGTGGCGGCAGGTAGTGTTATCTGTATCGGACTGTCTATGTCAGACGCACATGAGATAAATATTCAAAGATGGGTCGTGCGTTATCTCGTGATATGAAGACTGTCATTTTTAAGGTGGCTGAATATTTTAAGAAAATAAAAGCAGACAAAGAAAGCTTGTGTGTTGTTGTAAATGTTCAATGAAACAAGTCCTGCTTTGAATTATAAGTTTAGTTCTTATTTATCACCTGCATATTTTTAATAAAATATGAGTATATTTGGGTTACATTTTAATCAACTAAGTAAGTATAATATATTACAGATAGATAGCCTCCGACCATCGTCCCGCCACAAGTCATGTCTTAGAAATGCAAACTGATATCGTAAGATCTGTCCGACATGTATCGAACTCATGTGAATTCATGCACTTTTTTCTTCGCCTCCCACCTCGCCGCGCATACCTCAGGGAGTGCACAGCACTAATGGCCGAGGTTTAAAAACTTATTAAAACCGCAGACAATTTTTAAATTTTTTTTGACAGATAATTAGAAGGACGCACTTTATGAAGGCGCGTTTAATAGTAGATTACAATACCTACTCACACGACGTGTGTGTAGGCCGTTATTGCACGGCGTGAAAACGGTCGTGCAATAATAGGATATTATAATAATTCGCGCTCTTCTGTGTAAAAATGAATTACGAGTACTTAAGTCACAGAAAAACGTGAATTAAGTGTAAGTTTCGGTTTCACAGTGCTATAACCGGTTTTAAAATTCTAGAGAAGCATTAAGATGGGGAGTTGAGAAATCTCTGCAGTGGTGTGACTGGAACTTTTTTAATTTTTCTTTTGCACTTCGAAAATCTGTCTTCAGGATTCACTGGAGGTGGACATAAATATTCAACTAAGGTGATTTTTTTCTTTTTATAAACTTAACACATACCTAACATCACGCATGATTTCCCTATGGGGTAAGACAAAGGTGTACCTTCAAATTACACCCAGATTTCGCGTAGTTGTGTTGTTAGATAAAGATATGAAATTGCATATAATACATAACAAATGATTCTCAAGAGTCACCCAGATTACTAATATAATCCTGTAGGTACTTGTCAAGCTATTTTCACATAAAATAAGTAAAATAGCTTTATAAAATAAATAAAATAATTGAGCAGTGGTGGCCCAGTAGTAATAGCCTCGTCTTACGAGTTTAAGATCGTGTGTTCGAACCCAGACAGGCGCTTTACTTTGTGTAAATAATTTCATCGCCACTGCTCTCAAAATTGTGAAGGAAAACATTCGTGAGGAAACCGGCATGTCCTAGAACAAAAAACCGAAGACATGTGATATCTACCAACCCCCACACTGGGCCCGTGTGGTAGATTACGGCCCACTCCCTCGAAGAGAGGAGGCCTGTGTCCCAGCAATGGGAATATTACAGTCTGATTGTGTAAATTAAATTGTTCAAAAATTGTACTATCCTTCGTCGTGAGTACCTGGATCTCCCATAACAGTATTTATGCAAAATAATGAAACAATAACATAAAATAAAACGAGAAATAAAAAATATATAAGTAACATTGTATGTTTTATGTTAATAATCGTTTTTATTGTTATCGCGAGTTGACGAACAAGTCGTTTTTTCTGGTGTACAATAAAATATATATAAATAAATAAATAACAAGTTTCGTGTTTTGCTTGTTGTGGTGTGATGTGAATTCATGTGCTGTGATGTGAGTTGTGTAGATGTCGTCGCCAGACCTTAGAATTTATTATTTCAAGTAATGTTCGGTCATTTCATGAAATGGTTGTGTATCATGAAATGGCCAGTTATAACAAAAAAATTAAACCGCCGAAATAACTGAAAAGCAAAAAATAATAAACCTTTTTTATTTAACCTTAACAACTAAGTTCTTAAACTTTTAATTTTAATTAACTTTAGTGTTAAAAATACACACTTCTACAGTATGCACAGAATTTTGTGGTCTGATCACGTGCTACAAGACTAATTCTCGATTTTCATGACGTTTTTTTCGCTCAATAGGTGTTTTTTTTTTCTGTGGGCCCAGCAAATTGCCTTGTACATAATTATGTGTAAGTACTAGAAGCATTAATTTAACATAACATAATCAGCCTATAATGTTCCCACTGCTGGGACACAGGCCTCCTCTCTGTGAGAGGGACCATTCATTATTCAATAAAAATCTTAAACATCAGCATCAACAGATCTTGATTAATTAGTTAGTAGGTTTTCATTAGCACACTAATGCCAAATGCCGCGATTCGCGACACTAATATTAACGCACAGTGCTGTAGCAAATCAAGTGGATTTGTAAACAAAGCGAAAGTGCCTATATTAAGACGCAGAGCTGGGCTCTAATTTACTATAACCATTTAACGATTCCTAGCTGGGCCTTAATTCACTATGACCATTTAACGATTCCTTACTTCGGAACCACGTCATTTTCCTATCTATCACGCCAATCTCGCGCTGATATCGCGCGGTTTCGTTCATTGTGTCTTAGAGCATTACGGCCCTGTATACAGGGTGTACCAGAAAGGTGTGCTCAAATTTAAGGGTGTACAACTTTGTCTGTAAGGCCAACATCATAATCGCGAAAAAAAATTCAGCCGTCCCATACATTTTCGTCAAAGACAAAGACAAAGACATTTATTCGTCGGATATGGTAGGTACAAAGTTGGTTGGTATAATGGGTAAGTTCAACACATCCGCCGCTAATAGCGGCATCCGAATATTTACAATGTGAACCTAATGTACACGTGGGTAGGTATAAAACCTAACTTAAACTCTAATAAACAATACAAAACATTTATACTACGGACATTAATTTTATACTCTATTATACAATATCAAATAAAAACACAACAATAACAATATTTCTATTATACAACTAAATAAATCTACATTAAATAAAATATAAAAAAATTACTTATTTACCCTTATACTCTAAAAATTCTTCGTCGAGTAGGTATTGAAGTTTTGTATGGGACAGTTGATAAATTTCGCGATCACGATATTGGTCCCATAGGGAGAGTTGTTCAGTTTGATGGTCTGTACCACACCCTTAAATATGACCACACCTTCCTGGTACAATGTGTATAAGTATCAGTAGGTAATAAGAGACCGATACAAGAATTTACTAAACTAAAGTTCTAGTGGGAAGAAAACGCTGCAGTGGACAGAATTACTTCACACTCAGAATAAAATGTAAAGTAAACCAAGCATGAATTAACAGTTCAAGTAATTTAAACAAACAATATTATTTATATTGTAAATTAAATGGGTATAAAAATAATAACATTCGATACAGTTATTGAGGCAGAGCTGTTGCAAATAATTTTAGCCGACAATTTTTCCAACGAATAGTGTACCTTTTTGCCGATTTTTACGTACTTTTTTCGTTCTCTGCAGCATTTTCATCTGGTCAAATTCAATCTGGAAGCCACATCGGTAAATAAAGCAGGGTTCTGAAAGAACCTTGAGGGTTTTCACTGAGACTACGCCCAGTGGTAACTCCATGCCATTTTAAACTCTCAAGCAATGGAGTTACGCACATTTTTAATTTTAACTTTTCTCAGTTGTGTGCAATTAAAAGGTAGGTCCATCTTAACTAGTGATTTTGAAGTTAAAAAGATAAAAAGTTCTCTTAATAAATTCTTTGGTATTTTTTTCAGAAAAACATAAATTGTCATGTAAGAAAATCCGTGGGTTTGTCGACGGTCACAATGCTAGACGTCTTCTACTTGCAGAGGGCAAGGTTCCAGGACATCCAGCTGCCTCTGAAATGAAGAAAGTGGTACGTAATTAGCATGTATTTTTAGTCACATCTGCCTAGTCTTTTTCCAACTTTGTTGGGGTGGCTTCCAGTCTAACCGGAGGCAGATGAATACCAGTATTTTACATGGAGTGACTGCCTATCCATAACCCAGTTACCAGGTAATACGATACCCCTTGGTAAGTCAGGTTGTCAGACTTTCGGGCTTCTGATTACCCGTAACGACTGAAAAAGATCCACGAATGACAGCTGAGACCAACGGCTTAACGATTACCATAATTAACATTTATTTTAGCATTTTCTTTAAAGTGAAAACTTCTTTAAAAATTCTGTTTGTTTTGTTTTCACTTCTGTTGGCACTCCTGGAGTGTCACTTTTTTATTAGCATTTATTTTAGTGTGGGAGTATTTGCCAGCAGCGACTATTTATGTACAGACGCCAGCACATCAACCTACTACAATCTGTCAAATTTCTTTAATAGATTTTCAACTTTATCGCTAAAGCATAAAGGTTCAAAGTTGATTGGGAAAATTTGACAGTTTCGGGTAGCTTGATATGCTGGCGTCTGTACCTCTTCTATCACATTCACACTTGTGGGAGCCCTAAAAATTGACTTAAATAGAGCAGTGGTGGCTCAGTGGTAGCGGCCCTGACTTAAGAGTTGTGGGACATATAAGTTCGAACCCAGACAGGCACTTTACTTTGTGTAAACTATTTCACCAACACTGTTATAAAAATGATGAAGGACACATCCTGAGGAAACCGATATGTCCTAGTACCAAAAATTCGAAGACATGGTGACATCCACCAACCCGCACTGGGCCCGCATTGTAGATTACGATTTTCGATAGCATTTTTTGAGTCTACCTCCTTTTAAATTCTTTCAAAATAAGTGGTTAATCTTTTCAGGTATGGGACGAGGAGTTACATGAGAAAGCAGCTAAATGGGCAAATAGAAATGAAACAAATGAAGCTCTTCTGCATAGCCACAACCTTGATAACAGTGTCCGTAAGTACAGTACATCTGTCCATGTCCAAATTGTCGTCAGCGTGACTTCTTTGCTATTCTGCTCAATACGATACTACCTTTTGGAAGGGGCACCTATAATCAATACTATTTGCTTGTACATTTTGTACCTTTCAATGGCCTACTTGAAATAAATTTGACTTTGGCAAGAAGTACGACTATTTCGGAGGTCCTGGGTTTTTCTAGACACCTGTGAATGTTTACTTGACTAGGCCCTCCGAACGGAAATACTACTTTACCACTAGAATCAAAGTACCAGTCTGTTATAACTTAGTAGGAGGCTAGTTTTACAGACAACCTTGATCATTTTCACTAAAATACGAGATGACACCTTATGTTATCCATTACAGCATCCGCAAGATTCACAACAGGTGAGAATCTGTACTGGTACACTACCACGGACCTACAATACAAGCTGAACCCAGAGAAAGCGCTGGAAGGCTGGTTTCTGGAACATAAGAACTTCATGTTTGCGCCCCTGCAAGAACTACATTTCTCTGCTGACCACCCAAAAATAGGGCATTATACTCAGGTTTGTCTTACATTTTCATATTAATAATAACATCATCAACCTTTATTGGAACCTTTACTGGAGAGCACCGCCAATGACTGCTATTATCACGTTTCGTTTGGTGATTATAGTATCAACTGCTGCAAAGATCAAACTTTGCAACATTTAATTCTTGCGTCATTCGGGGACCATAACTATTAAAATATTAGGATCATTTATTTGTGCTATCTGTAGCATAACTATTACGGCCTGGCCACGACCTTGCCGCTATCAGTGGCAGCTTAGCTCGGAGCGGCGAGCGGTAAAAACAAATATAATAAAAACCATGCCACGACGCACCGCTCGCAGCGTCAACACTAGCAGTAATACACCGCGCTGCTGGCCGCGCCGCTTGCCGCTAAGCCAAAAGTCGTGGTTATATAGGCTTCTAAAACGCAACAAATATTCGACGATAGACCAAGTCTTGGTCGTTTGTATGTATGTTTGTATTTATATGTATATTGTAATCTTTCAGATGGTATGGTCTGATAGCATATACATCGGCTGTGCTATATCGAAATCGAAGACTTTGAAACAAGGATGGAAAAGTTTCTTCGTAGTCTGTAACTATGGGCCACAGTAGGTATACTTATTTTTATTCGTTTCGGTTTCACCAACCTCTTATCAAGTGCTTCTTTTTCACTAATACAAGGAAAAACCTAAGTGTTCACCAAAATATTATTGCACTGTGGGATTTTTAACTCGGCTCTGCGCCAAGCGTTGGAAATTCAACTGTGTGTTTTCATTTAGGAATGTTTTTGAAGGGATCAGGGGAAGAACAACTTTTGTCACATTTTTAATTTTTTTCAACTGACAATGCAGTCTGAATGGTTATACCTGTCGCTATGTTCTGTCAAAAACAACAGGGCAATAACATCCATAGTCTCTGAGCTTTCATGCTTTTAAAATATCGATACAGGGAAAAAACATACAATGTCCGGACCGTTCAGCCCTCTCCCTATATCATACCTACTCGTATTACAGTTAAAGTGCTTTGGGTATAAATTACAATATTTTATTAAGATCTTATCTTTTAAATTGTTAGTCAAAACTAGCATTTGTGTTATTGCTGATATGACCTATAGTAATGATATACCTGGTATATTTTCAGAGGAAATTACATAGGAGAGACACCTTACAAGGCGGAAGCTGGTGCCAGTGGCAAACTCTTATGTGATCACGAAAATTGTAGCCAGCCTTACGGAAGCAAATGTAGAATGTAAATGAAAAAAGAGCCGCAAGCGACAAAATCTAGAACTAAAATTTACAATCTGACTTTTCATTTCACGCTGTTTTACAAAACCGCTAATCGTTGACCCGCTGCATTGATAAATGCAAAACGTTTATGCAATTCTGCGTGTTCAAGTTCAGTAATTATGGAAAACCGCTGAACGTTTTCAGTTGTTTTACATAACGGAACTGTTTTGTAAAACCACTAGCGGCTTTGTAAAACAGCAAATTCTACAATCCATCTGCGACATATACAACTAGTACCTATTACAGGTAGGTACCATGACATACATTCGATTCATTCTGGATGGATAAGATCTCTAGTTAACGAATGGCGTTGTGCCAACAAAAAAATCTTTCACTATGCCAATACTTTTCCATATCTCGATACTTCAAGCTTCGTGCTCCCTATTCCATGAGTACGGACAGTTTTAGAAGCTGAAAATATTGGAAAATTACTTCTGGACAGGGAATAACCCTTTTCCATCTTAATACAAAACTAGCTTCTGCCCGCGACTTCGTCCACGTAATGTTTTTTGTTCCCCCGACCCACACTGTCCGTCCGTATCCGTTTTTCGCGTTTTTTCTTACTTTATTTCTTTTTGCTAAGCTCAGAAAGAAAGAAAGAAAGGAACAGCATTTTTTTAAAAATTAACCGACGAAAAATGTCAACACCAGAATAATGTACTGAATTCATGGTTTCAGTCCACGCTACGATGTCCCTGCTGCCCTGTACACCAACAACATTACACCACTTATGTTTAAGCCCCATGTAATATGGGACGAGCCTATTGCCATCAACCATCATCAGGAGTACCTACCTAGGTATTTTAGGATTAAACCAAATCTCCTAAATAAATTCTCGCCAAGTTTAGCCAGTTAGCACAAGACTAACTACAGAGGTTTAGCCAATTAGTTAGCTTTGAGACCTACAACCTAGCTAACTTGTACTAACCACACCGTAATTCGGGTTTTGGGCAAAACATATTTCGTTGTCATACTCATTTTGTTGTTTGTTTGGTTGTTGTTGTGATTGCGTCGTTGGTCTAGTGGTCGCAAGCGTTATTGCTGAGCATGAGGTCATGGGTTCGATTCTCGGGTCGGCCAGTGTTATTAGGTTTTTTTAACTGGGATTTATCAGTAGCAGCCCGGGAGTTTGGGTTAATTGTGCCCGGTTGATGTCAATAGGTTCGCCCTTTATAACATGGGACTGTGGGTGGACTATTTGGACCTCTACCTAACCCTTCGGCGAAATCAGGCGTGATGTTATGTTACATATAGTTCGTAGTAAGAATTCGTATACAAACTATGCTCAAATTCGCTCAAAAAGGTCATGAATAAAAATGATATCAAAGATACCAGTCAATAATGACTCTATATGGAAGTAAGATATTAGAGCAACCGATCTACTCTGTAAAAAGTGAGTTTGAAGTGAGCTATCAACAGTGTCAATCCCTGTAGCATCCAGTGTAGAATGACAGCTCACTTCATCTAAGTTTTCTAGGTGAGTTTGAATCAAAGTTATAATTAGATGGTCATGGTTTTAAGATGTAAGTATATTTTTTTGCTGTAAAGCCGATAATAGAGAAGTGGTGGACCAGTCCTGGGTTCGAACCCAGGCTGGCGCTTTACTTTGTGTAATTCATTTTATCACCATTGCTCTCGAAACGGTGAAGGAAAACATCGTGAAGAAAAACCGGCATGTCCTAGAATCAAAAATTCGAAGACGTGTGACATCTATCAACCCGCACTGGGCCCGCGTGGTGGATTACGGCCCACTCCCTGTCACCGAGAGTCCTGTGCCTCAGTAGTTGGAATGTTATAGGCTGATAATGCATGCAATAAAAGCATTTTTTTCTTTCTTGCTTTGTGTTCCAGTATTTTGATAACTTTTGCATCAAGCCCTAGGCATTATAACTAAGTATGTCTGAATCAAAACTGATTTCTAAAGAGGGAAAGTTCACTTTTATGCTCCACATGAATGATTTTCTGCCCCATGTAGCTACGATCCGTCTGTCAAAGCAATATGGGTAAAATCTCAAGGTGAAAGGCCGCTTACAGTGCAAAGCGACTTAGTACTAGCGGCATAGCGGCTTAGCTTGAAATACCCACGTGTACAGTCGAAAAAAGAGATAAGTATGCAGGCATCTATAAGTTGACCAGCATAGCTATTCACAACAATCCGACAGGCTATCGTATCGATATCGATAAATGACACATTTCGATAACCTGATTTGCCCCGACAGCAAACAGCTGTCGGAAGAATAGCGGTCGTCTATTTGATTTTTAAACTGACAACATTTTCGGGTTTTGGAGTTGTGAACAGCGTTTAGAGGACTCATACGATAACATTGATTAATGTTCGAGACGGTACGGAAGCGTTCTGGAGTGGCGACCGCGTACCGGAAGACGTAACGTTGGCAAGCCTCCCACAAGGTGGACCGATGACCTTGTGAAGGCCGCAGGAATCCGCTGGATACGAGAAGCACAAAACCGGTCGAAGTGAAGGTGCTTAGGGGAGGCCTATGTCCAGCAGTAGACGTTTTTCGGCTGAGATGTGCCATCATGTTTACTTTTAACTTGCACACCGAACTCTTTAGCCGCGTATACATACACATATCCATTCTTTGCTCACCTTGTCGTCACAAAAGACCACAATAAAACATTCATATAGGTAACAACGGAACAAATCCGGAACATGGCTTTTACGGCTCAAGCTACTTAACCGGAAGAGGAAATGCTTTGAGGGCTTGAAAACGGGTTAATTTAAGTAATTCGGGACCGGTAGCTCGTCCGTAGCGGGGAATGGTACATAATTAGGTTTAATAAAAAATATAGGCCCGTTCCTGAGGTTTATTTTATCATGATTTGTTGTAAAAGTTCAAGGGACCGGGCAATGGTTCGGGTTTAAGTGCAAATTATGGTTATCTTTCTCTAGGGCATGTTATTGCGATCTTTTGTCTTGAGTAAGCGATATGTGGTCGCAGTGCGTCGTCTTGGCAGCATTGTGAGGTGTTATGGGATGCGCAATAAACGTAAAAGCTTTCTTTGTGTGTATAGGTATGCTAGGAAACATGAACGCAATGGAAATCATCTACAAGATCATAATGGTCATTTTAAGGGTTCCGTATCTCAAAAGAAAAAAACGGAGCCTTTAGTATCACTTCGATGTCCGTCCGTCCGTCTGTATGTCAGTCTGAAAAGATCATTTTTCTCAGGAACGCGTGCAGGTATCAAATGGAAATTAATATCAAATACGTAGGTCTACGATCCCTTGGAGCTCTAAAAGTCTAGCTTCTAAGTCAATGCAAAGAAAACGGCCTATTATGCGACATATTTTGTTACTCGCAAATAAATCAAAATCTATAAGGTACTTCCTGTTAACCTAGAATAATGAAATTTGGCAAGAAGCAAGGTCTTAAAGCAAAAGTAAAGGAAAAAGTCCGAAAATCGTTAATTTGTAGTTTTATCACTGTATATTTGTTTTGTGATTTGTAACATACATTTGCAGTTGGAGAATTGAACGTGACGTACATATCGATGTATGGGAGAATATATTTTCAACTACATATAAAGTTTATACCTGACATAATTCATCCCAAATATCCTTCATTGACACGCACTTGGCCGGTTTTTAAATATTGTCTGTTTCGAAAGCGTAGCTGTCGTAGGAGATGAAATCTCCTCGATGACTGTGTCAAAGAATCTGTACATTATTTCCCAAATAATGGGACACATTCACCGTAATAGTTATCTCCTAAACTACTCCCGAAGGTATTCTACAGTCACAATTTCTATTAATATTTACACTGCAATCAAGCACGCTCTAATTTAAACTTTCCACTTTTTTCTGCCAAAGGCATAACAGCATCCCTGCAGTAGCCATAAGATACACAACCAGCCAGTAACCACAAGCCCATTAAAATATAATTAAATACATTTTGGTTTCGCCTCGTTTGTTTCCTATGAATATTCCATGGCTATTTGTTAACATCCAGACTTGCCTCAAACACTTTAATCCCAGTCCTTTGCACTTTAATTTAAAGGATTACTAAATTAAAATGTGTCTAACTTTGGTGACACTTTTCGTCATGGATTATTCTGTTTGTTATGGCTTTGTTAGTATAATCAGCCTGTACTGTTCCCACTGCTGGGACACAGGCCTCCTCTCTGTGAGAGGGAGTGGGCCGTAATCCACCACGCGATGCGGTTTGGTAGATCTCACATGTTTTCGAATTTTTGGGTCAGGACATGCCGATTTCCTTTCGATGTTTTCCTTCACGTTTTGAGAGCATTGGTGAAAAATTTTACACAAAGTAAAGCGCCTGCTTGGGTTCCACGAACCCACGACACAACAATTCGTAAGTCGCGCCCGCTACCATTTGGCCACCACAGCCACATATTAAAAAAAACATTAAATACTACAAAATATACAATGGGCGGCCTTATCGCTTTCTGCGATCTCTTCCAGGCATCAGTTTGATATAATTATTTTCTATGTAAAAAGAAGGCCAATTCTCGTAATTAAAAACGTTCAAAATATAGGTAGTCACAATCTCATCTCAGCGACATCATTCTCCTGCCCTTATCCCAATTTATTTGGGGTCGGCGCAACATATCTTTTTCTTCCATACTTCTCTATTAGACGTCATCTCGGTAGTCACCCCCTTTCTAATCATATCATCATTCACACATTCCATCCATCGTTTTTTTGGTCTTCCCCTACCCTTATAGCCATCGACATTCATACTCAAAACTCTCCTCACGACATTTTCCTCATTCCTCCGCATCACATGCCCATACCATGACAACCGATTTCCACACAACTTTTCCGTTACCGGTGCCACTTTCACGGTGCGACAATCAACATAAAAAATGTAGAGAAATTAGACGTATTTTTCAAAGATTGAGACTCGAGATCAGACTGTGAACGTTCTTTTCGTTTCGAAATTACGAGAATTGTCCCTTAGATGTCAAACTGTAGTATTTAACCCTCGGATAAAGGTATTGAAAAATCAGCCCTTAAACAAAGCAGGCCATTCTTCGAGAAACAAATAAAAACACAGTTGTATGAAAACATTTTGAGTAGACAAAGGGGATTATTCCGCCATGTTGAATTCGGATGTACACAGCTCTAATAGTAAGTGACCCAAACCGCATTACATTAGTGACGACATCGGCCGGTGTCTGTCCGCACAGTGGAATTGGGCCACAGCTTAATTTAATAACAGTCCGACCTTCCCGGTACCTACTGAGGAGAAAATTTCATTAAAAATGTGTTCCAAGTGGGAATACCATTAATTTTTTATTTCAGAGGTTAGGTATATGTAGAATCTATTTTATGTTTGTAGAAAAAAAGCCATTGAATTCGCACCACTGTTACCGTAACCGACACCGCTTCGGATGTGTTCGGCTGTCCTCGGGATGTACTCGGTTTTAATGTATTTCCGATATGTCAGTGAGTGATGGCAAAGTATTCTGTTTGTCTTTGTTTACATGATGATTAAAAAAATGTACACGTAATACTCGTATTGTTTAAGTTTTCACTTCTGTCGGCACTCCCGGAGTGCCACTTTTTTATTTTCTGAGTGTTCCATAGAATCATAAGTACCTATAAATACCAGCAAGTCCTATCAAATACCAGTTATGGGGGATGCGCTAGGTAGGTACTTAGCCGCAAAACTAAAATATGATTCGCGATCCTATTGATTGATATTTAGAGGATTGTAGGTATTGATGATTATAATTCTGTAAATACATACTTGTTACGCTCGCTGTAATGTTCTAGAACCAAAAATTCTAAGATATGTGACATTTACCAACCCGCACTGGGCCTGCGTGGTGGATTACAGCCCACTCCCTCTCTAAGAGAGGAAGCCTGTGTCCCAGCAGTGGGAACATTAAAGGCTGATTATGTTATGCATGTAGTAATTTTCCTTGTTTGTTTGCCTACTGACCTTTCACGGTAAGTCTGGTGGTCTCTTATTGGTATTGGCTCAATTTCACGAATATTTATCAAGTAGGTAGGTATTATTATATTTATAGATAATCGAGGTCTGTTAATAAATGAGAGTACACTCATATGACAGCTCTTGCGGTCTCTGGTCGGAATTGATTCAATGACTCGTTCGGACATTTCATTTGCGTGCATCCCTCGGTCGCTCCCGACTACACGCTCGTGTAAAGCCTTTTACGCCGCTCGAGGAGTCTTGATACTTAGTGCGAATAGTATTTGACTTAATGTTTCTCATGTTTACATCATTATAACATAACATCGCGCTTGTATTTCCCGAGAGCTTGAGGAGGTGTACTTATAGTACAATCCTCTGGGACTTAGTTAATCTAAAACAAACGTTTCATATGAAGAAATATAACATATGAAGCAATGGATTAGCAATATCCTTCAAAATCTTTCAGATTGCGGTTAAAGCCTAGGAGTGTTACGCAATTACGGTGCGGGTCGCCAGACTTTCGGGCTTCCTTTCAAATAAACTTGAACGTAAAAAGTGGGTTAACTGAATTGAACAATCAATAAAGTATCAATGTCTTTCAATCGTAGTACAAATTGCATCTATTTTGGTGATGGCAACGGATTATAGGATTGGAATCCAGATTGATTATTGGAATTTCCGATCGCTTTATTCAAGTTGACGTCGTCCACTAGCGATGTCAATATTACCCACGGCTTACCCCGATGGAGAGCGACTGTATAATAAATTGATAGAGGAACACCCCTGCGTTGCAATTCTCGCGGAGATTGGTTAAAAGCAATGCTTAATGGGTGAAATAACTGTATTTGTTTCACTGTATGCGGTATTAAGGGTTGGTTCGATGGTCTTTGTTTTGATGTTCGAGATATTCGAGTGTTGTTTTAATAAGGTTAGGGAAGAAGCGTCCCTATTTTCGTGAAATGTGCCAAGGATTTGATCTTGATACTTGACGTAATAGACAAAGGCGTCTTAAGGTGAGCATACACTGGAGCTGTTTCTCGAACATTTCCATGTAATGTATTGTTCTTACGAATGGTACAATACAGGCAAAAAAAAGCACAGTTTCCAAAAGTATTTTCATGTAATGTAACGTTCCTGCGAATGCTCGACGGTCCGTTCGACGTAATACTCATAGCGAGTGAGCATTTACCTGTAACATTTCTTTCGGCCTTGCGTTCATTGTTGCTGATTTTGCGTTCTTGCTCTCGTGCCTTTACTCTATAAAATGTTACACCAATACGTTGGATTTTAAAATAGGGTTGTAACAAAACAAGAGTGTCGTGTTCGAATTGCGGTTCCATAAAATTTGAAACTGCTTCACCTTTTTATAATTTATTTTTAGAAGCTATACTTTCCATTATGATCTCATTTCTATTTATATTGTTTAGTCTTAGTCTTAAGTAAGTGGGCAAAATTGCAATGTTGTTCGTCTTTTTATTTTACTTATTGTTATTAATCTTAAGTTTAAGAAGTATTTTGCCATAATTTTTAAGTTCTAGGCTTTAGTTTTGTTATTATTACGCGTGATTTCTGAGACTGCTGGTAAACCTATAATTGGTGACTGTGTAAGACCGAGACTGTTGTGATCTATAGTATTTAAGATATAGTTATACATAGAAACTGTCAGTACCTTAATAAATAAATAAATAATGCTCGATGTTCTGTTTCAAGTAAATGCTCTAGTCTATACTCATCTTTAGACAAACATTTTCAGTGTGTACTTACGTGTTAATGACAGCCTGAAAATCTCATTGTTCATCAACAAATACAGATCTAATTAAAACCACAAGTATCTAACTACTTCAGTGAAGTAGGTGCGTATATCCGAATTGTGGTGTACGTTAATTTGGCGCGAAATCCGTCAGATGAGAGGATGTGCAGATGACGTCATGTCGCGTCAAGTACCGCCAAGCGGGCGACAAACAGCTACTTTTAACCCTTTGATACGTCGCCGCTATTAATTTTATGTTACAAGAGCTTGTCATACCTATATTTTAATATACATAATTTTACGCAAATTAGAGACACATCTAGGATTATGATTATTACTAGGATGGTGAAAATTTATGTTTGTAACATAACATATCATCTCGAATGTATTCCCCGATGGTTAGACACTAGACAGAGGAGTACAGTCACGAGCACTAATATGTCAACACTTGGCAACTTTCAATTGCGATTTTTTCGTGAAATAACGAATGCAACGTTGAAATACGACACTTTACATAAGCCTATGGGTTCGAAAATACTATGTTCGCAATAACATAAAATTTCATTCAAAAATAAAGGAGAAAATCGCCTTTGAATAAAGGCAAGTGTATACATACTTATGCTCGTGACTGTACCTATAGTACACTAGTTATGTTTTTAAGTCCCATTAATCGTTCCGTACCGGCGCGGGTCTCTGGCGACCCATTACAATAGAAAATCAATTGTGTCTCATTAGCGAGGATCAAGCGATTAATAGGGGGCGAGGCTATTGCCATCAACCGGGCACTAAACCAGACTCCGGGCTGCTACTGAGAAATTCCAGATGGAAAAACCCAATAACACTTTTCTCGACCCGGGAATCGAACCCAGGACCTTATGATCTCCAGTGGCGCTTGCGACTAGACCAACGAGGCGATATTTTTCGGTCTAGGTCATAGAAATGTAAAAATTCATGTATCTATGGTCTAGGTCGTCCACCACCATTTAGGTATACCTTGTGTTACTAAGCTGAAAGCACCTAAAAACACTTAAATTGAAAGCTTCAACCACGTCAGTGAGTGTGGACTTTATCAGTAGGTAATCCCTTAAGGGGACTACAGGACCTAAACGCAAAAAACGCAAGTTTTATAATGCCTAAAAGTATATGATCAACTACAGTAAACAAAATCAGAAAAATATATGATATTCTTCAGGATATATGCTAGTTAGATAGTGTGTTGAAAACATAATACAACTAATTTGATACGATAGAAAAAAGTCATGAAGATACCTCTATAGACTTTCCTTTCACAATAAAAACCATACTAATATACTTACTTACAATCATTCCGATTTTTTGTCAGATTATTCTACAAGCAACATACTAAAGAGTGCTTTAGTGTTTTAATTTTTTATTCCAATCAAAAGCTTTTTTATAAATAGATAATTGCTTCATATTTTGCAATAAATTACCAGCAGCGTTGTGTCATCGCGCTTCTCTTTCTTTTCTATGCAGACCGACAGTGACCGCGCTTTAGGTCATGAAGTCCCCAACTAAACACCTTTCCATTAGCACTGGACCCATCACGGTAGATATACAGAATGAGATTTAAACTTGCAGACTCTTCTCGAATTCCTAGTTGGATTGGCGCTTCAAATTATATATTAAGTATAATAAGGATCATTGTACTCATCATTATGAACAACTTTTACTTTGGGACCAAACGTGAAATCGCGAAAGAAAATCAGCTGTTCCCTACACTTTGACGAGTTATTCGAACATAAATGTAGGGAATAGAAGATTTTTTTTCACGATTTCAGGTTTGGTCCCATAGTAAAAGGTGTTCATAATGATTAGTACAATGACCCCTTAAGAGGAAAACTGTGATTAAAATTTCACCCTGTATAGACGAGGTGTGTGTATTGTATAACGAGTGTTTTGTTGATGACAGCGTCTCGTCTGACGGGGCTTAATTAAACAAACTTTTGGACGGATTGCGCTTGACGTGTGAGGGATAACACATTAGCGAAACGCAAAGTTTGCATGGCGTGCAACTGCGGTGTTTGCTAAAACACTTCATAATAATGTTCGTTGTTGTTGCCTACGTATTAATTTTAGCTAAGTTTAAAAACAACGTTTTAAAAAACAAACAAACAATATTTAATAAAATTCCAAAACATATTAGAAGCATCCCGGAAATTAAATTATTTAAAAAGAAACTTCATGATCTGTTAGTCGATAAATGCTACTACTGTTTAAAAGACTTTATGTCAGACAAGTCCCTTTAAATTATATTTTGACCGAGACCATGGTGCAGTCAGTGCTGTTTAGGTACTTTTAATTTTAAGATCTTTAACTGACCTATATTTTGTGTTTGTTTTTTGTTGTATTATTGGATTGTAACTACTCACCTAACTAGTTAATTTGATTTTTCCTTAAATTGCAATGGAAATGTTTTTTTTTTTTTTTTTGTTCTTTGTTAATTTATTAAAATAGCAATGTTAAATTCATAAATAGTAATGTTAATAATTTGTATTGTATGCCCAAAAGGCAGGACATAGCTGATCAACAACTGTAACTCTTAACATTCTGTATCTATTTCTGTACCTATGATCCACAATAAACATGATTGATTGATTGATTAATCTCTGTAATGAATAACCTCCAAGTTGCTCAGCTCAGACCCCCGGTTTCTGAGGTATTCAACTTAATCATTAAAATTTGTCAAAATCTTATATTAAGTGATTTGATTGGCTGTCGTTATTTTGGACAGCCAATTCCAGTAGCTGACATCGGAGCTAATTAGTCTATTTTTGCGTTAATTACTTTTCATAAATCAGTTGTTACAAAATTCTATGTTATGAATTTTCTCTGTCTGAAAACCTTTATACAGGGTGGCAGGAACACCGATGCGCAAACTGTTACCACGGATTCAGTAAGTACAGACGCCAGGACATCAAGGTACCCGAAACTGTAAAATTTTCCCAATCAACTTTGAACCTTATGCTTTAGCGATAAAGTTGAAAATCTATTAAAGAAAGACACTTGACATAATTATTATAGTAGCTTGATGTGATGCAGTCTGTACATGATTCTGAAGCACCTGAATTGAAATTTTGCGTCGATTATTTAAAAAAAATACTGTTCCATACATTTTGACCGCATAGTTATTGCACTTTTCTATGAAACAGCAGATTTTTTTTGGTAACCGACATAAAATTTCAACTCTACGCTAGTCTAAGGTCTATTCAAATGTATGTTTCCAATTGTTGTTAATTCAAGTTAAACAAATATCAAGTTTATTAATTTAATTTAATTTAATTAAGTTGATTTCAGAGTGACAAGCACTATTTAAAAAGTTATAAAAATGCTTGAAGTTGTAGCGTAAACTGAACTTTATTGTGTAGGAATTAAAGTTATTTTTCCAAATACTCATATTTTTTTACATGTTTGGCAAATAAATCGCGAACGGTGATTAGAATCATGTGCTGCATTCATGGTTACAGTTTCCACTTCGATGTTCGTGTCACCTTGTTTAATTAAAATATACTTATCTTCATGTAGGATACGGGTCAGTTCGTTAAATCCCTTAAAAACGATAATCAAAGTAAGGTAACCAACATATTATTTCTGTTTACCTAACTGTGGCCCAAAAGAATGGTGTCTAAAGTTTTTTGATCCCTTATTTTCGTTCACAAACGTTAAGGCGCTGCCCAAACGTAGTGTCCTACACCGTAAAACGCTCAGTTTTTTGTCACAGTTAAGCGTATTGGTACATATATCACCTACATGCAAGAAAAAAATTAAGTGTATTGCCAAATGGTAAAAAAAAAGACTGATTATTCCACTTTACCCCACCAGCCGCCCCACTGGTGGGGCAAAATGGAATGCCTACAATTTTGCAGTGGAATCTGCCCCACTAAATCGAATAGTGGGGCAGATTCCACTGCTTTAAAATCTTGTTAGATTTTGCCCCACTAGGCTTCGCACCTTAGAATAAACGTACAAACATGGAATCACGACAAATATGACACTGGTTTGACCAATTGTTTCTAGATAAATATCAATTTCATGTAGGTAGCCCCTGAAACCTAGGATCAAGCAGAGCAGCTGAAACAATCATGTGGTGAATAAATGTTATTAGGCGTTTACTAACCAATGAAATAAACGTAAAAAGATACGCCGATTTCACGCCGGCCCCGTAACCGGCGGCGGCGGCGTAGCGGCGCGGCGTGGCGCGCACGCCTAGATTGTACAGACGCCAGCACATCAACCTACTACAATCTGTCAGATTTCTGTAATAGATTTTCAACTTTATCGCTAAAGTATAAGGTTCAATGTTGATTGGGAAAATTTGACAGTTAGGTGTAGGTTGATGTGCTGGCGTCTGTACCTACATAATGCAAACTTCTTATATTGAATTTACTCTTAATTAGTCTAGTCTGTTTACCATAGCAACTAAAATAATGTTTGACACAATAAAACCACAGAGTACTTTTTGATAGACTGAAAAATAAAACATACGATTGTATTGTAGTAAGATTTATTAAAACAAGAATAATATCTTCACAAACTGTGACTAAGTGTCGATGAGTGCTACCACTGGTTTTTAGTACATTGTAAGTATTCGCGTGTTTATTTTTCCATGGAATTGTACGATGTGTGTTGATTTTTATGATAAGATATTTTGGTACGTTAGTTTCAGCTTTACAAAAATGGCAGAAGATTCTGTAGCAGGATGCTCAAGTCGATGCAGCGGCATTGAATATATAAATGGTGGAAAAAGTATTTTAAGAGCCGGGCATCAATACTACTTGAAGAGAACCACAGAAATCTTAATAATTATTAAGATTTCTGTGAAGAGAACGTACAAGAATGCGTCTGAAATATGGGAATGCTGTAACAGAATGAGACAAATGTGCACTGGGAGGGTCTCCCTTGTTTTACCGAAAAATAATTGCCAAATTATCACTTCCCAAACAAATTTTCGCATAATTTCACTTGCCAAATTATTACTTACCAAAAAATCTCTTTACAAATAATTGTTACGAAAACCTATGTTTGGCAAGTGAACGTTTGAACAATAACTTGTTCACCAACTAGTACTTTTACCATTTTTTATCTAGTCAAATATTTCAGTTGGTATAACATATTTTACGCAAAATTAAATAAGCGAAATATGTGGTGTCGTTCTACCTACCTAACCTAACCTAACCCAAATGATTCACCAACAATGGAGGGCATCTGGCGCTCGGTGGCCGCTACCGCGGCACGCTAGCTTTGCTCGCTCGCCTTCGCGCTTTAACGGTCACAGTTCTAACTTAACCTAACCTAAATGATTCACCAACAATAGAGGGGATCTGGCGCTCAAAAAATAATATTAATACACAAATATTAATAACAAAGTAGACTTTTGTAAATTGCATTAAACGTTACATAAAGATTTTGAATTTATATGCGTAAATGAATGTTATACTAATTGGATCAGAATCCTAATTTTAGCAGTTTATTCTGAGTATTGAAAATCGGAATGTCGTTTCCATAACAAACATTTGACTATTATGTTCATTGTCTAAATATTGTTTGCTGTAATAAATCATTTTATTAAAGACCAAATGCCTTAATGACATTATCCCAGGTAATATTCTGCCGAGTAAAAATTTTACCAAATGAAAATGTGCGTACTAAAATCATTCCAAATATTGCATTGGTATAAAAAAAGGTTGCTAAAATTTGTTTGGGTAATGAAAATTTGGCAAAATCTTTTCGGCAAAACGGCAGGATCCCGCACTGGGACCATTGTAATGAGAGTAAGTACCTTCATGTTAAGATTTTTATGTACGCACAAGTAATATTTGCTGAATCACTTCCTGTAATATGGGCCTGCCTACCTTTTAAAAGACTATATAGTTAGATACTTATAGTTTGGCAAACTATAAGTATCTTTGGGGCTCGTGGCTAAATAATAACAGTCGCACAGGTCGATCGATTAGGTTAAGCTATGCATGCCGCGGTTGGTCTGTGGATGGGTAACCATCTTTACATACCGAGACCCCTCCGTACCTCGGAAAGCACGTTAAGCCGTTGGTCCCGGCTGTCATTCGTGGATCATTACAGTCGTTACGTTTTTTTTTTGTTTTCAGGAAAATGTACTCATATCAGAAAAACCTCACCAGTGTCAATCTGATTTTGACCGAAACAAAGTGACTAAATTAATGCAGGATAGGATATAAAGAGAGAAATCACTTCTACAGACGTATCAATCATTCCAGCTACATACGACAAACATGTAGCTTCCTTACACTTAAAAAGTAGGAACAGCAATATTATAAGTAAAAAGATTCCACCATTTTGCAAAGTAAAGTCTGCAATGTATACCTAAATGCAGAAACAAAAGCGCTAATGTCAAAAAATGTTATTACAAATCATTATCAGAAATAGAAATCCCCGAAAAATTCCATTCTTTTTTACCTGCTGCGTTTATTGACGAAGACATTGTTATTTTAATATTTTGTTCAGAGGAAGCTAAAAATTTGATGAAAACCTGCAAACATTTTTTTGATGATGGCACTTAAAAGTTGCCCACATCCTTTCATACAATTGTATACGTTGCATGGTGACTTGGGTAGCTCTCAAAACACAACACATATTGTGCCATTAGTTTACGCTGTTATGAGTTCAAAGTCTACCGAAGCTTACACCGCTTTATTTTCTGTAGTAAAATCACAGATTCCGGAATGGGAACCACATACTTTCCAATCGGATTTTGAGGCAGTGGCTATGAGTGCCTGTAAAAAAGTTTTTAAATCAGCATCAATAAAAGTCTAATGTTAAGTTTAATGTCTTATATGAAGACATAACGCTTTGCATGGTTAAATCTATGCAGAACCAACCCTCCTAAATTTTTTTCCACTGAACCATGTATTTATTTTTTAATTTAATTAAAACTGCATAACTAATTACTTTTATGTTTGTGGTCTGTTTTGAACCTTGTTTGTTGCCGCGATGCGTTATCGGCAAGTACTTATCTAAAAATTTGCTTCTTACAGCGCCTTAACACTTTCAGCAAGACATCTGAAACTGTAATCCAAGATAGAGTTACAGTCTTCGAGAATCTGTTCGTATTTTGTTTGTAAACAGCAGTTGTTGATAGGAGCCTGGTTTTTATTCCTGTCTTTAGTGCAGTCGGAATGGACCGGTGAAGTGTTGCGCCATTGTCCTTTCGTTGTAGGGTTGACAAATGTCCGGTATTAGTCGGACATGTTTGTGTTTACCTTTGTCCGGGCGAAAATAAGCACGTCCGGTTTTGCTGAGGTTGTTTGGCTTATTTATGAAGGACATTTGTAACCTTTTAGGGTTCCGCACCTAAAAGGTGCCAACGGGACCCTATTTTTGGCTCCGCTGTCCGTCCGTCCGTCTGTCACAGGACTGTATCTTTTTAACAGAGTGTGTACTACTATGGCCGCTATAACAACAAATATTAAAAATGAAAGGGGATGTGTGGACAGGAAACGTATTTAGTGTCAAATATTGTACGGTGATGGTGATGGTGACCCTTCGTGTGGCCTTCACTTGGCCGCGTTTTTGTCTATTCATGAATTAGTGGACTTTTAACATTAAAAGTGGCATTAAAATAGTTCCCAAACTAGGGAAGTTTGCTTTTTGGGTGCAATAAAAGTTGATAACATTTAGGGCTGATTCAATCGACGGAAAATTTTTATTTGTGGAACAAAATTGACGTCTCGTCGTCGTTGTCGTTGATTTTCAATGGAAGAACTGTCAAAAATTCAAAATTATTCCTCTGATAAAATTATCTGGCGTTGGAAAAAATCAGCCCTTACTTTGATAGTAACATTTACATTAAATAGACATTTAGATGTATGTCGTTAAAATAGAGACACGTAGTACGCGTTAAAATAACCATACCTAGACATTATATGCATAGCAGAAAGACACAGCGTTAGTATGAAGAAGCTGTCTATGATTCTGGCTTCTAGGAGCATAAATATTGAAAAACATACCTGATTCTCTATGGATTTATGTTGTTACCTCTCATCTCCGGCAGGGGTCGCCACTGCTAGATCCGGCGACCGACCGTTAAGGTTTTCATAGCGTTTATGATTTTTGTCGTGATAGGAGCAAAGTTTTCTCAAAGTTGAAAATTAACAAAAACCTTATTGTTTCGATTCAAAAATAGTGCTAAGTTGTAGTGCAGTGTTGTATACTCGACCAAAGACTAGTGTAATATAGTTTTCGACGGCGAGTCGGTAAGTACTTACCTTCTATTATGAGCTGCGAGGAGTCCGTTCCTGAACCAGTAGTTCAAATCGCTGCTCCGGATGGAGGGCGAAGAGCTGCGAGCTCAAGCTCGTCACAAAGCAGCTCCTCGTCTTCGGAAGACGAGGAGGGCTTTGCCTCGCCACCACCTAATAAAAGGTCTAGGCGGCGGCGTAGGTCCAAACAGGTCGGAACCTGTTCGGATCCTCGTATGGACACCCTCATAAACCAGGTAACATACCTATCAGATTGCGTAGCTCAAATGCCACAAATTTTCACGGCTATTAGTACGAACTATAATAATGGCGGCCGTTGCGATTCAACAAATTCTACTAATCAATTTTTAAATAAACCACCAATGTCGCGTGGACCACCTATTAATAATAATGTGTGTTTGGGGGATTTAAAAATAAGTTTCGACGAATCTAAAATAATACCCGTAGCCGATCCTGCAAAATTAGCAGAGTTGAACAATCTTCAACAATTTAATTCACAGGCCTGGAAAGGTATTCGATATAAGAAGGACTTACAGGCACATATCGCAACACCAGGCTTTATAGGTTTAAAATTAAACGAGGAACTGTGTCATCTTAATAAAGGCACGGATTATTTAGCCAGTACAGAACAATTATTAGCGGGTTTGTCAAATGCTGTATTGGAAAATAGGCAACTTTTGAAAAGTGGTCTGCAGGAGATTGTCAATTGGGCTGCTAGTTCTGAGACAGAGCTAAATGCAAACACCCTATTTAATAAGTTGTCTGAAAAATTCGGCCCAGCGTCGCCTTCATACAAAAATATGGAAATTATGGAATCCTGTATGCAAGTCATATGTGGCAAGCGAGCAGAATGTATTGAGGTTAGACGTGAGCGCATTCTAAAAGAAGTTGGTAACATTAATCTTAAAGCAGCGTTACAAAACATTCCACCTAGTGCAGAGCATCTCTTTAATAGGGAAGCACTCGTCCCTCTGGTTGATTCTTTAGGAGGCTCCCAGGTATGGCTTAACATGCCAAGTTACTTAAAAGATAAAAAGAAATTCACTAATAACATTCAGGTAAACAATAAAAATCTCAAGCCATCTTATAAAACTAATTTTAATAAGAAAAACAGGTATAATTCAGACAAAAAACCTAAGAATAATTATAAAAAGCATTCCTTTCGTCGCACAGGCTCCCAGGACACCTCCAATGCTAAAGATAAATGACAACCAAAGCAGGGTATTCAAAGGCGGCTGCCTAAAATTCCATGTTCAGGCATGGAAACAACTGGGGGCCAGTCAATACATTCAAAAAATAATAGCGGAGAGTCGCATACCATTTCTAAAAAAACCTCCTTTACATTACCCATACAAAAGAATACAAAACAAGTTTGCAACAAAAACATCAAAGAAAATGACAGAAGCTATAAATCAGTTAAAAGATGCAGGCATTTTGGAAAAACCAGAAAATGTGACACCCGGGTTTCACTCCAAAATGTTTTTAGTGAAAAAATCAGATGGGGGAGTACGCCCTGTAATCAATCTAAGGAGTCTAAATTTACATGTCTCGACTCGGAATTTCCAGCTAATTTCTCGACTGGATGTGATTCAGTTCCTACAAGACAGGGACTGGATGACAAAGATCGACCTTCACCAAGCATATTTTCATTTGAGCATAAAGGAAACCCACAGGCGTTTTCTGCGTATAATATATGGAGGCGAAATATTACAGTTAACAGCCTTGCCTTTCGGTCTCTCATCAGCTCCTCACTCTTTCGCATCGGTGACCAACTGGATTGCGGAAATCCTTCGGAGACAAAACATACGAATAATAGTTTATTTAGACGATTTTTTAATAGCCAGTCAAAATCAGAAACAACTCATAGAACATACCAAAATAACTGTAGATATCTTAGTAAAGTTGGGCTGGCATGTAAACCACCAAAAATCATTTCTCACCCCCACTCAGGAAATAGAATATTTGGGCATCATATGGAATACAAAAACAAGACTAATTTCTCTTCCGGTAAAAAAGGTACAAAAAATAGAACAATTAGCAACGAGCCTATTGCAAAAGAAAGAGTCTTGTCTCCGAGTAACACAACAATTGCTGGGTGTGCTAAATTTTGCAAACTTAGTAACTCCAAACGGTCGCCTTCATTGTCGCCGAACTCAGATTTTTCTGAAATCATTCAGGGGATGCAGACCAAGGCAGAAGAGGCAGTTACCACCTCTAGTGACTCGAGAGTTACAATGGTGGGTAAAAAACGTAGGCAAAAGTGCAAGATTAATGCACAGCCCCAAGATTACCCACTTTCTCACCACAGACGCGGCGGACGCGGGCTGGGGAGCACACCTGAACAACATCATGTTGTCAGGCAAATGGAATTGCCGCCAACAAAAATGGCATTCCAATGTGAAGGAAATATTTGCAGTGTATGCAGCCTTAGTCAGACAAGGTGCACACATGAAGGATGCACACGTTCTAGTGCAGTCAGACAATCGGACCCTCATAGCCTACATAAGGAACGAAGGGGGAACCCGGTCCCTAGCCCTGTTGGGCCTAACAAACAAACTCCTTCACCTAACCGAGCAGCACAACATAACGCTGTCGGCATCATACCTCCCGGGGAGGTTAAACGGGATTGCAGACCGCCTCTCGAGAGGAAAGCCTGTTCCCGAATGGCAACTACAATCCCAAGCCAAGAATTTTATATTCAAAAGATGGGGCGTTCCAGACGTAGACTTGTTCGCGTCAAAAGAAACCGCAGTTGTCCCACAATACGTAACCTGGGACTCAACAGATGGGTCAGCAATTTTCTGCGACGCCTTCAGTCAAGATTGGGACTTCCAGTTGGGCTGGGTGTTTCCCCCTCCCAACCTAATCCCTCGGGTGCTGGATCATCTGAACAGAGCCAAGGGAACATACATAGTGATAGCACCACAGTGGGATCAGTGCTTTTGGCTGAGCGATCTACAAGCCAGGTCCCTGTCAGATCCATTACCGATAATGGACCTGCGGAAGAACCTGATAGATCGATCGACGGGGTCCTGTCCCCCACAAGTGGACAGGCTGTCCCTCCAGGCTTGGAAAATTGGGGGTGGTCAGACCAAGTAGCAAACTGGAGTAGGGATGAAATCAAGTTATTGAGTAATAGCTGGCGCAAAAGCACCCTAAATACTTACAAAGCCCCTATAAAAAGGTGGCTATCGTTTTGCGCCCTAAATAACATTAATCACAAAAATCCAGATGGCAAAGACGTCGCAAGATTTTTAGCAGATCTGCACTTAAAAAGAAATTTTTCAGTTAACACAATTTTACTACATAAATCGGCTATTTCTACCTTCTGTGCTTCAAATGCAGAAGGTCTTTCAAAAAATTTCTTTATTCAACAAGTTTTAAAAGCCATTGCATTAGCAAAACCTCAGCCTTCAAAATCCCCTATCTGGGACACAAAAGTGTTATTTAATTGGTTGAAGACAGTCCCAAGCACAAATTCACTTTTTGATATTTCAAGAAGAACTGCAATTATTTTACTGTTAGCATCAGGCAGAAGATTACATGACCTTACCTTATTGGATATATCTCAAGACAATTTCATTGAAGAAGAAGGAAAATGTTTACTACAACCCAGGTTTGGATCAAAAACAGATTCAAGTAAATATAGACAGTCCGGATGGTCTTTATTAAGGCATCCAGATGCTAATATATGTCCCTTAAGACATATTAAACAATTGATTCAATCTTCACAACATAGACGTCATAATAGCAACATTACAAGTCTATTTGTGTCAATAAAAGGCGAAATAAAACCAGCTACAAGAACTATCATAGCGGGTTGGATTAAATCTATATTTAAAGATGTAAATCTAGAAGCTACTCCAGGAAGCATTAGAGCTGCTGTAGCATCCAAAGGCTGGTGGGAAAATGTACCTGTGGATGAAATATTAGCCAGAGGAAACTGGAAGAGTGATAAAACCTTCAGGAAGTTTTACTGTAGAGAAATAATTAAACATTCAAATAATGAAGAGGAAGATTTGTTACGATTAAACTTCTCAGGGTTTCAATAACAAAGTTGATTATTTAAGTTCAGAAGTACCAAATTGTTTGTTTTGATTTTAAATGATTAGAAATATTTAGTAGTATTATATTACCTTACGTTTAGGGTAATTAATAATAAATGTTATTGTATAATCTGAAACAAATTTCTTTAATTCCACACATTTATTTACTTCACATAGCGTTTATAGTTACCTTCACCAGCAGATATCAAACAAGTCTTCATACTAACGCTGTGTCTTTCTGCTATGCATATAATAGGACTGTTTTACACTAAATAAAACAGTCATTATGTGCAGAAAGAAAGACACAGCGTCAGAGCAAGGCCCTTGCTGGTGAGTGAAGACACTATGAAAACCTTAACGGTCGGTCGCCGGATCTAGCAGTGGCGACCCCTGCCGGAGATGAGAGGTAACAACATAAATCCATAGAGAATCAGGTATGTTTTTCAATATTTATGCTCCTAGAAGCCAGAATCATAGACAGCTTCTTCATACTAACGCTGTGTCTTTCTTTCTGCACATAATGACTGTTTTATTTAGTGTAAAACAGTCCTATTTTATTCATAGAGATAATGTTGTTCTATCAGCCTAGCTTTTGTTTTTGCATCTAGCAACCCTGAGAGAGTGCCGGGATTTTACAAGGATACCAGATAGTGTCATTACTCGGTAGTCACTTCCCCTTTATACCGGAACTGGTGCTTCCACCACAGTAGTACCAACATTCTACAGAGAAGGCGCTTGGCCTGCATTCGGACTAAATGAATATTTATTTTAATTTTACTACCTTCATTTAGAAGTGAGGAAAACAAAGCACGAGAGGCGTCTGAGATGTGAGCAGATTCAGGTGGCGTTGGGAGGATAAACATTTAAGATTATATTACTGCAACTGGAGGAGGAAAGAGGAGGGGGAGGTGAGAAGGTTTTCTTTTTCTAAATGAGGATTTTTAATTGCGTGGTTTGAATTTCTAGAAGATGTTAAAGATATAGAATTTTGTCAAAAAAGGGAATGGAGTTCATTACTAATATTTCAGTAAAGTAAGCTAGTATTCATAAATCGGTCGCATAACAGCCGATTGGTTGAAGTGGCTAAACACATCAACTTACACAACACAACAGAAAGAATTTATTACATTTATGTTCTGAAGGTGGAGGAAATTAGTTCGAGGTTTGCTGGTCAGGGGTCGAGGGGCCCCTGAGCTTGGGGGCCGCGGTGCACGGCACCGCCTAGCCCTCCGATAGCTACGCCACTGGTAGCAAGTAATTAGTATAGACTTCTAATCTATTTTATTAAAATAACTTCGTTCTTACAAAAAAATAAATATCCATCATTTGGGAATATACCGGCTGGAATCCCATCTCTTAACATGATACACCACAGTACATCCTCGCCATTGTTTCTCGTTTCTCCCACCTGCGGGTAGTCGCGAAATCGTTTTTATTTTATTATTTGAAGTCGCGCGACTCCTGAATACATTTTAATGCATTATGTGCGCATTATGCATTGAGATGTGGTTGTTACCGGCTGGTTGTGAATGGATATGAGAATATTTGCAACGTGGCGGTGGATCAGTTATTTATAATATAGTAAATATTGATGTTTATAGGCAAGTTTGGTTTGTGAATAGATATGGCCTGCTTTGGTTGGTTGCGTCGTATGGTTGTTGTTGGCTAAAATTAGACCTCTTTTCTCGATCTGAGGGTTTCATACAAGGCGAAAATACCGTGTGTATTTTTGCGATCATTCATCTGTCACTCATAGTAACAGTTTATAAAGAATGTTTATGAGATTCAGGCAATAGTACTGATATAGGCTAGATATTATCACCATCTGATGATATAAAGAGCAATTGGTTTAACTGAAAGACAATGTGTTTAACAAACATAAAAGTTACAACAGGTTTGTTGTAACTTTAAGCACGGCTACACATCACTAGCTATACAATATATATGTAGCGGTATCTACAACGCCACAAGCGAAAAACGCGTCATACTGACGTCACGCAAAATCCTGCATCTCGCAAGCAGAGTTTACCGCGCAACTAGCATAGATACAACGGCCCGACATGAATCATCGGGCAGTTGCCCGCCAGACACAACACCTGGTTTGGTCGGAGGATCCTCCCTTTTCTATGGAGGATGAGTGAACTTTATAAGCTGACTTCTGAATGTACTTACGAAAAATTTATATAATGTGAGGTCAGCTAAAACTGGAAATTTATACTTTGATGTCTAACCGTGTGTACCTATAGACTAGAGAGCGGGGCATAGACAAGTACTGATATTCTCGTGAAACGTCAAACATTTATGTTCACGTCCTTCACCATCATCCACAGGTCCACACCACACAGCCTTTTTTTATCCCGTTGCTGAGAATACAGGCTTATGAAAGGAAACTCATATCAAAATAGCCTTTAGCCAACTACTATCGAAAAAGCTGTGTAACCACCAAACATTTTTATGTAATAGTATATGAGGAAGTCCGAACACGAACACGTTTTCGGTCCGCGCCGGCCCGCGCGGCTTAACTAGTTAAACTAGTTTCGGCAACTTTGAGGCTTTCCAATTTGTCTATACCAATCTACCTATCCATCTAGGTATAAGTCACAGTGTGTCCAAACGTATAATATACAGGGTCACATTAAATTAGCTAGGGAAACTCCGCAGACGTGTTGGGTATCGATATCTTAAAAATCATGATAAAACAAAAGAGAAATTAATTTGATGATTTTTTGTGTGGGGTCATCGACCTCTGTTAGTGTTTTTTAAGTCATGTCATCTATTAATTTGTTGAACATAGGTACAATAATGATGTTACTTGAACTACGAGTATCAGTTTAAAAAATTGTGTAAACTTCACAGAAGTGATTGGTACCGATAACTAATCACGATAAAACATTTTTTTTAACTTATCAAGTAACAACACCACCAGCAGTCGTTGACCCTTAAAAAAAACATATTTTAATTTTACCGTGTTTAGATATCGATAAGTACCCATCACGTCCGCGGAGTTTCTCTAGCTAATTTAATTTAACCCTGTACCTTAATCATACTTAGTTGGAATGGCTTTTAAATTATTGAGTCGTATTGAGTGTTTCTTATGAATTAAAATACTTTCGGGATCATCGCGCATGGCTTACTTGCCGACTATCCCTAGTTGTGTGAAAGTTTCTCCAAATTCTTCGGGCGCCAGGCGGGCGGGCACGGCGGATCGATGCCAAGATATTTTGAAGGTATTTTCAGTTTTATGCATCATGCTTGAGTGTGTAGGATTAAGTCATGGGATTGACGAATTTTCTCAAATCGTAGCAGATGGTCTACTACCATTAGGACAAACGTAGAGATAATCTTGAAACAGCTAAGTTTCTTGTGATTTCTATTGAGTATTTTTTGCGTTGTTATTTTTGCTGTTGTTATAATAATATGCGTCAAATGTAGTTTCACGTCTATAATTATCAGATTAGGTTGGCACGTACTATTATAGTGCACTAGCTTTAGCCCGCAGCTCGCAGCCAATAGCTATGTATTTACAGAAGTATAGTCATTAGAATTAGAATCATTAATATAACTTAGATTTGTTCCATAAGCACTTTTTCTTAAGAGATTTGTGTTCTTGTGGAACAAATCTAACTTAGATAGAAAGTTGTATTAATGATTCTAATTCTGTAAATACGTAGCTGTTATAGTCGCGAATCATATTTTGATCAAGATACAAACTGACACTGACGTGAAAATTGCAAAAAAATGTATGAAAATTTGAATTTCGCGGGCTACCCTGGTGGATCAAGCACCAGGGTAGCCCGCGAAATTCAAATTTGTATACGATTTTATAAATTTTCAGGTCAACTTAGAGGGTTGTGTTGATGATTTTAATGATTATAATTCTGTGAATACATTCTTGTTACGGTTGCGAATCGTATTTGGTTCAACATACAACCTGACATCAACCTGCCAATTGAAAAAACGTAAAAAGAAACAATTTCGTGGTCTGCCCTGGCACTTCCTCTTAATAGGTACCAGCACCCTAATTGCGTAACACACTATCAATCACAATCTGAATCATTTTGAAGGATATTGCTAATCCATTGATTCATATGTTCGAAAAATTTGTCTGCTCAACAACGTAAATAACGCAATGAATGTTGTTGAACTGTCAAAATGAAAGCCAGTGCTATACTGTTAGTGTGTTACGTAATTACCCCGAAGGAGCATCCTAAAGGTTAAGTGACTTACCTCAGGCGATAGTTAGGCGACGAGCCAAGTTTGACAAAAGCACAGATAAATAAAAGTAATATAAGTTAGTGAAGGCCAAGCGTTGTTGGTCTATGCTAATAGTTTTGTTACACTTGAACTTGGCTGCCATTTGCATTTTGCTGGGGGTCGAGGCTTGAGTGAAGGACACAGTCTAATAAAGAAAATATTAAACGTTTTTCCTTCCTATTTCTTGGAGAAAGAAGCCTTAGTATTATTCAGTTATGTTCACAAATGGATTGTAAACATAACGTATGACGATGCGAAGTTACGATATTATTTTCAACTTTTTTAGGGTTCCATACCCAAAGGGTGCCAACGGGACCCTATTACCAAGCCTCCGCTGTCCGTCCATCCGTCAGTCTGTCTGTCTGCCAGTGGGCTGTATCTCATGAACCGTAATAGGTAGACAGTTGAAATTTTTCACAGAATGTGTATTTCTATTGCCGCTATAACAACCAATAATAAAAATAAAATAAATGTAAAAATTTAAGGGGTCTCCTTACAAGAAATGTGTTTTTTTTAAGCGTTTTTTGCCTTCGTGTGCGAGTCCGACTAACCGTAAAAAGGAATAAGTACACGACACAACGAAATTTTCTCGATACAAAAAAAATATGTGTAGACTTAAGTGCAGGCTAGTTATCGATTTAGAATTTGGATTTAACAGTATTTAATTAAGTGTAAGCCAAATAATCTCAGCCTTAATTAAACTACACACAGCCTACTAAAGGCTGTTTATATTTGTGTGTATATGACGTACCTATGTTCGTATTTTAGTATGCACGGTTTAATGAGGCATAATGCTAACAATAATGACGTGGGTACAGACAACAAAAGAGATAAGTATGCAGGATCGTCGGATATAGTTGAAGAACCGATGGAAGTTCTAGAATAAAACGTAATTTTATTAATAGAAAACAGACAGCTCATTTGTCTAATTAAATTTCAGTCGACAACATCCATCGGTTTCTTACTAAACTTCAACAATATCCGACGATCCCGCATACTTATCTCTTTTGTTGACTGTACCTACCTAATTGGAATGAGAAAATAATTATTCTCAGTAATAAACAACATCTGATACACACGCAAGTTATTTGTATGCCATTTATAGTGTTGAATATGAACCGAGAAATGGATCTAAGGAATATTAATTTCTAATTTTAGCGGGACTTATCCTTTTAATTAGGAAGGTAAATTTTTCAATAATTCTCTATTCATTCATTGTCCCGACTTCCGAGTCGTAGGTCGTGGGCTCGAACCCAGGCAAGCGCTTTAATTTAATCACCACTGCTGTCAAAACGGTGAAGGAAAATATCGTGAGGAAACCGGCATGTCCTCGGACCAAAAATTCGAAGACATGTGACGTTTACTAACCCGCACTGGGCCCGCTGGTGGATTACGGCCCACTCCCTCTCACCGAGAGGAGGCCTGTGTCCCAGCAGTGGGAACATTATAGGCTGATTATGTATGGCCTACCCCTATCCCCTTGGGAAAAGGCGTGAGTTAATTTATACACATGTATCTTAACTATAAATCCACTTGAGTTTTCAAATTACCTACTAGCAGCGCCCCGCGGTTTCAGCTGCGTAAGTTTCGATCCCGTGGGAATATCGGGATAAAAACTATCCTATGTCCTTTCCCGGGACTCAAACTATCTCTATACCAAATTTCATCTAAATCGGTTCAGCTGTTTAAGCGTGAAGAGGTAACAGACATACACTTTCGCATTTATAATATTAGTATACAAATAATTCACGAATGTCGTCAAAATAGGTATTTTGCCTTGAAATAATTTATATTTTATCTTGTCCAGAACATTAGGTATTTTATCAATAGGCTGAATTTGAATACAAATATCTAGTAAGTTATTGTTTTATATTATTGAAATTTGAAAATGCTTGACTCTATTTTGCGCTTTATTACAAAGGCTGTTAAGATTGTTAGTTGTATGCACTTTGGTTTCATACGGACTGAACAAAATTTTAATATTACGATTACGTCGACAAAACTTTGTTACAATAGAAAGCAATTAATTTTGTCAAGAGTTGAACACTCGCTTGTTTTAATAAGGGGAATCGCCAGCGCAGCCTACGAAATTCAAATCTTACGTTTTTTGCAATAGGTATACAGGTCAGTATCAGGATGCATGTTGATCTAGATATGATTTACGGCCGTAACAAATGTTTATTTATAAAAGAATAATCATAAAAATCAACAATACGACTCTCTAAGTTCATATTACCCTATTGAATGATTATACAATGAAAAGAATGAAATCATGACATTTGAAGCCAATTCTAACTATTATTAGTTGTATTGCTGAATCTAATTATTATGATTCTGTAAAGTTATGTTTGTTAACGGTCGCGAATCATGTTTTAATCTACTTATTATAACCTAACACTGACCTGCAAATTTCAATAAACGTAAAAAAAATTGAATTTTGGGATCTACCCTGGCGCTTCCCCTTAAAGCGAAGTACCCAAAAACCCTCTCTGGGTATCTCTGTTACAAGAGAACCGTTCTTTTGTGATATGTTTTCATTGTCACTACTGTCATGGGATTTTTTCTAAAGCACAACTCGCCGCCACCGCGCCGCCGCCACGGCGCCGTGTGCAAGGGTTCATACAAATCCAAGGGTGACTGATGCAGTGGCGCCGTGGCATAATGTGTAAAGGGCCTAATTGCGGGGAATTTTTTGTGGGATTTTCATAATTTTGCGAAACTGCCTGGTTGGTTGCAACCCTAGTGGTCGCAAGCGATACTGCTAAGCATGAGGTCTTGGATCAGGCAGTGTTATTGGGATTTTTCCGTCACGAATTTCTCAGTAGAAACCTGGAGTATAGATTTGAGGCCGGTTGACGGCAATAAGCTTGCCCCTATTACATGGGACTTAATTAATATAACTGGTGAAATGTGGGTGTCTGACATCTGTCTAACTCTTCGAGGATTACTGGCGTCATATTATGTTATTTTATTTCGGAAAGTATTTTTATAATTATAACAAGCAGGCCGTTATCATTGCAAGAGGTAAACATTTCAAGTCCGATTAATGTTTTCAATCTGTTTTTCCCAAACATTTAATGAATGTTTTTTTTTGTTAAATAACTGGTTTCCGCAGTAAATTATCGATGAAAAACTACTTTTTACTAAAAAGTAAAAAGCACTGTGGGCCGAACATTGAAAATTTATGGCCGGGATAAACTGAATCGACAGCGTTGCTTACTTTTTTGGTTTTATTTATATTCAACTAGATGCACCCCGTGGTTTCAACCGTATAAGTCTAGATCCCGTAGGAATATCGGGATGAAAAGTATCCTATGTCCTAACTCAGGTCATGGCCAAATTTTATCCAAATCCGTTCAGTCGTTTTAGCGTGAAAGTGTAACAAACAAATTTACTTTTGACTTGAGGACTACTGTTATAATAATTATTGTATTATTTTCATAAGGGCTGATTTTTCTAACGGCAGATAATTTTATCCGAGGAATAATTAAAAAATGTTGACAGTTTTTCCATACAAAATCTATCAAACGTCAATTTTATTCTACGAATAAAAATGATCTATCGATTGAAAAATCAGCCCTAAATCGACTAAGTACTTTGTGCAGAACAAAGATTGAACACAAAAATTAAGATCTTCTTTTGATTGGTTCTTGATTTCTTGACTGTACCTTCTTCGGCAGAGAAATAACGAATGCTGTATTGATCGTCATTAAGTTATTTACCTAAAGTATTTTTAGCCCAAAGAATAAGCATTGCCATCCAACGTGGTAATGCTGCCAGCTTTTTAGGCACTTATCCCATTGACAGCGATGCGGACGAATTTTTTGATGCCCTATGAGCTCTTGTCTTTTTCTTTTTTTTTTTCCTTTTTTATTATACACTTGTATATAATATATACATATATTTTAGATTGTAAAATACTGCGTAACTTGAGTAAATATGTAAATTGTTAAAATACAATAAAGAATTGCTTTGACTACCTAAAGTTAATTTAAAGCCTCATAATGATAACTTCATCATTTAGATAGGAAATGTCGACTTCATCTAGCATTTTTTTTAATATGACGTTTAAAAGTGATACCAATAAGTATTCTGTAAATAACAGAATAAACAATTTAATTTGATTTCAATTAGAAACCTGGCAAAGCATTTTTTGCTAACTTAACACTTTAATATTATAAATCCTGAGGTCCCTGAGTTACGAAGGTACAAAGCGACCACTGCGCAACCGCAGGGCAACCTCCTCGCGTGACCACCAGGTAAAAAATGCCCGGATGTGCCCGGGCAACCGGGCATCCGTCGACCTTCGCCGCTATTCACCGCATCAAAGGTAGGAAGCAAGACAAACAACGCGGAAAGTCGACTAGATGTGTTGTCACTAGCTAAAATTGAGGTGGGCAGCAAAATAGACAAATACCTAGTCTAGGGACGTAACAGAGTGGTGCCCAAGACAACACAAAAGAAAGAAAGGGAGAGAGCGTCGTATATAGAAGGACGACGTTAGAAGAATAGCGGGTATTACTTAGAGAAGTCAAGCACAGATGGCCGGCTGTAGGGGAGGCCTATTATACTGGCAAGCAAGATAATTTTCACGTTATACCGGTGTCAGATAATTAAACTTGTAATAAATGTTAATTTCATGTAAGATGTTAAAAAAGGCTATTAAATTAAATCGAGATTCAAAGCGCCTCCCTTTCATAAGTTGAGGTGTTATATTTTCATCACAATGACAATGTAAAAAACCCTCATATTCCTCAAAATATCTCAAGAAAAAAAAAACGCAAAATCTCGCCTCACTCGCTGGCCTAACTCACAAATGTATGCGCGTACATAGGCAGAGGTAACAAAGCGAGCCAACAGATGGTTGCATGAATAAAACAGCGGGGGCCGCCCTGAATATTTGACGTAGTGTGGACCGCGCCGCTGCCGAACAACAGTCGTATGATCTTACAGGGGAGGGGAATCGTTTTGTTTTTCGATATTTTGTGTTAGAGGTGTATTTGGGAGTCAAATGGGAGCCTTTGAAGGTACTAATATTGGAGTTGCTAAGAGTATTTTCAATAAACTGACGAAATAAAGTTTTTCTGCGGCAGTATTGGACCCCTGCACGCGTACCATAACCATGTATCTCTTCTGTACGAAGAATAGACATATCTCTTTCGATATAGTGAGCATTCTACTGTGGTCTAGGTATGCGGGGAATCTACTGTTTCTACCGGCTGACTTTAAATTAATTAGCATCCTTCCAGGGTGTGAACCTGTTCATGAATATGAACAATTGTTGTTAAAGAATCAACTCAATGCGACGAAATATTTTTCATTAAATGTTGTATCCACCGTATTGAATTGTTGATCCTGGCTGAGAATGTTTTATAACAATGTCCCTGCAATTTAAGAAATAAAGAATAAAAAATGGTTACGTTTAGCGAGAAAGAAAAATTATTTACTTACTATTAGCCAGACCGTATACAAAAAGGGACATAGTTAATGTGAAAATTATACTAAATCACTTTCAATAGATATATAGAGGTATGAGGAACAGGGTGTAAAGTTCACTCATACTCTATAGAAAAGGGAGGATCCTCCGACGGGCCGTTGTATATATGCTAATTGCGCGGTAAACTCTGCTTGCGAGATGCAGGATTTTGCGTGACGTCTATATCCTTATAAGCATAATCACCCTATAATGTTCCCAACTTCTCACTGCTGGGGCACAGCCCTCCTCCCTTCGAGAGGGAGTGGGCCGTAATCCACCACGCGGGCACAGTGCGGGTTGCTAGATATCACATATTGTTCTCGAATTTTGGTTCTAGGACATGCCTCACGATGTGTTCCTTCACCGTTTTTGAGAACAGTGGTGTTGAAATAATTTACACATAGTAAAGCGCCTGTCTAGGTTCGAACCTACGACATACAACTCGTACGTCGCGGCCGCCGTTACCACTAGGTCACCTGTCACCACTGGTCTCTATCTATCTATAACTAAACTAATACTAAAGCTGAAGAGTTTATTTGTGTGTTTGAACGCGCTAATCTTTGAAACTCCCAGTCGGATTTGATAAATTCTTTTTGCATTTGATAGCCCAATGCTTGAGCAAGGCTATAGTAACATCACACTAGCAACCTTAGGAGCCGAGCAATAAGAAAAAAAAAGTAAGAAATAACGCTAAGCGAAAACGAAGTAATAGCGCGGGCAGGCGATGCGATGCGACGGGGTAGGTCGGGGGAACAAGAAATTTCACGCGGACGAAGTCGCAGGCAGAAGCTAGTACAATGTACAGGGTGATTTTTTTTACCGTCTCGAAGTTTTTACAGGGTTTACCTATGAATTTATATGAACAACTTTCACTATGGGACCAACTGGGATCAACTCTGAAATCACGAAAAAAAATCTGCTGTTCCATACATTTGGTCAAGTAGGTATTGAACTTTTGTATTAAACAGCAGATTTTTTTTTCGTAATTTCAGAGTTCGTCTCATAGTGAAAGTTGTTCATATTCATGGGTAGAACACCCTGTCAAAACAAAATATCGAGACTGTAAAAAAAATCATCCAGTATATAATCCTTATAAAGACTGCCAAAACTAAACACAAAACTAGATCAACCCCAAAGCACTAAATTCAATAATAGATGATAGAAAGTGCGCAGTTTCCGAACAAGAATATTGTTTATCGTCTGGCGGAGTCCAAATAAAACCGTTTGGCATTATAAGGGTCGATGAGTTCCAATCTTTCGGCCAACAAATTATCGCCACGCCGAAACTTATTAATTTCGCTTCAGGTACACTTTATTTCGGTCGTTGGGAGTAAATATATGTACCTAGGTTGATGACAATGGATTTTGGGGTGTCTGGATTTTGAAGACGTCCTCAAAACTCAGGTATATTTTAAAACAGTATATAGTCATAAATATAGTTTTGTATGTCGTAGTGTAGTAGTAGGTACATATAAACCTATATTTTTGTTAGCCTATATTGTGTCCCACTGCTGGGCAAAGGCGGACTTTTTCCTTCTAAACTTCCCAGTCTTGTGCGATCTCTGGCCATGTTGGTACTGCAAATGATATCAGATCGTCACACCACCTTCGCCGTGGTCTACCTCGTCGGCGATGTCGTCCCTCAGGCGTCCAGTGAGTGACGATCTTTGCCCATCTCTCCGGGTGCATTCGCGTCTTTATATTCAAATAAATAATTATGTATTCCTCAATTTTCCTAATTGCACCTACCGCTGTTTGTATCTGCAACACCCAAAAGTTTGACTGGTAGAAAATGCCTTTTGCATTAAGTCCGCCTCTGTAGGTGTAATGGTATGCTTAAAGTATTGAATATATAATAATTATAACAACGATGCTATACATTTTGTTTTCGGCTTTACTTAGGCTGTGAAACCTACGGCGAGGTCACATGGGAGTAGGTCAAACATATGAGTAGGTAGGTGGATTATTTTTAGGAACACCCAAATATAACCTGCCTACTCATTAGGTCGACTGATAATCAAATTAGTTTGATATTGCAGAAATCTATTTCGTATTAGTAATTTATTATGTATAATTTATCACTTTCTTTCTTGAGAGACAATTCCCAACAATTTGTCACGATAACGTATGAGTCAAAGTTACGTACCCCTCAGGGACGAGCTGGTACACATGTGTGCCATAAGCGGTACGTCCCTGAGCTTGGAAAATGTGGTGATGAGCCCACTTTGTGGTTACCCGACGCGTATGGTTTGGTTCATATTTGCTGGAAAGTAATAACGAACATGAATATACAAGCAAAATGCTTGTAAGCAACAAAATCAAACAAACATATTCACAAAAGCTCTGTAACTTTAAAGCTTATGATTTGCACATCGGTCTAGACACAGTAGTTAAACAGTCATAGCAAATATTCGAAGAGACAATACAGACAGTTCCCATCTCTATCATATGAAAAAGTTTAATTACTTACGACGGTCATGGAGTAAGGAGAACAGAATAGTAGCTCATGCTCCTCTCAAAATTGCATATTGTGAGACAGACGAACACCTTTAATATTAGCTGACTTATTGAGCAAGGATGCCCAATTATTCATAAGGATAATGTCGTTTAGTGACTAATATAATATTATTCTAATAAACTTGTCTTTAATTGTAATTGGCATTTGGCCGTGTGTTATGTTGAAGTAAAACAAAAAATAAATAAGTATATAAGTCGGCAAATATGGAGTCAGAATTTGGTGACATATAATTTGATATTAAAAAGAGGCCTTGTGAAGGCCGCGGGAATCCGATGGAAGCACAGAACCGGTCGAAGTGGCGGTGCTTGGGGGAGGCCTAGTGTCCAGCAGTAGGCGTCTTTCAGCTGAAATGATGATGATGATGATGATAATGATGATTACAAAGAGGCTCTACAAATGTAGACAAATCGCAACGCAGTGAACGATACACTCACTTTGCCGATACATTCCATCCGCACTGAGAAGCAGTTGTTCGACAGAACAGCACTCCATTATGTATACTCCATGTCTTCGCCGACGTGGTCCAAGCCGGTAACTGGATGCGGGCAGTAAATATTGCATCGCACGTGGACACAGGGGACCCCCAGGACCACATCCAAGGGAATATCAGGTTTGTACCTATTAAAATAACGTCTAGACTTTAATGTAAATATGCTGCTAGTCTTACGGATAAAATAAGATGGTTTCGGGTGGCGTTTGTGTGTTTAATCATGCTGGCAATTGGATGGAAAGCAGTAGTGTTAGCTGCTTTTGGGAAATAATGGACCAACAGTCAACACACATCTAATCTGCATTCGCGATTAATTTGCCAAAAATGGAAACAAATATGAGTTTATGGAAAAATAACTTTAAATCCTACACAATAAAGTTCAGTTTACGCTACTAAAACATTTTCATAACTTTTTCAATAGTGCTAGTCACTCTGAAATCAACTTAATTACCATTGAAAGAAAGTTGATATTTGTTTAAATTTAAATAATATTAATTTGAAACAAGTTTGAATAGACTTTTTTTTTTTTTTTTTTTTTTGTGGATGGGAAATCATCTAATGACTCCTCCCGCTCTGGGTGGAGCGGAAGGGAGTGTCAGACTCTTACTGACTAAAACCCACCCGTGTTCCTTCCTTAGCCCTTTATGTTCCGGGGCAACGGTAACCCTTTCGGACGATCCCGCTACCCCGGCAGGCTTCGGCCCTGGCGGGCCCCTTCCTTTCTGCTGACATCTCTTTGAGGCGCGCGTGGAACACATACGCGCCGTCCGGCACGGGCCTGGTCCTGATCGGACGGAGAGCTACCCATTACTCTCCGTCCGCAGGCCCGCGCCTACGGTGGCCGGGAGTCGTCACGCGGCTCCCGACGCCCGTAGCGTCTCCCGCGGCGGCTGAGGCGTGCGGCTCTCTCCCTGAGCCGTCCCGCCACCTCCTTCGCTAGCATGACTGCTTCGCAGAAGGAGGTGACCGCCTCCCACTCCCTCTCGCCCCGGACCATGGCTTGAACCAGGGCCGGACGCGAGAGGTCGCCGCCGTTGCCGATCGCCTCTACGAGGAAACGGCGGTGCTCCGCCCAAGCGGGGCAGACCTCCATCGTATGCTCCACCGTGTCCTCTGGGCGATCCTCGCAATGGTGACACCCGGGCGTCTCCTCCCGCCTGATGATATGCAGGAACCTCCCGAAACATCCGTGTCCGGTGAGGACCTGCGTCAGGCGGTAGGTGAGAACGCCGTGACGCCTCTCTAGCCACTCCTCAAAGAGGGGCCTTATCGCCACTATCGTGGCGTGCCCTGTGCTGGGTTGCGAAAGTCGCTCCTTCCATACCACCATGAGATCGCGCCGGAAGTCCGTCCGCTCCGCCGCTATTTGCCGCGGAAGCGGAGTTTCCCCCCGGCGTAGTGCCTCCGCGCGCCACTCATACAGGCGCGCGAGGACTATCGCCTCCAGATCCCATGGCGGCATTCCGGCAAGGAGGCTTGCCGCCTCGCCCGAGATCGTGCGGTAGCCCCGGATCAGCCTTACGGCTACCACCTTTTGGGGCGCGCTCAGGTAGTGGGCGGCTCGCAGCCGCAGTGAACGCGCCCACACCGGGGCCCAAGTTTGAATAGACTTTAGATAAACTCACGCTTTCTTCCCATGGGGGTAGGCAGAAACTACAGAACGCGAAAGTGTTTTACATTTTATTGATTGTCAATGGGTGAGTGATTAGAAAAATATAGGTACTCGTTAACATAGAAAGATTCCCGATGCGGTCAGCAACACAAGTCAAAGAAAAAATAACCTTATTGTTGCGTCCAAAATACGTGCTGCGTGATGTGGACTTTAGGGGTCCAGATTATTATCAGCACATCTATGATCAGCACCAAATGAATATACTTAAGTTATGTCATGAAACCATTCTCGGTTGCTTTTTGCTAGCTGGATTGGCAACGGCTTTTAAAAGAAATTCGATGAAAAAAGAAGTACCTAGCTCATCGAAAGTCGATTACCTACATTATAACGGATGTTAATAGACACTTGACGAATCCGAGAGACATTTGTACTCTTATAATTGTATTTTTTTTTGTACTGTACCGTCCTGTCCCAGGTATTATGGTCCAGTACACATAATATGGTCCTTCTGGTTACGAAGATATGAAGGTTAAAATTCCAACTTTTAATACCCCATGGCCCGTTGCATACACCCATAAGCACAATGTTTTGCGTTGCGCACTACCGCAAACAGCGATTTTTCACACCGAAAATGAAAGTCGTTTCCCAGCAATTATTTTTGCACAATGTACTTATTTTGATGTGTAAATGCAGAGTTGACGGCTATGTAATGGGTCTTTTTACAGCTTGTATCTATCAAGATTTTATTAACTGTAACAACAAACAACCTACGAGAAATAGTAGCCACTATCATGTGGGACTAATAAAAGGTTTAATTACAGCCCCCGAGCGCATGTGACGCCGCGCCGCCAGTAAATATTGAAACCTACTTGTGGACACGGGAGGCAAGCTCGTAAATATATAAATATCTCTGTTGGGTACATGGCTTTACATTTTTTCGGTTAAATCTGGACTGAATTATGTAGTTTGTGTATGCGGGGTTTTATGAGGTTAAGGGACTGTGTTACTGCAAGGTTCACATAGGCAATCTATGTAGATAAATAAAAATCTGGGCAGAATGCGTATGAAAAATAATCGAAACTCATCTTGGTTGAGAAACTGGCTCAAAAATCATTTCTGAGGCTTACCTCATAAATGATTTTTGAGCACAACAATCGCATTAAATGTAGGCATTTAAGACAGACAATTATATAAATTATTCAATTAAATTATTAGATATTATCAAGATCCCTCTGTGCCACGGAAAGCATGTTATGCTGTTTGTCCCGGCTGTCATTCGTAGATCTTTGACGGCTATTACGGGTAGTCTGACCTACCTAAGTTAGTGTCGTGTGTAACTGGGTTATGGAGGTCAGATAGACAGTCCCTCCATGTAAAATACTGGTATTCAGCTGCATCCGGTTAGACTGAAAGCTGACCCCAAAATAGTTAGGAACAAGCTAGGCAGATTGCGTAGAGAAAACAGCAAAACAAAAACCATTGGGAAATAATAATCTCCACAAATAAAACATTTCTATGAAGAAAATCTACCGACAAAGGATAATACGAGTCGAGTATGTACTCATATGAGTTTGCCAAAGAAAAGTGAGTATGTCAATAAATTACGTTATATGGAGAGACTGTCTTTCGGATCACAAATACTTTTCTGATAATACTTATGAATTTGTTTGCTTGTATAAGAATCAAATGTTTACTATTTTCCATTGTAACGGCAGGGAAATCTTGAAGGTAAGCCTTTATTTACCAGCAACGAAATTGCGTAACACAATCCGAAATTTTTACTGATCCATTGTTTCGCATGTTTTTGAAAATTCATCTGCTCAACAACGTAAATAACGGAATGAATGTTGTTGAACTGTAAAACAGCTCCTCCACTCCAACATTCAAGTTGAAATCGATAAAGCCGTTTAGGCTACAGAGCGTGCCAATGAAATATACATACCTACATACATACACTCGAAAAACATAACCATCCTTCTGGCGCAGTCGGGTAATAAATCTAATTAAAAAAAGACTACTTATTCAGTTTTTTCTCCATTTCTTTTCCAACAAACGGCCGGCAACAGTGTGTCTTTTACTAGTTAATCTCTATTGAGGGAAGCACGGAGCACAGATAATAAATATTGGACCTAGTCCTGCCACTCCTGCCAGTGTCTGCAAGAAACAACGAGATTACCAGGATTTATTAGCGGCATCGAAAATTGCTTGTCTGAAATCAGTATTACTTTGTAGTAAACCTGACTAATTTGTGAGGAGCTGTTATTTTCCTCTTTTTAACTGACTTCAAAAAGGAGGAGGTTTTCAATTCAACTGAATGTTTTTTTTTTGGTATGTATGTTCAGCCATATATTCTCCATTGTTAACCATTTTTGATTAGGTATTCTGTTTTGTAGATTTTATGTATATTATGTATAGTTGTGTAGGATTCTTGTTTAAGGCTTGAGTTATGATTTTTTTCCCTCATGATGTAGTCACCATTTGAAATAGTGATCGTAGCCAGAAAGTAGGAATTCTTTCATGGTTCTCGTATAACGCGAATGACTTTACTATGGGAAATCTTTTCTGTCATTATAGGAAACAATAACAAACTGTGACTACCAAAACTAATGGCATGGCTGTTATGGTAACTTAGGATAAGCATGGTGAATTGATGATGATAGTAGCTACTTAACTTCCCCTTTCAACACCATCATCTGCGAAGCCTTTTCCCAACTATGTTGGAGTAGGCTTTAAGTCTGACCGGATGCAGCTGAATACCAGTATTTAACATGAAGCAACTGCCTAACTGACCTTCACAACCCAGTTACTGGGTAATACGATACCCGTTGGTAAGACTGGTTGTCAGAATTTCGTGTTACTACCCGTAACGATTGTCAAACATCTAACTTAACTTCGCTTTTAATATTGTTTATTGTTGCACCTACCTACGTAGTCATAGTTGAATTCTGTATAGGTGTAGAATATTCTTGGTTATCCAGTTACTTGGTATAATTTCGTAATTTAAGACACAAAGCGGTGAAATTATAGAAGGTTGCACAAACATTTTTCTACAGTCTTCCTTTTGCAAGCTTTTCAATTAGCCTTAAAATGTCCAAACACTCAATAGTTAAAACAAATCCTAACAGCAAAAATAAAATAAAGATGTAAACCCACAGATATAAACCAACAGCGAAAATTAAAAAAAAAACACTTAAAAAGAAATTCAGAATCCAAATAAAGCTTCCTATGTACTTTGCTTTATGAAGCAAAAAGGTTTGAATATAAAATGTTTCTCTCCATTGCTTTGGACGACCCATTCGAGCTTTGTCCTGCAATTTGCTAAGAAAGTGTCGACCGCTTCTTAGTGCGAACATAGCGGTTGTATCATGGAAAGTCGACGCGGATGCTACCATGCTTTCGAGGATATAAATTTTGTTTAATTAAGGAAAATAGTGTTATAAATCTTGGCGTTCGGTTCCAGTAGCTAACTATACGATGATGTCTGAACTAAGTAGGTGCCACAGTGTGTCGATGCTGATTAAAGCGCATAGTCTTGGGGTTAATTTTTGATCTTACGTAGGTATGTACGTAGATAGTGCTCTAGAAGAGTTAGAATCAGAATTATTTTGAAAGAAAAATTATGAAAAAAATTCTATTGCAGAGATACGCTGTCAAAATTTTTTTGCGTCTGTGAATTCTGTAACATCTATGGCACCAATTTTTATCAGCCATAACTATAGGATCAGCTGCATCCTAATTGCGTAACACAATCCGTGAGTATTGAAGGATATTTCTAATCCATTGCTTCATAGGTTTGATGAATTCGTCAGTCAACAACGTAAATAACGCAATGAACATGGCTGAACTGTCAAAATGATAGTAAATGCCATCAATTGTCATGTGTTACGCAATTATCCCGCCGGATCGACCGGATACATAGTACAGTCGCCAGCACATCAAGCTACTACAATCTGTCAAAATCCTTAATAGATTTTCAACTTGCTCGCTAAAGAATAAGGTTCAAAGTTGATTGGTAAAATTTTACAGTTTTGAGTAGCTTGATGTGCTGGCGTCTGTACCTAGCGTCTGTAGATAAAAAAACTATATTCCTTGAGTATTGAAGTTCACGGCGCGGCGGCTTACACTTTAGATCTTGATTACACTACAACTATGTTCAACTACCTACAAGAATCACTCAAGACTGCCTTGGTACTTAAAAACTAAACCTATTTATAGAGCTGAGACAGGGGGATAGTTAACGAGCGGCGTAGTAATCGATCCCCTCAATTAACCGCCACTCCTTGAGGGGTGATCAGCTGACGCACAGTTTTTCCTTCATTTTCTCATCACAATCAAAACGAACATGTTAGAAATAATTATTTGGAGGCCTTTATATTTCGATTCGTAGTTAAGGGTCTGCTTTGAACGTTTATTGCAAAGATAGGCATCAACGATAACTAATTTTTTTGCGTTTTATTACAAAAGTCATCTCGATGGTTAAATTATAAGTAATAATTACTGCTTTAAAAAGTTTCATAAAAGAGAGCGCTCAAAAATTGTCCCCTTCTCGGTATGGTAAACAGGACCATCAAAATAATAATAGTTCTCCAGACCGTATTTTGGTCATGGTGGCCTATCTCAAACGAGACTAGCCTTCGGCGCGGGAGATATTATAGTGCACATGCGTGTGCGCAGACATAGGTGCACTCCCTCTTCCCCTTACTACCCTTACCCCTACTTCTCACAGGATAATCATATATGTAACTAAATTATCCAATCCTATGGTACGACCGAAAAGAAAAACCCTTTTCCACTTGGAAAATGGCACTAGAACTGCTGCAGCACTCATGTAGCTTTGTCTACAACATGCTAAAGACAAAGAAGATTATTATCCTAATAAATGTTAACATTGTATAAATCAGAAACAACATAAAAACAACAATCAATCTGCCTAGCATATCTTCCAGTCTAACCAGATGCAGCTAAATACTAGTATTTTACATAGAGCGGCTACCTATCTGACCTCCACAACCCAGTTACTGGGAAACACGATACCCCTTGGTAAGACTGGTTGTCAGACTTTCGGGCTCCTGACTACCTGACGTAACGACTGTCAAATATCGACGAGTGACAGTCGGAACCAAAGGCGTAACGTGCTTTCCGAGGCACGGAGGGGTTTCGGTATGTAAAGATGGTAACATTGGTCACCCACGGACCAACCGCGGCAAGTGTAGCTTAACCTGATCGATCGACCCGTACGGCTGTTATTACTGAGCCACGAGCCCCTCCATCATCCGCCTAGCCTTTTCCCAATTATGTTGGGGTCAGCTTCCAGTCTAACCGGATGCAGCTGAGTACCAGTATTTACCACCACCACCAATACCGAGTGTTTTTGTATTTTTTTTGAGCCACGAGCCCCTCTGAACATAAAATCACGCCAATATTTTCCGAAGGACTAGACAGAGGCGTTTATTAATAAAACCTGCTGGAATCCTACTCTTCTATTAAAATTCTGAATCACTTAGTAGTGGTGCAACACGACAGCAGCGAGTTAACATCAACGCAGACAAAGGAGTACCTAATCCTGTTATGTGTTGCCATTTTATAAATGAATTCACGGAGACGTTAATGTCAGAAGCGACTTGCTAAGGGGCCGACGGTATTACGTTTGTAAAACATAAATTCTTAATGTAGTGTGTATTTATTCCGATTGGATTAAAGAATATCTAGGTTCCCAAATATATATTTTGAATGGACACTGATTTAAATACGAGTTATGAGAAAAATAAGTTATCTATAGAAATTTGAAACTTCTTATATCTCGTCTTTATATCAGAGTCCTTTCAAAATATATATTTGGGAACCTAGATATTCTGTAATCCAATCGGAATAAATACACACTACCTTTAGAATATGTTTGATTTACAAATTATTTTGGTATTACGTTTATATGAACTACGCATGCTACGCCGGCCCCTTAAAAGAATTTTATAAAGAATCAAATAATAAGATCAAAGAATCAAATAAGAGATCAAATAATTTGTATGTAGAGGCAGCCGCACGAGCGTTTTATAAAAGTGTTTGTGGCGCTTCATTCAATTGCTTTTTTAATGCAGTTAGGATAGATCATGGTATGTCAGGTCTTACAATAATCTTTATATGTACCTATAGTGTTTACAAACGTAATCTGTTTATCCATACTAATATTATAAATTCGAAAGTAACACTGTCTGTCTGTCTGTATGTTACCTTTTCACGCCTAAACCGCTGAACCGATTTAGATGAAATTTGGTATAGAGATAGCTTGAGTCCCGGGAAAGGACATAGGATACTTTTCATCCCAATATTCCCACGGGATCGAGGCTTATGCGGGTTAAACCGCGGGGCGCAGCTAGTTTATTATAAATGCGAAAGTGTGTTTGTCTGTCTGTTACCTCTTCACGCTAAACCGCTGAACCGATTTAGATGAAATTTGGTATAGAGATAGTTTCAGTCCCGGGAAAGGAATAGGATAGATTTTATCTCTGTATTCCCACGGGATCGAAACTAATGCGGGTGAAACCGCGGGGCGCAGCTAGAAAGCTAAAAGGTTTATTTGTTGGAACGCGCTAATCTATGAAACTAGCCGTCGGATTTGAAAAATTCGTTTTGCATTTGATAGCTCAACTCTTGAGGAAGGCTCTAGGCTATCAGAAAATATACGAGGTAATAGCGCCGGCGGGCGATGTGATGCGACGGGGTGTGTCGGGGGAACAATAAATTTCACGCGGACGAAGTCGCCGGCACAAGCTTTTTTATAATTATTGTTACCGACCACCACAAACGTGCAGTTCATTCATTATTAAAACTATAAACCCTTTTCAACCCGTTAAACGCTGTAGTCTTCTGAAACAAAATTAGTCCCAATTTAGTCCCTAGCAATACCATCAGTTACTGCGAAGCCGGCAGTTGGTAATTAACCAGTGCAATGCCGGCTTGGAACAAAACCCATTAATTTCACTAATTCTCTACGCTACTGGCTCGAGCTAGTGACCTAGTGTGTAGCGACACTTGCGACCATTCCGACACTCGCAACCATGCCGACATTCGCGACCATTCCGACATTCGCGACCATTCCGACCGTTGTAACGGTCGCCTCACTATGCGGCACTTACAAAGAGACATTGTTTCTTAATTTAAATGAAATTAGGGCACGTAGTGTCTTTGTAATGAGAATTTGGGTCTGTTTTCTTGCTATGCTTTTTAAATACCGAATCTTGTAGGTGTAGGTAATGTATCTTTTATAACTAAACGACTTTGAACTAAAATAGATTAAAACATACAGGAGCTGTCTTGCAGCTTTTAGTCAGCCTATAATCTCGAAGGGTTTGGTAGAGGTGTACCCATAGAAATTTAGAAATCTAAATCATCTAATCATAATCTTATGTGGGTGTATCTAAGTAGGTATACCTACATATCCTGATATCCCTATTTTGTGTAAGTCCCATGTAATACGAGGCGAGCCTCTATATAACTTAGAACTAAGTAATAAAGATATTTGATACACGTCAGGCTTATCGAATGTACCTACCTATTTATTTTTTCAAAAGTAGCAAATGAAAAGGTCAACTCCTGTAATAAAAAATCGTTCAAAATCTAATCGCAATCTCATCTCAGCGACAATCAATGTCAAAAATGTAAATTAGAGGTATTTTTGACAGATTGAGACTGAGATCAGACTTTGAACGTTCTTAAAATGACTCAGTTTTCTACTGTCACAAAACACACTTTTCATCGCTTTAACATAACATGTCACAGTTAAGAGACAACAGCATGAATAGGGTTAAACATGTTGAATTGTTGACGAAATCACAAAAATATGTCACACAGTATCATTTCCAGGGATTAAATAAATCTCCGCTTTATTAACTTTACCCGTTCGCAATAATGAAATTGTTAATTATGAATAAGATCATTAGAGCGTTTTAATTGGTTTTGTCGTGACTAAAATGGCGCCGATATTTCGGAATATTTCGATGTAACTAATATAGTAGGTAAACTAAGTTACTGAAATTGGTTATTTCAATTTCCATTTTGATTGGGTGTTTCTCATACCGCAGAAAATTTTTTGATACTAGCTTTTCCCACGGCTTCGTCCGCATGGAAGTCGGAATTTATCCCACGGGAACGTGCTACCGGGATAAAAAGTTACCATGTGTTAATCCAGGTTATAAATTATCTGGGCGCCAAATTTTATTCAAATCCGTTCACCCGTTTTTAGCCTGATTGAGATGACTCAACACACAGTTATATACTATAAATATGAATGTACTTCTACTTTTAGTACCTCTTGGAAATATTTCTGGGACTGGATTTACTTCATGGAAATGTATTCATCATATCTATAATATAATATTAAGTTTATTTTTCAGTCAAGCGATTGATCACTGGGGGCATTGAAATATGCTGGGCTTATGAAATTCTTGCTATGTAAATATTGGTTGAGTTTCTCGTTTATTAATGTACTAAGTAATAAAGTAATAGAATATTTTAGTATCGTTTCAAACACCGATAGAGCTTTTATAACTTGGTTGTACTGTATTATATTCGGTATTTCGAACAAAGGAACTATAAACAGATTTTTCAAATTGACCATAAATTAAACTGAAAAGTAAAAAATCTATCGATATTTTTTCAGCTTCCATCACATGATTATAACACCAATTAAAGTTGATGTTCACAAACATACACACAGGTGCTTAAATATAAACAAACAAGCGACCCGCCCCTACTTCGCACAGTTTTTACGACCTGACAAAACATCGTGTTTTTTTTATCATGTCAGTTTATACCTTCCGAAATATATTCTCTAAAAAGCTTGTAATGATGGTGAAAATCCGCATCAAAATACGTGGTGTAGTTTTAAAGAGAGAAGACACGAAAAGCGACTTTGATTTATAATAGGGATGCTAGAGATGTACAGACGCCAGCACATCAAGCTACTACAATCAGTAAAATTTCTTTAATAGATTTTAAACATTAACGCTGAAGCATAAGGTGCAAAGTTGATAGAGAAAATTTTACAGTTTTGGGTAGCTTGATGTGCTGGCGTCTGTACAGATGAAAACTATAAGCGCAGCGCGCAGTGCATTCACCACTACAGCCGCATCTAACCTTCCACTACCAATTGCACAATGGAATGTCGAAAAAAAACCAGCGACAATTCTTATTTATAAGGTTTTTTTCTGTCTTCGTCCTGCAAAGTATCGCCCCGTATTTTCAGTCACGTTCTCAATCACAGAATTGCTTGCGGTCGGCTCCGTCCTTATTTATTCCCCACTATATTTTACTACAATGCAGTAGGGGGTTGGATGTCGTATTTCGTTGAGCACTAGTGTTGTGCCTTGATTTTTATTGTAGTTGCTAGTTTATTGAGATGCAAGCTCTTGTAGGTTTCTGTTAGTGTTTTGCTTTGACTGGGAATGTTGAACTGCATAGGTACTACACGGTTTTAAGGGTAGTGGTTTGCGATATTTAGATTGTTGCCGATCTTACATTTGAATGTTTTGTGTCTTTTGGCTAACACAGTTGTTAGGTACCTACTAATACCTAACCATTGTGTCATGTGTTGTTTCTTTCTTAGAAATATTGGATAGCCGATATAAAGCCTTTTGTAAAGCTTTACACACAGTAACTTTCTGCACATGTTTTGTCTACGTTTAAAAATGTTGCTAAGATAATATTTGAAATGACTAAAAAAACTTACAACATTAAAAACGTAATTTTTATCAATGCTGGCTTCTCTATTCAAATCGGAGGTCCTTTTCGTTCCTCAGAGGTCCAAAAAAAACGTAAATAACTTAACAAATCAGTGCTCTGAGTGGAAATACCTCACATTTTCCACAGAATACAACTAGATATTTACAAGCTGCTATGATTAGCGTAGTGTCAAACATCATCATCTGCCTGGCCTTTTCCCAACTACATAATTATGTTGGGGTCGGCTTCCAGTCTAACCGAATACTAGTATTTTACATGGAGCGACTGCCTATCTGACCTCCACAACCCAGTAACTGGGTAATACGATACCCCTTGGTAAGACTGGTTGTCAGATTTTCGGGCTTCTGACGACCCGTAATGACTGCCTAAGATCCACGAATGGCAGCCGGGACCAACGACTTGATGTACTTTCCGAGGCACGGAGGGGCTTGGTATGTAAAGATGGTCACTCATCTACGGACCAACAGCGGCAAGGGTAGCTTAACCGGATCAATCGACCCTTGCGGCTGTTATAACTTAGCCACAAGCCCCTCGTGTAGCGTCAAACAATCATCTCAATATAACACATCTTCACAACAAAACCAAAATAATCCCACAGTAATCGGATTGCTCATTAAAACGCGATGTAATCAGATCTCAAACCGAATGAAATATTCGCGAGAAGGAGATTAAGAAACAGGATCGCTTGCCCTAGTAATCTCGCAAGTTTCACCCAATGAGAAACAGAGACTCCGGAGAGGTTCCGTTTAAAATATTCAATACAGGTAAAGTGAGATAGGTTCCGAACACGTTTTCAATTTCCCGTTAACTTTTCGAAAAGCATTCCCTGTGGTGGTCGCTGTATTAGGTGGTCTGCACGGGAGCGTGGCGATGGCAGTTTGCGACTGAATTTCCTGCTGTTTGGAAGGTGGAGGGTTGGATGTCGTATTGAGCTCGGTGCGACCGGTATTGGTTTGTCGGCATCGCATTGCGGGTGTGCAGACAGCCTTATGACGCTTGACCTTTTGGTTTGCGTAGTGGTGTACCAAGTTGTTGTTGGGACGTCAACCCTCATTAGTTTAAAGCGTTTGACCTTAGTTTGATGGGCTTTCGCTATTACATAGTTAGCCTACATTAGCAAACGACCATAACATATAATCAATGTACGAAATATGTTTGTCTATTTTTTTTTTTTCAAGAAGGATAAATCATTTAATTTTTTTTTGAGGTCTACTTCGTAATATACCTACATACTTACCTACATATTTATTGAGTTTCACAAATAACTTAAATTCATTCATTCACTCACTGACAACGCACAGACTACACCGCGGGGTCTAAAAGCATGCACAAGAGTTCCATAAACAACGAAAGTGACCACTAAGGAAGTACCTTTGAAAAATCGAGGGGATGAAAGTTTGTATGGAAGTTCACCACTTTTGCAGATAGGAAATCCCATTGGGCACACGGCTTGTACAGACGCCAGCACATCAAGCTACCCGAAACTGTAAAATTTTCCCAGTCAACTTTGAACCTTATGCTTTAGCGAAAAAGTTGAAAATGTATTAAAGAAATTTGACAGATTGTAGTAGCTTGATGTGCTGGCGTCGGTACAACTATCTGTAGGGTACACATTCAAGATAAAAAAATATAAGTAGTTTTAAAAGGCGGGAGAAATCATCCTGGGACCCGTAGCTGGACCAATCAAACATCATGTCCTTTTAGGTTCTCAAAGTGGGCGATAACGCCCCCTCGCGGGCGCGTTTGAGACTCTCAGGGGGGCGTAGAAAACCTAGAGAAAATTATATATCCTATGTTACGACTAGATAATATTAAATTCAAAATTTCTAGTGATTTTAATAAATTAAGTATTATTTATATCATTATTGCTGCGATTTGAATTTTGGTCAAAATGTAACGTAAAACTGCGCTGTAATTTGCAAAAAAAAAAGCTACGAAATTTTGAATTTCGCGGGTTTCATTGACGGATCACCTTTATTTAAAACGCATTTAACCATAAAACGCGCACTAATAAAACGTTATAAAAATAAGATTAGCTCCCACTGAAAAGCTTCCTAGTTTATACGGTTTAATTCATAACTGAATGAGCACAAAGGCTCGTGAAGTACGGACGGATCCTATTTCTTTTATATTGCGCGTAATAGATCAACGGTTTAGGGGCCATTGATAGTGATCAATAAGTGGGTTAGTGTTGAGGCGATTGCCTCGTAAATCACTAGTTACTCACATATTTTGTGATGTTTTTGTAGCATAACTCTACTGTTATGAAATATACACATGGAACATTGATGTTGATGATCGCTATAACCTGAACCATTTCTGTATGGTTCACGTATTGAGAAATAGCAGTTTGTAATATGTTTATAGCATAAGTAGGTATAATTAAGTTATTCCGGTCTGATCCTCTGAACCCCCCCCAACCCCCTTTTTTTGCATGAGAAATCATATAATGATAATTATAATCATTAGAATCATTAATACATCTTTCTAAATTTAACTTGAAGGTATATATTAATGATTCTAATGACTATAATTCTGTAAATACATATCTATTATAGTCGCGAATTATATTTTGATCAAGATACAACCTGATACTGACCTGAAAATTGCAAAAAACTTAAGAAAATTTTAATTTCGCGGTCTACCACTGCGCATTCACTTTGAATACGGATTCACAAACATTACTATGAGGTCTCACAGTGCGCGCGGATGCACAGGGTTCCAAAAACCTAATGTAGACAATACTTGAGTCGTATAAAACCTAGAGAGGGTTTTTTTAGTTTATGAATAGAACAATAAAACTAATAAGTATTAACTAATGGTTTTCAGCCGTTTTGTTAAACAAGGAAATAGCCGTGATTAAAAGCTTTTCTATGATTGTTTTTTAATCCTTTTCATATTGAATGGTCACCTATTTGCCCCAAATCGATATTATACAAAAAAAATCTTTTGTAAAGTCCAACAAGAGTAGCTTTGAGAGCTCATAATATTAACGCTAGAGGCACGGTTATTAGATAAGGGCACTACCCTTCTGCACACACATTAGACCATCATAACCTTGTTCTGTGTGCGGTCGTAAGGAAATATTGACATTATCACCCTTACCACGCAAATTGGTGACCCGTATCTACACCAAAAACATAAAATAACTAGTCCCTAGTTAAAAGGCTGTGTCAGTGCCAATTTTAGCAGCCGAGCGTAAGCTAATGACATTACAACTAGTGCCTTTAAACTTAACTTATATTAAAAGTCCGAGGATTTCTCAAGTGTAAAGTCAACAAAAGAGATAAGTATGCAGGATCGTCGGATATAGTTGAAGTTTAGTGAGAAACCGATGGAAGTTCTCGAATAAAATTTAATTTGATAAATGAGCTGTTTGTTTTCTATTAATAAAATTAAATTTTATTCGACAACATTCATCGGTTTCTTATTAAACTTCAACTATATACGACGATCCTGCATACTTATCTCTTTTGTTGACTGTACGTAGGAAGAGGGAATTTCAATTAAAATAAGTATAAAATGCAAATGGTCAGGCGTCCATGGATTCTCAATAACCTCCGTTGAAAAGCGTCGTTAACAAAAGTCACGTAGTTGCTAACAATAAGGAAGTTATCTTCACAAGTATATACACGTACGTACGGGTGTAAAACCGAATAGCCGCTATATTCTGACCCTTATGTCTTTCAGATAAGGTTGTTAATGCTTACCTGTTTGAGAACGAGAGCCCTTGATGTCCTTTGAATGTCTAGACTGAATGGGACTGTTAATTATTTTTCATTGTTATCAGAAATTAATTGACTTATATTTAGTTTTCAAAGCTAAATAATTATGTTAGATGGAACCCTGTAAAGTACGTCCACTCTTGGTGGAAGTATAACTAAGGTTAGAGTAGAACAACAGTATTATTTTGTCTCTTTCTCCATTTTCATTTTAATACCTTTCACCCACTGTGAAAAACTGTGAACAGTGGCTAAATAATAACAGCCGCACAGGTCGATCGTTCAGATTAAGCTCCGCTTGCCGCGGTTGGTCTGTGGATGGGTGACCATCTCTACATACCGAGACCCCTCCGTGCCTCGGAAAGCACGTTAAGCCGTTGGTCCCGGCTGTCATTCGGGGATCTTTGACAGTCGTTACGGGTAGTCAGAAGCCCGAAAGTCTGGTAACCAGTCTTACCAAGGGGTATCGTATTACCCAGTAACTGGGTTGTGGAGATCAGATAGGCAGTCGCTCCATGTAAAATACTGTTATTCAGCAGTATCCGGTTAGACTGGAAGCCGACCCCAACATAGTTGGGAAAAGGCTAGGCAGCTGACTAATTTTCACCCACTGTTCTTCCTAATCCAGGTCATGTTCGAGCAAAACAAATGCCAAATGTTATCGAAATCCGTTCAGCCGTTAAAGCGTGAAAAGGTAATAGACATACAGACAGACAGTACTTTTGCATTTAATATAAGTATGGATTCCAGTACCTCTTAATGTATTTGCTGTCTTGGTTACTTTTGACCCGTCGATTAGATTTGTTTTAGTATAGACGGGACCCTAACAACAAAATTTTGATGAAATATTAGACGGAAAGTTTTCCGATGCCGTGCATAAAAGTTGGCGGAATCGAATTCTGAATATCTTTCAGAAGTTTGAAACTCGAAGCATACATTTAGACGAGAGAACCTAAGTATAGTCAACAAAAGAGATAAGTATGCAGGATCGTAGGATATAGTTGATGTTTAGTAAGAAACCGATGGATTTTCTCGAACAAAATTTAATTTTATTAATTGAAAACAAAGAGCTCATTTATCTTTTATTAACTAAATTTCAGTCGACAACGTCCATCGGTTTCTTACTAAACTTCAGCTATATCCGACGATCCTGCATACTTATCTCTTTTGTTGACTATACATTACAAATATTTACTTCTTTTACCTGAAATTCAAAGTCAGAATTATTTATTCAAATTTGACTAAGGAAAAGAAGAAAAGAAAAAGAAAGAAAATACATTTATTTAGCACAGACTAAAAGACACACAATACATCAGATAGAAAAATTCTAGTATCCACTTCAAAAGCTAGATTGTGCGTGTTGGAATATTTAAAAGTGCGATTGATGTCAATTTTTACTTCATCATTTATCAACCTTTCAGCCGAAAGACGTCCTCTGCTGGACATAGGCCTCCCCCAAGCACCACCACTTCGACCGGTAATTTTTTTTTCGACTCTGTGTTCATTGTGCTATCGCAGTTTACTATTCTATAGTAAAAAACAAAAACGACCCTTAGGAATGTTATACCCGCATATAAACTAAAATAATACTTACCAAAAAGTTCGTAGGTAGTATCTATAATATTACGAGCAAAAGAAATTGTTATTATAACTCCACAACCTCGTTTGTCCACATACTCGCACGAATTCGGTAATTTTCCTGTGAATCAAATTCAATATCGAATTCCTACGACCCAATTTCGTTGGTTCAAACGGAATTATTTCCTTTATTTTTATTCGTATAAAGAGACTTCCAGAACGTCAGAATTAAGCTTATTTTGCTTATGTGTAAAGCAGATTTTAAAGAAAAGCTACCGATAATAGCCAAGTCATCGCCAAGATATCGTTTAAAAGCCAAGAGCCTCAACCAACACCTGAGGAGGCTCTCGTTGGGCAGCTGGATTAAGGGCTTGATTCAGAAAGCGGTACTTCTGGACACGGCCCGCATTGTTAGGAGGTTCCTCTCTCTGGAGCCCTGACCGCCGGTAGCTTGGACCCTGTTCCCGATACCGGTGGGCTACTATTTTTTATATTTTTTATATTCTAATATTTAAATATAATTTATATGTATTTACTTAAATAAAGGATATAACGTATAATCTTGTGGAGCACAACGTAAGATGCTTATTTTCTGCATTTTCATTCTAAATTAAAAATAAAATACAACCGAATTGAGAACCTCCTTCTTTTTTGAAGTCGGTTAAGAAATAACCAAACAAACCACGAGGGCGCCACTGCGCGGTCGGTGTTGTCTTAATATGAGTAAGAAAACATGAGCATTATACTCATCATCATCCACAGGCCGACTTCACCCACTGCTGACCATAGGCGTCTCTTTTCTTGTGCCAACTCCTGTGCCAGTCTCATCCAGGTTTTGCCCGCAATGGCAATAATGTCGTCTGCCCATCTCGCCGCCGGACGACCGACATCTTGTCTGCCAGTTCTTGGACGCCACTCTGTCACAGCCTTACTCCACCTGTCATCACTGCGCCTTGCCAGGTGTCCTGCCCAACTCCATTTGAGTTCCATAATACATGTTCCTATATCGAAGACCTTCGTACGTCCTCGTATCGGAATATTAATACTTATTTATTTATTTACCACCTATATTTGTTTTTACAGGTGGGTCCCAATACAACAGTGTAGTCACAATTTCCACACTCAGAGACGTCACCCAAAAACTAATTAAACACCACCGCCAACAAAAAAGAAATGTTTTTGAACTGAATATGGAGAGCAAATCATCAAACATGCGACAAATAAAAATACTGCACGTAACCATCTACGGCGTAGCGGCCTACGCCGTAGCCGCTCGTAGGCAGCTACGTGAACCAAGCGTAGCGGTCGTGAAGACCAAGGGTTTAATCTACAAGTGACTTTTGAATCTAAATCCTAATCTAGGATGTAGTTTTCTTCTCGAATGTATTTTTGTCTTGTTATTATTTTAATATAAAATATAATGAAGTTTTATGTAAATTGGCGTCGTAAACTTTAATATGCTTATGTTAATATTGTCTGCGGGGTAAAGGTGTTGTTAGAAATCTTTATTAGTTTGTTTTTCTTACTGGAAAATATATAATCCTTTTGCTTTTTAACCGACTTCAAAAAAGGAGGTTCTGTATTCGACCCGTATGTACAAAATAACCATGTTTCGATAAACTATTCATTATTCTGCAGTTTCATTTCAACACAAAAATATGTTAACTACCACTACCATCCGATATAATCAACTTGACCTCAATACCGGATAAAGCCGGTTCGGTCCGGACGAAGCCGGTTATCTTTTGATTGCAATCGTCTGCGCTCTGCCTTATTGACTATAGAGGGTTCAAAGGATGTACCTAGAATTTGTTTTGAATTGGCTGCTTAGAATTTTATTCCATGTTTGGTTGAGGGGGCTTGTGGCTAAGTAATAACAGCCGCACGGGTCGATCGATCAGGTTAAGCTACTCTTGCCGCGGTTGATCCGTGGATGGGTGACCATCTTTACATACCAAGACCCTTCGTGCCTCGGAAAGCACATTAAGCCGTTGATCCCTGCTGTCATTCGTAGATCTTTGACAGTCGTTACGGGTCGTCAGAAGCCCGAAAGTCTGACAACCAGTCTTACCAAGGGGTATCGTATTACCCAGTGACTAGGTTGTGGAGGTCAGATAGGCGGTCGCTCCATGTAAAATACAGGTTTTCAGCTGCATCCGGTTAGACTGGAAGCCGACCCCAACATAATTGGGAAAAGGCTACGCAGATTGTTTATTTGAGTAGGTACCTATTAGTTTTCAGATAGCTCGCACATATATGCTGTGCAATAAATATGTAATAGCGATATGAGCCTGTAATACTCTTTCTGCAAATAAATGAAGGTTCTTCTCATGCTGAGGATGGCTATTGATACAAAGTTACACGTGTTACAGTTAGAGATGTCAAATCATTAAAGTGAATATACCTCTAACCCCACGCTGCTATGAATTTACTCAAGGGGCTTACAGGACCTAAACGCAATAACACAAGTTTTAGAAACAATAAAGTATATGATCGACTACAGTAAACAAAATCGAAAAAATATATGATATTCTTCAGGATATATCCTAGGTAGATAGTGTGTTAAAAAAATAATACAACTAATTTGATACGATAGAAAAAAATCATGAAGATACCTCTAAAAACTTTCTTTTTACAATAAAAACCATGCTAATATAAATACAATCATTATGATTTTTTGTCAGATTATTCTACAAGCAACATACTAAAACTGTAGTGTTTTAAGTTTTTAGTCCAAACAACAGATTTTTCGTAAATAGATAATTGCTTCATATTTTACAATAAATTACCAGCGTTGTGTCATCGCGCTTCTCTTTCTTTTCTATGCAATCCGACAGTGATCGCGCTTTAGGTCATGTAATCCTCTTAAGTGTTACAAATGTACAACTCAAGTTTACCGTAACGAAAACTAGTCTGTCGATTTCTAAGTTATTTCCTCGCGTAGTAACTACGGGTAATAGATACCTACTCATATTTCGAGAGAGGCCTATTTCCGATTGATTTGTAACTTAGTAACTTGTCAAACCCTTGTCATACATCGATAGTAATTTCCTTTCTGCTCGGCTGAATTATAGATTGTAGAAAATGTACGACTATCTAGATTTATTACATTACATAACATCACGCATGTAATCCCTGAAAAGTATCGCAGAAGTGTACGTACCATAGATATATTTACATTTCTATGGTACGTACACACATATGTATGTATTTTTATAACGGGAATAAAAAAAACACTTAGTGAATTTCGTTATTGTGGTATTTTTAGGGTTCCGTACCTCAAAAGGAAAAAACGGAACCCTTATATGATTACTTTGTGGTCTGTCTGTCAAGACCCTTTATCTCGGGAACGCGTGGAGGCATCGATTTGAAAATAAAACCATATACCCTCAGTATATGGTTTTAATTTCACCTCTACAGTCCCTTGAAGCTGTGAAAAAATCAAACTTCTAAGTTAACGTAAAAAAAGATACGGCCGTTTATTCCGCAAAAAACGTATATTTCGACACTCTCAAGGGAATCAAAATTTATAGGGTACTTCCAGTTGATCTAGAATCACGAAATTTGGCAAGAAGCAATGACATGTAACACAAGTAAAGGAAAAAATCCGAAAACCGTAAATTTGTAGTTTCATACCTGCATATTTGTACGGAATCCTCGGTGCGCGAGTCCGACTCCCACTTGAACTTTTTTTTGTACTTACTAGACCTAGGAAGTACCAGGTTTTTTTAATTTTTCTACGATTGCGGGTTTTAAATGTTATAACTGTACTTTAAATACTACCCTCCACAGTGTTGTAAGATCCCAATTTTTGTGTCATCGTGTTTTTTATTGAATTAATCGATAGAGTCTACAATTCTGAGGATTAGAGTAAAACTCCGGATTCGCTAAGACTTGTACTTTTTTTTTAAAAAAATGACAAAGTTTCGGAATATCCGACTATAGAAAAACGAAAAAAAAATCATTATAATTTAACGTAAGTACTTATTAAAGAATTAATTTATTCTATCGAAAAAAGGTATAATAGCCGATCCTTCCACCAATTTCTGTTGCTTTAGTATGAATGGGTCGAGAGATATGATTTTTTTTCTCATTTTTCGTTTTCATTTTTTTATTCATCTAAACCGCCGTAGTAGGTGGTCATTCCTACATTGAAAAATTGCTGATATTTTCTATTATGTGTAGTATTTTTTCCAAAACCTAACTCATTGGTTTCCAGGAGTTATTGAAAATTCAAAATTTTCCTTAGGGTTGTCACTTTCAAGTATCCGAAAAAAAGCAACAAGAGTATATTTTATTTGAAAAAAAAAGAAGGTGTTTTAAATACTTTCTAATAACTAATATGCAGTTGGCTATTCGAAAGGAAAATGTATGTAAATTTATATTATGTGGGCTAACCGAACTAAAAATCATCTTCATTGTTAGTTACAATTAATTCAACATGCGAATAATCATCGATGGCTAGATTTTCTTCATTAACAGGTCTCAACAAAGACAATGCGGCTGGTGGCAGTGGGATTTTTTTAGCCTTTTTTTTTCTCTCTAAGAGGTTGTAATCAGAGATAATTTGGATCCGATGAGACTAAAGCTAACTATTAGTTGAGTCTTTTGGGTTTGAATTTATAGACGGTTTCCAAAAAAGGTGTATCAATCAACATGATACCAATTTCTCCATTTGTTTTTTAATATCCTTTATAAAATCACTCAATGTGTGCCACTTTAAGCCACAAAACAATGATATCTTTTTATGGTCGCGATAAGAAAGCTAAAACTTAATAAAAATAAACAAATTATGTTTTGGTTGAAGTGGCAGCCCTAAGTGCGGATATTTCGGATATTACTAAAATTTCCAATAACTCCTGGAAACCAATGAGTAAGGTTTTGGAAAAAATACTACACATAATAGAAAGTAGCAGCAATTTTTCAATGTAGGAATGACCACCTACTACGGCGGTTTAGATGAATAAAAAAATGAAAACGAAAAATGAGAAAAAAAATCATATCTCTCGACCCATTCATACTAAAGCAACAGAAATTGGTGGAAGGATCGGCTATTATACCTTTTTTCGATAGAATAAATTAATTCTTTAATAAGTACTTCCGTTAAATTATAATGATTTTTTTTTCGTTTTTCAATAGTCGGATATTCCGAAACTTTGTCATTTAAAAAAAAAAAAGTACAAGTCTTAGCGAACCCGGAGTTTTACTCTAATCCTCAGAATTGTAGACTCTATTGATTAATTCAATAAAAACACGATGACACAAAAATCGGGATCTTACAACACTGTGCCCTCTAACCTCTGTACAGTTGCACGTATCTGTAAGCACAATGTTTTGTGTGCGTTGCATATCTAACCAGTGATTTTTAACACCAAAAATAGAAGTCGTTTCCCAGCAATAATTATTGCTCTATTTGACTTGGTTTGATGTAAAGAATTCGTAGATGACGACTATGTGATAGGTATTACAAGCCTATTAATTCTATGTATGTATGTATATTTTATACAAGCTTTGACCAGAATTCGGCCACTTCGACAATGCTGACGCTGGCCTTGCAAAGGGCTATTTTTATCATAGCCTGCATGTTAAAATAGCCCCTTAAATTGAATGAAAATAGAGACCCATAAAGGTATTTAATAGATAGCAGACAACAACATACTAAAATTAGATGGTTGTTCAATTACGTGATATTGAAACCGACAACACAAGTTAGATTGCCTTCAAACTAAGGCGCTCTGCATACAGTCAGGGAAAACTGTTTATCAAATTGACACACAACATCAATTTGCCGTGTTATAGCCATTTCATACAACTGTCAATGAATGACAGTTGTGATATGAACATACAGACAACTAAAGTTAGCAATGAATACAAACAATATGAATAACGACATGATATTTACAAACTTTTTGGGGAACAGAAACATAAAATAATGAAATTGTCTCGATACAAAAACATCACGAAGTTATATACCTCTAATTTCCACGCATTTCTGATGGCTTCCCTGACTTTATATAGTACTAGCTGCGCCTCACGGTTTCACCCGCATAAGTTTCGATCCCGTGGGAATACCGAGATAAAAAGTAGCCTATATAGCTAGCTATACGATACACACGCATCAGCTAATTAGCTGCTGCTAGTGTGTCTAACCAAATAATAATAATAATATGTTAATCCAGGGTGTCAGCTACCTCCATACAAAATTTTATCAAAATTGGTCCAGCCGTTTGAGCGTGAAGAAGTAGCAAACATATAAACACACACACACACTCATAAAGTTTCGCCTTTATGATATTAGTGTGATGGTGTGCTGTGATCAATTTGCTTTTGTTTATTTTTGTATAATGTTTCTACTTTTCGTTACAACTTTTCATTTTGTATACTGCGTTTCTGTGAACGTTAGAAATCCTGCGAACCTTCAGACACTGCAGGCGATATGCTTTACGACTCAGTCGTAAGCATTTGTTTTGATTGTTATATATCATTGTGATTCATACAAAAACTACAAAAAAAAAAAAGAAATAATAAAACAAAAACATAACGACCGCACCCGCTCTGTGTGCAGCGCCCCTTACAGCTTCATTATACATAGTGACTCTGTTTGGTTGTGTTTGAGTTTAGTCTGTTGCTTTGTCTTATGTTGTAACCCGAAACGAATTCGGTATTCTATACAGATCTGAGAGAGATAGTGGGAGTATTTAATTGCGGCATTCATTATTTATTAAACACTTTATTGTACGCCACATAAAAAAAGACAGACATATTAAACTAAGTGAGTTTCAAGTTCTACGTTTATGGTACAGACGCCAGCATATCAAGCTACCCGAAACTTTCAAAATTTCCCAATCAACATTGAACCTTATTTATCGACAAAGTTGAAAATCTATTAAAGAAAGGAGAGTTCAAAAGTGGTACAATATTCCGAAAAATTTTAAACGCTAATGTGATGTACCATAATAGAAAGCTTATTTATTAAGCTACTCGATTATAGTTAAATATGATTTTTTCAGGCGCCTGTTTTTGTAAAAAAGTGAAAAATGTTACGTGTTATGTGTTATTTATTCATTTCTATGCAATTTAATTATTTTAATTATTTTAAATGTGGCTAAAGTTTCCGCTTCTATTAAATACTTTGAGATATTATTATAATTTTAGTTGCAACTCCAAAAAAATGAGACAAAAAATATTGATTATGATGACAATGCAATATCAAAACGTGTCGAAAAAGGTCAAATCTGTAAATAAATCTGCAAATAACGTTGAAATAAAAAAAAAACATAACCACGTCAACAAATGTATTAATGTACTTAATTATAAAGTACAAGTATGTACATAACCACTTATTTCTATAATCTAATTGACAATGAGAAATCACGTCATTTGCCACTGGGCTGCCAACCCTAAAATATAAATAATGTTGGTAGTTAGTGATGCAAGCATTTTATTTTTCAACACTTGTTTAAAAAAAAACGGGTGGCTGTAAAAAAAAATTAAATACCCAAAGACATCAAAATAATTACCCTCTTTCAGCCTACAAAGCTCAGAAGGCTGTTTAAATATTCAATTATTTTAGTACGACGCCCCATGCATTATACATCTCTCTATCTACGTTCCTATCGCCGGTAAGCATCACCTTTCTACCTATTTTTCTGTTCTTTTTTTTTCATGTCTGTTTATATGTGTGTGTACATAAATAAATAAGTTTACTTCTAAAATCAACTAACCCATACAAAGTTAATGTAGGCCCTTTTTAAGAAAAAAAATATGCTTCACTAAGCCAGCGCGGTCTTTGTCATTTCATCAATCCTATAAAAGGGTACTCTATTAACATCCACAAAATAACGTCAAAGAAAGGACTTTCAAAGGTTTATATGAAACAAGATAATCCTTTCAAGCCGGAATAAATCGTACGCAAAAAATCTAAAAGCAATATAAGGCTGATATTGTCAAACATCGTTACATGTTTTCGATATAAATATACGAGTGGTTGAACTTTTCATATTGCCTTTATCTTTTTATTTATTGGCACAGAGTGGCACGCACCAAAATATCAATATATAAAAACAATAGAGGGCAAATGTTCGACCATAAATCCAAGATACGGCGATTTATCAAAATGTCAAAAGATACACACACACACCTGTGTAGCTTCGACCTAATTCTAGTTAGAGAACCATCCTTATTTGTAACCCTTGCAAGGGAAAAAGGACCTTAGTTCCACTTTATAACGTTTCTTATGTATTTTATGGGGCGTTAAGAGGAATTTGGGACATACAAGGCAGCCGTGAACCCCTAGAGATGAGCATCGTCATCATATTTCGGTTTTGACGTCTATTCTCGAGGTAGATTGCCTTAGAATGAAGGCGAACAAAGTTTTTTTTTTGTGTTGCATTAGGAGATTGCCATACAGCGTACCCAAACGGCCGATATTAAGGTCAATGTATACTCGTAGATAACTGTTTTTGAAGAGTCTAGACCAAAATGTATTCAGACTAAAGTTAAATATGTATGTTTCCTATCTTTGAAAGGTCTGGGGAATATGCTGTCCGAAGTAACGTGGAGGTACGATAGTAATGGTTTTGTTTCGTCTTATTCTCTTAGGTACGCTTTTCCTCTGGCAACCGTATACGTGTAATTCCCGAAAGGTTGGATAACTTATTACTGTGCACGCAGCGTTCTCTGTGTTCTTAAATATTAGGCTCCGTTTGATGTGTAGTCGGAGTTTTTGATATAAATACTTATATTATGTACCTACTGCCATTTTTTTTTCTAAAATGATTATCATCATTATTTCAGCCGAAAGACGTCCACTGCTGGACATAGGTTCCGCCACTTCGACAGGTTCTGTGTTTCTCGCATCCAGCCGATTCCTGATTCTAAAATAATATCTTCCTTAAAAGTTACGAAAGTGTAAAAATAACCGCCATTAAAAATCAATTTCGCTCATTTGTTCACTTCAGAACTTAGTCGCATCGTTAAGCAATTGATTGGGTTCAATTCGTTTTTCTCTTATCCTCTGACAGCGGATGCCAACGTAGAAATTTTTAAACGTTACAGTACAGTACACTCGTACAAGAACGAAAATAAAGTAAAAAATCTTTGAAATATCTTAAGTGCACTGTAAGCCTGCGGGTTGTAAAGCGACAGCGGGTTGACAGTGGCTTTGTGGCGACGAGCGGTACGGCGACTCCTGAGTAAATATACAAGTGAGTTCAAGCTTCATAAAATCTCAAACTCAAAGCATTTATTTCAACTAAACCATTTACAGGCTTTTTTGAAGAGTAGCTGGATGACATCATCCAGCTGAATTAAATCTTTGGCCTCCCACGCACAGACAAACGAAAATGAACTGTAGTTGCACCCGCGTCTTCCATTTCGCAGCAAGTTGTTCAGTAAAATTTATTTGCATTACCTACCTCAGTAGCGTATTTCTAAAGGAGTATCGCAAACCAGGAGTCACATGGAGTGCGCATTTATTATGGGGTAAACAAACTGCAGGCTACTTATACATGAATGAGTTGCTAGGGAGGAAACTGGACCGAGTGCCGTGCTGTAATGTTGTTAGGACGAAGAATAATTATTGCAGCAGCTGGATTCGTTACTTATGTAACGTTACTTATGTCTTGAGATGGAGTATAGCCTGTTTGAGATGGTTTGAATAGATGTTATGCTTTGAATAACAACATCTTTATAAAAATGGTAAACTCGGCGCATTTTCATAACTCCTTTAGAGGATGAATTGGAAAAAATCCTTCCTTGCTCACTCTCATTATATAAGAAACTCTTATGCAAAATTTCGTGTTTCTAGATCCAGTGGATTAGGCAATGCGTTGTCTGTTAGTGATTGAATTTAAGATTTAAGTAGATAGCTATAAATCGTAGAAAACTAAACAAAAATATGAAAAATAATTCAGGAAAACTTCTTCTTATTATTCGAACTCGGTAGATGATTCTTCTTATTCTATTCTTTCTAATGTCCCTAGGGAACTTATATTTTTTTGTATATATGATAAATATTATCTACCTTACTTTATCCTTGGCTATATTGCAATCCATCTAATGATTGTATAAAAATATTAAAAAGGAAAATGCGTCGAATTGTAATGTCTCTTTTGGACCGGAAATCTCACAAGTTACGCCAAAATATACTGAAATTCTGATTCATGAAACAAACCTTTAGACTTTTCTCAGATCATTCAAATAAACGAAACTATAGAAAATCTGTTTCCCAACTCACTTGTAATAAACAAAAAGTATTCGTGTCAAAACATAGTTTTTTTTAACCGCCAGTCTATCATGCCATGGCTGTCACAGAATACAGAACAAACCAGAAGTCGAGGAGGCGCATAAAACACCGAGACAACAAAAACTACTTTTACAACAACTACTACAACAACTATACTATTTAAGACAAATTAATGTCTTCAATAACAGTCTGTGTTTTATGTTAATTTCTGCGTATGACAGAAAAGAAAGAATATATACCTCAATTTATAAAAAAAAAAAGTGGTACTCCGGGAGTGCCGACAGAGGTGAAAACTGAACAATTACGTGTGTATTTTTTGAATCGTCATATAAACAAAACACAAACAGAATACTTTGCCATGCCTCAATGACATATCGAAAATACATTAAAACCGAATACATCCTGAGGACAGCCGAACACATCCGAATGTAGCACGGTGTCGGTAACAGTGTCGCGAGTTCAATGGTTTTTTCCCATCTCAAAAAATGTCTAACGCGCCTAAAGAAGTTTTCACTTCAAAAAACTAAGCTAGGCTATACGCGTGTGGAAGGAAAGACAACTGGGAGATATAATAATATGTTTGTTTTGCTTTTAGTCAGAGCGGAACTATGAGGCATGTACCTTCTGGTTTGTTCTCTATTCCGTGGGCTAGGTATGCCAGCCCCCCAACGATTTCACAGGTCCGCCAGACTATTGCAATCGTCCGAAGCGTCTGCCAATCACTGCAATCAGCTTTCAATCATTTTCGAGCCTCCCTCCCTCGCTAATACGTTTTAACGGCATTTTTTTCTATTTTTCTTTTCACATTCCGTTGAGTTTCCTTTTTCATTTATAATTGCGATTCATTATGGCACCCGTTTCACGTCAATTCATTGGAATAAATGCGAAGTGGGAGTTTTTGTGAACCGTTGTCTGACCGAGTGTAATAATTACGGGATTTTTTTTTGTGGTTAAAAGGGATTGTTGTTTGGATAATATGTATTTTAGCGGTTTGGGTACAGTCGACAAAAGAGATAAGTATGCAGGATCGTCGGATATAGTTGAATTTTAGTAAGAAACCGATGGATCTTCTCGAATAAAACTTAATATTATTAATAGAAAACCAACAGCTCATTTATAAAATTAAATTTCAGTCGACAACATTCATCGGTTTCTTACTGAACTTCAACTGTATTCGACGATCCTGCATAACTACTTCTCTCTTTTGTTGACTGTACATTAATTTCGGATTCAGGTTTTATTTAAAACTCGAAGTATTGTAGCGATAATTAACTCAAATTAGATTTATATTATTTATGTCACCGTATGATTGTGAACATCGTTAGTTTATAATCTATCTCGCGAGATTGTGCACTGTCGATAAATTGTGAACTGTACTATACTCACTTTTTACAATATAACGTATTTATGCTGTACCTATGTATATATATATTTTTTGTTATATGTTTAATAATTAATAGTTACAAGTGATCAAATGTTATTATAATACATATTTGTACGCCGTAAAGGTAAAACATGACTGTGATCCTATTTGCAATGTACTTTACATCTTGCATGCTTTGTGTGTGCATACTCATGTTTCTGACAAATAAATGAACTCTGAACTCTGAATATTCGAAAGTTTATAATCTATCCATGTCAAACCGTCAAATTGTGACCGAACCTGCACTTGCCGTCAGGGTTCACAATCTGTCCATTTTTAGTAAAATTCTGAGCCATCCCTGATTTGTCGGTCTTATCGGTAGCCGAATTGGTCGCAGTAACTAAGCCAGGGCACCTTGACCAAATAGGTTACGTTAGGTTAGAACTGTGACCATCCGCGCGCTAGTCGAGCGAGTGCGACTTCCAAGTTGGTCGCAGTGACTTTTAGCTATTTAGTATTAGCACAAGGTGCGATCCGTTCTTCACAATTTATCGGATTGCTATAGACAGATTATAAACTATCGAAAAATAATGCTTTCAATTGTAAAGAGTTTGTTGCAGTTCACGATTTTTCGACAGTTAGTAATCTGATTGAGATAGATTAAAAACTAACGATGTTCATAATTATACGGTGGCATATACATATGACACTGATCGCCTGGCATACATACGTACATATATTAGCTCTTATCTCCACCAAGCGTAAACCACAAGTCCTAGACATAGGTCTGAACGAGTAACTTAGGAAGGCTAGGCCGGGTATCAGGAGGGTCCTTTAATTAACTGTAATTGCCTTGCAAATAGGATGTGGAATCAAGAATTCAATCTGTTGCCTTCAGGGGCCTTTAATACATGGTTTTAGAAACTTTGAACTTCATAGCCACGTGTAAGATAAGATATATCAGACCATACGTGTAAGATATTATCTCACACGTGGCTAGGAAGTTTAGTTCCCCAGTTTTTTTTAAATTTACTTATTTAATTTAATTAAAACGGTTTAAAACCAATTACAGTAATTAAATACAAAAAAGACACACACAAAAGAAACATAAAAGATTAAATATAAAATCATCAAGTAAGAAAAAATAAAGTAAACAAAAAAAAGTTAACAACACTTAACTTTCATACATCCCTCTCACAGTACTTCTGACATGCCGACAAAATCTTCGTCCACTCGTCCACAAACAGATCGTTTGTTGGATTAGAGTCCAAGATTAGGTTTAAGTGCTTAGAAAGAAATAAGTAAAACTAGCTGACCTTCATACCGCCTCAGAATCAATATGAACATGATAACGACGAATGTGTGAGAAAATTAATTTTCTTCACTATTTTTTTTCGTGAATTTTTTATTCTGCTATTTGGGACGGAGACAAGACCAACAAATCAAAGATTATAAAAATCGGTCCAGCCGTTCTTCAGTTATAAATGGTGTAACTAACCCGACTTTGTTTTATTTATTTTATTATAGTATTTCCACTCACTTATCTTAGGAATATGTAAACTATGTGTGAGCAATGATAATTGTGAAAGAAGGGCCTGTGAACGATAGCGTAACGGTTGATAGAAGATTGGTTGACGAAAATGTGTTGCGCCGACCCCAAGTAACATGGGACAAGTCCGACCCGACCGGCGGAACACGTTTTAATACAGAATACAAATTAAGACAGAATACTCATCATCATCTTCCTATCCAAGGGTATTCTGTCTTAATTCAGGGCATCGCCCATTTGTGCGTTGAACATCCAAATCTGATCAGCAGTAGACATTGACTAAAAAACTTCTTCAAAAATATACGTGTAATTTTACAAATTAATTAGTAAGGAAGTACGTAAAACACTCGGCCCCTCCCAGCTGCAGAAAGGAGGGCTGAGTGAGCTAAGTCCCACCAGTGGGAACATTATGCTTATAGTGTGCACAGGATAATATCTCCTCTTTCTCTTCTTACTCTTATCTTTGATTTTCTTCCAATCTTTAATGTTTTTCCCTATATAGAGCAAAGACCTTCTCTAATATTTATCCTCTACATGACTATTACAAATCAAAAGAGCAACTACGCATCCAACCTCATATGTACCGGTATGAAGGGCTCCACCGGAGGCTCAGATAGTAAGAGCGCCACAAACATTCATAAGGACGCTAATTGCGTGATCGAGTGTTCCTCTCGAGTTGAAAGCGATACGGTTGCGGTACCGCTCTCGAGATGATTGGTGACTCTCAGGTGAGCGGTTACGAATGAGGCTGTAGTATGTCGAGTATTTGAAGAGAAGTGTTGAGATGAGATATACTTATATCTGAAAGAATATAGGTTGAGGTCGGCTTCCTATCTAACCGGATGCAGCTGATTACCAATATTTTACATGGAACGGCTGCCAATCTGACCTCCACGCCCCAGTTACTGGGAAATACCCCTTGGTAAAACTGGTTGTCTGATTTTCGGGCTTCTGACGACCCGTAACGACTGTCAAAGATTCAGGAAAGACAGCCGCGACCAACGGCCGTGCTTTCTGAGGCACAGAGGGGTCTTGGTATGTAAAGATGGTCACCCATCCACGATCCAACCGCGACAAGCGTAGTTTAACTTGGTCAGTCGACCCGTTGAGGATGTTATTACTTAGCAACAAGCCCTTCAAAAACACAAAAAACTCATTCCCGAAACAGTAATCTGCTGTCAGTCCGTCCAAATATATTTTTATACAGTATTTTTATTTGCACGAAATACGGGGTATTCCTCGAAACGCACCAACTTTGAAACGCACCAAATGAAACGTCTATCGATATCATTTATTACGAATCCTTCATGCTCTCCTCTGTTTCATTTTAGATGCATTTCGAGGAATAAAATTATACCTAATAATTATTAAACCTAATATTTTGATTAATTATCAAATTTTTTATTCAAGAAATACTTTTGGTGCGTTTCAAAGTTGGTACGTTTCGAGGAATACCCCCGAAATACAATTGCTCAGTCGCTACGTCAGTTTTACAGTAAGTTTTTTCCTTAAACGACGCATAAAGATAAAATCCCAGTTTAATCTTCATTAGTTCCCCTTTTACTCGAAACAGTTCAAAGCCTAGACGTAACGATTAGTGCACTTGACATGATTGTACCTGCGTATGTATGTATGTTTGTCCCTGTCGATGAAAGTACGGTGGTTCAAAAGAGAGTGTTCTTGAGATAAGTTATTTCTTTTATGTATATAGGATGCTAGAAATGGTACGGATTAGATAGGGTACGGTAAACTCTTGCTTTAAATTTTTGTTTCAGTTGGATTGGAATGTAATTGTGAGGATTGTTTATTTTCTGCATAATGCTGACATAGGGCTTTAAAAAAAACAGTGGCACTCCGAGACTGCCGACAGAAGTGAAACCAAAACACAAACAGAATACTTTGCCATCACTCACTGACATATTGGATATACATTAAAACCGAGTACATCCCGAGGACAGCCGAACACATCCGATGCGGTATCGGTTACGGTAACAGTGACGCGAATTCAATGGTTTTTTCCCATTTCAAAAAATGCCCAACGCGGCTAAAAAGATTTTCACTTCAAAAATGGGTTTGAAAAAGTAATGATAATTGTTAAAAATCTCAAAGTACTTAGAAGTAAATCTTGATTCAATTTTTTTTTAGGAAAATATAACTCATGTAAAACCTTTCTCTTTTATGTTCATATTCTTTACTTCCGGTTTCAGGGGAAAGGTATTCTAAAATTTATTTAGAAAAACAAAAAAAAATTTCAGTCCAGACAAGGTAATTTAAGGAACAGTCACTTGTATATATCGGATTATCCGACTAATCAAAGTCCTGTCAAACTCCTTTACAGTGATCTTCTTCATGAGCTGCGCACGCGGAAGGCTCGCGCGAATCGAACACAGTGCGACTATTATGTATTGCTTCTCAAAACAAATAATAGTATTTATTCCCATCTACACGTCTTTGTGGTTTACTCAAGTGTCCATGCAAGTAGCACAGCGCACGTGCAATGTCTTCTATCGCGTCCTCGCTTCATTACACAAGTCATTTATTATCACGAGTGGAAGTTTCCTCGCGATGTTTTAATACTCTGTAAGACGGAAAACCAACGGAGAAAACATGTCGACGTTGTTTTTAAATAGAAGTCGGTATAATCGAACCATTACGTTTGGAATTCCATTATTTTATTGTAGGGCTTATGTAACGCCTGTTTTTATAATCTATACTCCATTTATTATTATAACATTAGAAAAATAACGGTTATGACCCTTTCGTTATTTCGATATAAACGTGCTTATTTTACGATAAATACAAAGCAATGCCATTTACTATTTACATTAAATAAATAACTCTAAAGCGCAGTAATTTCAACAATATTACAAAATATCTGCTGTTATCTTGTCGTTATTTTTCTAATGCTATAATAAATTACGAGATATAGGTCGTAGGTTCGAACCCTGACAGGCGCTTTACTTTGTGTAAATTATTTCATCACCACCGCCCTCAAAACGGTGAAGGAAAACATCGTGAGGAAACCGGCATGTCCTAGAACCAAAAATTCGAAGATAGGTGACATCTACCAACTCGCACTGGGCCCGTGTGGTGGATTACGGCCCACTCCCTCTCACAGAGAGGAGGCTTGTGTCCCAGCCATAGATATGTCCCAGCAGTGGGAACATTATAGGCTGATTATTTTATGTTATGTTATAATAAATTAACCACAGGTGATGTGATTCAACTGCTTTTCCGTTTGTGGTTCCACCCCCCAGGTCGAGCAAAGTGTAATTGGGTTTTTTCTTCGTTGCTGCTAGACTCTAAGAGCCGTTTCGCACTACATCCGATCAGCCGGTCCGAAGTGACCATAGTCCTATTTGTAGGGTTGCGCACTTCTTTCATATATCTATGGTTGCGCACTAAATCCGAACTCTATCCCTCCGAATTCAGAACATTCCCAATTCGGATTGAAGTCGGATCTTTAATTTGGATCAGATGTAGTGCGAAACCGCTCTAAGGCTGACATGTTCCTGTTTCTGTCTTGCACTTGTAGTTTGACAATTGTGATATAGTGACAGGAATAAAGCTATGCCAGAGTACGTGCTTAAGTTACGTTTATAAATCTCAGCCATAGTCTATGCCCGATTATTGGTCTTCCTGAGTATACCTAACACTGGCATAGTCTTACCCCCTTACTAATAAATGTTGTATAGCGTCTGTATAGTTACACAACGCTTTGTCTTCTCCTTTCGAAAGTCAAATTACTGACGACTGAAAGAGATAAATCGGTATGTAACTATTCATCTAATATAGTACGTTTATTAGTGAGGGGGTAAAGATTTAATTCAACCAAGTACACTCCAACAATACGGCCGAAATAACAGTCTTCCTAAAGAGTGATTCGCGGAGTTTTACGAGGCAAAATATTTTTTTTACGTTTCATAAAATCTGTTCATATCCAAGGATTAAATCTTTGTGTGAACTGTGTGGAAAGTAATCATTTTCTTTGCTTTTACAACTGTGTTTGTATTCATAACGGGTTTAAGAGACTTCTTAATAAGTTTGTGCCCGAATGGCTTTTATGGAGCCAGGAATCTATTAAGGTTTTGGAAATGTAGGGAAGAGGGTTTTATTGTTTTTCGTATGATTATTAATTTAAGAGAGGGCAGTGGTAGCCCAGTGGTAAGGGTAACGGCCGCGACTTACGAGTTGTAGGTCGCGGGTTCGAACTCAGACAGGCGCTTTATTTTGTGTAAACTATTTCATCACTACTGCTCTCAAAACGGTGAAGTAAAACATCGTGAGGAAACCTGCATGTCCTAGAACCAAAAATTTGAAGACATGTGACATCTACCAACCCGCATGATAGATTACGGCCTCCCTCTCAATAGAGGCGAGGCCTGTGTCCCAGCAGTGGAAACATTATAGGCTGATTTTGCTGTTTTGCTATTTACTTATTTATAAGGATTACCAACGAGAGATAGGTAGGTATATTACATTATTCTGTAATCCGAACTCAATTACTGGTACCTAACAACAGCTTTCCTGTCTATATTTCCTGTAATATTTCTTTCATTTACATAATGTGTAAATGAAAGAGATAAATGTTATTTATTCTCTATTCGTGAGCAACTGGCCATCCTCGAGGGACTTTTTAACTGGAAAAGTAGCTAATAACTGTTACACGTCCATATGATATTATATTTTAAGTACTGACAATAACTTTCTACATTATTAAGTCCAGCACCATAATTGAGTACACACTAAAATCACAATCTAAATAATTTTGAAGGATATTGGTAATCCATTGCTTCATATGTTCGAAAAATTTGTCTGCTCAACAAAGTAAATAACGCAACGAGTGTTGTTGAACTGTCAAAATGAAAGCCATTTCTACTGTTAGTGTGTTAGGTACGCCATTAGGTACCCCACCGTTAACAGTTAAATTGTTGTAGGGACAATAACAACTTCAAAATATCCATGTAACTGAAAATGTTTGGCCCTCTATCGTGACCAAATGACAGCTGATATATTTTGGGACCTCCATTTACGAAGTAGGTCAATGGGCTCATAAAATATTGCATAGAATATTTATACACTGTGACAAGTTTACGTGATGCAATGCACCTTACCTTTCAAAGTAGGTTAGAGTTGTCTATGGATGGCTATAAAGTATGTTGTTTAAAGAGTGGAACAGTGCATAAGTAACGAAGGGAAGCTGACCCCACAACCCTTGGGTCATATACAACGTTTTTACGAGCTTGATGGGGAAACGACTGAAATATTCCGTTATCCACATTTACTTATATATTACTAGCGTAGACATCATTGGTTTTCCAAAATCATTGTTTTTATTTGACTTAGTTAGGTACTTATTGTTTAAAAATCTCGGCGTGAATACTTCGGCGAAGTGAGCTGTCAAAAGTGTCAATCCCTAGCATCAGGTGGAGTAGTGGCGAAGGTACCATACAACTCGATTCCCACCGGCTTCCCTTCGAAAGTTCAGAACATAACCACTCTATAGTCAATTCATCATTGAAACTTTCTTTTGGAATTTTTTTTGCTCCGGCTTACCTCTGTCATAAATTCACCCTTCGCCACTGAGGTGGACTGACAGCTCACTTCACCCAAGTTTTCAAGTTGAGATTTTTACAGAATAGGTTCAGAACATGTTATTGTTCTGAGAGAATAGGCCGACTTGAGATTGACACTATTGACAGCTCACTTCACATAAGTTACTGAAAATAAGAATTTGACTCAACATCTATAAACATAATGTAAAACCTTGCCCTTTGTTGTGGGTAATATGTATCATCATCATCATTTCAGCCGAAAGACGTCCACTGCTGGACATAGGCCTCCCCCAAGCACCTCCGCTTCGACCAAGGTAACTGACATAGCCCGAAGAATTGCCAAACTTAAGTGGCAGTGGGTAGGGCATCTGCTCGCAGAACAGATGGCCGATGGGGCCGAAAGGTTCTGGAGTGGCGACCGCGTACCGGAAGACGTAGCGTTGGAAGGCCTCCCACAAGGTGGACCGACGACCTTGTGAAGGCCGCAGCAACCAGTTGGATGCGAGAAGCACAGAACAAGGTAATATGTATCTCCCATTATTAAATTTCTGGACTTAAAAAGTATAGTTACAACCCAATAGACACAGTCAGTAGACAATCCTGGTACGTGTTTATCTACCTAGCGGCCGTAGCTAAATATTTCAAGGACACTGCTGAGACGTTATACTGCTTACTTTATTATACTGTTACGATGGCATCGACACGCTAAGAAGAACATAATGTAGATTTATATCCCTGGCACAGTGAGGGCAAGGCGTAGGTAATTTGTTTCCGGCTGTAAGACGACACATGTTGACGTGGCGACGTGGGCGTCGGCAGAAGGTAAGCTTAATTAACTGCGTGACTGATGACCGGCCGCCCTTATAATATGTCAGTGTCTATGTATAGTAAAGTGTTTAGTCAAATATCAGGTACAAAAGACGATGGTCTATGAAATCTTTCTGGTACGTAACTCGATTCTAACCTACCCATACAGGTCACAGAGTACTTAGTCAGCTTGTAAGCTCAATTTTAAAATTCAGTAGGTAATGCCCGTCTGCACTAAGCTGTGACAATGCTTGAGTTCATGCCTAAGCCTCTAGGACACATAAAAATGTTATTTGTCCAAGAAAGCGGTGAACGGTCACACATTAAGGGGACTACAGGACCTAAACGCAAAAAACGCAAGTTTTATAATGCCTAAAAGTATGATCGACTACAGTAAACAAAATCAGAAAAATATATGATATTCTACAGGATATATGCTAGTTAGATAGTGTGTTGAAAACATAATACAGCTAATTTGATACGATAGAAAAAAATCATGAAGATACTTTTAAAAACTTTAGTTCCACAATAAAAAAACATACCTACTAATATATATACAATCATTCTGATTTTTTGTCAAATTATTCTACAAGCAACATACTAAATACTAGTGTTTTAAGATTTTTAGTCGATATAACGTTAAACTACGCTTGCCGAGGTCGGTCCGTGGATGGATTACCATCCATTCGAGTCCCCTCCGTGCCTCGGAAAGCACGTTAGGCCAATGGTCCCGGCTGTCATTTACAGATCTTTGACAGTCGTTATTTATTTATTTATTTATTTAATACTTCAAGCACAAAAATGTACAGAGGCGGACTTAATGCCATAGGCATTTTCTACCAGTCAACCTTTGGGTGATGCAGAGACAAACAGTGGTAGGTGCAAACATGAAAATTGAGGAATAAATATTTTAAATATAAAGATACACATAAACCTATTAAAACTATGAATATAATATAAACCTAATTACATATAAATATAAGCACAAATAAATATACATAAATACATGAATATACTTCCTAACTAACTAAAAAGAAATAAGAAAAACAATGAGAAAATATTACCGTTGTGATGATCCTGCCAGCTTCTTGCGAATGTGTTCACGAACCTTAACTTTATAAATGATAATCGGTTGGTTGCCATCCTGATTTCCTGGGGGAGCGCATTCCACAGAGAGATAGACTGAACGAAGAAGGAAGAGTGAATGAAGTCTGTGCGGTGAGTGGGACATTGGAGAAGACGATTGTGTGATTGTGTGTTACGGGTAGTCGGAAGCCCAAAAGTCTGACAACCAGTCTACACAGTAACTGGGTTGTGGAGGTCAGATAGGCAATCGCTCCGTGTAAAATACTGGTATTCAGCTGCATCCGCGCGATTAGACTGAAACCCGATCTCAACATGGTTGGGAAAAGGCTAGGCAGATGAAATACTCACATTTCACACCAGAGGGCTTCATGAAAAATATTCCACAAACATATTTTTACATTTTAAAAGCATTCACGCACTTTACATGTTTACCATAAAAAAGGATAACACATCCTGTATTTTTGTTTCCATGAAAAGCTTTTCTGTACAGGTACCTATTGAATAAAAATCCGTTGAATGAATGGGAAACGCGATGGGAGCAAATAAAATGTATTCGTTATAAGGTAAAGTTAATTCAACACTTAATGTCGTTGTAATTGTTGTAAATGTCAGTTTATTTTGTAAACAACACTATTAATGTGCCATTTTGTGAAGCTTTGTTGTCAATGATATTAACCGATATGTTGAACTAAGTAAGCGATTATTTTTTTAAACCCATTTTTTTAAATCCAGCTTCAACTTGGTTAAGAAGTTGGTTCAACTAAACCAACTTCTTAACCAAGTTGAAGCTGGATTCTGGTCTTTCAAACAGCAACGGTTTCGTAGCTAAGGGAAAGCCCGGAAAATTATTTGTTTATTCAATTGAAAACAAACTTAAATTGTCCGTATATTTAAAACTGTAGGCCCAGATAGCACAGAACTGGTGCCCTGAGATAGTGAGGCGGGGTTGCGGGACACCACGTGGGAGACGGTGGGATGAACTGTCCACAGATTCAGTCAAATCTGGAAGGACGCGCGGGCCCGCGAACTGTGGAAGGAGTGATGGAGGGCAGGCCTTTGCCCAGGAGTAGGGCAGAAGGGCTAACAAAAATAAATAAATTCAAACATAACAGTCTTTCCTTTGAAAGTTGTATAAAATGGCTGTAACACGGCAAATTGACGTAGGTACTGTACCTTTGTGTAGGGTGCATAAGTCGGCCCCGTACAAGACATCGACGACGACGACAAGACATAGACAAACAATTAATTTTCCTGACTACCAACGTAATTTTGAAATATGCTGGGATTCACACAATCTTTCTTTACAAAGCCTACTAGTACCTAACCTTTGACGCCGATAAACTCTACTAGGTATTATGTTCGTTAATTAGCCAAAAAGACAACTTATAAGTCATCGCTTTACATGCGAAAATAATTAATTACTTTGTTGAGCTATATGATGCCATCTTTAGAGAAAATTTCACGAATACCCTTCGTCAATTCGTTAGTATAGAAACCTAAAGATTCATAATTTTAAACCGTAGAGTTAAATCTAATTATAATGTATTACAAATCGTAGGCCTTTTACCGACACAGTAAATGTTTGTGACGTCTGACCGCGGCCCCCATGAGCTGAATTATGCGATTCATACTCGCTTTCCGTTCGTTTGTACATTTTATATGAGGCAGCCACAGCCCACAACCCAGGTTTATTTTATTGTAATTATTAAATGGAAAATCAAATGAAGTTGTATATTAACGAGGTTTTTTATTAATCCTCTTGAGCGTAGGTTAACGCAGGCACGGAAAATATGAGATTAAATAAAACACTGATTTCGTGGATCTAGTCTAGAGATGGTTTTCCACAATAAAGTTATCTTTGAGTTTCTTTGAAAGTTACCACTTGTCGCTTCGTACTTAAGAAAAGGGCATGTTGTCAAGGTTGCTGAATACCCACGAGTGGCATAAGCTTCCCTAAGATCCATACAACACTGATGACCGTGCAACAAAACAACGAACGGTTTTATTCGCCGTGTGCAGCGGCGAATAAACGGTTGTTTTTCGGGGCAAGAAAAACGTTTGTGCACAAAGGGCCTAACTTTTAGTCAAACCGGTCACTATCCATATTCACTACGAAGATACCTGTTTTCTATGCTACTCAAATAATGGACACAATGTATAGGCCGACCGCTTAAAAAACTTAGACGTTGCCTGAGGTAGCTGCGCGGTGCGGGAGGGGTGATAGTTGTCACAAGTTGACGAATCACTGAGCTCTCGCATCAGATCACCACACCCCTCCCGCACCGCGCTGCTACCTCAGACAACGTCTCAGTTAAGCGGTCGGCCTCTAATGTAGTTAGTAATATTTTTTAGTTATTGTCTACCCTAATAGGAAGACGGCAGGAGTTTATGTATGTAATATACATCATCATCATCATCTTCATTGGCTGCCTTGTTCTACCCACAGCTGAGTCTAGCATATTAAGCCTATAATTTTCCCACTGTTGGGACACAGGCCTCCTCTCTGTGAGAGGAGCCGTAATCCACCACGCGGGCCCAGTGCGGGTTGGTAGATGTCATATGTCTTTCAATTTTTACCGACTTCACAAAAAGGAGGAGGTACTATGTTCGGCTGTTTGTATGTTTTTTTTTTTTTTTTTTTTTGTATGTTTGTTCATCGAATACTCCGCCAGTTGTCGACGGATTTTCAAAATTCTTTTTTTGTTCGAAAGTAGATAGTTCTGAGGTGGTCCCATTGTCACCAAGTTAGGATCTGATGATGGGATCTTAGAGAAATCGAGGGCAACCCTCAAATTTTATAGGCTTACTTATGGTTTTTCGCATATTTTATGAAGTATCTTGTGTATTTGCGTATGGTTGTCACCATCTCAGGTAGCTGGGCTGATGATGGAAGGTACAACTCCTTAAGAGTAAGAAGTTACTCGAACAGGCAAGGACTGTTTTAGTAAATTGTTTTGATGTTTGATTGGGCATTTGCCACATTTGGTCTCATGATCATCAAGTCATGACCTGATGCTGCAGTCAGGATAGTCTGCAGAGTACCTAACTCCTCGACAACTAACAGCAGATATATCGTGTTTAGGCTCATTGGAAAGGGCTCGATGTGTGGATAAACGTAATGTGTAATGAGGAACACCGAAGTACATAGAGACCTGATGCTGAAGCCAGGAGCATCAGAAAAAGTACAAACCTTGAAATTACAGCACCGTAGTCGTGTTTGGGCTCATTTTAAACAGGACAAAATTTTAAGTTCAATGCAATGTTGACATAAGTTTGGCCTGATGCTGCAGCCAGGATTATCAGCGTCTAGTCTAATTAATGGTTAAGGTATGCTTCAGAGGTGGTCCCATATAAATTTTATGAACTTTGCTTGGGTAATTTTGGAATTAGCGTCAACAATACGTTTGTTTTCCACTTAGTTTATATTGATGATGTTTATCTTCCTTTCACTAGCAAGTAGTATTATATGAATTTGTATGGGGTAGGTACAACTAAAAAGCGAAAAATAAAAACTTTTTTACAAAAAAAACAACCGACTTCCAAAAAAAAACACTACAAAGTGAAAAATAACTTTAATTTCGGAAGTCGGTGTCAAAAAAACGAAAATGTGGAACCAACGACACCGACTTCCGAAATTAAAGTTATTTTTCACTTTGTAGTGTTTTTTTTTGGAAGTCGGTTGTTTTTTTTGTAAAAAAGTTTTTTGGTTCTAGGACATGCCGGTTTCCTCACGATGTTTTCCTTCACCGTTTTGAGAGATGAAATAATTTACACAAAGTAAAATAGCCTTTTAGAGTTCGAACCTACGACTTCCAACTTGGAAGTCGGGACCGTTACCACTGGGCCACCACTGCTCTCTGAGTATAGGCCTCCTCACCTTTGTGCCACAGTTATGTATAATATACATACCCACAAAGAAACTGAAAAGTTACTACAACTACTTAGTCTCAATATCATGTAACATACACTACCTACTACTAAGTAATGTCAGAGCTTATCAACATACAGCTCCATCCAATAGGAAAATATAACTACGAGTTTTCCAATCAGTGTTACTCGGCCATAGTACACGGGAACAGTTTGCTATCGGCATAACTGAAAGTTGTTTGTGCCGTGATGTTGGTGGTCCATGTTAGTGCCGTCATGTTGGCTCGCCTGTCGTGACGCTCTCTACTGGATGCTGCAAACATGTCAGGGACACGCGGGGGAAAAGTTTGTAGGAACACGCTAGTTGATGATGATGTTCGCAGTGGGCGCAATACAGATAGCGATTGTCGAAACGTAAATCACTTTCTGCCATAGCTTTTATCTTGCCGATATAATTATTCAGTGTCATAGTTATATGCAGAAAGCTTTGGCTTGGCTTCTGTAATGCAATAAGGAGTGCATAAAACATGGTTTAGGTATACCAAAATCCCTACCGACAGATAGTCCTATAGTTGTCCTAGTAATTCTACCTTTTTGACAACATCTCCAGAAAATTTAAAGTTCATTATGGTTAAAACTTGAGCACTGGTGGCCCAGTGATAACGGCCGCGTCTTACGAGTCGGGACGAGTCGGTCGTAGGCTCGAATCCAGACAGGCGCTTTTTTAGAATAGAATAGAATAGAATACTCTTTATTATGTACACCATATAAATTACAGACTACTTTGTGTAAATTATTTATTTACTCACCACTGCTCTCAAAACGGTGAAGGAAAACATCGTGTGGAAACTGGCATGTTCTAGAACCAAAAATGCGAAGACAGGTGACATCTACCAACCCGCACTGGGCCCGCGTGGTGGATTACGGCCCACTCCCTCTCAACGAGAGGAGGCCTGTGTCCCACAGTGGGAACGTTATAGGCTAATGATGTAAGGTTAAAACAATGTATAGTCACATTGATAAATAGACCTTGTCTTTTTATGACACATAATCAACGCACGCATTCAACCTTAGGGTGATAAAGCAATTACGTGATTGTTTATACATACTCGTACGCACGGCTTATTAGTCGCGTCGTACGAATTTACTCGCCCGAAACGGGCGAACCGTCACTTTTAAATAATCTATATTTTTCTATAGGCATTAAGAAAAAAAGTGCACGTCTTATAATATTTAGGTAACTCTTATGACTTCTGTACGCTAGTGTCCTTTTTTCTCTTCTTTTTGCATATAATTCCAAATGTGCCAATTGCATAATACATATAAGGCTCATTACGCACTGTCGACTGGTCGCCGGCAACTCGGTCCCTCGGCGACCAAAACATAGGCATCTTCTGGCGACCAAGTGCGTAAACACCTATTTAAACTATAGTAAGTCTAAGTATTGCTTTAGTTGTCGACTTGCCTAAAAATAAATTAACTTCATGCCAATCACACTAATATTATAAAGGTGAAAGTTTGTGAGTGTGTGTGTGTTGTGTGTATGAGGGTGTGTTTATATGTTTGTTATTTCTTCACGCTCAAACGGCTGGACCAATTTTGAAAAAAATTTGTATGGAGGTATCTGACACCCTGGGTTAATATATAGGCTACTTTTTATTGCGATAATTTCACAGGATCGACATTTACGCGGGTGAAACCGCGGGGCGCAGCTAGTCGACTAACATGATGACATGGTCTATTGCCAAGCACAGACAGACAGACAGTATGCACGGGCGTGTTTCTCCCGCAGCGTTTATTTTTCGCGCACTGGATTTTCAACGCACTGCTTAGCGCCGAGAGTTTAAAATCCAACAGTGTGTTTTTGACGCGCTGGGATGCGCTCTGTTGGATTCTCAATGTTCGGTGAAACACCGAGAGTTGAAAATCCCGCTACGATATTTTTACGTCGCATCCATACTAATTATTATAAATGCGAAAGTGTGTCTGTCTGTTACCTCTTCACGCTTAAACCGCTGAACCGATTTAGATGAAATTTGGTATAGACTTAGTTTGAGTCCCGGGAAAGGACATAGGATAGTTTTTATCCCGATATTTCCACGAGATCGAAACTTATGCGGGTGAAACCGCGGGGCGCTGCTAGTTTATAATAGTAGTATAGATCAGTATGGATTTCCATCAGACGGCGGTAACCACTTACCACAAGATAGGATTTACTTAATAACATAAAAACACCGAAGATGGACCTACCTAACTGGACAGTTTGTCCTAGATAAACATACCTACTCGTCCACAACTTCGAGTGTAGCTTTTGTTAACACATATTATAGAAAATTTTACAAAAAAAGTGAATACGGCAATGTGAGCTTAGCCGTACCTTGTATAATAAATTATAAACACCAATAAAAGCTGAACAACGTCCCGAGGCGAGTTACTTAACCGTGTTTTCAGCCGAAACGCACACAATTCTACCTCGTATATTTACCCCAGGTAACTGGAGCCACGCGAGACCGACGATTTGGTAAATAACGTCTTGAGTCGATCGCTTGCGGTAACCAACGATTAGCGAAAATACAGAACTTATTCAGAGAGCGTCAATATTATTATGATATCAAGCTATAGAAAGAGCAGTGGGGAGGGAGCAGTGGTGGCCCAGTGGTAACGGTCTTACGAGTCGTAGGTCGTGGGTTCGAATTCAGGCAGGCGCTTTACTTTGTGTAAATAATTTCATCACCACTGACTGCTCTCAAAATGGTGATGGAAAAAATTGGGAGGAAACCGGCATGTCCTAGAACCAAAAATTCGAAGACATGTGACATCTACCCTACCAACCCGCACTGGGCCCGCGTGGTGGATTATGGCTCACAGAGAGGAGGCATGTGTCTCAGCAGTGGGTACGTTCGTGTGAGATCGCAGAAAGCGATAAGTCCACCCATTGTATATTTTTTGTGTTCGATATATATTTTTTTACTAATGAATCGACTAACTAACTTACGATACAAATAAATACAAAAAAAAAAGTATTTTTGTGGCTGATTTATGCATTGTTTCAACAAATGCTTGAAGAATAAGAATAAGGAATACAAAACCACTTACCCATTTATTATCTTTTAATAGTTTAGCGCTAAATATACTTATTTAGTTATTTTTGGTGCAAGCGAGCAATTAATATTAATTTTATTTAGTCTTCGCAAATACTATAAAAAAAAATCCCTTTACAAGATTACGATTTCATTAGCTTTAAGTACCTCAAATTTTCAAGAAACGAAGAGACTATAAATTCAAGCTTGAATAGGTATTCAAATCAGAAGTGCTAATATATTTTACGTTCAAATTCCAAGATAACAAAATTAACCATTAAGTTATCTTAAATTTTTGACGCAGAATCGTCACCGTACTAATTATTGATCAAGTTTGCGTCAACGTTGTAATTATAAAGTGTGTCTGTCATTTAGGAGAGTGACTATGCGTAATGGAGATAAGGAGGTGTCTCGTCTAATCAATCTTGTGTTCTTCGCTGACACGTGACGTCTTGATAAGTTACTGTTTTTTGTTAAATGTATAATATTTTGTCGCAGATATTTATATTATACATACATTTTTTATGGCTTAAGGGAGCTTGTGGCTAAGTAATAGCAGCCTCACGGTTCAATCGATCAGATTAAACTACGCTTGCCACAGTTAGGTCCGTGTATGGGGGACCATCTGTACCATATCTGTACATATCAAGAGCCCTCCGTGCCTCGAAAAGCACGTTAATCCCCGGTTTGTCCCGGCTGTCATTCGTGGATTTTTGACTGTCGTTACGGGTCGTCTCGTCAGAAGCCCGAAAGTCTGACAACCAGTCTTACCAGTAACTGGGTTGTGGAGGTAAAGATAGGCAATCGCTCCATGTAAAATACTGGTATTCAAATGCATCAGGTTAGATTGGAAGTCGACCTCAACTTAGTTGGGAAAAGGCAAAGCAGATGATGACACATTTTTTATGTAGTGGTTTACTAAATTCTTTTTGGCAGGGGTATTAAACCAATCATGTAGGTAGGCTATATGATTCGAAGTGCAAATTAAAATTTAGTAAAAGTTTTGAAGTTTTCCGGGTCTTCGATCTAAAATCTAAAAAACAAACAATTTCAGACACTCTAATTTTAATGTTTTTTAGGGTCCCGTATTCTATCAATGAACCGTCTTCTTCCCAGAAACTCAGCGAACTAAACAATGTTACACAAGATAACAACGTGTATCTATCCAGGACTATCCACAGACTATAGTCACCCTAACCCACATCTTTTAGTCCGCAACCTCTTAGTGCGCGTTTTAGATAAAGCAATCGTTTTAAAAGCTTTATTTTCTTCCCTTCTTACTGTGCTTAATACAACTAATTGTGTAGACATAACGGTATTATTTATTTGTTTACGTTTAAACTGTTAAACCTACAGTTTGTTAGCGGCTGAGACGAAGTCATGCTTTTCCTAAATGACGTTGCGTGAAAACTTATAAAATCTTTATAGTTTCAAACACAAATTGTTCTGTTCCACAAATATATCTAGGCATCCCACCATTCCCACCTGTTCATAACCGAAACAATAGCGCACCCTGTGATTTAATCTCCTCCTGCCAGTCTCCGCGGGGTCCCTTGGGCCTGTCATGGAGTATGGATCACGTCACGGCGCATCCCATGTCGTGCCACGTTAGGATCGCCGAACTACGTCAGGGGTGCTACACCATACTTACATGTATTTTATGTTGTGTTTTTTTTGCATTTTAGGTTTAGGAAAAGTATTGCTAGTACAGTGTTGCGTGAGCCATAAGGGAATGCGCCCACGAGCAACTTTTGTCTCCGCAACTAATTTGTCTCTCATATCAAGTCAATATACGGGTTACGATGGGTTCCCTATATGTGGATATTAAAATGTTATTCTGATTCTGATCCTGATTCGGTTTCTTATAACAAGCGCGTAGACCACAACCGTCTCATCGAAATCTATGTCGATGAATGCGGCAAATATTTACGAAACAGTAGCGTTCGGTTGCTGTCGCTCCCGCGTGCGCATCGTCCAAATCTCGGCGAGGAGACAGCGGCAGAGACAAAAAAGTTGCTGGGCAACTAAGTTGTTCGTGGGCCCTCCCTTAAAAAGATGCTTTTCAGCCCTCATAAAGTAGAATACGTGTGTATTTCTTGTTGTTGTATTATTTTAGTTCGTACTAAATGGGAGGAACTCTCTTCTAGATGAATTAAGTAAGAGTCTATTTTTAATCATAACTAGCTTTTACTCGTGGCTTTACCCGCGTGAATGTCAGAAATATCCCACGGAAGCAGTGTGAAAAGCTTTAGCTGTTTTTGCGCCAATTCGTAACATACAATATTAGAAAAACGGATAAAAATTCTAAATACTATATTTTCTCGGTATCAGACTCGTTCCCAGACCTCGTAGCAATTTACTTTTTTCCAAAAATATTCAAAGTACAGTTTTGACTTCGTTACTATTTTATTAAATGCATAGATTATGTCTTCTGCAGATTTATAAAAAAAAAAAAAAAACATTTACTTTTAATAGTTCACGCTGGTATACGTTCGTTTTATAACAACCATAAACCCATTAACCATAATATATGAACTTCAAAATAAACTTATCCCAAAGTAATATTGAACCTTCAAAGTAGTAGGTAGTACTATTACTATTCTCAAAATTACAAAGTTTTTGTGACAGACAACCCTATTCCCTTAGATGACTGATGCTGGGTCTCAAGGGAACACAAGTAGTTCAAGTAAATACGTTATTTTAACCTCAATCACTCCAGGGATCTCCGCTGTGACTTCTGAGAGCCTGGAGTTTGCATGGGGCAATTTTCTTTTGAAGAAGGAGGAAAAAGTAAAATCTATGTAAAATGCGAGTAATCTTAGCATCATTCTCAACATTTTATATTATACACTAGCTGCACCCTGCGATTTCACCCGCATATGTGTCAATCCCATGGGAATATCGGGGTAAAAAGTATCCTAAGACCTGGATTATCACAATCCAGGCCATGTACTAGCCATGCGTCAAATTTCATCCAAATCTGTTCAGCCGTTATAACGTGAAAGCGATCAAATCTTTTCTCTTTATAATATTAGTTTAGATTTTAGATATACTCGTAGGTACAGCTGCGGTCGACCACTTTTCACCCTTATTCTCTTGGTAATAAGGTTGAAAATTGGTCCACCGCCAGTGTCCGCGATGGTACCTACATTCCTTTTTATTTGTGCACCTGTAATTTAGAAACGGAAAGAGCACCTGCCATCTCATCTCTTCGCCACCCTTGGTTGACTGGTAGAGAAAGCCTAAGGCATGAAGTCCGCCTTTGTTTTTGCCTTATTCGTCGTTTGATTGAAATTAAAAAAAAAAACGTATGCGGTCGGGGCAAAGATTGATCACTCTCTAGAAATAGACAAAGCGACTGTGCTGCCAATACATGTCTGCTGTTGCTGCTCTCTCTCACTGGATCCATTCTCATGTCTATGTGGCGGGGGACCCCCTTAGGCTGGCCACATACGTACGGTTTCCTGATCAGGAATTCAGATTCGGATATGCACGCATTTCATAAAAATCCTAGGGGATTTTTATGCGCTATTAAGCGCATGCGTTCTTATATTTTCCGGACGGAAATATTCCTGATCAGGAAACCGGATCAGGAAACCGGACGTATGCGGCCGTCAACGAAGTTCCTGACGAAATACTCGCACGCACGCACACACACACACATTCGTATATAATATAAAGAGACAGAGAGAGAGTCACGAATAGTTCCGAAATTCTATAATAAATTCGAACAAACAAGTTGTTACTCGTATCCTTTATCAAAATATATTTACATACCCCTAAGCTTGTCTGCTAAACGCACTTTATATATAAAAGCTGCTTAGTCAAATTGCTTCGAAGTACGTGACTCACCTTTACATGAGTCGTAACAAATCTCTTGCATATTGAGATGACAGCGTAACAAGAGAGATTGACGTGTGTCACGGCAACTCACGTACACGTGACATCTACGAACAGGCTTAATTGTATTGGCGTGGCGGTAAACATCTTCGTTTTTTATAGTCTAGAATTTTAGGACTTATTTTATAGTATTAAAATAGCTTAGGGCTGATATTTCGAACATCAGATGTATTGTATCCGTGGAATAAAATAGATTTCTGACTATTTTTGTATGGAAAAAAATCACACCTCGAATACTAATATTTGGCAATGCTAAAAGTAGCCTTTAACCTTATTAAATGACTCAAAAAATATCTGTGTCAAAGCAGACAGCCTGACATTGACAACAATTTGCATGAAACGAGAGATGACAGACAAAAGTCACTAGCAAACACTTGGTTTACTCGATAATTAACAATAATGAATTATTAAGTATGATAGTACTCAATCATTATTACTAAGACACGTCTTTTATAGTGTCTTAAATCACTAAATAATTTTTTTTTTTTGCCAAGTGTAAGAGATTACAATTCAACAGAGCTGACAAATACAACACTGATGTAAACAAAACCTTTCGCTCCAACTGTGTTAACATTTTAGAAAGTCAAATAACAAAATACGGTTCACAAATTGCACTAAATCCCGTCCAAAAGTGAGCCTACAGCGTGACGCGTGACACGAGATTGATTTGTGACGTGTCACGGGGCCTCGCTGCAACGTGTTTTTAGAACATAATGGTTACATAGAAAGCTTGCAAAAAAGTGTGGATCAATGGCTTAATTGATTTCACGCTACGTTGAATGAAATTGCAGTTTTTTAAAAACCTATTCGATAACTACAACAGATTAGAGACATTAAATAATCACACTTTTATGAACGGTTACAAAGCTATTGTGATTGTAAATGCAAGGTAGGTACCTAATCAGACTGCTCATTTAACCTTGCATAATTAGGTACAATTAAAGAACTAATCTTATAGGTAGTAAAATATATACTTAAATAGTAAAAATACAAATAGTAACGAAGTCAAAATTGAACATTGCATATTTTTGAAAAAAAAAAAATTGCTATGAGGTGTAGGAGTCGACGAGTTTTATGCCGAATATATAGTAATTTTAGTCTGTTTGTCTGGATGTATGTTCAGGATTGGTACAAAATTAACTGAATGAATTAGACACACAGATAGTTTATAACCTGGATTAACAAGTAGGGCAGGTACTTCTAATCCCGGTGGTATACGTTCCCGTGGGATATTTTCCGACATCAAGGCGAGTGAAGACGCGGAAATAAGCTAGTAAATAAATTATATAACTCCTATAGTGTACGCAACGAGACACGACCCTAGAGAATTAATTTAATCTACATAATTCACCTTCATTGGCTTATTTTCTGAACGTAAGGATCAAGGTTAGGATGTTTTGCACCATCACATCTGGTTATTCACCTTTATGACATAAATTATACTAATTGCCATTTACATAATACATAAGTGCTCATACAGACGAGCGACATGCATCAACGGTAGAGGCAACTATAGCCGTCGCCAACGTGCCACGAGTATTGTAGGGGATCCCCTACACAGGGGCGAATCTATGGGGTTGATGATGAAATAAAACCGACCACAGCGATTTTCCGTTGAACACTGATTTATAGAATTAATGTACCTACTTATACAAATTACCTTTGCTAGGTTTGTACCTACCTACTCACGCGCCGTGCATTCTGTGCGCTCAGCATTTTGTAATGCTGAGCGCACAGAATGCACGGCGCGTGAGTCTTAAACTAACGTGCGGTTCCGCACAAGTATGGCGCTCGAATACACGAGCGGTTTGCTGTTAACGGCTGCCGCAGACACGCGTTGACGGCGGCCGTCAACTTGTCGACGACTGCAGTTGACTCTGCCGTTCACATTTGTGTATGCACAATAATGTGTTAGTGTAAAAATATCACACTATAATCTTTGATTATATAATGTCTAGATAGAGCATCAATTGCGCGCAAACGTGTCAAAAAATACCGGCCAACTGTTGGACTGTAAGTACTTACCCGCCGATTAGTGCCGATCGTACCGCTTTGGTGTCACTACGTATTACGCGCGCTAAGTAATAAACAAATAACAGCGATAAAATGACGGTATGTGCTATTAAACTGTGCCGAAATTATAAAGGAAGGGTAAAAAACACCAAACACATCACATATCATCAGTAAGTAACCAAAAAAACTACGTATTTGTTTTTTGTTTTTATATTTACCAAATTACGCCCTATTACACCATATTTTATCAGTGTTGCCAGTTTCTTTTTTCCATTCTCCCAACTTTAACGTCATTTTTTGTGGGTATATTCGTTGGTTTATGGTTACGTTTATGTTATTTAGTTGATGTACTTTTATTATTCGATTTCAAAAAAGGTGAAGTTTTTCAATTCGTCTGTACTTTTTTATAATACGAGTAATATAATGTTCGCGTATAACTTTTTTGTTTATGAGCCCATTTTAATGATTATTGTTGCATTGGGCCCAATAAACTAAATTAGAAATTCATTTGTATTATCTGTGATCTTTCATTTGAAATTTCCAAATACAAACTGCCTAAAAAGTTAAATATTCTAATTGAATTAACTTAGCTGATTTAATATAACACAACATTCACACACACAACTCTAATTCAATTAAATAGTGTTTTTTATTTATAAATGCAAGTAAATAAAGACACTACTAAAACTGAATAATACTACAAACATACACCTAAAACTTACTTATATTATTTGTATAGTCAATTTTTTTAATATGTGATTTATGGGAGAATTGTAGTAGCTGGTATCATTATTCACGCACACAGAGACATAGATGCACAGTGTAAAACACCGCCCGCACGCACACATGTTTGAAATTGTTGGCTCGTTTTCTTTGTTTTGATTGTAGGGCGACGCTCTATCTAGACATTATATAATCAAAGACTATAATATTATAAAGACTAAAGTTTGTGAGTGTGTTTGTATGTTTGTTACTTCTTCACGTACAAATTACTGAACGGATTTGGATGAAATTTGGCGCACAGATGGTTTATAAGCAGGATTAATACATAGGATACTTTTTATCCCGATATTCCCACGGGATCGAAACTTATGCGGGTGAAACCGCGGGCGCAGCTAGTTCTACAATAAAGTACTGCACTTTCGAATCCATTGCAATATTTATCTACAACGTGAATTGCAAAATAAAATAGGACCGCACTTCACTTAATCTGGTTTTATATTAAAAATACGAGATTTCCTTCGTTTCATTAAGTGTTGTTAATATTTTATACTTGAATCAAATAGGTGCACGTTATGCGATGCTTTGAAGTCGAAGTTTTGTTAGCATAGTGCTCAAAGGGGCAATCATTACTAATGCTATTAAGTTATGTATTAACGTAGTGCAGTCATAAAGTGAGTTACATTTGTACTTTTTTCTCCTGAATCGGAATAGTTCAAGCCGTACTTTAGGAATGTGTAGCATAATCAGCCTACAATGTTTATTTATTTATTGAATACTATAGGCACACATTATTACAGAGGACATTTTCTGCCAGTCAACCTCTGGGTGATGCAAAGAAACATGAAAATTGGGGAATAAATATTTGTAAATATATATTCCCCAAATTATAGAAGAACTGTAAAAAATTCAAAATTATTCCTCTGATAAAATTATCTGACGTTGAAAAAAGCAGTATTATTCCTTTCCATGAATCTACGATTCATTTTCGTTCAATGACCCAGCTACTGATTCATTCATTACATTACAAATTTAAAAGTTCTATTTCAAATCTTGCAACGGTTATTAGGAAAAATCAGTTTTTCTCCGCTCTTTCTACCGGTTGTCAGTCCCGGGAAAATCAGTTCGCAGCACTAATTACAGCGTCCGGGCTCCGGGACGGCTATAGAGACGTCAACCGTAGCGTCTGTTCCCGGCGTTTTCAAAGAGTGGCGCTGAGCGTTATGGCTTCAATGAACGCTTTTAAAAAATGTTTTTATTACGATGTTATGATTCAAAGGTCAGTCGTTAATCGTTTTAGTGTCAAACTGAGTATCTAGTTTATTTAGATTTAGGTATGATTATTCTCCGTTTTTTTAGGTACTCTATGTGTTTTTGTAAATTTTGATTTGGCTACCGTGAATCTATACCTACTTATAATAAAGCTGAAGAATTTGTTTGAACGCGCTAATCTCAAAAAAATCTTTTTGCATTTGATAGCTCAATTCTTGAGGAAGGCTATAGGCTATTTAACATCACGCTAGGATCCTTAAGAGCCGAGTGAAAAGAAAAAGGTAGAAAGAACGCTAAGCAAAAACGAAGTAATCGGAGGGCAGGCGATGCGATGTGATGCGACGGGGAGGGGAGGGGGAACAAGAATTTTCTCGCGAAGGAAGTCGCGGCAGCTAGTAATATAAATAAAGTCACAGAATATGTTTATTGCCTAGCAAAAAAAAAGCTTTTTCTCTTTCAATACATATTTTCATAAACAAATAGGTACTTACCTACATATTTTCCACTACCAAACGACTACCAATCTTGATTTATATTAATTGTACATTCATCTTAATAACCACTCACAATATTATCCCTTTGTAAAAGCTAAAATTTTAATTAACGCCATAAATAAAAAAGATTCTTGCAACGATTCACTGAACAAACAACGAAAAATGTATTAAAAAAAATTTTGTGGCGAAGTTATTTTTAATAAAAATGTTTTGTCTTAAAATTTTATTAATAGACGAAGCGATACGGTTTAGGATTGGGTGAAGTTTTGCAATTTTCCAAGAGGATCTATTTGTACTGCCACATAAGAAGTTAATTGTGGAAGTTGGGTTTCGACTTCGGCTTGTTATTTGATGAATTCATGCCTCAAAAGACTTAGACTTTCGGGTTTTAATTGCAATGTTATCTGGGTCTAGAACATTAATGATATAACTAATATTTTGTAACCATATCATTTAAAAGAGTGTCCACGGAGTCTTTTGTCCGTTCTTCTCCATAGGTACCTACTACGCTTTGGAATGGGCACGTATTTAACTTTTTTTACGACAAATCAGAATATTAAAAAAAAAGCTTATTTTAAATATTCCACTGAAAACGTTGACCCAGATCTCCGTTTTTTGTACTCAGAAATATTTTCATAAAATATTCATTGAAACGTGACGTCATTAAGTCAGATTTCAGCAGCGAGTGGCCATAGATTACATTAATGACTTGTCATCCGACGCCCCAAGTTTCCGGAAGTCCAGTTTCGATACAAAAAATGGCCTTTACATTTTTATCCGGGTCTCCTCGATTAATTATGTATTAACTTCAAAGAAACTCAGTAAGCCAATAATTCTTTGGAGTGCCGCTTTGGGTTTCTCAAGGCGATGAATTATAGAAACATCGTCATTCATCTTTTTGTTCATTTCACTTTTCATACACTTTGAAGGTACCTACTAGTGTGGGGTATTTAGTGGATCGTGTGGGGGAACAAGTGATCCTTCAGACGGGAGGGGAGGGGGTAAAGCTTCGTATATTTTGCGTAATGCTCACAAATAAATATAAAGCAAGCTCTCGAGCACCTCCCTACGCAAGTCGGAGCCGCATGGGTTATATACGTTCACTGAAAAAAAAAGTTGAATTTCGAGAGAAATATTTATATGAACTTTGATGTTTTTCCGCGCGAAAATATAATGAATGTCACGATAAAATTTTATACTTTCATCCGTTTATCATCTGCCTTTTTCCAGTGAGTTTTTGATGTAGGTACTTACATAGATATGCGTGTAGGTACTCGTTGTAGGGACTTATATTAGCCAGTTTAGGGATTAAATATGATTAGTAACAGCAATGAACCCATTCGCTGACCTTTACAAATATTCGTATATGAGAAATGTGATCAATTTTAGCTTCAGTAACTCTGTTCTAATAGCGAATATATCTTCGCTATTTGCCGTAATTAATTATTCAGTTTGCGTTTGACAGGATTAATGATCAATCGTTGGGTTTCGTGTAAGAATTAAGGTCCGCTGAGAAGATTATCATTAAGACGGTTATAGTCCCTTAAACTAAGACCCTTTCACCATGGAACATACCAGAAAAAAATTTTCAGTTGCCTGTAAACTAAATGGAAATCAAACGTTTTATAATATAGTTATGTAAGTGGGTATAATAAGTTTTTTTTTTAATAAACATTATGGAATAATATTATATTGATGTGACATAAAGTCTTATTGTTTCAAATTAATATCATTTCAAGTTAAACAAATATCAACTTTATTTTAATGTTAATTAAGTTAATTTCAGAGTGACTAGCACTATTGAAAATGTTATATAAAAATGATTGAAGTTGTAGCGTAAACTGAACTTTATTGTGTAGGATTTAAAGATACTTTTCCATAAACTCATATTGGTTTACATTTTTCCCAAATAAATCGCGAATGCAGATTAGATAACCTCACGTTTTCCTCCCATGATGGTCGTCAGAAACTACAAAACGCCACCTGATATGATCCTTACATACTGCTTTTGCCTCGTTTATGTTGATACATCAGAGGGGCAATTCTCGTAATTTTAAGAACGTTCAAAGTCTGATCTGAGTCTCAATCTGTCAAAAAATACTTCTAAGTAATTTCCCAACATTTTGACAAGTTTTTGACATTTTGTTTGTCGCCGAGATGAGACTGCGACTAGATTTTGAACGTTTTAAATTACGAGAATTGCCTCTCTGGTCATACACGCACGCCGGTTGCCAGTACTACACACCTGACCTTTCTGAAGAAACTAATAAGGTCACTTATGTCCAAGGGCGTCCCCTCCCGGCATTTTCACTCACATCTGCCTTTTAAATAGATAACTTTTGTTAGTCACCTTTCATTTATCCTCTCTACATGACCAAACCATCTAAGCATACTCTTTTCAATTTTTGTCTTATTAAGACACATACACAACAGTGGTGAAGGGTGAATTTATGACAGAGGTAGGCCGGAGCAAAAAAAAAAATGCTAAAAGAAAATTTCAATGATGAATTGAAGAGTGGCTATGTTCTGAATTTTTGAAGGGAAGCCGGTGGGAATCGAGTTGTATGGTACCTTCGCCACTGATACACAATAGAACCACATAAAGAAAAAATAAAGCTACACAACAAAGCATGGGAAAGAGAGGGTCTTTCATACGCCATACAAATAAGTAACTTATATGCTGCAGAAATATTTAATTTAGTTACGTAAGAAAATACAGAGATGAGGACAAAGATTAGGGTAACCCGAGGTGATCCTCCTTCCGTCCTCGTTTCAGCCGGATGATTCGCGCACGAGTAAAGTACCGAAGATTTAATCGTGAAACACCCTCCATCAAACTGAGATAAGTATATGTAGGAAAATATTACCAAAATATATCATACGCACACAATTTATATCATGTATTTTTTATACAGGGTTACACGTTTTTAGGACAGTAATCGGTAGCCATTTTTCAGGCTATATACTGTGGGTAACGGATTCCATAGAACGATAACGTACTTTTTAGGATATGTGACGTATTCATCCATCGTAATGTTTGACAGGCTAGACACAAAAAGCGCTAAAGTAGCCCGGGAAATTCAAATTTTCTTATGTTTTTTGCAATTTGCTGGTCAGTATTAAGTTACACGTTGATTAAAAATTATTCGCGACCGTAACAAGTATGTATTTACAAAATTATAATCATTAAAATCAGTAATACAACTTGTTAAGTTAGTATAATCCTAAAATGTCAAGATTTCATGAAATAGTCATTCGGTAGGATTACTTAATTAATACATACTAGACCAAAGAGTCAAAAATCATATACTAAAATGTTAAATCCCTATTCCAAGTTACACGAAATAGAAAAACGACATTTTTTTCAACATAATTATCACCTTAAGCTAAGTTTTCCTAATCGATCGGTGGCCGCTACATGGTGACCGCAATTAACCGGCGAATAACGCCACTGAAACGTTATTTAAAAAATGCTCTCTAGGAAAGCATGCCAACTTTCTTTCAAAGTTGGTATGTTTTCCTATAGAGCTTTTTTGACATCGTAAAGTCAAACCCCGCTGCCATAATTTTGCAAAGGCATTACAGATATCTCACCAAAGAGCCCTATAATTATCTACCTACACTTCACTAGACCACACACAAAGAAAACTCCACAATATACCCTTTAACATTATTTACCAACCAAGCGTAAAGGTGATTCAATAAAAAGCTTAGTTACAGTGTTGCCAGTAATCACGGACCATCCTCCCGCAATTTACCCGGTAATGAGAGGAATCACCCCTGTACTGGGGGGCATTGTTGATGAACGAACAAAAATGATTGAACGCGGACATTGCAGCGCTCGCAAAGGGTAGGGGGTAATGGGATACAGTTTCCTGTTTGTCGTTCTCCTGAAATAGGTGTTGGATGTAATGAGTACGTGATTTATTGAATGGTAATTTGTAATTGTTTATTAGATGTCATGATGTCAAGGGATTTTTGAAGCAAATAAGAGAGTTTTGTCTGGTTGTGTCGACAAAAATATATATTGCAGTTTTCCTTCATATTTTCGTCTGCCAGTTTTTCTGCCCTATCGCTATAATTAAACCTTTTCGGAATTAATGACTAGGTACTTGGAAAATTAACCATCGCCCGTAATGTTGTCTACCACAATTTTTTTTAATACACACATCAAAAGTGTCTAGGGATCAACATATATTTTTGCAATAACTTTTCTCCTGATTGATATTAATTAAAATTTTCTTTAAGGATTCATCAAATAAAGTGTTTTCGTTTGTCACAGTAACGATAAACCAAGTCACCTTTGCATTAATAAAGAAATTTGCCATTTTCCTAATAAAGGGATTTTTGACATTTGAACCACTAACACAAAAGTTCGAAAAAAAGACTGAAATAACAGTTTTCTTTAAAATTTTATTGGGTAACTTAAACAATTAATAATCCGTGTTTCTACCGCGAACACTAACAACACAAGAACATCGGTTTGGCATACTCAAAATGAGTTCATCCAAATCACGCTGTGGAATGGCAGCCCATGTTCGTTGCAACAACAAAAAAAGGTCTTCTTGCGACTGGATACCCTCCATATTCGGCAGAGCTCTTCTCTGTAGCATATCCCATGCATGCTCAATCGGGTTCAAGTCTGGCGACTGAGCAGGCCAGGGCAGGACATTGATGTTAGCTGCGGCGAGAGTCTGTCTTACAACTCTTGCGGTGTGCGGTCGTGCATTATCATGCATTAACTGAAATAAGGGACCGATTTGCACTTGTAGAGGAACGATGACGTCTGATACAATCGTCTCAGCATAAATTTGAGCGTTGAGGTTGCCTCTGATCCAAATCAACTCAGTTCTTCCGCCGATCCAAATACCCGCCCATACCATGATGGTTCCACCACTATAAGGATGGACTTCCTGGCAGGATTTTAATCGCTGTTGGCGTCCAGGGGTTCTCCAGTGTCGTATACGTCTTGTATCCGGTCTCATACCAAAACGAGACTCATCAGAAAAGCACACGAAACGCCATTGTTCTTCTGCCCAATTTCTGTGTTCAAGAGCCCATTGATATCGAATCCTACGATTGTGCATTGCTATAGGTGGTACCCGTAGCGGTCTTCGGGAATGAAGGTTCACTTCATGCAAGCGGTTTCTGACTGTTTGGTAGCTAATTAAGTTCCCTGAAGAGTGATGAAGCCTCACGGCTAACATCATGGCGGTTATTGTTGGAGCTCTTCGAGTTAAGATTTGAATGTATCGGTCTTGTCTCCGTGTGGTGCAGCGATACCGTCCTCCATGGCGCTCAGCCACGGTACCAGTGCTTCGGTAATGTGTCCAAAGTCGACTGATAACACTCTGACTTGTATTCAGAGCTAAAGCCACAGTACGTTGCCGGGAACCAGCTTCTATCATTCCCACGGCTCTGAGCATTTCTTCCCTGCTTAAATGACGTCGCCGCTCCATAATAACGTTGGTTTTAATCAGTAGTAGGGAAACAGTAGCACTAATAATGTCTTCAATGCGTTGTATGTTTTTATAGGGAAAATATTGACAGCTGATTTTCATCTTTTACTCGAATTTGATTCACAGTTCCTGATTCAAATTATGAAATGCACCAAAAAGGATCCATATAAATTTATAAAATCATAAATTTATTACAAAGCCACATCTCAATCTCAAGAAATCCGCATAAAAATGCTTGATCCCTAGACACTTTTGATGTGTGTATTATTTTGGCTGCTCTGTTATATTTTTACTTGCTTGCCAATGTTTTCATATGAATTACTGTACTAGTATCGTAATTAAATATTACTAGTACATCAGTTTTAATCAGAGAAAAGAATTTCCTAAATTGCTTTGGAGTGATGTGAATGTAAATGTTACATGCTGAATGGTGAAATATGGCTGAGCTAAAAAGTATCATAAAACCTATTATTATTACCCATATTTGCAAAACAAATGTCTATTCTATTCTTAAAACAATTCACAATCACTACAAAACAAAGGACCAGTGACGTATCGGCGGTCATACTGGAACAATGATCGCTCGAATCGTCCGAATTTGTCGTCTGTTACAATATGAAGCGAATCCCCCTGGGATTCTAGTAACAACACTACAAGTTGGTCCGGGATTGCAGTTCCCAAGTACAATTGGCAGTGACTTAGTCGGAATACCGTAGATACAAGCGAGATGAGGCAGATTTAAACTTTGTAACAATGTAAGCAAGCCGAGGATGTGTATTAAGAAGACAGAATGTTGGAGGTAACTTCTGCGTTGCAGTTTAATAAACAAAAATAATGTTCTTCAAAAGTCTTATCTGTGGTTGTTCGATTATTATTCAGTTAAAAAAAACAACAAATAGTTAAAATACGCGTAATTCTCCAATAACAGGATCTCTTTAGTAAAATTCTTAGAAAACGCAAACCATAAACTATTGAATCTAGAAGCATTTGACATTTTGCATAAAAGTTACTTACGTAACGAATGTGAGCTCTAATGAAAGATTTAAGAAAGAAAATGCCTTTATTTGCGGCAAGCATAACGCAGAGGGGTCTCGATATGTAACGAATGGTCACCCATCCACGGACCGACCTCGACAAAAGTAGCTTAACCTTCAATCTCTCCTTGCGGCTGCTATTATTTAGCCACTAGCCCTTCCCTCCCTCACTTTCCTTTACATAGATAAATATTTCAGGCAAATATTTATTGGTGTTGCTGAGCTCATCTCTTCTCAGCGCTATTCCATCACCTTCAAGGATTTTGATCAACAAAACAAGAGACGTATTTGCATTTTATGAAATAACATCGCTTTCAGCTTTGTTAAATTATACTCTCAACGTTATGAGACTACTTGGAACCGTGCACTTAACTTCTGACGTTTCATAAATGCCCATGTTGGTTTATGTGAAATAAAAATATTTTGATTTGATTTGATTTGATACTTGCTTTCCCTTATCTTCCCATCCCTTTCAATGCTACCAGATAATTACCAGATTATACCATTACATGAAGTCACGCCAGTATTCCCATAAGGGGTTAAGCAGAAGTTTATCTATGGTACACTCACATTTCCCCAGTTATTTTTAAGGGGACTACATGACCTAAAGCGCGGTCACTGTCGGACTGCATAGAAAAGAAAGAGAAGCGCGATGACACAACGCTGGTAATTTATTGCAAATTGTGAAGCAATTATCTATTTACAAAAAATCTATTGTTTGGACTAAAAAATTAAAACACGTAAACAAGCTTTAGTATGTTGCTTGTAGAATAATCTGACAAAAAATCAGAATGATTATATGTATATTAGTATGGCTTTTATTGTAAAAATAAAGTTTTTAGAGGTATCTCCATGATTTTTTTCTATCGTATAAAATTATTTGTATTATGTTTTCAACACACTGTCTACCTAGCATACGAGTATGTATATCCTGTAGAATATCATACATTTTTCTGATTTTGTTTACTGTAGTCGATCATATATTTATAAAACTTGCGTTTTTTGCGTTTAGGTCCTGTAATCCCCTTAACTTCCAGTTATGTTTAATACCCATAGGGAAAGAGCCTATTGCTATCAACTGAGCACAAAGCCAGACTCCGGGTTGCTACTGAGAAATTCCTGATGGAAAAACCCAATAACAGTTTTCCCGACCTGAGCATCAAACCCAGGACCTCACGCTCATCAGTAGCGCTGGCGACCACTAAACCAACGAGGCAGTCCTCCTCTGTTTATCAGATCTTACCTATAATATAATTGGAATTTATCTCTATAGATTCCTATCTACATATAAAATTCAAAGTCCTGACTGACTGTTAATAACGCACAGCCTAAACCGCTGGTCCTAGAGGCATGAAATTTGGAGGGTGTGTTCTTTTTGAAGAGTAGGTATCCGCTAAGAAAGCGTTTTTTGAAATTCCACCCCTGAGAGGGTGAATGGGGGGAGGGTGAAATTTCACGCGGACGAAATCGCGGGCAGAAACTAGTTACTTATATGTAGTATAGGTAACATACAAACTACAGCATACACGTTTGCAATAAAACAAAATAAGAGGCATATAGAGGTATGGAGAACAGGGTGTAAAGTTCACTCATCCTCCATAGAAAAGGGAGGTCCTCTTCATGTCGGGCTGTTGTATATAAGGTCTAATCATACACGAAATCTCTTAAGGGGTCATTGTATTCATCATTAAGAACAACTTTTACTATGGGACCAAACCTGAAATCGCGAAAAAAAAATCAGCTGTTCCCTACATGTATGTTCGCATAACTAGTCAAAATGTATGGAACAGCAGATTTTTTTTTGCTAATTCACGTTTTTTCCTATAGTAAAAATTGTTCATAATGATGAGTACAATGACCCTTTCAGATATATCGTGTATGAATAGATAGACCTTATATAATGCTAGTTGCACGGTAAACTCTGCTTGCGAGATGCAGGATTTTGCGTGACGTCAGTATGACACGTAGTTCGCATGTCGCGTCGTAGATACCGCTACAGGCACACCGACCCGGACGAGACAAATTAAATTGAAACACTATACCTACGTAAGGCGATGAACAAGGGTATTGGCCAGGATTACGGGAGGAATGTCAAACAGATAGCCTCAGGGGAGAGCGGACACAACCGACCCTCATTTTATTATGCCCCTGAAACGTATTTCTAAAAGTTCAGAAAATGTTGGTCGTTACCATACCGTAATCGTTTTACCGTGTTTGTTTCACACCATACGACAATGTATTACAATTTGTCGGTAGTAAAGTATTACAATGTTTCAGTTCCAACTTCTTGTGTGTAATGTACTTGCTTACAGTCGACTCAGGTATTTGCAGGAAATGGCCCGTATGCTGTAAATGTAGCATGTTGTAGAATGTTCGAGTGTATGACGTGAATTCGTAGTCGCTTCGTAGCGGTGTTGCTACGGTGAATTTGCTACGTCGTAGCAGATGCTACGGATGTCTACGTAAAGATCAGTCGGTCGGTACAGTTGATCCGACCATAACGGTCACGAGTATTTTTGTAGTTTTTTTTTGTAAAAGCTTAAGATTAAAGAAAATTAAACTTTACTTCGCAGTACAGTATCTTTTTTATCGATTTTAAGTAGTAGCAGTGAAAGCTAACCTTTAAAACGAGTTTTATTATCAGACTGGGTTACTTAGTTCCAAAAGTAATTCAAGTAAACCCTAAAATAACATCATATAAAATAATCCGGCAAGCTTACCAATAAAGTAATAAAAAATTAAGGCGCCGTATATCAAACAGGTAACCCTCGCACTCCTTGGGGTCACATCGAGGGTATATATTGTCGCAGGTAACGGGTTGGCTATAACATTTAATATTTATAGCACTACAGAGAGATGTTGTCCACTATTTATATTTAAAAGCTATTGTCTTGTATATTTTTGCATAGAAAATTGGCAGTTGAATTTAGACAAACCTTATAAGCAAAAAACACATTTTTCTTAAGTTAAGTTTCGTACTTGCAAGTGTTGTTTGTGTTTCTATTATACAGAAATATTTTAATAAAAAACAAGGATTATTGAGCAGTGGTGGCCCAGTGGTAACGGCCGCGACTTACGAGTTGTAGGTCGTAGGTTCGAACCCTGACAGGCGCTTTTCTTTGTGTAAATTATTTCATCACCACTGCTCTCAAAGCAAAGTAAGTCCTAAAATCAAAAATTCGAAGACATGTGACATCCACAAACCCGCAATGGGCCCGCGTGGTGGATTACGGCCCACTCCCTCTCACAGAGCGGAGGCCTGTGACCCAACAGTGGGATCATTATAGGCTGATTATGCATATTATGAAAGTATTTTCTGCCTATCCTCCATGGGATGAAGGCGTCATGTAGGTATATATATGTAAGTATGTTCGTTTCATAACTCCATACCTATTTTCAGCCTAAATGCTAGACATGATTATAGGTATTAACTTTTTCCTTAAAACAGATAAGTACCGACTCAAATCACAGTTAAGAAAAAACTAAATTCAAGCACTTCAAGATTTTTCTCCTTAACGAATAACTTTTACATATTTCCTGCAATCGTAGACGAGAGACGAAAAAAAAAACATAATTACTTCACCTTAGTCGCTATTTTTACGTAGATATAATAAGGAAAATATTAATTTTTTTCTGCCTCATCACCAGACTTGAGATTAGGATATTAATCATTTTAAATCGAGCTCGCGTTGTAAGTAGGTCATCAGAGGTCGCAGTACCGACCGGGGCTCGAGAAAACGGAAGGTTGGTATATAATGACAAGCTTTTTACAGAGACGCGAGACGCTTCCAAGTTGCAACATTTTGCTAAGACATTACAAAAATCAAATCATTTATTGGTTTGCAAACATAGGTATTTAGTTCATAGATGTTTTGTTATAAGAGTCCACCCTGTTCTACCGTCACACGGGCATACTATTCAAAGATATTATAATTTCGAACAGCAATTATGAAAGTAAAAAATACAAATTAATGTTTATAAATCTCTTCGTCTGAATCGTTTTAATTTCAGTAAAATGTCACAATAATACAAAAATGGCCAATGACAAAATGTAAAATAACAAATGTCAAATGTCATCGAGTAAAAGAAGGGGCACGGTCCATACAAAATTAACCCACGTCCTACAGCAAAGAGAAGTATCTCAAAATAATGATAAAAGTGATTATAAAAAGATGGCATGCTTCAAAGTCAATGTCAAATCATTTATTTCAAATAGGCACATTAAAGGCACTTTTGAACGTCAAACTGTAACACAAGGTTACAGTAATAAAAAATAATAAAAAAATTACAAATTTTACTTAATGACATTTGACATTTGTTATTTTTATACAATAATAATTTAAAAAGAAAGTCGTCAATTGTGTAATTACTTTTTTTAATGAATATTAAGAAACGATGGATGGATTATCTGAAAGATGATATGGCTAAAAAGTGAGTGAGTACCGAGATGACGGCTTAGAGTTCACAGCCGTCGACAACGAGCAGCTCATGTGTATGAACAAAGGTGCTCATCGACACGCGTCAACGGCAGTCGAGTGAGGACTCGACTGCCTTCGACGCATGTTGACGGCTTCCAGTTGTCTCAGCCGTTGACGTGTGCCGTGTGTGTATGAATATATAATAGAGAAGTATGACAGGAAAAGAAATGTTGCGCCAACTCCAAATAAATTGGGATGAGGACAGGAGAAGGATGATGATGACCTAATTAGGTGTCGCTTCTTGATATAACGAGAAAGTTTTCTGGCAAGTATAGAAAAACACAACTTTTTCTATATGCTTCCCAGAAAACTTTCACTGAGTTACAGTCTTCTTTGGTAAAATTATTTCCTTAGTGACAACGAAATTCTTCTCCCTCTTTATCTCCTTCTCGTGTCTCTCTAATTTTGTTAGGTATTGTTAACAAGAAAATGCTCCGTCATGAATTGAGAAAATATTGCGGCACTCTTTTTATTAATCGTCTGTTTCATTTCAGAGAAGATTCTATACAACTCCCCATTAATTAGCTTTATATTGATAGAAACATCTTGGACTAAACAGTAATTTAACAAGGTCGCACAATTGATTACTTATCGATACTTCTACAGTTGAAATAACCCTAATGCCGTACTCAAAACGACCTCGAATGTAACGAGTACTTTTAATATCAGATGCTTGCAGACCTGAACTAGACCCGCTTGTAAATATGTCACGCGAGGCAGCCCTACATTTACTGCTCAAGCATTCAAGCTTCGATTCAAAAGGTCGCAGCCCTGACATAATGCTCGAACACACTGAATGCAGCGCAGCACGTGAATAGCAGTAACATATTGCGAAGTTAATAGATGTAATTGAATTATATGGTATGGCTGAGTTTATGGTTTTCTGACCGAGGCGTTTTTATCGCCAAGAGATGTGGAGATGCGGTCTGTGGTTTGTGGGACTTGCATACCACGAAGCAAAAATTGTTCCGAATTTATCTAAAGAAGTGCTCCGATTTTGTATGAACGAGTGTTCCATGCTTATTGGCATGTTTCTTTATCCTTTAATAAAAAGAACCAGGTTCTTAATAAGCGATCAGGTGAGTTCGAACCCAGGCAGGAAGGCTTTGTGTATTTAATATAATATCGTGAGGAAACCGGCATTTCCTATAAGTAACCAAAAATCCGAAGACGTGACATCCGCGTGATGGATTAATTATGGCTCACTCCCACTCTCACAGAGATTATTATGTAATGAGACCATTATGCAATTTTTATCCAACTTAATTTTTTACGTGGTACTTAATTATTTTAAAACTTAGAATAGTGCTTTACACAAGTCAAGGTATGAATTTATGCCATCGATGTTGCTATAGAAAGAAAGAAGAAAAAACGTTTTACTTAACATTTAGAACTTTTAGTGGTTTATACTAAGTACTCACTATATGTGGTAGGTCCTTTCAACTCTCAAACTTTTAGATCTACTCTTCGGGGTAATTGCGTAACACACTATCAGTAGCAATGGATTTCAGTTTGCCAGTTCAACAACTTTCACTGCGTTATACCTAAATACATTTTTTGAACATATGAAGCGATGGATTATCACACAATATCCTTCAAATTGATTCAGAATGAGATTGATAGTGTGTTACGCAATCAGGGTGTCGTTATGTTGCAAGTGCAGACTCACGCAATAGATACATCACTATTCCGTGTGAAGCAGGCTTTATAAATTGTGGTGAACCAAATTAATTATCTATGGTTCCCATTGTTAGATACACAACACTACTTTGGTCTAGCTAGAGCGAGATGTCTATGGTTCACGGGAAGAAAACTATACCCTATTCAGTTTGGCTTGAGACAAAACGTAAACAACATTTGACTACTCTTAATAAAAATTCTGTAATATTATCAAAACATTAATTTCTAAGAAAAAAAAATGTGTGATGTTCTTGTGTAACAAAAATAATTTTTTGTTTGTTTATAACAATAAGGACGTCAACAAATTAAATTAAAAAAAAAAGACAAATCATCAAGGAAATCAATGACTATGAGTTTTTCTTCAGTATTTTTAACTCGTTCTAAGAACTGTACCAATTATTTCAGTTGAAAGTATTTCTAAATTAGATTCTGATTTCTAGAAACCCAAAGAGACGTCTCTTTTATGTTCCGAAGCGATGAGTTCTTTGTAAACAGTTAAATAATATCTCAAAGTCTATTTCTGTTAACAAGTCAATAAAACTTTACTGAAGAAATGTCTCTTAAATTGAGTTTATCGGAATTTTCATAAAATATGTATATATTTAGTAAAAAGCAATAAAGTCAAAATATTTATTTCAAATAGGCACATAAAAGGCACTTTTGAACGTCAAAATGTACAATGAAATAGAATTGGTCCTATTCGCCCCTTCCAAAAGGTAGTTCTTTTAAAATGTTTTATAATGTTTGCTCAATCTATATTGAGATACGTTTATTTGAATCAAATCCGATCTATTTAATAAAATTTAGAAATTCATTCTGTGACAGACAACGCACGTCCTCTGGGTCCACCAGAAGCATTAAATTTTTCACAAGAGTTCCTTCTACATCAGAGTCGCAATCAGGTTACCACATTAAATAGTACAGCGGTTATTAAAATTTGTTATCAGTCTGTTAAAATAATAAAATAAACAATTTTACTAAAAAAAAAAAACCAAACAAAAGAAATATCGTAAAAATTGGCACGAAATAAACCACCCTTGATAATAAGGCTCTAGACACGTGCGGGGCGACGGTATCAACAATTTAACTCAAACTTTATGATATTGTTACAAGTAATTACAAATTACATGGCTAGAATGTTAATTGCTAATAATTATTTTAATTGTTTATGTTTAAAATATGTAAACGTGGTTTCAATTAATTTGATAACCTAATACGTAGCCATACTGTATGTAGGTATAACGAAAGTGAGCACTAGAAGGAAGAATTTTTAAAATTAATTGAAAGTGAAATAGGGGATTATAGTTTGTATGAAAGTTAATAATTTTTGCCGATAGAAAATCCCGTCGGGCACCCGACCTTTAGCTATACAAGAAAAAAAAAAATAAGACTTGAGTGCCTTCGAGTCGGGAGACGTATAACGACTAAATTGAGGTTGGTACTCTGTCAACTCCAAGTCTTGCCAGAAACCAATTTACTTTCACATCTATTCTATTCTATTTTTAATAAATGGCAAGCAAAGCCGATGTCGACTATTCTGCCAATGTCTAAAGTGGGCTGCAAGAACAAGTGTGCATGAAAAAAAAAAAAAAATTTAGGCGAATAAAATTATTTCATTGATCCAGTTGATACAATGTAGATCTTGCTGGGTTAGTACGGGACTGAAACAAACAAAAAATAGACATAAATAAATATAATAATTGTTAAAACATAAAAAATACACACATACCACACTCAAACATACTGAATAATTCATAATTTTATGTTATTGTGACGGATGAAGGTCATCAGCGCCACAAACAGATCTGGAGAGGAGTATGTTAGCAGAGACGGGAAATTAGTCGGAAGAGGGATCTTAAATTTTGGGAGGCGCCTATATAAATCTAAAGGTGGAACGTTGTTCGAGCATTCAAAGAAGATGTGGTCCAGAGTGCCCTCTTCCAACCCGCACTCACAGAGAGAGGAGTCTCGAACACGAATCTTTTGCAGAAAAACCGGAGTACAACAGAAACCTAAGCGGATTCTACAAAGGGTAGAAATAATTGTTTTGGAGGCTTTCTTGAAGCCATAGAACCAAGGTTTTGATTTTATTATTGGTTGTACTGCATAGTAAAATCTGCCCTTTTTCCTTCCAGTGATATTCCACTGTTCCTGCCATGAGGATTGGAGCTTAGCTTTCGGAAGGCTCAGTAAGTCATACCCCTGATGAGTGTTGTAGGTGAGATCAGCTGTTGCTGAAGAGCAAGCATCTTTGGCCAAAGCATCAACACATTCATTGCCCTTAATGCCACAATGACTAGGTATCCAAACTAACTGAACTTCCTTTTGACTACTAGCACAAGAAAATAAAGAATTTTTAATTTTTAAAACAAGCGAACTGTGCAATTTACTTTTGAATGAGTTTTGTACTAAGGCTTGCAGACAGCTAAGAGAGTCAGTGAAAATAACGGCTTTGTCAATATTGTGGTGTGACTCTATGAAAAGACAAGCTGCCAATAAAGCCACACACTCGCCCGTAAACACAGAAGACTCCTCAGGGCATTTGTATTGTAAAATAATTCTGGAGCTTTGGTAATAAACCGCAGCGCCAGTGTTACTGAGATCATTAAATTTTGAGGCATCTGTAAAAAACCTTTGAAACCCGGTCCATCGTTCTCCCACCGCCGCATTGAAGGCTGAATTCGCTGAAGGGCACTTTTTGGAAATACCGATGTCAAAGAAAATTTTTGGGGTGAAACATAAGACTTCATAGGGAAAGTTAAAAAGAGGTAATCGGGGATTCTGTTCTATTGGACATCTTAAATTATAAATTTGGCGAAATGCTTTTATAATTAAGGGAGTCTCTTTGTTTTTCCAAAAATTTGAGCTTCTACATAAGGCATCTAACTCATTCAGTCTTGTTAAAAGGGGGTGTGAAGATCTAGATATTAACCTAGCCAGAAAACGGGAGGCCAGATACTGCCGTCTTAAGGCCAGGGGAGGTTCAGCACACTCAACCTGCAATGCGTTAATGGGAGAGGACTTCATACAACCAGAGATAATACGAAGACATTTTGACTGAATCCTATCCAGCCCAGCCAAAGCACCCTTGTTGCATGGAACTAAATGGAACGTACCGTAGTCTAAAACACTACGAATTAAAGCGTTATAGACCAATTTCATAGTGTAAGGATGGGCACCCCACCATACACCCGCGAGAGCTTTTAAAATCGAAACAATTTTTTCACATTTTTTAATTAATAAGTTAATATGATGCTTACCATTTAATTTTGAATCTAGAAAAACGCCTAAAAATTTTACTTTATTAACTAACGGAATATTATAACCCGAAATGTCCACTGAGATATGTGGGATCAATCTTTTACGAGAGAAAATTACTGCCGAACTTTTTGGTGCAGATAACAGCATACCATGGCTTAAAAGCCACTGGTTCAGAGAGTCCAGAGAGAGGCATAGAGATGACGCAGCGTCTACGATGGAGGAATCTGTCACATACAAGACTAAGTCGTCGGCATATTGGAGGATGTGACAGTTATTATTTAGGCAGGAGCCAATGTCCACTGTATATAAATTATAAAGAAGGGGGCTCAGCACGGAGCCTTGCGGTAATCCCTTCCAAGTCTGCCTTTCATCGAAATCCTCGCCCTGGACCCTCAGAACCAAGGATCGAGACAAGAGAAGAGCACAGATACATTCGATCATCTTAACCGGGAGACTCAGCTGGTGCAGTTTCTGCCTGAGTACGGGAAGAAGAACGTTGTCGTATGCGGAGGAGATGTCTAGGAAGGCGGCAACAACGGATTTATTTTTAGAAAACGCTAAGCGAATATCCGCAATTAAAACGCCAACACTATCCATAGTGCCGAGCCCTTTCCTGAAACCAAATTGGTAATTCGGCAGTAAGTCTCTCGATTCGACTATCCATTCTAGTCGATTCTTAATAAGGTGTTCCAATAGTTTGGCCAAGACTGAGGATAAAGCAATTGGTCTAAAGCCATTCGGATCATCTACATGTTTGCCTGGCTTCAATAGGGGAATAATAATTTGTAATTTCCACTGATCAGGAACCCAACCATTACTGTAACAAAAATTAATGATATCAAGGAAGTACAGTTTAGCCTTGTCTCCAGAATGAACAATAAAAGAATATGGCACACCGTCAATACCGGGGGCTGAGTCCCGAACATGCTTGAGCACCACATTCAATTCTTTCAAAGTAAAAGGCACATCAAAAGGATCCTCTGAAGCACCTTGCAGGGACATATTAATGGAACATTCAGAAGAGTGAGGAACATATGGTGAAGCTATTTTGTCAAAAAAAAGGTCAGCTGTTTCCCTAGTGATCGGTGAAGAGACTGACGGAGAGCACCCACGTCTAAACCTGTTGATGCTTTTCCAAACTAACGAGACTGGAGTAGAGGGAGATAAGGAGGTACAGAACTTAACCCATCCCACACGTTTTTTCTTGCGAAGATGACGCTTGGATCTGGCATTTATCCTCAAATATGTCAATAGGTTTTCGGTACTCATATCTGCATTATAACACTGCTCGGCCTCATTTCTATCCCTGACTGCCAAAGTGCACTCTGGATCCCACCACGGGGGAGAAGGTATTTTGCCACGGGCACTGTTTTTCAGCGGAAAGCAGGAATCCGCACTGGAGGTAATGGCCGTAACAAGTCCCTCATAACAGATTTTGGCATGGCAGTGACCAGAAGGATCTAATAAACTTGAATTTAAATTTGGAAGAACATCAATTTTGCCCTCCAATAATGATACAAATTTTGCCCAGTCTGGATTGGACAGGTTATATTTCAAAAGTGGAGGGGAAGATTTCTCTAAATAAGTCTTATTAACCAAAGATGTGATAATAGGGTAATGGTCACTACCATGCGACAAGGTCGTACATTCCCAATGGGTCGAGGCTGCCAACTCAACCGAACAAAAAGTTAAATCCACACAACTCTTTTGTTGACCAGGAGGAGATCTGCGAGTCGGGCAACCATTATTAAGAATGCAGAGATCCAGATCGTCCAAGATCTCAACCAAAGCTACACCAAAGGCATCACAGCGTTCGGATCCCCATCTGAAATGGTGACAGTTAAAATCACCCATGACCAAAATTGGTCCATGAATATTAGAAAAAATGTTTTTTAAAATAGCCAAAAAATCTTGATGAGGATGAGCAATGTAAATCGAAAACACTGTAATGCCTTCCACCCTTCCTGCTACAATACTCATATCACCTGTGAGCGAAGGTAAAGAGAAGGGCAAAAGCGTGACCCGATTATTGACAAGGAGAGCCGATCCTCCATAGCCATCAGATCTGTCACATCTGAGAATGTTAAAGTGTGGCATACGAAAGCTAAGACTTGGGGTAAGCCAAGTCTCAGCTATGGAACAAGCCAATGGCTTGTATTTATTTAAAAGGAATATGAGGTCGTGCTTTTTATGCCACACGCTTCTCACATTCCACTGAAGGAATACTTGGCGAGACGCCATTTCTAATATCTAAAAGAAGAGTAATAAGTTGTTCGGCAACGTTGGACGGTGATTGGGTATTAGAAGTAGAAGAAGAAATAACAATAGGTAATAGTTTTATAAGGAGTTCCATAATAGAACCGGTATTATTAGGAGACACATTATTGTAATTAAGAGCGCAGCCATTAGGCTGAGAAGGTGGGGGAGAACTAACTATCTGCTGATGAGCAACTTTGTCATAAGATGGGGAAAGAGGGGCATGGGTCCTGGGTTTAAGTGTTACAGTTTTGCGGTAGGACTGTGAAATCGGAGTTTTGGCGATGTTGGCATAATTGCGGGAAGCTGTTGGGATAATCTTACTAGCCTCGGCATAGGGAATGGATTTCTCAGCCATGACAGTCTTAATAGCCCTTTGTCTACCATACTCGGGGCATGACTTGCTATTAGCAAAGTGATTACCCGAACAAAGCACACAGAAGGCTTCGCCCTCAGAAATGTTGCAACCATCACCAGGGTGATCGTGGCCACATTTACTGCAGCGTGGTTTAGATCTGCATAGATTCGACACATGTCCAAATCTGCAACACTTGCGGCATTGAATTGTCGGGTATATGTACTGCTCAACAGGGAGGGATGTGTAACAACAGTAAATCCTATTTGGCAAAACTTGTCCATCAAACGTCAGAACACATGTCTCAGTGGGTTTCCACTCATTAATCCCGTCACGTTGGTTTTTTCTATTAATACGGCGGACTTTCAGTATTTGCCCGCAGCCTGAGGGCACTGTCAAGTAAGTTATGGCTTCTTCTTCCGTAATATCTGAGGGAACACCAGTAACAACACCCATCCTTGTGACATTAAATGTAGGGATTGATGCGGTATAACTATATTTGGACACAGACTGTTTACCAGGAAAGAGTTAGCGTCCTGGGGGGAAGCAAACTCCACTGACACACGGTTTCTACCGACTCTGTTAACACCACCACGAACAATGTTCGCAATGTTGTTATTGATAAGAAATTTACCAAAATTAACAGGATGTAGGGTGGTGCCAGCATTTGGTTGATTCTCAATACGAGAAACGTGGACAATATAGGGAGCCTTATCCATTACGGAGTACTTAGTACGACCAATTTGGCTTTTTGGTTGCTTGCTTGGAGGGGTAGGTGTCAAGATTTCTTCGCTACCAGGACGTTTGCGTGAATTTTGTTGGGATTGTGTTACATCCATTTCTGTAACACTACAAACAACATCCGCGAATTGGGATAGCGGATTCGGAGAGAACGGAGAAAAAGGAGTTGAAGGACCTGGAATATCTGGGGGGTCAGGATCAGGGGGTTTATTCTCATCCATCTTGAATAAAACGAGAGTTAAAACAAGACAATCACAATACAAACCTAGTTACGAACACAATAACGACACACTTTAACAATAACACAAGTCACAAAAGTATCAACAATAACACAAAAACAACTAAAAAATTCTAGACACACGTGCTAACTCAGAACACCGAGGCGAGAATCCCTACTTTCACATCGTTGGTACTTTTCTGCGGTTTGACAGCTCTTGTCACCTACTGTCATGAATTTGGTGCGAAAAAGATTATTAAATTGAAAATGTCACGTACTGTTTCCACATGGGTAAATATTAGTTTTTTTTAATAAAAGACATTTGCTATTCCATAATACCATAATAGGTACTAGAGAGTATAAGTAGATAGACTGCGCAATAGTAGACAAGATCTAAAACCCTTATGGTAATTACATGCCGAAGGATATCTCATTGCGATACCTCGCGATTGCAGTTTAGGTCGCTATTTTTTACCAAATAACTATTTACACTAGATACTAAATTACTTATATGACAAACTAACTTACGATACAAATAGGTAAATACAAAAAGAAAGGACACTTAGGCGTCGAAGTACTCGTCCGAAATTGCATATTTATGTTGACTACCAACTTAAATTGTCCGTATATTTAAATTACAACGGTCATTCTTTGACGAAGTGTGTTAAAGTAATGAACAATTGATTTCCCTGACGGTACATAAAAATTTTGTATATTACTCGTAACATGCCGAAGAGGCCACTGCGATACTCTACCTCGATGTCACCTTCATGTAAAACAAATGTATGCTTTGTTTTACGCTTTCACGCTAAAACGGCTTAAAGGATTTGAGGGAATTTTGGCACATGGTGGGTAGACATGCAGGTGAAACCGCGGAGTGCAGCTAGTACACTAGCTGCGCCCCGCGGTTTCACCCGCGTAAATGTCGATCCCTTGGGAATATCGGGATAAAAAGTAGCCTATATGTTAATCCAGGGTGCCAGCTACCTCAATACAAAATTTTATAAAAATTGGTCTAAGCGTTTTAGCGTGAAGAAGTAACAAACATATAAGCACACACACACGCACACACACCTCACCCTCACACTCACAAACTTTCGCCTTTATAATATTAGTGTGATTAATATTTAATTAAGAAAAGAGAAAACTAGATGTTTTGAAATGTTGCCATAGACTGTACCCGTGCGAAGCCTGGGTGGATCGCTAGAAGGGTATAATAATATACGAGTAGTAGTTGATAGAAATGATACCCTGTCCTTTAATGTAACACGAAACTATTTAAAACTTTATAATATCAAAGGCAGAACTAAACTTCAAAGTCTATCTAAGAAGCTAGACCATTTTTTAACAGAGTTATTATAATATCGAGGGGCTCCTGGCTAAATAATAACAGCCGCGCGGGTCGATCTTCATGGTTAAGCAACGTTTGCCGAGGTCGGTCAGTGGATCGGGTCACCATCAATTAATATTGAGACCCCTCCGTGGTCGTAGATCATTGACAGGTCATGACTCGTGAAGAACTGTCAGACGCCCGAAAGTCTGACAACCAGTCTTGCCAAGGGGTATCGTGTTGCGAGCGGTGAATGCTTATGCGAATCCCGCACCCCCGGCCATAGGCAGAGGTGGAACACCGTGGTGGTTTTAGCCGGTAAGAGTCCGGCATGCCCCTCTGTCACCCCTACGATGGAGGAAGTCCATGAGGATTTCCACCGAGAACCAAAAATAAATGGGGGAATCGTGTTATCCAGTAACTGTATTGTGGAGGTCAGAAAGGCAGTCGCTTCATGTAAAACACTGGTAATCAGCTATATCCGGTTAGACAGAAAGGCGACGCTATCATAGTTGGAATCAGGCTAGCCAGATTGATTGATTGAGTTATTGTAATATCGATTTTTAATTAAGTTCCACTACAGTTTGCTAATCCTTCACAGATAACTCAATTTCGATCAAATTGTGCAAAGCTTTCAGGGTGGCACTATGTTTTATCCATCGAGCCTAGAAACAAAGGAGATGACAGTTATTATTTATTTATTTATTAAATTTTTATGCACAAATAAAAAATTGTGCACAAAGGCAGACTTACGTCCCTGAGGCATTTTCTACTAGTCAACCTTAGGGTGAACTGTTATTGCAAAAGACTATTCTCTTCTCACCCTTAATTTGATAAAGTCCGCTGTGACGGACGTCAACAAAAAATTAATCTTACTAGTTTTTTATTCGATTCTCATCGATTTCAAATCGACTAAAGCATATATTCCCTTTGCTAAACGTGGTTGAGCGGTTGTTTGTAACGTTTTTAGTACGCCAAATACCTATGTGTAACCATGTTTAATTTGGTATAGATTTTAATATCAATGTCCAAAATGTTTGTCTTCTATATCAATCTATAAGTACCTACTAATAATAAAATTGAAGAGTTTGTTGGTTTTTTTGTTTGTTTGAATGCGCTAATCTTTGGAACTGCCAGTCGGATTTGAAAAAATCTTTTTGAATTTGATAGCCCACCCAATTCTTGAGGAAGGCTATAGGCGGTTCAACTTCACGCTAGGACCCTCAGTAGCCGAGCAAATAGATTAAAAAAAAAACGAGTGTGCTTATGACCACACGACTGAAGTGAAACTTGTTCTGAGATATACGGAACGTATTTGGCTATGAGAGGAAGAGAGAAAGAAAATGTGCCCGCGCACTGCTTTTTTTTTTTTTTTTTGGATGGGAAATCATCTAATGACTCCTCCCGCTCTGGGTGGAGCGGAAGGGAGTGTCAGACTCTTACTGACTAAAACCCACCCGTGTTCCTTCCTTAGCCCTTTATGTTCCGGGGCAGCGGTAACCCTTTCGGACGATCCCGCTACCCCGGCAGGCTTCGGCCCTGGCGGGCCCCTTCCTTTATCGCGCGGTCTCTTGCTTATATCCCCCACTCAACTCCCGTTCGCCTCGCCCGATCACACTTTTCGTAACGCTTACGTCACGCGTTCGCCAGCTTACTCCCCAAGTCAAGCGTGCGTAAAGAAGTTTCACTTCAATAAAAAATATCATCAATATACTTACAATAAGTGGAAAAAATACATACTTATTATTGAAGTTAACTCAAAAACTACCCAAGCAAAATTAATAAAATTTATATGGGATCACTCCTGAGGCATAACCTACTCATTAAAAAAATAATTTTCAAAATCGATCCACAATTGCCAGAGATATCGCGTAACATATCGAGCCTTTTCAGGAAGAAGATCGTAACCGCCATTTTGCATATTTTACAGGAGAAGGTGATGCAAAATGCAAAATCAGTTGATCTGGCGATTGATATTAAAACAGTTTTTTGGGATTTTTGGCGCTTATGATGTTCTTCCTGAAAAGGCTCGATATATACAAAAAAAAATGCAGTCGAAACGTCCTCCTTTTTGAAGTCGGTTAAAAATTACGTTACACGACCCGCACAGAAATGCATAATCTTTGAGTTGCCACTTAACACACTTCCATGCCACATCTCCTTTATTACAAGCATCTTAAATTCGCCATAACCCTCGCATGATACAGAGCTACATGAGAGATATCCCAGTTACAGGCATTATTACTTAAGGGTTAATTGATCCAACGTGATTGGTGCTTTGTCGTAGCTCTGCGCCTAACCGCAAAGTAATTGATTTATTGGCTGGCGCTGTGATATTGTTTGATTCTAGCTGGGCTTAATGGAGAATAGTGGTTTGTTTGTAGGTTACGAATTAGATTAAGTAAAGTATACTTACTGTTATGCTGAATTTGTGTGGGTTCATTGCCTCTGATTATGTAGTGTGGCTTAGCAGCGGTGGTGGCCCAGTGGTAACGGCCGCGACTTACTAGTTGTAGGTCGTAGGTGCGAACCCAGTCAGGTGCTTTCATTTGTGTAAATTATTTCATCACCACCGCTCTGGTGATGCTGCTCTACATGAGTTACCTTGGGTAACCTGGAAATCTTTAAACAGACTCCGGACCCAGGTTGGCCGAAGCAAGGAAAACCTGTTCAGGTGGAGATTCATAGACGACTCCGCCTTAGAGTGTAAATGTGGTGCTGTTCCACAAACGATGAGACACTTAATATCGTGTCCTGCGTGTCCTGTCAGCTGCACGTTACAGGAACTTATGGACGCTGGTGATGGCGCCAAACAAGTAGCCGAATTCTGGTCCGAGTCCATTTAGATTGCTATCGACACGCTAAGAAGAATTGAAAATTGGATTACGGCCCACTCCCTCTCTCTGAGAGGAGGCCTGTGTCCCAGCAATGGGAACATTATAGGCTGATTATGTGATTGGTTATTAGTGTTGAAATTTTGTACCGAATGCAAATTTTTAATAATTTCTGCGGTTAATGTAAGGATCATAAGCCGCACTAACGGATTAGGTTCATGTAGAATCTTAGATGGGTTTTTATGCGTAGATGTGTTTTTATGTTTTTATATAAGTATGTATATGGTTGTACATAATAAAGCTATGTATATGCTATTCTATTATGCAATATTCAATACAATTTTAAGTCAACGAGGAGTCATAGGTTCACATACCTATTCTGCTGCAAACTTTTATATAAGTATTAGTAGTATAAATTCAGAAAATACTTGCTTTAAAAACTAAAGTTTCATTTAAACAAATTTATTTTCGTTTTCTCACCGTATTCTTAATTCTCATGACGCTAACTTGCTCCCAAAATATTACTTAAATTCAAACGAAATACAACAATAATTTCATTGTGAAGACGTTTGCATGTAACGGGTAGTTATTAGTAATGGGACTTTGGAACAGCTAATGGCTTCATCTGCTATTTGTATTGTTGAGCTGCTTCAAATGAAACAGCTCGTTTTCATGCTATTTATTATTATGGTGGATTTGTCCCATGAACTAAGTTTTAATGGGAGTTACTGCGCGTTATGGATTTGTAAAGTGGGTTCAAATGTTTTAATCTATTTCAAAAGCTTTTGTTATGTCGTTCAAGATTTCTATTGTTATTCTGTTATTGATCACAATGATCATCATTATCTGCCTCACCTTTTCCCTACTATGTTAGGGTCGGGTTCCAGTCTAACCGGATGCAGCTAAATACCAGTATTTTACATGGAGCGACTGCATATCTGACCTCCACAACCCCGTGGGTAATAAGATACCCGGGCCCTTGGTTGTCAGACTTTAGGGACTTTGACGACCCGTAACGACTGTCAAAGATCCATGAATGAAAGCCGGGACCAACGGCTTAACGTGCTTGCCGAGGCACGGAGCGGCCTTGGTATGTAAAGATGGAGATGGTAACCCATCCAAGGACCAACTGCGGCAAGCGTAGCTTAACCTGATCGATTGACCCGTGCGGCTGTTATTACTTAACCACAAGCCCCTACCTTATTGATTACAACGATATACGAACTTAATTAACATGGAGTTTTAGAAATTGTAACAAGTTAATTGTTTTTGAACACCTTTTTTTATTTTATAAACGGCATGAAGTGAAGGGACAATTTACTTAGGCACGTTGCGATTTTTGGTAGGAGAAAATCTTATCGGTTCGCGTCTCTGACATGCTTATGTTAACAGCATTATATCTTTAGCTATGGGTATGACGTGTTGCGCTTGACCTGCAGAGAAATTATATTTTAGTTTTAAGTTAGGTATCACTTCTGTCGGCAGTCTCCATGACTGCTTATGTTTTTTAAGCTATCAAATATCGCTCTGTGGAATTACGCCGCGTTCTTTTTATTGAAGGAGATAGGTATGGTCCTTGTAAATCCCTTGGTAACTGCGATATAAAAATATCTAGGTATCGTAATTCAAGTCTCAAACGCAGGACACCGTAAAACGCTCAGTTTTTTGTCGCACAGTTAGTTGTATTGATTCATATTATAAGCCGGAAAAAAATCAGTGTATTGTCAAAGAAAAGACATTTATAAAACATTTTATAAATAATATTATATTATTAAATAAAATAGTACTTATAAAACAATCGTAAAACAGAGCCCAAAAATATTTTATTGTTGCACAATTCTCAAAATTTTGAACGTAAACGTATCATATTTTATGTACTTAATGATAATAAAGGGAATTCAATCAGCTAAAGAATTATCTAAAAAATATTACACTGAACCGAGCATTTATTTTTTAATTGAATTATATTTATTTTGGTGGTCATTCGATTCAACTAATATCCAACGCATCGCTGTTTGGAACCTTATTGGTTGCCGCGATGCGGTATTGTCTATTACCTAAAAAATTTGCTTCTTACGGCGCTTTAACAATATTGCGGTACCTACTAGTAAAAACAACTTAACACAGCTCCCTCTCATTAATAAAAAAACCTTTCCTCTAAAAAGATTGCCCTATTTCACGATTCTCTTTACCTACCATAAATCTCTCAGGTCAATTTATCAGTTGAACGTAGATTAGGATTAGAAGTGAAGTGCTAGCCAAACATGGGCCAAGCCACGTTCAAACCCAGTACAGGCTTCAAACGAGGTTTTAACTCTTTTTTTCTTTTTTTTTTCACCTAACAAGTGCGCAGTAAAACTCGTACATTTCGATTCCACAGACGGCTGATGTGAACTAGGTTTGTGTAAAAAGGGAATTTTAGGGAAAGTGGTGTTTTTGTGCCTTTGCACTGCTTTTGGAGCCAAAAATTTTGTAATGCTAGTTGTTTTCGAGAACGACGTCGAGAGGAAAATATTAATTTGAGAGCTTTTCTTCTAAAATGCAGTACGATTCATGTTGTGTTCAATAGGTACAGGAACCCGTACATCAGAGGGACAAGACATTGTCAGGGTATTCAGTTCGCTGCAATTAGCCCTTATTGCAACGAACTGAAGGCTTTATATTGTAAATTACACTAATATTATAAAGGTGAAAGTTTGTGAGTGTGTGTGATGGTGTGTGTGTTTATATGTTTGTTACTTCTTCACGCTCAAACGGCTGGACCAATTTTGATAAAATTTTGTATAGAGGTAGCTGACACCCTGGATTAACATATAGGCTACTTTTTATCTCGACATTCCCACGTGATCGACATTTACGCTGGTGAAACCGCGGGGCGCAGCTATTGTTACCATAAATGTGCCATAGCTTTTTTAATAATTATATTTACCTATCTAAGAGTTATTTTATTCTTTTTACACCAGACTTCAACGACGTTTCCTAATTGCAAACCATAAAAGGAATCTCTGTTTATTTCCTTACAAATAAAAACTCATAAATACCTTCTTACTGCCTACGGGTAGATATAGGACCTAATTAAGACCCTCATAGATCGACGACGCTAAAAGGCTTAATTTTCACACTATAAAGGAAACAACAACGTTCACAAACACTGTCTCGCGTTCACGGAATGTAATAAAAGTCTACATTAACTACAGTAACAATCAATTAACGGCGGCAACCCCAAGATTACTTCCCCTTAAAAAAGTAATCAAGCAAAAACACACTTTGAATTTCAGACTTAAAGTTCAAAGTTGAATGAGGAAACAAATATAATTTCAATTGGTTTTCCAGCCTTTGATTGCACAGTGAGGCTTTTAAAGCCAAATAGTAAAGCTGTCACTATCTTTGGTTGAGATTTAAACTTGGTTAGGTTGGACATTTTCCTTTGTTCGATGAAAGATATCTATACTTACTTTGCACAGTGAGGCTTTTAAAGCCAAATAGTAAAGCTGTCACTATCTTTGGTTGAGATTTAAACTTGGTTAGGTTGGACATTTTCCTTTGTTCGATGAAAGATATCTATACTTACCTACTAGGGTTCGATTTTCTCCTAAGATGTGTTCAAAATCCTTTCTAATTATGTTTATGAGACTTACCTACTTATTGCAAGATTTACTTATCTTGAAAGCCTTTTTTTGTTGTTCTTACTTTTATTTGCCCAAAGTATGAATAAGAAAATCCTTTCTTATTAGGCAAAATTATCGTTAGGATTATCAATTAAACTAGACTTAAGGTAAGTAGATACATTTGGTAGATCTTTAAGAAAAAAAATACTAGGTAGGTACTCGTCATTACTTCGCACCGGCGCAACACGTCAAAACATCGCGATTTTTATGCTGTACGAAAGTGTGTGTAAGTACACATAAACCTTCCAAAATAAATGCTCCAAATTATGGTGAAAACTCACCAAAATCTATTGTATAGTTTAGAAGATCTTATCGGTCACACAGACAAACATGCGACTTTGTTCTATATTATGTGTAAATAAATACATTAATTTATCTATTTTTATTTTGGTAAACAGAAACTCCTCCAAACTCTTCAAAAACCAAAGAAAACCCCAGCCAATTTGAAATACGAAAAATCAGGCGTCTGTAGGTGTGTAAACTAAAAAGAATTGTCAGCAGCCTGGGGCCGTTGTCAACACACTTTGATATGCAAAAGCTACTTAACGAGAGCAAGTCTTAGTCGCTGCGTCTTCTCATGCCACAGTTTGTGTTTGAGTAATGAATTCCAGAGTTCAATGCGGTTAGAGCAAAATGGAGATTGTGGTGAGTTCTTTAGATTGCATTAAATTAAATGGAATAAAAAGAAAATCTTTTATTTCAAGATATAGAATTATAGATGCAACATAAAATAAATACATTCATATAATAACACAAAGATAACATAATAAACTATAGGCACCTATATGGATATGTTATAACAATTCATGCAATAGTTTAAATAAAATAAATACCTAGTTTTTTTTTTACTGGAAGGCGACCCCAACGTAGTTGGGAAAAGGCTAGGCAGATGATGATGATGAATGATAATGAGTTGTTTTTTTTTATTTAACGTTGCAAAGTTGGCTGTAAGGAGGAAATAGTATTTCTATAGGTTGTACTATACTTATTCTTATAGGCGTGTTTTAGTAAATATGATTTTAGGTGAATTGTTTGAAAAAATTGAGCATCGTGCATCGTGTAACACACTTTCATTAAAATTTTGTCATACTGACGTCACGGCAAATCCTGCATCTCGCAAGCAGAGTTTACCGCGCAACTAGCATAGATACAACGGCCCGACATGAACCATCGGGCAGTTGCCCGCCAGACACAATACCCGTTGGAGGATCCTCCCTTTTCTATAGAGTATGAGTGTTAAAAGAGACTGTGACCTCTGAGTTTGTTTCGGCCTTTCTCCTCAGAGTAGTCAGATAGGAAACGCCGACCTCATCTAGATTTTAAAATATGATTGACGTGTAAAAGTGTTTGTGCAAACCTACTTACAGAAATAAAATCATTTATCATTTATGAACTTTACACCCTGTTCCTCATACCTCTATACCTAAGTTATTCATAAATATTTTTTTCTTAACTGAGTGTCAGAAACAAGATCTCGAAACAATAACACTATCGAATAGATATACTCCGGTTAAGACACCCGGGGGGGGAACGATTAAAACCCCCACGGCACAAGTCCAGTTGGTAGCACAATGAATGATACAGTACACTCTATAGCATTGTATTTATAATATACCACAGAATAACTAATAGTACAGACGCCAGCACATCAAGCAACCCGAAACTGTCAAATTTTCCCAATCAACTTTGAACCTTCTGCTTTAGCGATAAAGTTGAAAATCTATTAACTAAATTTGACAGATTGTAGTAGCTTGATGTGCTGGCGTCTGTACTTAGACTATACACTAAACACACGTGATTATAAATCTAGTAGAACCTTCAGCCTTTTTGCTCACCCGTAGGATAATTCAAAAAGTTTTTAGGTTGGGTTATTCCGTATCTCCCGTTCACTCGTCCCAAAGCTTCCGAGGTTCTCAATTTGCCCTCTATTACCGAACTGAATGCCCCTATTTGCCCTCGCCGTACTTGTTCTTAACGTATTTGTCTCTGCAGGCATTTCTCTCAAGAAATAATAGACATTTTCCGACGAGCCTAGGATTGGCAATATGGGCTTGTAAATAGACTGGGCTGAGCAATATTTTGTAAGTTAGACGCTCATTTCGAAGATTTTTTTGTGTCTTGAAAATAAAAGGGGATAAAGAATAGGATAAAATTGTAATGTGCGCCGAGCTGACTCAGATGCGATAAAACCTTATTTATTACCTATTTTTCTAATACTGTTAATGTCTGCGTCTATGTATGCTTCATCAATGTTTCAACTTTATGAACGAACACGACGTACAGCGGTGCTATTCTGTAAAAAGATCACCGTGATAACTTCGGTGAAGTGAGCTTAAAGTGAGCTGTCATTCCAACTAATGCTAGGGATTGACACTTTTGACAGCTCACTTTAAGCTCACTTCACCTAAGTTTTCACGGTGAGATTTCTACAGAATAGCATGGCAGACAGTAATAACACTTTTAAATGACATAGACATATGTATACTGCATTCGCGATTTATTTTCCAAAAATGTAAACATATATGAGTTTATGGAAAAATTACTTTAAATCCTACACAATCAATTTCAGTTTACGCTACAACTTCAAAAAAATTTATAACTTTTTCAATAGTGCTAGTCACTCTGGAATCAACTTAATTACCATTGAAATAAAGTTGGTATTTGTTTAACTTGAAATAATATTAATTTGAAACATAAGTTTGAATAGACTTTAGATATTATACAGTCCGTTCACAGTTATTTTACCTCTAACTGCAGCAACCCTACATCAACCTTTAAAGATAAATCTGATATTGACAGACTGGTTAGTGGCAGCAATCCAACAGCAACCTTATTACAAGGAGTATAAAGACCACTGTCATTTTGACAGTGATGCAAAATTAGAGATAAAAATATTCGTATTATTGAAGCTAATTCCAAAACCTACCCAAGCAAAGTTCATAAAATTTATATGGGATCACCTCTGAAGCATACCTTATCCATTAAAAAAATTATTTTGAAAATCGGTCCACAATTGCCGGTGTAATCGCGTAACAAACACACAAAAAAACATAACGTCGAATTGAGAACCCCCTCCTTTTTTGAAATCGTTTAATAACTAAATACCATATCAAATATGTACCTACATACCATATCCACATAAAAGTTATACTAAAACAAAATGTGTAAGCACCTATATATATTATGTACCTACCTATCCATTTCATCAACAACAAAATTACGAAAAACAACCTATTTTCACAGTAAGCAAGAATACTTCTTGAAAACAAAATCATCACATAACTAACAATAATAGCCATATATCTACTGAAAATATTTTTTTCAGCACACAGCCTTAATAATGGACGCATTTTGTTACACTATGGTGTAGTTATAAGTTATGTGGGTGTATCATGGCTGTAAGGGGACTTAATAAAATGGCCACATGGTACAGTTTGTCGGGGCAACTCTCGCGGAATATTGATGAAAAAATTGTGAACGGCGGGAATGTTGACGAAATTCCACGATTTTTGTGGTGTTGTGTACATGACTCTTATGGTAATATATTTGTGCCAGAAAAAAAACTTATTAAATGGATTATTTCTTTGCATAATCAGCCTATAATGTCCCCACTGCTGGGTTACAAGCCCTCTATGAGAGGGGGTGGGCTATAAACTACCACGCGGACCCAGTGCGGGTTAGCAGATGTCACATGTCTTCGAATTTTTGGTTCTAGGACATACCGGTTTCCTCACGATGTTTTCCTTCACCGTTTTAAAAGCAGGGGTGATTCAATAATTTACACAAAGTAAAGTGGCTGCTTGGGTTCGAACCCACGACCTATTTTGTAAGTCGCGGCCGTTACCACTGGGCCACTGTTGTTATTATTCCTTTGATATCTCTAAATTACTGATGTTATTTAGCTTTAGTAGAATTCGCATTTCTCTCAGGCTACTTATATCTATTTGTAATGAACACTGCATATATCTCTCCTAGGTCCACATTTGACCTTTGAAAACAGAAACAAAACATATGAAATATATGAAACAAAACTGCAAATCAAATTATACGCCAGAAGAATACTTAAATAAATATTTCGCCACAAATCTATTGAAATAACAGACCAATCATAATATATTACACATTTATATTCCGAATTTCCGAGAGACAGAATTCCGCGTTCGAATGTACGGAAAAAATCATCTAAGTACAGTCAACAAAAGAGATAAGTATGCAGGACCGTCGGATATAGTTGAAGTTTAGTAAGAAACCGATGAATGTTTTCGACTAAAATTTAATTTGATAAATGAGCTGTTGGTTTTCTATTAATAAAATAAAATTTTATTCGATTTCTTACTAAAGTTCAACTAGGTATATCCGACCATCCTGCATACTTATCTCTTTTGTTGACTGTACCTATATCTATACCAATAATAAAGCTGAAGAGTTTGGTTGTCTGTTTGTTTGAACGCGCTAAACTCTGCAACTACCTGTCGAATTTGAAAAAAATCTTGTTTTTTTCGCAATTCTTGAGGAAGGCTATAATAGGCTATTTAACATCACGCTATGACCCTTAGGAGCCGAACGAAAAGAAAAAAAGTCAGAAAGAACGCTAAGCAAAAACGAAATGACAGCACAGGTCGGCGCGGTGATGTGATGCGACGGGGTGGCTTGGGGACCAAAATTTTACGCGGACGAAGTCGCGGGCAGAAGCTAGTTGGTTTATAAACATCATGAATAATTACAGACACGTCCTCATTTAATGAAACTTTTGCGAGGTAAACATTATCTTCATTTATGGGTCTACCGCGGTTTGGAAACAAAAGAATGTCGGAGGAATAATAAGGAGATGGGAACATAGAAATCGGTAGATATTGATTTACTTATGTAAGTACCTACAGTAAACGAACATTTATTATTAAGCAAATTGACACCCTCCGTCTACTTGACGTGTCAAAGCCATTTCATGCAACTATCAAAGAATGACTACCTACCTCCTACCTACTCAATTATTGAAGGTAATAAATAGGTAGCCACGCCCCCTATTACATGGTACAGAGTCGCCGTCAGATTATATTGTAGCAGGCAAGGTGACCAAATACTTCTGAACAATTATAAATGCCAATAAGTTCCATACACTACTTACATGTTACCATGAATATCTGAACATTCATTACTTCATCAATATCTGAACAGATGCTTGTCAATAATTTCTATAAACACAACGAACTAAAAATATCGGAACACTTACAACGTCAAGAGTAGGCATCTACGCAGACAAACACTGAGCTTACCTAATTCGTTACTGTGTGATCTTTAAAGGACGAACCAAAAACACAGATCACAAAATAAACTAGGTAAACACAGTAAAAAATAAAAAATAAAATATATTTAAAAAAAGTAACAAAAAGAATAATGAATCAGAAAGTCCTATAGGAGGCCAAAAGGCTCCTACTCGTATATCAGCATGATGCTGCGACATTTAAAAAATAAATGTCGCAGCGCTGGTGATCTGATAGGGCCTGCGAGATAATTTGCGACATACACGCGGGTTGAGCCCCGGGAAAAAGCTAGTTTTTAATATTTTCAAGAGTAATTTCCTCCTGACTCAGTTTACAGATATGAATGCTTCATAAATAGGCTTCATTGAATAAAAATGGGTTACCCTGGTTAGAGCTCTAGAGCTAAACTATATTCATAAGTGCAGTCTCGAATGCCATTTATATGACGGCGCAGAAAGTGGCGTCGTCTAGATTTGTTACGATGTTACTGAAATCACTTAAAAGGTCGGATAATATTGACACTGGCTGGTGACAATCACTCTAGGAAAGCGTCACATCGATAGCTGTGTGGCAGCAGTCTTTTGAGGGGCAAATCTCATAATTTGAACGTTTACAGTCTGATCTCAGTGTCAATCTGTCAAAAATACCTCTAATTTCTCTACATTGTGACAAGTTTTTGACATTGATTATCGCTGAGATGAGATTGCGACTAGATTTTCAACGAAAAAAAAATCAAGTTTATTTATTTTTTTAAGTGAAAAGTCTTTAGGCGCTTTGGGCATTTTTTGAGATGGGAAAAAACCATTGAATTCGCGCCACTGTTACCGTAACCGACACCGTTTCGGATGTGTTCGGCTGTCCTCGGGATGTATTTCCGATATGTCAGTGAGTGATGGCAAAGTATTCTGTTTGTGTTTTGTTTATAATAATATGAAAATTCAAAAAATACACACGTAATTGTTCAAGTTTTCACTTCTGTCAGTACTCCCGGAGTGCTATTTTTTTGTTTAGATATCGGTACCCATCGCGTCCGCGAAGTTTAGCTAGCCAATTTGTTATTTCAAATAAACCTGTATATATTTCTAACCAGACTATGGTCATTGATGGCGACCGTAATGGGCCAATAAACGTCATGTCGCTCATGTCCTTTTTATTACTATGAATTTTTATTTATGAGATAAATTGCTGCGCGACATTAGGTAATTACGTCATACGTGACTCCCAAGTCCCAATATTCGAAACTGCTACAATTTTAATATCACGGTTAATAAATAATACTAGGTACAGACACCAGCACATCAACCTACTAAAATCTGTCAGATTTCTGTAATAGATTTTCAACTTTATTGCTAAAGCATAAGGTTCAATGTTGATTGGGAAAATTTGACAGTTAGTTGTAGGTTGATGTGCTGGCGTCTGTACCTACCAACAATGGTTTTTACCTACCCAAACAAGCTGATGCCAAAGAGTTTTCATATGTAAATTCTTTCGCGCCATTTATCCGGAGGGCAGGGGAACGCAAAATGTAATAAAATGCAATAAAAACGATTTAGTGCACTTTTTCCACCCTTTCGAGCACTCGTACACACCCCAATATTTTTGATGATTGTCGTTACTCAACCCTTATCCGCAGAGGATTTATTTATCTGCTAAGAGGTTTCGCGGGTTTCAGGGAAATGAGACGGTTGTAAAACAAATGGGGACTTTGAAGAGCGTTGCCCAACAGTATAACTTATAGCGGCGTCGTGGGAACGTTTAGTGACCCAACAACCAGGCCCAGAATATCAGAAGGCCAATTCTCGTAATTAAAAACGTTCAAAATCTAGTCGCAGTCTCATTTCGGCGAGAAACAAACGTCAAAAACTTGTCAAAAATGTAGCGAAATTACCTAGAGGTAATTTTGACAGATTCAGACTGAGATCAGACTGGGAACGTTCTTAAAATTACGAGAACTGCCCCTCAGGTAGGTTACCTATATGCCTTTACTTTGACTTTACCTAGATCTAAAAGTATTTGTTCCGTGTGAGAATCGAACTCAGCAGTATATTTGGATAAGCTAGCGTTATACTCATAGATATATGAAAGAAGGTTATACTTAATGCCAATACTTAATTATGTATACTGCTTCGTTGGTCTAGTGGTCGCAAGCACTACTGCTGAGCATGAGTCCTGTGTTCGATTCCCGGGTCGCAAAAATTGTCATAGAGTTTTTCCATCTAAAATTTCTCAGCAGCAGCCCGGAGTTTGGATTTGTACCCGGTTGATAATATAGGAACACCTCTGCCTAACCCTGCGGGGAATACAAGCGTGATGATATGTTTTGTCATGTGTATAACATATTTGTTTACTACTTTTAGGGGACTACAGGACCTAAACGCAAAATAACGCAAGTTTTATAATGCCTAAAAGTCTATGATCGACTACAGTAAACAAAATCAGAAAAATATATGACATTCTTCAGGATATTTGCTAGGTAGATAGTGTGTTGAAAACATAATACAACTAATTTGATAGGATAGAAAAAAATCATGAAGATACCTCTAAAAACTTTCTTTTTACAATAAAAACCATACTAATATACATACTTACAATCATTCTGATTTTTTTGTCAGATTATTCTACAAGGACAAGCAACATTACAGCACTAGTGTTTTAATTTTTTAGTCCAAACAAAATAATTTTTGTAAATAGTTAATTGCTTCATATTTTGCGATACATTACCAGCGTTGCGTGTCATCGCGCTTCTCTTTATTTTCTATGCAGTCCGACAGTGACCGCGCTTTAGGTAATGTAGTCCCCTTAAAAACAAAAGATGAAAGAGCTAAACTTTATTTAGATAAGCACGTGACAACCATTACTTATAAAAGTTTACCAAGAGATTTTTATCTTCTTATCTTGCAAAAGTTTCACTACTTTTTCTCAAGACTAGTCAAGAAAATACTTAAATAAATCCATTTATCAACCTCAATGGCCACGCTGGAGACGAGGTAGCTTCAACCAGCACCATTTTTCTTTTAGCAAACGACGCGTGAGAACTAGACAGTTGTGAGTACCCACACAAATATTTATAGGTGCAGCCCGTGCCTGCGAGCTAGACACGGGTTAGGTCTGTGAGATAAACCGAAATTACTTTCCCAAATACCTGTCCGCAATAAATATAGAGTACTTGTCTGCTATATGAGTATACGTCCTACAAAATGCCGCGCCCACTCGAAAATAATGATGCAAAATGGAATTTCATGCACACGCCGTCTTCCTGAGCCCGGCTAGACAGAAAATTTGAAATATTGACTGCACCGGGATGCGCCCCGAGCCACAAGACCGACCTACTATATCCGCGGTATTTCATGCAAATCGCAAAAATCCGTTTAAAGTCTCCAATTGAATTCATGGCGATTTTGATTGAAAGTCTCCAGGATTAAAGTCTGGGGAGGTTCCATCAGGATTTTTGCAGGAAATCAAAAAGTATTCATGATATGCTAACAATATTTTATGCAAACGTAGCTTTTAGATTTCCATGTTGGGTTAGGAATGGAAGAGAATCGAATTTATCGGTTGCAGTGTCTACTAACTTATATTGAACTTTCTGAAAGTCGGTCAACAGGGGGAAATGGGGCTAAGGGACACTATACCGGTGCGTAAGTGTTTAGTCCTGCGCTAGAAACCTGTCAAGCAGAATATTCGCACTTCGCACACTTAAATAGGTACTGAACGAAGTTAAAAGTAACGAATAAATTCTGTACCTTTCCTGCGAGCAGTAAGTTCTCGTTCTTGTCTTATCTTTTTTTATTTCATTTTTTTTTATAAAAAGGATGTTCTGTATTCGACTCGTATTTATGTAGGTATGTTTGTGTGTCCGCGATTTTCTCAAAAACCAACGACACCGGCTTCCGAAATTGACGTTATTTTTCACTTTGTAGTGTTTTTTTTTGTAAAAAAGTTTTTTGTATGCACGTGTCTACACATGATTTTTATATATTTTAAATTCATCCAAAAAACACTTCATCATCATCATCATTTCAGCCTGGAATCACCCACTGCTGGGTACAGGCCTCGCCTTTCTCCTGCCATACTTCTCGGTTCCGTGCGTCTCTCATCCAGTTTCCCGCGACTTTGACGATATCGTCAATCCAGCGAGCATTTGGACGGCTCTAGATTCTTTGGCCTTACCTCGGCCACCATTAGGTCACAGCTTTTCTCCATCAGCTATCTCCTCGTCTAGCTAGATGTCCTGTCCAACTCCACTTCAAGCCACGTGGCAAACACTTCGCTTTTTAGCAAATATAACGATGCCAACTAATCTTCGAAATGACAAATAAAACAAAAATCTTTGCCAGGGCTAGCTAAAGAATTTCCTCACAGCAGAATTCATGGACATAAGCTAGTGTATTGTAAAAAAAGAGACGGAAATTAGTGCAATCTCATTGCTTTATTGAGCCTTCAAAATGTCAGCGGCAGGAAATTTCCCTGCCGCAGGAGGCCGCACCTGCCCTCAGGATACTATAAAGTCGTGCAAAGGGTTGGCTGTTATGGGCGGATACATATCAGGAGATATTCAAATCACGCAAGCTAAACGCACACTTTACGAATACATTACTCAATTTTTCGAACTGCCTGCGAAAGTTGAAAAAAAAGGTTTGTTCGTGTACCAATGTATCTGCACCCTTATACTCCATTTATTCTCCACCCAGGGAAGGAATATTGAAAATAATATTGTCCTCTGTAGTTTCCCAGTGGGTGCAGTGCTGGCGCAAACGACGTTTTTATGCAGGTTAAATAAGTTTTCTGCATAATCTGTTTGTGTTACGGTTTTATTTAGTTTTCGTTACGTTTGCTTTTGTTACGAGAGAACGTTTATTTCTGTTGCATTGCGGGTAGTTCCAGTTTATACACGGTGTTATGTGTCCGTTTGTAGAGTAAGCGCCTGCCGACGGGCACTTTAGGCAACTGTAAAGTTTGCGTATAGTGCTATGGATTAAAATAAATAATGAAATATGTTTTTTTTTTATATTTTTAAAATTCATTACCTGCCTAGCCTTTTCCCAACTATGTTGGGGTCTGCTTCTAGGCTAACCAGTTGCGGGGCGGAGGGTGAGAGCGGGGCGGAGGGTGAGAGCGGGGCGGAGGGTGAGAGCGGGGCGGAGGGTGAGAGCGGGGCGGAGGGTGAGAGGAGAACGCCCAGCCCAGGAAGAGCGGGAGGCCGTCCGGCAGGAGGCGAGGGACGCCATCGTCGTCCATTGGACGGGGGACCTCGCCACCGCAGCCTTCGGCCGCCGAACCCTCGACGCGATTGGGCCAGTCCTGCGAGACTGGCTCGAGCGGTCGCATGGATTCCTCTCCTTCCGTCTGGTGCAGGTGCTGTCCGGACACGGTTGTTTCGGATCGTACCTGCACCGAATCGGACGGGAGGAGACGCCGTCGTGCCACGACTGTGGCGCGGCGGAGGACGCGGCGCAGCACACGCTCGAGGTGTGCCCGTCGTGGTCCGAGCCGCGCCGCAGTCTCATCGCGGTGATCGGACCGGACCTATCACTCCCCGGTTTGGTTAACGCCATGCTGAGGGATGAGAGGTCCTGGGCGGCAGTCGCCTCCTTCTGCGAACATGTCATGTCCCAGAAGGAGGCGGCGGAGCGTGCGCGGGAGGAAGATCCTCACGCGGCGCTGCTCCGAAGGCGGAGGAGGGGTCGAAGAAGACGTCAGTTTGACAGTCATCTCCGACTCCTCCCAGATGGAGGCCAGCAGGCAACGGGTGCGGGGGCACCCTTACCTGTTTTGCACAGGCCTCCACCAGTGTCGGACGGGAATGGCCAGGTGTCCCCGGCCATTCCCGTAGCCCCCCAACTTGGGGGGCATGCGGGGCCCGCCAGCTAGGCGGGCATGCGCCGGGAGGGTTGTGGAAGTAAAGGCTGAGCCGGTTTCCCATGGCCCTCCCATCACGGCGATGTGGGTACACCGCTGAGTTTTAGTGGGTATACTGTCGGTGCCATTCCGACAGGAGTCCCACATACCCTGTCTCGACCCCTACGAGCGGGGATGCGTAATGCATTTCTCAGCGAAAAAAAAAAAAAAAAAAAAAGGCTAACCAGTTGCAGCTAAATACCAGTATTTTACATGGAGCGACTGCCTATCTGACCCCCACAACAGTGTTAGATTTATTGTCTGTAACTGTTGGTGATCTTCATAATTATTATACACTAGCTGTGCCCGCAACTTCGTCCGCGTGGAATACTGACTTTTCGGGCAGCACATTTTAAATTACACATACCGTCGTTTGGGTAGCTAAAAATTTACTTTACAGTAATGTTTCTCTGTATTACCTTAACAAATGTTCGCCGTGATTCTTTAAATTGACATAACTTTTTTATTTATGAACCGATTGACATGAAATAAACACTAAATGTTAAGTGAAGCTTACTACAATATATTAGTGAAAACCGCATCTAAATCGAATAAGCCGTTTCTGATATTAGCGTGCACAAACACACAGACAAACAGAAAAAAAAAATGTAATTACACTTTCGGGTTCGGCATCGATATAATAACAACCCCTGCTACTTTTTTTTTATATATTTCCATTGTACAGACACCACTTTTCTACAATTTTATTATATGTATAATACCTATACGGTCTCCAAACTACGTGGCGCTTGTATCTTGGGGACCCGAAATGATAGATAAGCAATAATACTTAAATTGTAACTTTTTATATACTAATAATAATACTTTAGGTACATAATAATATACACATACCTTACATTATAATACACACATACATAATAAAATATACATACTTGAATTGTAAATTAATGCTTGCGATAAATTTTCTGACATTTCTGATTAGAGTAAAACGTAAGTTACTTTTCTCTAGGGTGTGTTTTGAATCAATGTAAAGTCCGACCGCGGCCGATTTGCCAAAGATGTAAACAACAATGTCCGCTCGAAATTGAATAAAATCTATAAACAATAGTTTTTATTTTAAGTAATGTTAGTTTCGTCTAAATCTCCGAGCTAACTAGACGAAAACAAGTAAGTAATGTTTGTTTTTGTCTACTCGTAAATCTCCGAGCTAATTAGACGAAAACAAACATTACTTAAAATAAATACTCTTGTTTATCGATTTTATTCAATTTCGAGCGGCCTTTGTTGTTTACATCTTTGGCAAATCTGCCGCGGTCGGACCTTAGGTTCTACGATCATGATTGAATATTATTTATACACACTGTCGAACTCATAAGTAGATAAGACAAAATCCAATTTTAAAAATGGGTAACTGTATTATCTTGGTTCACAATATTACATGTCTTATTGAATTTATTCCGAAAGTACATACGAGCTAACCTCGTTTCGTATATTAAATAATTTAGTGAACCAATCTGATCGTACGGCAAAGTCCAAGATAATGGAAAATTTTCCCGGGAGCATTTCAATAAAAAATAACTACATAGTTACCTACTGGAGTTTTTACGTTACGTGCGAAAATATTGAAAAGAGAAATTAAACTAATGAAGTCGCCTTTTCTCGCTAGCAATATTATTTAAGTAAACAAAACATGTGCATATTATGATGAACTTTCTAGTAATAATTAAAGCCTTGTTCACACAAATTTGAGAATTAATTTGTGCTTATAGAAAAAGGCACAAATATAAATAATAACAAAGCGGCAAAGTGCGAGTCGGACACGAAGGTTTTTGTACCTACCACCGCACAATTTTTGTTTTTATCAATTTGTTGTTTTACTATTATTATATACATTTATTTCAGATTTCCAAATACATCCAAAAAATTGTAACAGATATTGAGGTATTGTACAGAGATGCATATGAGACATGTTAGTAATGACATCATGACACTTTAAAAACTAAATACAAAAAAAAAACATGATTGGATAATCCGATACTTGTACGCGTGTTTACTTGTTTAGTCGTACCTATCCAGCGCTCGAGCATTGGAGAATCCCACCCGGTCCGACAATATGCACAGGCAGGATGGATGGACACTATTATACTAGTCATACCTAGTAGAACTCTGTAAAAAATTCCAGTGCCTACCTATTACGGTTCAAAAGATACCTTGTGACCGACGGACGGACGAACGGACATGGGAGCTCTAGTAGGATCCCGTTGACACCCTTTCGTTAAGAACCCTAAAATACCCAAAGCTCAAAATGAATTTACCGCCTCAAGAAAGTCAATAATTAAAAAAGTTCAACAAGAAAATTCTAATATTGGAAAACTTTTCTATCAACTAGACTAGAATAATGAGTTTCAAAACTTTTTTCCAAAATCTTCGCTTCTTAGCACCACCGTGCATTTGCATGGAAACAAAACGTGAAACGTTTTATGGTTAGTTAAGTTCGTTCACACGCGGCGCCCGGTGCGCGTAACTGTGCGAGTTATAACGTGACTCATCCATTGCCAGCCGTGCCCACTCTCCTCTATTATATTAAATCAATATCAATTAACTTGCTGTTCTTTGCTATTGATATTTTATGTACACATTTCATGTATTTTTATTTTAAGGTAAATGCAGACCTATCTATCTATGCTTACATAGGTACTTATCTATTTAAAAATCGGAATTAATTATGTGTAGGTGTAACCTATCCTATTTTCGATCAAGTAACCCATAAATACGGTAACAGTCAAAATGTAAAGTTATGGATCTTACAGTTCCCAAACACCAGGTCAAGCAAACCCAGAGAAATATCACCAATATTACCTACCTCATACCTACATTTCAAATCATAATTATATACGCTGGTATATCACGCTGTCATCGACAAAAAAAAAAATTAAAAAGTTACTATATTATTACAGATTGATTTACTGAAACCTTCGTAAAAGAGTTTGCAAACAACTTTGTCGCTCGGCTTTGTAGATTTTCTAAACTGATATTATAAATTGAAGTCGGTTTTCGTGTCTGTCTGTGAGACCACGTCGTTCTTTTAAACTCCGCAACGGATTTTGATGCGGTTTTCAAAATCATTTAGAGAATTTATTCAGTAAAGTTTATGTTTATAAAAAAATTATATTAAACATACCAAACATACATATAGTAAATAAATCTCGATGTTTTGTCAAGTCGTAAAAATTGTATGAAGCAGGGGCGGGTCGCTGTTTTTCATTATAAATTCCCAGAACACAACGAATCGTTCGGTCCTTTGAGGCTTTCATATACATATGACAGTCACACAAAGTTCTCACAACTCATGGAGCGGGAGTTAAACCGACTCATTTGAACTCCTACCGTGGCGGCATCATGGTAGGTACTTGGGTACGGTTAGCTAAGGAGATAAGTAACCACGGTCGTCTAGTAAGAAACCGATAGATGTTTTCGAATAAAATTCAATTTAATAAATAGAAAACAAATAGTTTATCAAAAACGTCCACAAAATGTCAAACGTCGTCTTCATCATCATCCACAGTCCGACTTCAACCACTGCTGGGCCATAGGCCTCTCTTTTCGTGTGCCAATCATCACGCTCCTGTGACAGTCTCATCCAGGTTTGGCTCATCGATGCCTTACTAAATAACTTCAACTACACGACAACCCTGATTACTTATCTCTTTTGGTGACGGTACATGGGTAACCTTCCTTATGGTGACATCTAAATTGGGTCACCCTCCCCGTGACGCGGAGAGGATTTCACGGAAACTTGTCTGTGGGAGATCAAAAGATTTCGAAATTCAAAAGTAAGATTAGATTACTTACAGTTTTATTGAGTAGAAGATAATGTTTGGTTGTGAAAACCGCACGTTACAAAATTTTGTTTCAGTGCGGTTAGTGGAAGTGCTCAGGTGCTGTTCGTCCAAGTGCGGTTCAAATCAGTGCTCTGAGCGAAATACCTCAATGGATGCCGCATGCTAAGGGCGTTATTGTTTTTTTTTTTACCCTACATAATATTAATCTTAAAAAAAATAGTAGGTGCCTATCTACTTTATGTCCATAGACACAGTTAAGCAGAAGAAACGGATATTATATCCGGTTATCTCATCCATTGCCGAGACATGATCCGATTATATCTAGGAAGGTTACTGAATGTTTGTGACTTTTGTTATTTTTTTTCAGTTTCTCCTAAAACCTGCCGCAGGCGTCATCAGCGAACTACTTACCTTGCGTAACAAAGTTTATTGTTATCGTAGGTATTTCTTTTTGTCCTGATTTGACTTTATGCCTTGTACCTACGTTGAAATCTTTTTGGATGTATTCTTTGCTTTCATTTTAAGTAGGAAGTTTTATGTACAGTTTCAGTTATTTCGGTTCATCATTTAATTTTCCATTTATCCAATTTCCTCTCTCTTGTTTCCTTCGGCTTATGTCGCAACTGGTAGCAAAACAGGGGTAATTATTTTTAATGTTTGAATTCCTGGAAAGATTTGGGGGAGGCCTTTGCATAGCTGTGGGACAGTATAGACTATAAAAATTATTATATTATTTTGATTAGCAAAATAACTGAAATAATGGGTTTATATTTAAATACAGGTTTAGTTAACCAGTATTTTTCAAAATCCTGCTCAAACATGTAGATTGTTTGTGTAGGATTTTGAAAAATATGGATTAAGCTCATAATCAAAATTATGAGTAAAATTTGTCTGAAACAGAAACTAGTTAAAAGTCAATGTAAACATCAAACTCTTTCCACAATAAAGTGCATTTACAATTAGGTACATCATCAGTCATCACAGACTTTCACAAAGCAAAAGTTGTATTCAAAATTCATATAGCTGGTTTCTTCAAAATGTAGTTCAATACTACGCACACAAATGACACACTACCAATTTCATAATCAGCAAACATATTAATTAACGCCTATTATACTGACACAGAAATAGCTAATCAATCATGTAAACTCACCTACAATGACATATCGTTTATATGTAGAATTTTGTTTATTTGTGGCATTCGCAGGTAGGTACGTTCACATCGGTCGGTATACCTAAGGTTATTTTTACATGTTTTTTGTTTGGTTTGGTGGAGCCTTGAAATAGGCGAATAAATTATGATTAACTAGCTTTTACCCGCGGCTTAGCCCGCGTGGAGGTCGGGAATTATCCCACGGAAACTTCAGTCAATCAATCAATAGCCCTTTTTATCCTGAAACTCCTTTCTTGTGCTAGTTTAATTGCTGTCATTTCCTTTTCTGAGTTATTATATCTGGAAGTTCAGTGCCTCTTGGCAAAGGGTTCCTCAAACGATTTCCATTACTTTCGGGAACTTTCTAACCAGATAAAAAGTAAGTAGATATTCTATGTCGTAATCTAGGTCATGGTCTATCCGTGAGACAAGTTTCATCCTAATCCATTCAGCCGTTAAGGCTTTAAAAGGGATCAGGCATACAGGCAGAGTTACTTTCTTATTTATAATTCTTATAAAGTATGATTTTGTAAAAGTAAATTGGCATACGACGACCCTCAGTGCTATTCTGTAAAATATATTGAAAACTTAAGCCTACTGTGTCGTGTTGTGTGTGTCTTGACTCGGGTTGCACCAATCATACTAATCTGTTCAGGACTACGGCAAATCACAACGAGTTTTGTTTGGTTACCACTGCGTCAGAAGGCGTCACGACACGACACAACACAGTAATGTGAATCCGGCTTTAGCTGAAGTGTTCGAGAGTGCTGCTATCATCATGTGATTTTAACATCAATGAATTCTAGTAAGAGGTGACAGAAGAGTGATGTTAGAGCGGCTTTGATTTACAGAAGTCACTAGCTGAATGATAAGTAGGTAGAGTGGATGTTCAACGATTTGATCAAAGATGTCGTAAACTGAAATAGCGGGAAATACAAGGTGGCATGCGACATCGACGCGCAAACTCAATCCATGAATTCAGCACATGGTTCTAGACTCTCGAAGAACCCCGACATTTTTCATCGGTTATCAAAAATAAAATCAGCTGTTTCATGGAAAAGTGCAATACTACGCGGTCAAAATATATGGACAGCATTTTTTTTTTAATATTTGACGAAAAATTTCAACGCAGGGTATCGAAAAATTTCAACGTTGAGAATCATGTCCGGAATCCCAGTATAGTAGAGTGGCGCATTTTGAAAGAGGGTAAAGAAATTTGAAAATGTAACACTATTTGCAGTATGACTAAGTTAATAAACAGCTCGATTGGTACAGTAGGGAAGTGATTGGCTTCTGCACTACGGCAGCCGGTTCAATTTCCGAAAGAAATAAACATTTCAGTGCAACCAGGAGTATTCCGGAAAGTAACTAGGATTTTCCCTGAAATGCAAAATAATATCCACAGGAGAAAAACCTGTAGTGGCACAACCTTTTAATAATAATTAAATAAAGAGACGAAGCACAGTTCTTTAAATTTCCTGGAGCAGTTTTGCTTCATTTTAATTAAATGGCGACCTAGTGCTCTTGCTCCTAAAACTTTGCACACAAAAATAAATGACGGCTATGCAGCGAATGTATCCTTGAAAGTTTTTATAATATTTGAGTTATTCTATGCAGCTTTTTATCTAAAGCTCAGTGAGTTTTTAATAACCGACTTCAAAAAAGGAGGAGGTTCTCAATTCAACTGTATGTTTTTTTTTGTATGTTTGTTACGCGATATCTCCGGCGATTGTAAATCGATTTCAAAAATTTTATTTCTGAGATTGATATAGATGAGATTTGCTGATGAAATGGCATAAGTACTTGTTTTCAAACGTAAACCAACATTACAGTGATGTAATGATGTTGGTACATATGTAGCAAAAAGAATAATTACCTTTGCGGTTACAGATAATCAAATAATAGCGATCTAATGCTTTTAACGCTAGAGTGAAATAGCTGTATCTTCCATTTATTATTGTCGCTAGTTTAGAAACCCTACCAAAGGTTTGATCACGTAGCATCGACGTTCAGGCGACCACTTAGCATGATTAGTACATGGGAGCGGATTCATTACCGCTGCGCTTTTCTCCACAGCAAACTCTTCCGATTATTGGTCGACCAATAGATGGAATAGAAGAATAGGGAATGCTTTTTGGTTGTGAGAATGATAATGAGCCTGAGATAGGGGATAAAAACTGTAAGATTTTGAGTTTTAGATGAAAATATGCCCTTATCTCATGCACATAGCCTTAGCCTCAATACCCAAATGTATTTGGGATCAGCCTCTAGTCTGACTTGATAAGGTCTGATATTATCATTATTTTACGAGGACCGACTGCCATTTTACCTCAATACCGATGTTCCTAAGTATGAAGCCAAGCAGTTTTGGGCTCCTTATACATAATTATTTTAAATCTCTATATGTATCCCATCGTGGTTCTAAGGACATATACACTGCAAACGACTGTTAAAATACCCGAAATGAAACAATCTTACTCCTTATTTATTTATATACACTTTTTTGTACACTACAAAAATACATAACAAAAAATTCATCGAACACTATACAATATACAATGGGCGGCCGGCCTTATACTTATCAACTCTCGAATAAGCCTTTTCACACCCATCCGGAATTTCCATCAAAATAACATTAAAAACAAATATCTTCCGCGGATTCATAGATACACATATAAAGGCAGACGTCTAGGAATATATTTCCTGTCGTTGATCGATTCAGCCAACAAATTGAATTATGAGGAGTACACCGAATACACGAGCACCAGACGAGACGCCAAATTTAATCCTCAAACTGATTTTCACACTCCAGTAGTTCCATAAAGGATTCATAATACCTAGCCCAACTTTCTACCGTAGTACAAGTAGTGTGTAGTGTAGACACTAACTTTGTCGGGCTGCCCAATCTGAAGCCTTGTTTACATGACTTCAGTGTTTGGAGTAAGTTTTGGCATTGGGACTTAAGCAGTCGATTTAGTAACATGTTTTAAAGTATATATGTTTTATACTGGTATCTATATAGAATCGCCTACTAAAAACGGCTAGGGATTCATGCGTAAACATCACTGTTGTAGTACCTATTAAATAAATGTTACCGGCAGAAAAGTTTTCATAATTTTATTCATTTTATGCAAAACCATTCAATACAGACAGCCGACTCAAATCTATTATGTACAACAAAATATCTGTATCGCAAAACTTCTCGTTTCAAATTCAGTAGGGTTGTATTTGCATATTTTTTGTGTACCAATAAGAGTTCCCATTCATCCCTTTTCTATACACTTATCAGAAACAAATTTCGCGTCAGAGGAAAATACATTTTTCGTATCAAAGGAAAGAGGGTGTGTTTTTTAAAATTTCTTTTATTTGCTCCGGAAAGGTCAATCCATATTACGAGTTGTGCGCAAACCGTTTTTTTAACGGATAAATCTCCCTAATTTTCACCGTCAAAGGTGAATTTTATTATTAGGTACCTGCTCTTAATTATTATGTTTCTAATTAGGATTCTGTGTTTTAAACTCACTAACATTGTAAAAACATGTAAAATGATATTTGTTTTAAAAAAGATTTCATTTATTTTCTTAGAATTCGTTAAACGTATAAAATCGCCGGAACTTGAATGTGGGTTACATTTTACTGACACAAAGAGAATAATCACAAAGTACTACTTATATCAAAATGCGAGAGAGACTCCCGTTTTATATTAGGTAAGTAGGTATAACAGATTATCACAGAGAGGATGAAGAGTAATATCGTTGTAATTATGAAACTACGTTATTCACTTTTTGACCAACTTTCACGCCAACGTTGGCGTGTTGGTTGATTAAAATATTATTAAGTACAAAATGTCGAGGCGTCTGAAGTTTGGCGAATTACCTTATAATTGAATTCTCCGTTAATTTGTACGTGATGTATTACATTAATATTTCAGAATATTTCTGCATTGTTTTAAGATACTCGTCGCTCTTTAGCTGGTTAAGGGCTGATTTTTCAATCGACCGATAATTTTTATTCGTGGAATAAATTTGACGTCTGACAGTTTTTGTATGGAAGAACTGTCAAAAATTCAAAATAATTCCACCGATAAAGTTATCTGGCTTTGGAATAGTAATTTTGTTTGGGTTTGGTCTCCATTGCTGTTTTTATATTTTTTATCTCTTAAAATAGGCTTGATCTGTCACTTAGATACTTAGCTGTTGATAATGATGAATCAGGGTTGTAGCCTAACTAGGTCGCCGGGTCATGGGCTATTTTTCACATAGAAATCGTGACGATTTAACTGTTAACTTTTATTATTATAATTCCGTAATACTACCTGGTTATCGGGTACTTTTTAAATGTATCTAGTACTCGTAAATATAATCGTAGATATAATCTCGTACTTAAATATTTTAGTAACAAAAATCTGGTGCACTTACTTTACTATTATAAATATTTGTGGGTAGATAGGTATCTACACAATTTTTCCTAAAAACTTCTCACTTTTATACCACTACAAACTTTAATATCCTTCAAAGTTAAGTGGAAAAGAACAAAAGAGCGTCACTAAATTGAAAACAACGCGTCAATATGAAAAATAGATTCCCGGCATTATTAAAACAGGGTGACACGATGAAAACGTTAACGGAGCGGAGCGGAGCCGTGCGGAGAGATGCTTTCCGATTTTCCTGTACCCAATGTAATAAAACTAAGCCACAGATATAATAATATTTTTCGTATCATAAACTTGAGACGTTGTACTGGCAAACTTTTTTGAAGCGCCCAAGTTTTGAGGAAGTTATTTTCATGTTATTTCAAAGGATGTACTCGTATCTATATTACACTTTCTTGGAAGTACAGGAGAGGTCTGTAACTAAGGCAATTTTTCACATTAATGTTCCAAAAGGTACCTATTAATATTGTTATTTTCAGCAACTGGCTGCCACCTTATATCAAACAGCACATCTACTTAACTAAAACCTAATACCAGTCATCGAGCTTATCATGCTATCTCAGAAAGTTATCTCTTAGCAAACAAAATCTCTACCAAAACCTTTAGGTACTTACCTACTAAATTCTAGAAGAACTTAAAAAAAATTATATGAAGGTACCAAAGCTTCAAAAAAAGGAAATATGAACACAAAATAAGTACTCGGATAAATGCAACCTGGCAAGAAATACTTACCTACTGAAAGCGTCGCTCGTAAGTCGTCGAGTACACGAGAAACCTCGGCACCCCCCGGGGCGATGGAGAACCCAGTGACTTACAAAATACTAAGAATAAAATCATAAATAAGTGAACAGCAATCTGCACACCGACCTTCTTTCCTGGTTTATCATTAGTCTGACCGATTTACAGCTGGGTACATTCATGACTGCGAAGATATTTTCTCGGCAACCTAACTAGGTAACCAAGTTCTTGCGCAACACACTTTCAATAGGAATGCCTCTCAGTTTGAAAATTGAAACTTACTCATTGCAGTATAAATAACGCAATGAATAATGTTGAATTTTGGCAGCATAAATGCTGCTGAGCAGGCGAATTTTTCAAATGCAAAGGTTATGAATTTCCTACAGATTGTGGCTTCAGTAAAATTGGGGTGCTGGTTTGCATAAACCATGAAAATCTTCGGACACTGAGATTTATTTTGGTTGTCTGTCCCAAAAAATCTGTCTAAAATAAAGACAAAAGTTATTGACTCCCGTCTAGGTAAACCACGCCCAGTAGGTTGGTAGTGGATAATATATACTTACTTACTTATTTAATTTATTAATTCCAGGAAATGCGTTGTTGTAATTTTGATAGCTCTAACTCCAATATAAGTAGGTACCTAGTTGCAGAAATCAACATAACATAATCAGCCTATAATGTTCCCACTGCTGGGACACAGGCCTCCTCTCAGTGAGAGGTAGTGGGCCGTAATCCACCACACGGGCCAAGTGCGGGTTGGCAGATGTCACATGTCTTCGAATTTTTCGTTCTAGGACATGCCGGTTTCCTCACGATGTTTTCCTTCACCGTTTTGAGAACAGTGGTGATGAAATAATGTACACAAAGTAAAGCACCTGTCTGGATTCGAACCTACGACCTGCAACTCGTAAGTCGCGGCCGTTACCACTTGGCCACCACTGCCCTTTAACACCACAAAGTAATAATTTGAAAAACAACACAAAGTAGGTAATAATTTTCCCGAATATATTTCGGTATTACAAGATTCCCTCTTGTTAATTCGCTGTGTGCGTGTTATTCAGCTATCAAGTGGATATCTACGCAGGATTAACGACATGTTCTAACGTCCAACACTTTATTAGTTTGTGTTGCCATTATATTATCATCATAATGGGAATGGGTTCGTTCGTGTTGCCAGTAAATGGGTTGTCCGTTAAACAAACTACTGCAATCGTCACCTGGAGAGTTCTGAACCATAATAAAATGAATTTATATCCTGCTGTCATCGTAATGTTGAACTAGGTACTTCCGTATTATTTATGTGTTTGGAGTTTTATTCTTTTGCTTTGGCATTAAAATAGATTTTGCCAAGTAGGTACGTAAAATTGATTTTGATAGAAATGGTTTTAAATTACACGAGCAATGTCTTATTGCAATTAAACAGCCAAAAGCCGCCTTTCACTACAATGGTTCCACCAAAACGCCGAAATTCAAAGACAATCAAAGGTCTCCTCACAATGTTTCGCGTCAATCCGGTTAAGCTAGGAACAAATTGGACTGCAACTAGCAACAATTAGGGAGGTTACCCGGATTTGTAGTGTATTTACTTACTTTTGGCATTCTGAACATTGCATAGATACCTACTATAGATTCTCCCGAAATTCCAGTAAATCAAAGAGTAATTGCAAGGTAGTGCCTTTGATATAGGTAGGTAGTAGGTACGTACGTAACTCTTGACTTCATCATTCTCCTGCCCTTATCCCAATTTGGGTTCGGCGCAACATATCTTTTTCTTCCATACTTCTCTATTAGACGTCATCTCGATAGTCACCAGTGTAATAACTTTATTGCTAAGCAGTTGGTACCTAACCTTTCGTTTTTTACATGAAGTAAGGTTGATAATATCCACAAAATTAGATGCTATAGGTACAGGGTTAAATTAAATAAGCTGGTGGAACTTAACAGACGTGATGAGTAATATGGGTCGCTAGCCGTCTGTTAAAGTCCGCCATTTATTTGAAATTATGATGTGTAGGTAGGTACGATTACCTCCACATAATTTCAAGTAAGTAACAACAGTACCAGCGGCCGTTGACCCAGTAATCAGCTTGCCGCGTGAGTATTCAATCGTTATAATGCTGCAAACCTGTGTACCTAGACAGACCTTACGAAAGAAATAAAGCCAAGCTCTCACTTATTCGTGAAATTAGTCACAGTGAGCGAACTTTGATCTATCTCAAAGCTTTAGCAGATACAAGTCGAAATGAGAGATCCGCCAAAGAGTTCAGCGAACTGGATTAGCTACTATCTCCTCTCTCTGTGAAAGTTAGGAGTTAGGAGCCAGTTGAATAATTATCTTCAGTCAGACTCGTTAGTTTGAAAACATCTATCCGTATGAATAAAAATAGGTAAATGTTGTTCGTTGGTAAAAGCGCATCCCTTGTGAACGGCTGGACCGATTTAGGGAGTTCGCCCAAGGCGACTTTTTGCGATTCACTCGCAAAAAGACCGCGATACAGTCGCGATGATGTCGCTGGTCGTATAAGTACCTACGATTACGATTTTGTGACTATCGCGATGCAGTATCGATACAGTCGTAAGATGGACTCGATTGAGACAACATTGTACGCGTTGTCTTTATTGTTGCTTTTACGGAAGCAATCACAACCTAGACGTGGACAACGTAAATAAGTAGGTACTAATTGGGTGCACTCATATAATAAATAAAGTTTACGTTGTGGCCATTATGTAACAAAGTTTCAAAAACTAATAAAGTACTTATCTACTTATATAGGAAAAATCAGAAAATGTCATAGAATGTCATACATCCTATTCAACATTTCTTTCTTTTACCCGATGTCGCCCGAAACGGTCCCGCGTTAGTAGCGATGTTGAATTGATACAGTCGCGCATTTACATCGATGCATAAGCGATACTCTATTACTTCTGAATAGTTTCTATCGCTCGTTGCAAATGCGACAAACGGCCAAATGTAGCGATGCAGACGCGCGTTGACGAAACGCGCTCCTGAATCGCTGCAAAAAGTGGGCGACCTCCCTTAAGGTTTTTTTTTAATTGTTCCTAATAGGCCGAATAAGGTTTTGAGGAAAATAACATTCTGGAAAAAACTAAAATTTCGTTCCTAAGGGATTTTTTAATGAATTATTGTTTGGATAGACCAACTAAATGGTAATAATAATCACATCAATCACTATCAGTTCTTGTTAGCGTATTGATTAATGGAGGCCATTGTAAAATATTTAACTAATTATAAGCTTTGTCAGGAATGAACCCGACTTTGTGCAAGACGATTTCATCTAGCCGCTTTAAGTAAATAAACCAACATTGAAAAGTATGTAAGTAGAAAAACGTCAGTATATTTGACCCAATTTTTCAGGCCTGTAAATAAGCCTACAGTACTTATGAACTGGTTTACGCCTACAAGTATTGACAATCACTTAGGCACATAGGTACCTACGAACGCTATACGCTTATCAAATATTTATATTACCTTCTAACATACCTACCTCGACCACAGAGCATGTAACACTTTATTACCGAAGTCAATCGATCGTTATTAATGAGGTACAAGTTTTCTTGGAAAGCCGTCATCTACCTTTACATAATTGAAACCAAATAACTTCCTCTAAAAATATTAGGGACCGAGATATAATGAAAACCAAATATTTTTCAGTTGATAACTGCATTTTCATCGCCCTCTCCATAATTTCGAGGGGTGACAATTAGGGCGGAATATCATTCAAATTACGATGGGTTTTGATTGATAATGTCGCTCCCCTGCCTGGCCAGAGGTGTGATAATACAATACTTACCTACTTTTTAGTCACAGACTGGTAAGTAGATTAAACTCTTGAGGAATTGTTGGAGCAACTGAGTTGACGGGAATCGTTGCTAACAGCTACTTCGCTAGGGCACAGATAATATAATACTCTAGTAGCTAGGGTATGAAAAATTGAGTAAAAGCTTATATAGCACCTGATACTTAACACCGGCTACTTCATCATTCAGCAATATTTGAAGAGCGATATTTCGAAGATTAGCAACAGTTATACCAAACTGTCGTAGGCACCTAAATGAAGATTTTATAGAAACTAACCTCGTTGAATATACCAAATTAATTAATTAACCGGTTGAATGCGAAGAGTCAAGCATCTATATGGCAGACCCCTTAGCTGATGTAATATGTGGGGCTCAGATGGCTCAGACTATAGGTTCATTTATATCTACGTGGCGCCAACTTTCATTGGCCGAATTATATGGCTCAAGCCTTGGCGAGCGGCCAGCAGGCGGCGCCAGAAATTTCACGGCTCTCTTCACTTTGTACGAGAATCAAACCAGACATTTTATTATTCTTTTTCCCTTTTAATTCATGCTGTGGTTATCCTGCTTTAGCAAGTCAATAGCAAAATGAGGTCGAAAACGAAGTATGCCTTTTTTTTTGGATGGGAAATCATCTAATGACTCCTCCCGCTGTGGGTGGAGCGGAAAGGAGTGTCAGACTCTTACTAACTAAAACCCACCCGTGTTCCTTCCTTAGCCCTTTATGTTCCGGGGCAGCGGTAACCCTTTCGGACGATCCCGCTACCCCGGCAGGCTTCGGCCCTAGCGGGCCCCTTCCTTTATGCTGACATCTCTTTGAGGCGCGCGTGGAACACATACGCGCCGTCCGGCACGGGCCTGGTCCTGATCGGACGGAGAGCTACCCATTACTCTCCGTCCGCAGGCCCGCGCCTACGGTGGCCGGGAGTCGTCACGCGGCTCCCGACGCCTGGAGCGTCTCCCGCGGCGGCTGGGACGTGAACTCCTCTCCCTAACGAAGTATGCCTTAGGGCCAAAAAGCACGTTGTTACAGACATGTTTAAATTTTTTTTTTTTTATTGATAACTAGTCTATGCAACTTGTTTTAGGTGTAAACTATAAACGTAAATAGTAGTTATCAATAAAAAATAGTTATGTAACAACGTCGGTCACAACGTGCTACGATGCGACGTCGTATCGTGTGTGTTTTGGCCTTAACACTAACGGCCAGTTTCTTCATCAATAGTAACAGCCAAAGTAACGTCACAAAAGTCAAAGTAACGGTTAAATTTGTTTCTTCATTAGTTTAGCTGTTATTTGAATTAAGAAACACATTTGCCGCAGTTAAAGGTCAAGTAAAAGTCAATACTTTGACTGATTACTTTAGTTGTTGATGAGTAAAGTGGCCGTATGGGGTGGGATATATTTATAAACGTTGATTAAGAGACGCTTAAGCGTCAAAAATGTATGGTTAAACAGTCGCTAACCATTACATAACTGTAACCAACATATATTAACCCTTTAACCGCCCGACTTCACATCAGTTGGCGTGCCCCCAGCGCCCGGCACAGTGAATCGAAAAATAAATACCTACAACAAAGAGGGATGTGCAATACTTAACTTTTCGATGTCGATATTTCGTTTTAATAACTACATTTGCACTACAACTCGACCAAGCTAAGTTTGCACCTCGCGTCGATTACATCACACTGACGCTTAGGTACGGGCTGCAAAAAGAATTCGCTATGACTTGTAAACAAATGTTTGTTAGATTTTACTTTGCATTTATTGTTTTTAACATTATATTATACATATGTACCTACACGGGTACACGCCGCATTCCAGCGAGGTGCAAACTTAGCTTGGTGGAGATATAGGTACCTACTACTTACCTTAAGAAATTATTCGGCATTTTTCGCAAGCCAGTAAAACAAAAAGTGTTTAAAAATTTGAACGATTTATTAATTAGTACTTAGGCTATTCACAGTAAAATCAGTCCAGAGAAGAAAAACTATTGAGAAATAAAAGTAGTGGTAGTCGTCATGATAAATTTCTGTCATGTGCATTTATCGACATACGAACGTAAAACTACATGCACAATCACAACGCTGATGGAAAATTCCAGAAGTCGGCACGCGTTTATGACGTAAGAAGCGGTCGTCTTTATCCGACCGTGGCGCAGGGCGTACTAACAAAGTAAGTTTCGGAACATGTAGGTTAGGGATGGGAACCATCAATTCAGTCGCTGACATTTCACAAGTAAATTTACTTAATTTTAAAGGAATTAAATGAAATACTCACAAATATTTGAAAACAAAATGTTTTATTAACAATTGCTGTATTTGTTTTAAAGTAAATTAGTCTGTATAACGAGAAATATTTTGATTTATGTTTATTTTTGTATCGGTAAATCTTGGCATATGTCCCGTCCCTCATGTCGGATTTTGTCGTCATGGGCGTTGCACATCAATACAATTTTCTAAAAATAATGTTAGTAATTCATCTAACTTTGAACATTATTTTTAGGACTTCTAATTAAGAGACTTAAAAGTGTATTAAACTGTAAATGATTACTTAGTTAACTATTTACCTAAAATAAACATATTTTTGATAGAATACAGCGTAATTAAATAACAAAGCTGATTAAACAAACAGTGATATTTTGGTCGTAAATATACGACTCTGGCGAAATGGGCCCGAAAATATTTGTCGGATTAATCCGACGTAGGCGGTTAAAAGGTTAATACAGGGGTAGGACTATATCTACAGTTAACTTTTACGAATCTCATTTCACCGTAGCACCAACATGTCAAATTGAATTTAATGAGAGCGTCGCTCTAATAAGCTCTTTATGAATAGAGTTTCATTCGCGCAGGAGGGTAATCTCGGGAACAAGAAAACAAGGCATTTCATTAAGAAATAAAAACTTTTATTATTATCAGTTCAAATATCGTATTTACATTCTTTTAAACGAGTAAAAGCACATTGTTTATACATTACAAAAAAAATATTAAAAAATCGTAACTAAATCAGTAGCGGGACAATTTCGTGATACGTAAAATAATAGAACATAGTTAATCGAAAATAACCTATGATAGTTAAAAATTAAAATAAATCTCATATCGTCCGTGTACTTCGGAACACATACAATCGGCAATGGCAACTCGTATAGGACTGTCGTAACTAAGAAATCGTAACAACTAACTGATTAATTAATAATACCTATATACAATTCGTTCCTTCGCAACGAACGCGAGCCTTGCGGCCTCGGTCAGTACATCGTACAAATGCAAATTATTATGTATACAATAGAATTTCCACTATTCTCAATATAAATGCTCGACGTAATCTCGTATCGTACATCTGTGTGCCTCACTCAACGGGTGAATTATTTACTTTGCAACCCTTACTCACTAGAGCCGCGAGTGCGTCTGAATCACGAGTGCGCTCCGCACATATTGCTAGCAAAGATTACTACATTAAAACGGCAAATTCTGAAGACTTTCTTTGGATATTATGATATATTCTATAGATATCTTTGATTAGATTAATGGATTAAACTTCGATATTCGTCAGTATCTACACACTTCACAAAATAACACACTATCTAAGGCAACGGGCGGCGGGTTGCGTCGCTTTGCTATTAAAAACACGTCAACAATTCAACAATCAAAATAACGAACGTACTCGTATATTACAATAATCAATTATTTGACGAACCCGCCTTTAACACCTTCAAGATTCGCAGACTGTATCTGCCACACTCGCGTTTCAGCTACACATCGCCGCCCTCCCTAAGCTACATACGTTAAAACTCAACAAACCATATACACTGAAAATATTGCGTTTCACGTACTATACAATTTACGTACTATTGGTGTTCGGAACCGTATTATGAATTAACTACTCGATAGTGCCGGGGGCGGCGCTTGAGTTTGTGACCTAACAATTTTGTGCTCAATTAAGTTAAATTTTGTTTAATTTCGCTAAGTGCAGCCCCCGGCATTCAGTGTAAACGTCTCTAAAGCTCGGTAAGGACTACACTAAGTTGATCTATGCTCACTAGTGTTTATTTTATCTCCGCGCACACTGACAACTCGATTCTACTACTCGATTCTATTACTTATTATCGATTTTTGTCGCGTATTTTGGCAGTGCGTTCAGTGCGATTCAATATTGTTATAAGGCTTTATTCGCTTAGTCTTAGCGTAGGTAACATTTAATTGATTTTTATTGCTATTCGTCACCAATTTTATTTACAGAAATGATATTCGCTTCTAGACTAGCATTATTTTTAAGATTACGTACGAAATTACTTTTATGCGATACTAATGTCTTGATTAATTTAAAATTCCCAGATTCTATGAAGCGTTTATTTTAATTGTTGGCACAATTTCCGTTCACGTTTCTGTAGGGCTACAATCTATTTTGAAATCACAGATAACTTGTTTTTGTCGCTACCTAACAAGACATCGAGGTTATCGCATCAACATTTCGTCTATGTTAACCTGTCAAGTTGCCAATGCGCCGGTCCTACGTTACTTACACTGCACTCCTAACCTTACGTCGTGGGGACCACTAAAATTTCACTAAACTGGTTAATTTCACTAGTCTTTAGTCTAGACGGAACCTATTTCCATCTACTCTAACTCGCCTCGCTCAGAACAATGATTAGTATATTATTTATAAATCGTCGAATTTCCTATCACGTTACAATTTACAGTAGGACGGTCCCACACTTGATTATATTTGAGATCTGCGAAGATTAAATAATTTTGGTAATAGATGATCTCCGTTCAATTCACATGGTATCACTGGAGGCGGCGCGTGCGCCGCGACACATCTCCTCGCCACACTAACTTTACTATTTGAGCACCGTGGAAGGAATGTGTGCATAAGATTTAGATAAACGCCAAGATTCAATGGAAGAACCCCTACTATGAGTTACGATGATTTGTTATCCGCTAGTTCAAATAAACATCGGAAAATAGCCAATAGCAACCAATATCTGCTTCATGTCCAATCAAAAATCAATCGTACTCATGCTAGAAGCTCAATGATAAAACCGTATAGTTTTCATAAGACTGCATTAGTTAACTTCATCGACAATTATCCCTTAATAAATATAAATAAACATCTTCAAAATTTTTACCAAATTATGAGCATATATTTCCAGCATAAAAATCTTTTAAAATAATACGTCATACTCTTCTCAATTATAGATATACATGGCACACTGCTCTGTTTATATATTTATAGTTATAATTCATACACTCGTTACCTATCAGTTTACCTTGTCACCATAGAATAATTGAATTATATGGATGGATATTCCGTTGGAAGCTTAACAAGCACTAATAGAATAATAGAAAGGACAAAGCAATCGACGGACGAACAAACAATGATGGGGAGGATTTTGAAATCAACTGAATATTGTCGGCATTCGATGCCAGTTCGAGCGATTCTTTTTTTTTTAATCTAGACGATAGAACTATCACGAAATGTTGGTCCGACGGAGCGAGTCAGTCAGAATGTGACGCCTCCTGGTGCAGTATAGGGATCGCGGCGCAGGCGCCGGGCAGAACGTAAAAAGCGTAATTGATTCGACTAAAGGGCTCGTGGGCTAAGTCTCACTTGATGGTCGCGTGCCGCGTCTCAGGGTGCAGGCACACACCCTCCACTGTGAATATTGATACCTCTGTAACAATGGAAAACACGTTTTAGTCGAGAGGAAATGTGAAGTTGATTTTTCCAAAGAATGGATACATAGATTTTATCTGCACTCACCGTCGGGCAGCTCCCTGAGCCGCGGCGGCAGCGACGCGAAGTAGGCGTGGTGCAGCGCGCGCTGCGCCGGCAGGCGGCGCGTCGGGTCGGGCTGCAGCAGCGCGGCCGCCACGCGCTCGGCGTCGCGGCCCGCGTCGCGCAGGCGCGGGAAGGCGGCGCCCAGCGCGCGCGCCGGCGCCGCGCCCCAGCGCGCCACGTGCGCGCGCAGCCCGGGCAGGCGGCTCACACCTATCCAGCTCTCTTCGGTAGGGGTGCCTACCACCTGCGGGATGACACGGTTACTTATTTGTTTTTATATTAAACTGGTGAAGCTCGTTAAATAGACACAGTCGAGGTAAAAGGATCTCATTGTCATGCTCTTAAGTAAGAGTCCACATCCAGCTTACATCATAGAAAAATTCACAGCATGTAGACTTGCAATAAATTACTCTTCATGATAATTCTTGTCCATAACCTATATCAAAAAGTTGCGAAAATAATTTTGTCAGATGAAGAAACACACAAAAATGATACACACCTTAAATATTTTATCTAGTTGGTCATGTGTGTCCCTGACTCCAGGAAAGGTGGGCACTCCGCAGAGCATCTCCACGAATATGCAACCGACGCCCCACATGTCCAGCGACGTGGAATACTCCGTGCTGCCCAGTAACACATCTGCACAAAATAAATGCTATTAATAAATATTGCCTCTTATAGTGGCTGTAGAACAAGTAACATGTGCTTCAAAATTGTAAATTCATTCATTCACTGTGAGACAATGCAGAGCCTAAACCGCTGGGTCTATTTTTGAAAATGTATACGTAAAAATGAAAAGGCGCTAAATATGGGATGAAAGTTTGTATAGAAGTTCCTCAGTTTTGCCGATGGGATATCCCATCAGGCGCACGGCTTGTACCTATAAAATTTCAGTTCAATATTGATGAGTCTAGAGAGTAGTTTCAGCACTTGGCAGTAGAAAAAGAACGAAATAAAAAAAATTGGATGGTTTGTCGAGAAGTCCAGCTTTGAAATGAATTTATTAAGGTTGAATTTGACGAATTTCAATCAGTTATCTAGAAAGCCACAGAAATGTTGATTCCGTACTTAATAGAACCCACTTAAAGCCTAAACATTTTTTAGAAAAATAAATAAACTGTCCACAATACACTCTACAACAATTTAACAGACTCTTGGTAAGGGTCGTGAAAATGGTGGGCTGAATATAAAAATGAAGATAAATGACGACTCGTGACGGCCATAAAAGTATATTTAGGGATAGTAGGCGACATTCAATTCTCACTGTACCAGTATACACCGTAAATTCACATTACATTGTTAACAATAATTTATCACTATTATTGATATGTTTTCAGAAGCTGAAAACAAACTATAAAGTATTCTTAACAACAGACAGCTTGCGCAAATGTTTTGTAAATTATCCAAAAAACATTGAAAAGCAGTGCTGAATCATTATTCATTCAAGATGATTCAGAATGAGAGGTGACATGGTATAGAGTCGATACCTTATCACATCTTCACATAAATTTGATACTTGGTCAATATTTTCGACTTACAGTGGCCTCCGAAAGTCAGTTGACATTTTACCACTTCAGCTGTGACATCGATTTAAAATATAAAAAACTAGCAGCGCCCCGCAGTTTCCCCCGCGTAAGTTTCGATCACGTGGGAATATCGGGATAAACACTATCCTATGTCCTTTCCCGGAACTCAAACTATCTCTATACCAAATTTCATCTAAATCGGTTCAGCGGTTTAAGCGTGAAGAGGTAACAGACAGACCGACACACTTTCGGGTTTATAATATTAGTGTGGATAATCAGGTACTCCTAAGGGATTACTTGATTATTTCTTGTGATAAGTCATAGGTACTTGAATTATTGAATAAAAACGTTATAGCAGTTCCAACATTTGGATCGCTAGAATTTTAAATCATAATGTGTTGTGTCCCCAGCTGAAGTGGAAAAATGTCAAATAACTTTTGGAGGCCAATGTATGTGCTGTCACAATTACAAAGTTTGGCGTTCGCTAAGGGTTATTACTTGCCGAACATGCCTCATTGTATTCGCAGTTTAGCTCACTACTATGTCACCCCCAAGAAAAACAAATGCATGCTAATAGACACGCACGCACACGCCGAACGATACCTCACTGCGGTACATCGCGGGCTGCTTGGGGGTTTACCTCGATGCCTGGCATACCTGTCTATTAGCATGCATTTGTTTTACATGGAGGTGACGTGACCACGAGGTAGCGAGCTAAACCGCAATCGCGAAGTATCGCTGTGACGCATCTTCTGCGTGTAATTACCCTAAGCCTCTGATTTCCGCAACTAATTACAGCAAACAATTAAAAATCGTTAAAAACTACAGAGTAATCGTAGTGTTTTTAAGGTTCTGACCTTAGAAGGAAAAATAGAACCTTTATCAGATCACTTTCTTGTCCGTCTATCACAAAGGCTTTTCTCTAGATCTATGTTTCGTATCGTGTATGGCCGCTTGAGTTTTATTCATGAGTACACTCTCGTGTGTGTCTAGCAATTCTTTTGCCGTTATTCACAACAACCACTGAAGAATATCCAGAACTATTCTCAGCTGAAGCTTTATTGGGGCAGTTTTGGCCCAGTGGTAACGGCCGCGACTTACGAGTTGTCGGTCGTGGGTTCGAACCCAAGCAGGCACTTTGTGTAAATTATTTCATCACCACTGCTCTCAAAACGGTGAAGGAAAACATCGTAAGGAAATCGGCAAGTCTAGTACCAAAAAATCGAAGACACGTGACATCCACCAACCCGCACTGGGCCCGCGTGATGGATGCTATGACCCACTCCCTCTCACAGAGAGGAGGCCTGTGTCCCAGCAGTGGTAACATTATAGGCTGATTATGCATATCATCTTCCCAACTATGTTGGGGTCGGCTTCCAGTCTAACCGGATGCAGCTGACTACAAGTATTTTACATGGAGCGACTGCCTATCTAACCTCCACAGCCCAGTTACTAGGTAATACGATACCCTATGGTAAGACTGATTATCAGACTATCGAGCTTCTGAGTACCCGTAACGACTGTCAAAGATCCACGAACGACAACCGGGACCAATGGCTTAACGTGCTTTCCGAGGCACGGAGGGGTCTCGGTATGTAAAGATGGTCACCCATCCACAGACCAACCGCGGCAAGCGTAGCTTAACCTGATCGATCGACCTGTGCGGCTGTTATATTTCAGCAGGGTGTTCTTTAACACATCACTTCGCACAAATATAGCAGTCAGAACAGTTGCACCCAGTTCGCGTGATAATATTACGGGCGACACCCGTTAAACCATATTACAGTAAAGTTTCCAAGGAAAGCAGTTCTAAATATAAACAGAGCCTGTCACTTCTAATTTTACTAAGTCTGTAACTAGAAATTTTCATAATGGTTCTCTTGTTTGCTCCAGGAAGCTTTTAATAGTTGACTGTAAAATATTAGTCGTACCATGTTTTAAGTCAAGACAAATTCGTAATTGAGTTTCTGATGAAGGTTTACTTAATTTACGTAGAACTTTATTTAGGTAAACTAAGTGTAAAGTACTAAGTAAAATAATGATCGGTATTATTTATGTCCTTAATTTATTGTTAAATTTAAATACCTCTTATTTTTTATTTTGATATTGGTAATAGTTTTAAATTTGTTATTTGTAATCTTAATTTTATCGTTTTGCTGTCTGTGCCCTTACAGGGTCCATATTTTTGTACCTAGTTTTAAGCCCTTTGTAGCATCTTTTTTACAATATGTAATGCAATAAATGAATATGAATATGACTGTCTTCAAAGGTAAAAGATATATGTATTGCAATACTAATAATTATATACCTACCTCGCAAGTTTACTAAATAACTAAAATCTCGTCTGTAGGGATCAATAATACAAGCAGTAGTATTAAAGTCACCACTAAGAAACGGGACAATTTCCTTTTGAGTCACCGCGTTTGTCTTCTTCGTCCTTTTTTAGGGTTCCGCACCCAAAGGGTGCCAACGGAAGTAAGCCTCCGCTGTCCGTCCGTCTGTCTGTCAGCGGGCTGTATTTCATAAATCGTAATAACTAATAGGTTAACTGAAAATCAGCGCAGGTAACCACTGAAAATCAGCGCTGTGCTATGGGTCCCCTATCCCCTATAGCACAGCATCATGCTGAGTTGGGAGCATTCTTGTCACAGTCATGACGTGCAGCCGTCGCCTATTTCTGCTTTGTGCTCGTGAATATAGATATATTTTATTTTTATTTTTCCTGTTATTAGAATTAATTATCTGTTTGTATGCACGTGTTTCTGTGACACATAAACCTATTTTTCATTATTTCTTTCTTCTTGATAGGTAAACAGTTGAATTTTTTACAGAATGTGTATTTCTATTGCCACTAAAACAAAAAAAAATACAAATTAAAGGGGCTCTCCATACAAGAAACGTGTGTTCTTTTTTTTTTGCGCTTTTTGCCTTTTGGTAGGTACGGCACCCTTTGTGTGCGAGTGCGACTCGCACTATACCGGTATTTTATAACATGCCCCTTTCCATGTAACCCGAAACCCGAAAGGTTAGGCAGAGGTTTACCTATAGTACACCCTTCATTTTGCCAGTTATGTTAAGTCCCATCCCATATGCGTAATAGCAAAATGTTTATTTGGCACAGTAAATACAAGGAACACATTTGAACTAATTAAAAACACACATAAGTAACATAAAATATAGGATTATGTATGTGTGCCTCGCTGCCTCGCCAAATAGGTTCATTTCCGCAATAATGCTAGAAAGACGCTGTCTGACGCTGGTTTTCAAATGAACGTTTACGCCGCGTGACGGTTGTGTAGGGGGCGAGCCTATAGTCATCAACCGGGCATAAATCCAGACTCCGGGCTGGTACTGAGAACTGGCTGGTTAGCGTACTTTCCATTAAATCTTGTTAAAATGATCAACTCCGGTCTTTGATCGTCATTCGTTACTTAAAAGGTTTGAAATTTTTTTTAGAATTTCATAGTGTTGAGTTGTTAACCTTTGTGGTTGTAACAGCTCTATATTAGATCTCATCATCGCACGTTCGTATTTCCGAAGATAGACCATGATTCCCGAAGGCCATAGTTTCCTTTGGAAAGCTGTACTTACCAGGTGGTCTATACCATAGCGTGACGACTTCGTGCGAGTACGTGTGGCTCGGCACAGACTTGGCGCGCGCCAGTCCGAAATCTGCCAGCTTCAGCTCGCCGTGAGAACTTATTAGTAGGTTCTGAGGCTTCACGTCCCTGTGACAATGAAAAGGATTTTTTAGACACAAAGTAAACTGATAGAGTTAGTAACCTAGGATAAATGAATCTGCTGTCAAATTTTATGTAGGCTATTATGATTGGTCGTAGAAAGAGAATGTTATAGATTTTAATGAAGTCTCTTGTAAACTGGCAATATCTATTAGTCGTGTAATTATTTACAAAGAAATCGTGCCGTGACAGCCGTTTTGTTGGGCCAGTTGATGGGTCGTCGGTGTCAGACAAAAAGTTTGCACACGCGAAAGAGACAGAAATAAGTGGTTAACTAATGGATCTAATAAGTGTATCCTGGCTCTTATTTATTTTTTTATTTAATAAAATAAATTTCCTATTTCCTCATACTGTTTACATGATTGGTTAACCCAAAATATCAAAAACCCATAAAATAAGTTGACATGACAACAGAGAAAGGAGGATTACTTATTATTCATCGAGTACAAAATATGAAGATGTGAATGTATGATACGTTTTCAATGAACGGACGAGAGGATAAGGTCGTAATTTTATTACGAAGGGAGCGTTGTTCAGTTTACCGTCAACAGCTGAACAATGGACTGTAATTGAATTGTTCCCTAAATTCTATTACATTATCGGACATCGTTCCAATCATTCAAATCCTAATTTTGTTCAAAATTACCGTCAAACACAACTCTGATTTAGATTATAAAATCAACGACAATAGTTGCAAACCTCAGACGTTTTAAACATGCAGCAAAATCTGACCAAGGGAATCTCAGACCAGCAACGTTCCGAACTGTTCCTCCAACTATTCCATGTTCCTCATCTCCGCATATTAATAACAATATAAGCTAATACTCTCGTTATTACAGAAAGAGCATAGTTTTATTATTATAAACAGAGAATGCACGGTATATGCACGGCATTGTTTACCTTCGCCTCTTGCAGACGATATTAAAATAGCCGAAGAAGACCTAGGAATAAGATTTTTACCAGACTGTCGGGCGAAATTGAGAATATTTTAAAGTCAATGGCTGAAAAGACGTTGATTGTTTTGTAAATGGAAATTGTTGGCATGCAGTGAAAAAGATTTATCAACAATGTGGAGTAAGAATTTCGTAAATGTTTATGAATGTTTGTGTAATGTTTATGTTTATTAATCTTTAACAATCATTTATACACTAGCGTGCACTGATATGCCATATAAATATTTTCATGTAGGTGTTCATTCTAAAATTTAAAAAGAATATTAAAGTAGATTCGATCGCAGAGACGTCTTATGTTTGAGTGTGTAAAATTAGTTTCTAATAATAATTTAAAAGAACCATTGGTCCTACAGTGGGACAAATCACTAACTGAACTTTCTATGACATAAGCCTAAATAAATAATTATCGTAAAACATACCTGTGTAAAACTCTTCTCCTGTGACAGTACGAGAGTCCTCGCAGCAACTGGAACATGTACAGCCTCACATTGTGGTGATTCAGCCCCCCAGGATGCCTCTCCATATATTGTGACAGATCCGTGTCCTGGGTGAAGAAAAATTTGATCAGTATATTTTGTTCCATAGTGCATATACTGCCTATCACCACGTCAAAAGGTACAGTGGATATCCTCTACAAAAGAAGAATATTGCATATGTTCCGTAGTAGACTCTGATGGGCTAGTTCAGGGAATAAGTTCCGTTTGCGCCACAAATCATATGAAACATCGTTCTGTTTCTACCAATTGTTTGAAGATGACAGAGACAGAATGATGATTTAGTGCCTTTTCACACGTCCCGGCAACCGGGTAGCCGGTGCCGACTATCCGGTAACACTTGCCAGGCAAACTACGAACGTACATGATATACACTTCGCTGCCGGGTACCCGGCACCGGCTACCCGGTTGCCGGGACGTGTGAAAAGGCACTCAAAAGGTTTACATTTACACGTATTTAGTAATTAGTTTACTAGTGCTACAAGGATATTTAGGCGCCTGAATGATATTGACAGCGGAGAGTGTGTGGGAGTTGTAGATTAAAATTGTGATATTGGTACAGAATATTGTCAAACAAGATTGCGGCGTTAGTTCCGATTTTGGCCACGCGCTAAAATAAGCTTGTAGTGTTGTACAAAGATAATCAACTCGAAGATAGTGAAGACTATGCTTTTTACAAACAATAGTCAAGGTCCTCGTAATGTAGAAGCTTATACAAATATAAACCACTAGCTTCTTCCCGCGACTTCGTCCGCGTGAAATTTCACCCCCCCCCATTCACCCCCTTAGGGGATGAATTTTGAAAAATCCTTTCTTAGTGCACCCCTAGACCTCATAAGGAACGTACGTGCCAAATTTGGAATCTCTAGACCCAGCGGTTTGGGCTGTGCGTTGATATGTCAGTCAGTCAGTTCTCCTTTTATATATATAGATGGGTGTGTCGCGACAGTATAAAAAAGTGAAACTTGACGTAAAGCGTCAATTCAAACAAAACGAAAATAGTATTTACCGATGACATCAGCCTGAACACTTTAGTTTCACTTTCAAGAACTACAAAGACGAATTTAGTATACAAAACGTAGGTAATAAAAACGGTAAAGTAAAACAAAATCCCATTTACATCGAAGTGCGTCATCTTGAAGAAAAATAACTACACGAACAGGGCTATAGTTATGATTTTTAAAACACCCAATGGTAATCGAATTTCAATTGATATTGGAAAAAAGATACGTCAAATGAAATTGGATTCGTGAACAGACTGCTGGATAAAGATAATTGTTTTTATTATATTTTGGAGATGAATGATCAATGAACTGTGAAAGTCGAGGAATTTTGTCAGCTGTTATACTCCTGTGTCAGTGTTATCCAGGTCTATCCAGATTCCAGGATCCACGTTTTCTCTTTAGTCTTTGCAATTAAACTTAACAGGAAAATATCTGAATTTAATTGGGTATAGGTAGGTACCTAATAATTATGTTGCATTTTGAGCTCATTTAATCCTAGAGGTAAACATAAATTCAAAACAAGTGCCTATCACATTGTACATTGGAACATTCAGGAGGGAAAAAACGAATATGAATTCAGTACTCCACTAGAATACGTTGCATGTGCAGTAAATGTTTGATGGGATCGCCGATGGAATAATAGCTTTCAAACTTTGGAACAATCAATCATTAAATTTTACCTACTGAGCCTCTCCTCAAATTGCGGTCTTCCTCTTCCACTATCTATTCTACTCCAGTTAATCTAGTGTAAGTAAAGAATCACTCACCACAAATTCAAACACGAAAGTTAGCGTCTCCCTGGTGTGCACGATGTCGTGAAGTGTCACAATATTGGCGTGCTTCAACTCTTTGAGTAACGAAGCCTCCCGGATGGCTGTGAACGGCGCCCCCTCTTCTTCTTGCAGTCTGATCTCTTTCAATGCTACCACTTGCTGCGTTAAACTGGGACAAAAGACATACTTTAGTATGGTGATTAGATACTTAGGGGTTTAATTATAAATGTTGCTTAAAGTAATGATTAGCGACTGTTTAACCATAATTTTCTGACGTTAAAGTCTCTTCCTATAATTCTCTTTATAAATAAAGAGGACAAAGTAAGGGTCATAGGCTCATAGCAGACACGATTCTTTTAGCAACGGTGATAGATTTAGTAGCTTTTTGGTAGCACGATAAAGCGACTGAACGCTTTCTTCGGATGCCAGTCGCGGCGTATAGAGATATTTTTTGAGATGGGGAAAAACGCGACACTGTTACCGACACCGCGCTACATTCAGATGTGTTCGGCTGTCCTCGGGATGTACTCGGTTTTAATGTATTTCTGATATGTCAGTGAGTGATGGCAAAGTATTCTGTTTGTGTTTTCGTTTATATGACGATTCAAAAAATACACACGTACGCAATTGTTCAAGTTTTCACTTCTGTCGGCACTCCCGGAATGCCACTTTTTTACCATGACCGAAGTCAAAGTATTCAAATCGCGAAGCAGCATAGATGCATTCGCTAGATCGCCGATGTTAAAAGTATCGTGTCCGCTATGGCCCTAAGATAACAAAAAGAGAACTCCAATAACATGCCGATTGTTTCTGATTCTGAATAGCTAGCTGGTCATCCTTTTGAAGTAGGGCTCGCTTTGATAAAACTCCTTAATATAATTGTCAGTTCATGACAATAGTAATAGCCTTTCTGATGCCAGACCTTAGAAACAATACTAACTACGTCCATAGCGTTTTGTGCCAATGGCACGTTTGATAAAATAAAACAAGTGTACGGATTATTTCTCATTGTTTATACCGGTCGTGGTCACGACTAGGCTAGTTCACACGTTAGTCTAGGTAACATAAATAATGCAACGCTATGCCTCATTTGCATCGCATGCTCTAGCCATAGAAATTGGAGGCATGGAAAAGTAAACAATTTATCGCTCCTGTCGACCTACGACAATGTGTGAAGAAAAGTAGGATAGGAAGTCCTCTAATGTTTTATTACCGGATATAAGTAATTATGTCAATGTGTCTGGCGCCGGCTGATCAGGAAACTATACTCATTAATATGCTAGACGTCTTGACGTCGTTAAGCTAAGTATCATGACACCATCACCCTGATTATGACATTACAATTTAATAACTTTCCGTCGAGAGACAAAATTAAATCCGCTTCAAAGCTTTTTGTTAATGTTGCTTTACACATTAATTCCTAGTTAGCGTCAGCGTAAATGCTTATACGTAAGTGAAATATGAAGCAGCTGCAAATTCCTTTCAGCACTTGCTTTTAGCTTCACAAATAAGGCATTTATGAGGTACGAGAATGTAGTTACCCGATCTTAAGGCATTCTTGAACTAATTTTGTAAGAGCTAGTTGAACTACTCTTGAACAAAGTACAGAAGACTATGCAAAACTCGCGTTGAAATTGTTGTCGTCTCACCATAGCACTGTAAGGAAACTTGTAGCGCCATGAATACGACAATTTGGAGTTGAACACGCTTATTACCGCTCAACTCTGTGAGGTGAAGCACTTCATTCAATATTCACGAGCAATGAACACTAAGTTCCGTTTGACTTGGCCCACTCGACCTGACCCAGCCGCGAACCACCGGGGGTTTAGCATATTAATTCGTGGACTAAAATATACGACAGTTTTTAAAGTAAATTTTTATTTGGCGTGAGTCCTGTATTAAAATTAACGAACCGGAATGTAAAAGGCTGTAGAGATAAATAAATCCGCAAAATATTCAACTGATACTCGTATGTCCGTTGGATTTTTGTAAACATTACTTTTAAAAGGCAAAGACTCTCACTTGATATGTTTGTTGTATTTTGATACAAAATTGGATAACAGCTCAGTGCTGACATATCGAGTGACTTCAAAGGCCGATTTCCAAGTGGAAACGCAAGAGACTACGACAAGTGCGCCACAAAGGCGACATTGTTTCGCAAAGTACGAACTGGGATGTGGATGTCGACAAAACGCGAAAAAATAACTTTTTTTTTTTTTCATGAAAACGAGAATTGATAAAATGAAAATGCGAGATTGTAAGAAAATTTGAGTATGTAGGTATCTTAGAAAATTAAAGATGAGTCCGTTAAAGGCTGGATAAGAATCCAGAAGACAAACTAAAGATTGTTCAATTTACGATAAAAACTCTAACGAATATAATTACAATCTATTTGAGTTAATATAGTCATTAAAATCAAGGCTGTTTGAAAGCTAACAGACCAGGAACTGTTTAGTAATGCGAGTGATAGCGAAGATTTGCTAAACTGTGCCTCAGCCGCATCTACTAGTTACTCCCCCGGCGCATAATTATAATAATAATTATAATCGTTAGTTTTAGTTTGCTATAAATATTATAAAAGCCCGCGTTTGACACACTCAGGGAAGTTAAAAAAAAACCCATTTCAGTGCATCTCTCTAAGGCTGAAATATACTCGTATCTCGCGATTTCATGTTTTTTATCTGCAGAGGTTTAGGGTATGCGTAATTATTTCTACCCTCCATTTATTCTCACAATTCTGCGGTATTCTTAACCGTTGTTTTAATCCATAGGTTCTCAAACTAATATTGCCCACAGCCCACTTTGGGAACATTTTTTCCCTTACCATATGTCGCGAATCCTAAACAGCTATTGTCACGATTATAAATTTAAACGTGTAATATTTTATAGACGTATGATAGGATATATAATTTTCTCTGGTTCTTCTACTGCTCCCCTGAAAGTCTCAAACGCCCATGAGGGGGCGTTATCGCCCACATTATAGTGCTATGTATTCGATATTCTGACCAGTTGGGTTTCTAAACAGTCAGTCATAAGAAGTTCTTCACTTAAGTAGATAACTTTTGTTGATCCGCAGAAACTGTGCATCAGGCATACAAGCACGGAATTGTTTTGTACCTTAAATGAACACGCATAAGGTTGTAAATAGAATAATAAAAGATACTCACTTGCTATAACCTTTATACACTGTGGCGTAGGAACCCTCACCAAGTTGCTCGAGTTTTATGTAGGCTTCGGATTTCCCGAAAGGAGAGTCACCCTGTTGACAGACAGAAAACATTCATTAATCAACTGAACACATTGAAATAATCCTGTAATTTACGACACCGCACAAACATGCTGATATTAGGATTATGAAATAAAGTAGGCAAAGTTATTGCAACGTTTCAGTCGCCATTATAATTAATTGAATACGTTGTAACGAGGGATGTTGAATGAGTTTGTTTCATGTAAATAATAGCAAGTGCTTACGCATCTGTATCGTACTTTTGAGAGAATAGGAGTTAAATGAGCGTTTGTCCTCTATCAAACCTTCTACATGTAGCTGAACAATATTGAATAACCGATAGTAAGTTACAATAAAGAAATTTTCTTGTATCAATAAATAATATCATTCTAAGTAAAACAGCATCGTAAGAAGATCGTGGCTGTGAACTTTGCCCATTTTATTACCACATAAAATCCCAGGAGGTAAGCACAACAGAGGTTATTTATAACTATTACTTTATATTGTGAAGTATTGCCACTTAGAATACTGTAAATACCGTCTGCACTGCACTGCTTTCTTCGTCCTTAACCAGCGGGGTAATTGCGTAACACACTGACAGGAATGGGTTTCATTTTGACAGTTCAACAACATTCATTGCGTTATTTACTTTGTTGAGCAGACCAATTATTTTTCTAACATATGAAGCAATGGATAGCAATATTCTTTAAAATGATTCAGATTGTGATTGATAGTGTGTTACGCAATTAGGGTGCAGATTAGGACTGGCTTCCAGAGAGGAAAAAATGCACCAATAGAATTGGTCCATTTTATTAAAAATGGACCAACACCATTGGTGGAATTTTGCCTCACTGTGGCGCTTCCTCGCACAGCTCTAGTGGAAAGCCAGCCCAACTCTAAATATTTGGCTTAGCTAATGCGCTTACGCAGAGTTGCATGCCCGAATAGAATTCTAATTATTAAGTGAACGCCTCGTAAACATAACTGACGGTTATCGGTAACTAAAATACTTGTGTTCGTGTTAGAAACGTTAATTGGACGATTTTAAGTGGTTTACTCTATGATCGACGAATTGGTTGGAGGTACCTAATGGATTTAAATCGATCGCTTTTAATAAACTAGTATGATTGTGTATTAATGTTGCATTTAACTAAAAAAGTTGTTTCTCATTTATAAACAGGGATTGCTTAGCCAGTAAAATCTTAATTGGAATTGTATTTTTTTTTTTAATAAAAATGAGCCATTATTGTCCCTTTGTTGGACAAAGTACTCTCTACTCTCTTTCCACCTCTCTCAGTCCAGAGCTGCCAAAGGAGTCCAGCTCATTCCGCCATCTCCGTCTGGGCCGTAGTATTTGCTAATGCAAAAAACCTTAATTCTAGTTTCTTTGTTTAAATAGCGGCGTCTACATAAGGTCAATCACAAACAATGACCGTCACCAACGACCGTATAAACGAAATATCAGGCAAAAGCCTTTTTCAAGCACAAAGTATCACAAATGACTGGTATCCCAGAATTACTCCGCGATCTAATCGCACAATCTATCAACGTCGCCGTTGGTCCTACTCGGCCTATTTGTAAGCTAGCAACACTACGCCCCACCGCCGGCGAACATACACTAACATTTATCATTATTCTTTTATATTTATGTGCATACGGACGTGCGAAATGGAAGTGACAATAAATATGGAAGTGGGCGTAACATCTATTTGTGTTTACGTTGATACAGAAACAATAGTAAACAGTTTTAGAAATTCTATCTGGTTGAGATAAATGTAAAGAGAGTGTTTGTAGGTAATCAAGTTTGTGTAGTTTACGTTGTTTCCAAACAAATTGACTGTAATACCTGAGATGAGCATCTCGCTATGTGGTTTTCTCTTTGCATATCTTTGAAGTGCTTTACTTTTGAGACGTTTTCCTTATACAAGTTGGCAGGGGGGACAACGATGCGTAACCAGTTACCATGGATTCATTACATCATTCTGCGTTGAAATTTTTCGTCAGCTATTAAAAGAAAATTGCTGTTCCATACATTTTAACCGCGTAGGTATTGTTATTGGTACACTTTTCTATGAAACACCAGATTGTTTTTTGATAACCGATGAATAATGTCTACTCTAGGGTGATTAGAATCATGTGCTGAATTCATGGTTACAATTGGCGGGTCCATTTCCCTGCCACCCTGTGTTAAAACCTTCAGTTCTTTTACATAACACGCCACAACTATAGTAGTCTAGACTTCAATAGTTACGTAATTTATAAATCCTCTTACCCCAAAGGCACTAAACCGCTTGGTCCGTCGGTTGGAGTGGTCGTGAGGCCCTAGAAAGGCCTCGGACTTGGGCCTGGGTGGTCGCTTCGGCCTCATGACTACCCTCGCGTCCTCCCTGGCACTTTCGTCGAGGAGTTTCGAGTCCGAAGACACGGACAGCTGTCTTCTTACACGATACTCGCCGTTACCGCCGCCGCCGCTCCATTCTGTACAACAAAACATACATTTTATTATAAAAGAAAAACTCAGATTTAATTTTCTTAACATAGATCGTTATTCATATTTAAAAAAAGTCTTTGTGAGTAAAATGAAGCTACAGCGTCCAACAAATTACGTGGTACGTTAAATTCGTGTGGGAATCAATCGGGAATTCCGACATTTTTTGTTGGAAATATCCTGACACAAATCCTGTTCACGTGTTTCAAAATTACAGCTGGTGTGTAAAAATAATCGCTCTTTCGATAAACCCATTCCACCGCACCGTCCGTCATTGAAATATTCGCTTCCCTTACGTACATGTGAGGTTGCTCTTAACCTCCCCCGCGTCAATATGCCTCACGAATCACGATACAATCATCAACGGCACTCTAAAATACAAACATTTTCATTGAAAGGTTCGTCAATTGACAGAATGAAAATTCCGCTAGGAAATTCCCCGCAAGCACTTAGCAAGCAAATTAATTCAAGAGAAAATAAAAAATGGCGCGTTGATGCGACGTTCTTTGAAAGAAGCCATTTTTCTCGCGGCTGTCAATATCCCGGTATCGGCAATCGAAACACTCTGAAAGCCCGTTAACGTCACAAAGACGCGGCATCGATGCGACGGATGTAAACGCGAAACGAATAAATCATTCGCAGACATAGAATCGTTTGAGGAAGAACAAATCGATTATAGAGGCAATCGATCACTATGATTGAAACGAGCAAGAGTAACCGATAGTGACCATTAGTTTAACGTTTCTCAAAAAGTTTTCAGCGAGCACCTTTAACTTAAACAAAGCACGCTGAAGCACTGACGATAACTTGTCATGATAAATTTTATATTAAGAAAGTTACAGAACTCGAGTAGCTTCCTCTTGTCACCCAAATGTAATTTAGGAGCTACATAGCAGTGATGGGTACGTCAATTTTGCGTGCGGCATAACGCGTATCCAGGGTAATATATAAGTGGGTCACGGGGTGGCATGGCCGGGTGCGGTAGGTACCCCCGTCGGGGACTACGGACCGATTCAGGCAAACCCAACGATAATTTTATTGGCGAAGTCCCTATTGCCCGCTTCTATTAATTCGATTCAAATATCGGGACCAATTCGATTTGAAGGGACAAAAAATTAAGAATATAAACAGGGGATGCCAATTAAAAGCTCGCAGAATTTTCATTTAGGCGCGTAATTTTTATTCCCATCTCTCCATTATCTCATCCCTCTCGATTAATGATTCGACGTACATACTGTTTTGAAGCTTCTCTTGACCACTTAATTAGTAAAAAATGTGCATATTTTTATTTTGGGAGTAACCACTTAAATATGGGTTCAAAACAGACGAAGATTAATTATAGAAATGCAGAACAAAATACCATTTGAGATGAAATTACAGCCCACAGGTCCAATGGGCGTTTCTGATCTACACATTTCATGCATCATTTCGGAAAAAGTTAAAACAATTCTTACGTTTGAAATAAATAAACGTCGCGTAGACATAGAAGCTAAGCACTATGACCATTACTGACACAAACGAGAAATTGAGTATGACGCGACCGGTAAGATACTTCCGATCTATTCTGTAAATATTTCACCGTGAAACCTTAGGTGAAGTGAGTTTGTTGTGAGCTGTCGATCCCTAGCATCAATAAGAATACTTAAAGCTAAGTTTTCACGATGATATTTTTACAGAATAGATTGACTTGTGCTTTTAATTTATATCAACATACTTAAACAATACAAAAGAGTATGTAAGTACCCCACACATAATTTATTACGACAAGAGCAATAGAACCGTTGCTTCGGTTTACAAAACGCCAGTACACTGTTCTGAAGTAATTTTCTTCGAAGGTTCCGGGTTATAAAACAGTAATATCACCATTATGCCTCCATTTAAGGGTCACGTGTCGTATAATCTCGTTTTACGAGCAGTCTTTTGATGTTGGTTCGATGCATATTGGGTATTTACTATGGTACGAAATGAACGTGTAAGTACATCATTTTTCATAAGGCGAAATAAAAAATGTTTATCGGGCCCTAAATCCTCGTGTCATTCCGGCCACTCCTCGCTCAGTATTTCCGTAATTAAAATGGACAGGGATCTTTTACGTTATGACACGCGTTATGCACGAAACAGTGAAGCAATTAGGTTAATTGTTAAAGCTTCTATGTTATGCTTGGGTGTGAATTTATTCAGCAATCGTGTTGTGAGTAGTTACACTGGGATAGACGCGAAAGTGTCCATCACAACGAGTATTATGACAGATTGTATGACATGAGACATGACAGACAGGTTTATGCGGCAATGTAATTTGAAATAGTCACTTATACAGGTAGAATTGTGTTTTGTTTTCTTATTTTTTTTTTCTTTTTGGTTCACATTTAGGCTTTAGGGCCCAGAAACATTTATTTAAATTCCTAATTCTAGTATTCATTGAACGTTCGATAACTTGTCTTCGAACTCTGGTATTCTGTATTTATCAGGCGCAGAAAATTCAGATTCAGAATATTTCTATCAGAAGTCATACATATTATTCCTTTTGATCGAGTTACACAAAGGATCTCTCTAGAGACCATACACATGGAGAATTTTCCTTCTCCACGCTAATTCAATAAACGTGTTACTCGACACGATGTGACCCAATTAGAAAACTTTTCGAATTACGTGGGAACAACATACCAGGGCGGTTTTATTTGTTCCACATTATGTACCTAATATTAATAACAACTTTCCTGACCTTAACTAGATTAAATGTTTTACAAGCGTAAGTCAACGTTAAAGGACCGACATCGTTAGACCACAGAGTATAAAATGAAACGAGAATTAATTAAATTACACCAGCGACTGCGAGTTAAATATTGTTGATCAAAAGCGTATTTTATATTACAATACAATATGAAACGAGCCACAGACGTACAGATATCTAAAATCGTAAATCCCGCTTTAATAATTAGGCGCATGTAATGTGATTAATTATCAAAATTAACTGTTGCGGCAACACGCAACGGTTACATTTCATGTTCGCTCGTGCGATCAATTTACGTACATTGGTATTATATTGTCTGTCTGGTGCGTTATTAGAGTTGCGTGGAAAATGTAGTTTTAATTACATAAACTTAAAACGAAAAAGATCTACGGCTAAGGGCGAATTCCACCAAACTTTTATACCTAGAATAAGTCTTAAACTTGAGAAAACAAAATTGAACTTATAGTTAGTAAGCAAGTAGTTAGTTTTTCCATACTAGCACTGTCAGACGTCAATTTTATTCCACGGATAAAAAATATTTGACTTTGGTAAATTAGCCCTAAGTGTAGGTATTTATTTTTCTTAACTCATCGGATTTGTTAAAAATCATGGAATGTGTTAAATTATAGTCAGTTCGAAGCAGTTTTGTCTACTTACATCTTCATACCAAACACAAATCAATACGATATCTCGTGATTTTCGTACCAATTTTGTTTACGAAATGGGATATGTAAAGAAAGATACACTATAGTACAAAGCCTGTTTGTCTTCTATACTGCTCCCTTCCCGACGGTCTCGCATGGAAAGTGTTATAAATGGCCAGATCCGTAATAAGGTTCACATTACAGGAAAATTGTAAGGGGACTGTTTGTTTTTTTTTTTGTCTGCAGAAACTGTTTGTTTACAAATGCTTTCTATTTGCTATGTTTATATAATATTAACGCTAGCTCGATTCGCGCTTGATGTTTTTAATTGTGAATTGCGAGTAATTAAATATTTAAATTATAAAAGGTGTAACCGTGCAAAGTAACTTTCACCGTCTTACGACGAATTTTAGAACCAGAGAAAATGTAATTACGTTACTCCCTCCATAACCCAGTTACTGAGTACCTAATATACCCTTTGAAAGACTGGTTGTCAGACTTTCGAGCTTCTGACTACCCGTAACGACTGTCAAAGATATACTTTCAGAGGCAACGTAATCATATGAATGTTTATTTGTTTGTTTTTATGTTTGTTTGTTTGTGTTTGTGTTTGTTTGTTGACAGGCCTGATGGTCTAGTGGTTAGTGACCCTGACTGCTATGCCGGAGGTCGTGGGTTCGATTCCCACCCAGGACAAATGTTTGTGTGATGAGCACGATCATTTGTTCTGTGTCTGGTTGTAATTTATCTATAATATGTATGTATTTAGAAATATATAAGTATGTTTATCAGTTGTCTAGTACCCATAACACAAGCTCTGCTTAGCTTGGGACTAGATGGCGTTGTGTGATAGTTGTGGAATATTATATTATTATTATTATTTTTGAATTTATATATCTCGGGACCATGGGGTCCCGGTCCTTTGGAAGGCGTACGAGGGGCCGAAGCCAACTCGCAGAGGCCCCTTAGGAAATTTTAATGAAATGCGGCACCGTCCGACGATTATCCCTGTATGCACTATGCAAGTGCACCCAAGGATAACCCCCGGTTGGTGTAGGACTATTGTAGGATAGGAAAAAATAAAAAGTTGGACTATGGGTTTGGGTGGCTGAAGTGGACTGGTTACCAAGAACTATGGAAGAACTATGACCCCTGCCTGATCAATGTTTTATTTATATACACGGATAAAATGGCAGGGGGTGACTTGCACACTCAATAATGGGCCCCCGGAAACGGTCGCTAGCACATAGTGACGTAGCGACAAGGGGGCAACATGTCCTGAGGTGCTTATGAGGAGTGGAGAGGTATTCCACGGCTATCAGGACAATCCCGGAAGTACGGTCAAGATCCCTACCAGCATCTTACTGGAATACTTCCTTCCTCCGAGCACATTTGCTCTTGCGAATCTCCACTCAAGCCGGCCAATAAAGGCAAGAATGAGGTGGGAGCTCTGTTCCTCGTCATTTTTCACTCCAGCCGGCCAATAAAGGCAAGCCAGAGATGAGGAACAAGACTTCTCCCGGGAGATAGGGTCCGTGGGGTCGCTACTGCCCAACAGCTCGCCACATGCTGCCCTGCGGGTTTCTGTATCTCTCTTGGTCTGGCTCCTCACCTTAGACCCATTCCGGAGAGTAAACTCTCCCGGCACAGGCCCAGAGTTCGGAGCGCGCAAGCCCCACCACGACGTCAACGTAGAGATACGGCGATGGGGTTATTATTATTATTTATTTTTGAATTTATATATCTCGGGACCATGGGGTCCCGGTCCTTTGGAAGGCGTACGAGGGGCCGAAGCCAACTCGCAGAGGCCCCTTAGGAAATTTTAATGAAATGCGGCACCGTCCGACGATTATCCCTGTATGCACTATGCAAGTGCACCCAAGGATAACCCCCGGTTGGTGTAGGACTATTGTAGGATAGGAAAAAATAAAAAGTTGGACTATGGGTTTGGGTGGCTGAAGTGGACTGGTTACCAAGAACTATGGAAGCACTATGACCCCTGCCTGATCAATGTTTTATTTATATACACGGATAAAATGGCAGGGGGTGACTTGCACACTCAATAATGGGCCCCCGGAAACGGTCGCTAGCACATAGTGACGTAGCGACAAGGGGGCAACATGTCCTGAGGTGCTTATGAGGAGTGGAGAGGTATTCCACGGCTATCAGGACAATCCCGGAAGTACGGTCAAGATCCCTACCAGCATCTTACTGGAATACTTCCTTCCTCCGAGCACATTTGCTCTTGCGAATCTCCACTCAAGCCGGCCAATAAAGGCAAGAATGAGGTGGGAGCTCTGTTCCTCGTCATTTTTCACTCCAGCCGGCCAATAAAGGCAAGCCAGAGATGAGGAACAAGACTTCTCCCGGGAGATAGGGTCCGTGGGGTCGCTACTGCCCAACAGCTCGCCACATGCTGCCCTGCGGGTTTCTGTATCTCTCTTGGTCTGGCTCCTCACCTTAGACCCATTCCGGAGAGTAAACTCTCCCGGCACAGGCCCAGAGTTCGGAGCGCGCAAGCCCCACCACGACGTCAACGTAGAGATACGGCGATGGGGTTATTATTATTATTATCAAGGTTTTCCTCACCGTCTAAGAATTACTTATGTTCGTCTTTGAACTCAGATTGCATTGCTGTTCCCACTGCTGGGATACAGGGCCTCCTCTCTGTGAGAGATAGAAAAAGAAAAGAAAGATAGAAAAAGTATTTATTGCTTGCGACTCTTACAGGAAGATCAAAAACTAAACTAAACACAGTAAAAAAAAAAAAACGCGCGAAACGCTAGCTAACTAGCGGGCCGTAATCCACCACACGGGCCCAACGCGGGTTGGTAGATGTCACATGCCTTCGAATTTTTGGTCCTAGGACATGCCGGTTTTCCTCAAGATGTTTTCCTTCACCGTTTTGAGAACAGTCGTGATGAAATAATTTACACAAAATAAAGCGCCTGTCTGGGGTTCGACCTACAACTCGTAAGTCGCAGCCGTTACCACTGAGCCACCACCACTTACTCATTTTCATGTACTTACCTAATTTTGCATTCTACATAGTCGAGCTAAAATCACTGACCACTGAATACACCCACGACTGTGTGAGACTAGCTTTGTGATCGTTCACATAAATCGTCGTTCATATTCTATGACCATATTGTGTGAGGAGGGTTTTATCTCGTATGCATTATTCAGAGAATATTAGATCCCGATACTTTTAGATAGAGTGCTATTTGGTAAGAAACTAACGTCATCGATGGGCTCAAAATGTCTTTTAGTTGAATTTTAAACCTCTCACAACACCAATAATAGTGTTTGTTTTTAAATGATGATTTAGTATACATAACATAACATCACTCCTGTTTCCCAAAGGGTTAGGCAGAGGTGTACCTATAAGTAGTAAACCCACATTTCGCCAGTTATTTTTAAGTCCCATGTAAGAAGGGGCGAGCCTATTGCCATCAACCGGGCACAAATCCAGACTCCGTGCTGCTAGCTACTAAGAATTCACAAAGGAAAAATCCAATAACAATTTGCCCGACCTGGGAATCGAACCTAGGACCTCATGGTCTGCAGTAGCGCTTGCAACCACTCGACCAACAAGCGAGTTATTGATCTAGTATTTAGTACCTATAGGTACTAAACTAATAAATCACTGTATATTAAAATCTTGTTTTGGAAAGTGCTAATTGATATAAAAAGCTGTGCATGCAAAATGTACATTAAGCGACAATATCCCTAAGGCTACCGGAGTGGCCTTTAAATCGAAAGGTCATCGGTTCGATTCGTTGAACCGTTGAGGTGATCACACTCCTATAAGCACATTCACCTATTTGAAGGCTAGCTTTATTGCAGCCTTTTTTTATTAGAAAGGGTATTATTAAAACATCGTATTTGATATGAGCGCTCATTCATCTTATTATTTTTTAATGAGGATAAATTATCTATCCAACCTGCAAGCGACCCGATATTGTTTAATTAGAATATTATCCTCTCTAAAAAGGTAGGAAAAAAAATGCTGCGTCACCGTCCATTAACGTCATCTGTTCTCAAAAACAATACAAACCTAGCTAACTCATTAATACCAAAAACATTATACTTATTTTGCCAGTTTGACCTAACCTAAAACACATCAATTACAATCAACGTTGTATTTTGCCCTGGAGCGCTATAATTTGGTCTAATTGTATCATTTCCTTTGCCAAAGCCATTCAGGAATTCCAATTAGGTTTCCATTCATAACTGGCATTAGTACCTACGTATCTAACTAGGCAGGAAACTGGCAACACTGATTAAATTACTGGAGTACCTATCTATCAATCAATGGGATGATATAATTTGGGGGGTAGACGGTGTATAATACACTGGGGATATGTCAACGAGGAAGGAACTACCATCATCATCTGCCTAGCCTTTTCCAAACTATGTTGGGGTCAGCTTCCAGTCTAACCGGATGCAGCTGAATACCAGAACTTTACATAGAGCGATTGCCTATCTAACCTCCACAAACCAGTTATTGGGTAATGCCCTTGGTAAGTCTGGTTGTCAGACTTTCGGGCTTCTGACGACCGCTAACGACTGTCAAAGATCCACAAATTACAGCCGGGACCAACGGCTTAACGTGCTTTCCGAAAGTACCGTCATATGACTAACAATTATACAGAATGTTTGAGATAGGGCAGTAAGGGCGCCTATCTTAATCGTTGCAGCTATAGGAAAATGTTCTTAAGACGTCTGAAATTTTAGAGTATTTAAATTCAATCAATCAATCAATCAAAATATTTTTATTTCACATAAACCAACATGGGCACTTATGAAACGTCAGAAGCTAGGTGCACGGTTCCAATTGGTCGTTTCCTATGGAGAAGAACCGGCAAGAAACTCCATGGTTACTCTTTTAAAAATAATTGGCTTTTACAATTACATTTGGTACCACTGCAGTGGTGGCCAAGTAGTAACGTCCGCGACTTACGAGTTGTAGGTCGCAGGTTCGAACCCAGACAGGCGCTTTACTTTGTGTAAATTATTTCATCACCACTGCTCTCAAAACGGTGAAGGAAAACATCGTGAGGAAACCGGCATGTCCTAGAACCAAAAATTCGAAGACATGTGACATCTACCAACCCGCACTGGGCCCGCGAGGTGGATTACGGCCCACTCCCTCTCACCGAGAGGAGACCTCTGTCCCAGCACTGGGAACATTATAGGCTGATTATATTATGTATTAGTACCTCCTGGCGCTGATTTTTAGCTGCAACCCACGCGATCATGTTCATATGTATTATCCAAGATTAAAATAACTTTCCCTAGTAAAAGCAAAGCTGAAAACGTCAGAAAAGCACTTGGAACATAATAACACTAAATTATGAAAAACACTAGAAAAACAAATCAGTGCAAACAAACAAAGTTAAGCATCACAAGACAGTGGGTGACGTGAAGCATTTGTTCTAACACATGCCCCGTGGCGTGGTTGTTTACTCATTCATGAAGTTTTATAAGAACTCCCTTCGGCGGGAAAACCATAAATTGTTTACATAAACAGGGCGTAGCAGCCGAGGGTTGGGTCTAGCAGATTTTAGGATTTTACGAAAAATAATCAGGAGTAAATAATTTTACAGAGTGCTGACGTGACCAGTCTGTAGCAGTGTTGCCAAAACACGTGGAAATTGCAAAAATAAACACGAAAAAGTTTTAACGAACGAGTCTCTGGTTTTAACAAGTTTAAATTGAGATCCCATTCGATATAGTAGTCCTGCTCTAGTATCACATGTACCGATGTACGTTTAAAAGTGCACAGAACTGTCGAGAACCCTATTCCCTCATGTTACGTTGCTAAAGTTTTATGTGATAGCGAAGCAAACGATTATAACTTTAATAGTTTGAAGTTTAGAGCGAGGATACTCGCTAGATTTAATACAGATACTGCTATGTGCGATTTACATAAAAAAGTTAAGGTTTTCCCTGTGCATTACGGTTGAGAATGGGATAAAGCAAACTTTGAAATTGTGTAGCCCGCGTCGAGAGGCAGGTCTGTTGAATACATTTACTTTGTTGAGAAACACAAAATATTTGTCGTACTTGTCAAATCTTTGCAGTTACAACATAAAGCCATTAGGGAGGGAATGAATATAAATTAATCTTCTAGTCTATGATTTTATACAGGATTATAGTATTACGAAATCTACTTAGGAATTAAGTGTAAGATACTAAATTGAAGTGGCCTCTAGAGGATTTAATCTCAGTGTGGATTAGGTTTATCGTTTTAGTTATATGGCACATGTTTGCAGTACCTACAATCTTCATGTGTGGCTAAATATTGTATCCGTTTATAGCACAGCTCTGTGTGTAAATAATTGCTTTTGTTACATAAAACATGGCGCATGTATTACGTAACTTTGATAACGGTATTTCGGTAACAGGTAATGTTATAATTGTATCCGCATGTGCCAACACTTTGACCTTTTGAGGTTTTACTTATCATGCCCACGGATATATGCAATGCGCTTTATTTGTGAAACTAGCTTCTGCCTACGACTTCGTCCGCGTAAAATTCCTTGTTCCCCGACCACCCCGTCGTCGCACCGCAATACCTGCCCGCTCTATTACTTCGTTTTCGTTTATTGTGCTTTCTGACTTTTTCCTTGGCTCCTAAGGGCCCTTTTTTTTAATGTGGAGAAATGCTCATGTATTATACACTACCACGGGGAGATAGTGCAGTCATGTGGGACTCTAACCCACTAAAACTCCACGGTGTCCTTCTCTGTCGCTTACGGCGGGAACACGGGCACGAGTTAGCACTCATCTGTGATGGCTCCTAACGGCCCTAGCGTGATGTAGTAAAATATAGCCTTTCTCAGGAATTTGGCTACCAAATGCAAAAATATTTTTTTTTAAATCCGGCAGTTATTTCTAGTGATTCGCTGGTTCAAACAAACAAACTCTTCAGCTTTATTAGTGTAGATAGATAGTAGGCGCAAACTCTTTGAAGCTTTTGCTAGTTGCATTGTGTGTGCTTTATTGGGCGGCCTACACGAGAGGAACATTCCTTGTTGACATAATCCTAACGTATGGAAGGCATGTGCCCTCAGCCCTACACTGTGTATTTACCGAAGTTTATTTACGCGTGTCATACATCTTCGGCGCCATACGCCATGCTTCATTTCGACGCCATTTATTTCAACAAACTCGTTTGTACAGACATACTTAAATGATTGATAAATAAATCCGGTAAGTTATGTATTTTTGTGTTGAAACTAAGTGACTTTCGCAAACACATCATGCTTTATTATAAGTCAGACGATGACAGAATGAGGTAATGCATTTTTTGAGAATAATCGATTTACATCAATCTTTATGAGTTTTTTTTTTAAGCTTACGACCATCTGGTTTGTTTTCTTTTTGTTCACCAATCAAAAAAATTACTTGTAAGTTATACCGTATTAAAAACAAAATTAACATGAATTTTCCTTTCAAAATAAAAGTAGGCTGGTACCTATTCGGTCTTCATATTGCATTTGTTCATATTAAAACGTCTTTATCGATCGAGTAGGTACACATTAGGTTTTTTTATACTTTAAAAATAAAAGTCTTACGACATGCTGAAAGAATTATTAGTAAATAAGCAACGAACGGCTGAAGTTGCCAAGTTACGCCGTCATCGAGACTTTGAAAGCAGTTAACCCATAATCGAATACCCAAATTATTGAACACGCTGTATAACAGCATTAAAAACTTTTTCATTGATGTTGGTGCGAATATTTCGAATAAGAACCGTTATTGAATAAGTATTATGTTTTTGGTGGAGTTTCAGGAACTTCTGATTCAGGGAGGAGTAACCTCTAATTCCTCTAACTCTTTATTTTGTATTCCTCAATTTTATTTCGATAGCAGCATCAATGACGAAGAAAACCGACACGTGCCTATCTATAGTAATAATAAAGCTTTGTTTGTTTGAACGCGCTAATCTCTGGTACTGCTAGTTGGATTTGAAAAATTATTTTTGCATTTGATAGCTCAATTCTTCAGGCAACTTATATGCTATTTAACATCACGCTAGTACACTAAGGAGCAGACCGAAAAGATAAAAGGTCAGAAAGAACGCTAAGCGAAAACGAAGTAACAGCGCGGGCAGGCGGTGCGATGCGACGGGATGGGTCGGGGGAACAAGAATTTTCACGCGAAGTCGCGGGCAGAAGATATGTAATTATAAAATATAATGTGTAAAGTATAATCAAAGCTAATAGCTGTAATAATATGAAAAGTAAATGATTAATATGTAACTGTAATGATCAGTAACAAGCAGTTAGGTTGGTAACATTTCTCTAATTATCTTAATTAACAGCTGCGGTTAACGTCCGCTGTAGACCGTTGTCCTCTGCTCGACATATCTCCATCAGAAGATAAACCGGTTTTTATCTTCAGAAAAAACCGGGAGAATTATTTCTTAACGAGATTACGTAAACAAGGAATATAAAGGGAAGCTCAGATAAAAAACTTTCTTTTGAGCAAAGAAAAATCTTTTATGAATTTATCGCGAGGAACACATAACATTTTGTACACGAATGAGCGTGAAATGAGTTTCTCTCAAAGGATATCGTGTTCAAAATCAAATTCCCTATTGTAGAAATGTAGACAGTCCGAATAATGGGAAGGAAATGATGTAAATTGCTGATTCAGTAGAAGTGACAATGAATTTTGCGACACGCTGTGACAATGAATTTTCATCGTATTATTTTTATTTTCTTTATTACCCGAACGCGGCAAAATAAGGGATGTTATTCATTTAAATAAGGTTTTCTACACTGGTCTAATCTGTTTTCTATAGGTATTATTTTGTATAATCTATTGACGGGTTCTTCATAAAACAACATTTTATCACATCGATCGATCTAGGTACGTAATGCTTATCATAGCATACGTAGCAAAACATAATTTTTGTGTTTTTTCTTAAACTTTACGTCTAAATTAAAAGCGTTTACATTATTATTAAAATCAAAAAAGTTTGATTAAAATAAAAAAAGTCCGATTTAAATCAAATTAATCCGCCTTTTTAACCGACTTCATTTGTTTTTATTTTGTTTTAAATGCATGATTTTGATCAACCCTTTATACGTAAGTAACCATAGTTTACCTTCGGCCTTCATACCTATTTCAAGTCTGAAGGGCCGTTGTATACCCAGTTATTTGAGCGTAATTACGCATAATAACACGCAAATCAACGTTCACTGTGTTGTATTCATGAATGTATCTAGATCGACGATTAACGCGATTGTGCCCCCTTATGCAGTTTGCCATAGAATAGCTAGTCAGCTAGTGTAGTTAAATTACAAGTGTACTCGATGTTCATGGTGGCATGTGTCCGAATACAGAATACGTCAACGCGCGGTAAGAAGCAAATTTTTAGGTAATTGACAATAGCGCATCGCGGCAGCAAATAAGCTTCAAATAGAGATGCGTTTGATATTAGTTGAATGGAATGAACACCAAAATAACCATTTTGCAGTTTTAATTAAATTCAAAAAATAAATGCACGGCTCAGTGGAATAATTTTAAGGTATTTCTTTAGTTGATTGAATTCCCTTTATTATCATTAAATAAAATATAGTTTGCGCTCAAAATTTTGAGAATTATACGGGCAAAATAATTTTTTGAGCTCTGTTTTACGATTCATAATATAAATTAATAAATCATGATACTATTTTATTTTTAACCGACTTCAAAAAACGAGGTTCTGTATTCGACCCGTATGTATGTATGTATGTTTGTATGTCCGCGATTTTCTTAAAAACGAATGAAGCAATTTTGATAATTCTTTCATTATGAAAAGTCTTTTCTCTGAACATTTGACATTACACAAAATTTTTGTTTTGGCAGCGCCTTAATGCAACATGAAGGAAGGAAATTGAATGTTCATTTAAATCCCACTCATAAATTAATTTGTCATTGGAGAATCATTGCCAATATATGACGTCAAACGGGATTTCCAATTGACCACTGTCGCGGTCCACCGTTTGTGCATAATTGTCTCCGGCTTCACTTTTCTTATGACTCCTTGGTGTACACTTACCTATTTTGTTTTCAGTTGCAACAAACACTTGTTAAATGTAGGCCATTTCAGTACAATGTAGCGTAACTGTACATTTATCACTTTCAAATGTAGAACAAGGAAACCACTTCTAAGCGGTAATTCCGGTGGCGGGGATTGTCCGAAAGGGTTACCGCTACCCCGGAACATAAAGGGCTAAGGAAGGAACACGGGTGGGTTTTAGTCAGTAACAGTCTGACACAGTTTGATGATTTCCCATCCACAAAAAAAAGCGGTATTCTCGTAATTTTAAGAACATTCAGTCTAATTTCAGTGTCAATCTGTCAAAAATACATCTAATTTCCCAACGTTTTTGACAAGTTTTCGACATGGATGGTAGCTGAGATGGGATTTTGAAAGTTTTTAATTACAGGAATTGGCCGTATGGTTAACTCTACGTATTTATTACTCTAGAGATTTTGAGTATCGATTGAATTTTATAACAGACGAAGATGTCCCAACTTTGGCGTGCTCAGTAGTAATTAAGTTGTAATAATTTTATTACTAGACTTGGCAAAGTCTGAAGTTTCTTTAACTTTGAATAATTTAGTTATGTAGTCACTCTGCTTAAATCATGATTCAATGATTTCAATGGCGGATATTGTCATCAAAATTCATGAGAATCCTCATTCATAAAAGGGTGAAATCACATACCTAAATATAGATGAACAAATTGAGGTTAACTTATCACTTTGAAGTCGCTTAAAAGAACAAAATTTTGCTCAATATTGCTGTGAATTTTACCATGACATGATGTCATATAAACTGTTATTGGGTTTTTCTATGTGGAATTTCTCAGTAGCGGCCCGGAGTCTGGATTTGTGCCCGATTGCTGGCAATAGGCTCGCCCCCTTTAGTCCCCCTTGCTTATGTTCCCGTTACATAGGACTTAAACATAACTGACGAAATGTGGGTGTACTATAGGTACACCTCTGCCCAACCTTTCGGAGAAACAAGGCGTGATGTCATGTTATGTAATTTATTCAAGCTTTGTTCAATATGAAGGTACTGACCATAATGGGGCTCTTTATCGTGTGGTATGTTCCCGTTGGGCTCGAGCCGGTCGAGGCACTCCTCGGAGTACCCGTTGTAAGGCAACTTCCCACGACCGCCACCGTTCTGCTGACGCCCACGACACTCGCTGCCGTCGCCGTCAGGCTCGTCTTTAGTTGCTGCAACAAAATGAACACATTGTTAATAAAAATCAACAAACACAAAACAATTTTTCCCACGTCCATACAGCGGCAGCGGTTCGAAACAGAACCTAAATTAATTGTAACGTTTTGTGTTCCTTTTAACGGGAACTTTCAAAAAGCTTAAACGAAAAATGGTTAGTTCTGCTGCAATTTATTTTATCCCATTGACTACCGAAACTCATTCAGAATTTGAAGAGCAGAGTCACGGAACCGTATATAAAACCTTTAATCAATTATGTACACGTAGACACATAGTGTATAATGGTATTACTTCCCGACGCGGTTCAAAGCCAAGATCATTACGGGTTGACAAACGACACTCGGGTTTCAATTGAGAGAAACTTCGGCAAAGCCCATTTCGGCCACTCGGCAGATGAATTTAATACCATTGTGAACCTAACAATGAATCTAACTACAAATATTTCAATGCGGCGTCGACACTTAAATGCAGAGCTGTAATGATGGCCGGGGACCCTACAAAGGCACGGAATTTACAAGCAAACTTTTACAAACTAGGTTCACTGAAATAACCCCGGAAACTACAAACAGTAACGAGAGAAACGGACAGTAATTTGTCTGCATCTAGAGACTCATTAGTGGAAATGGGAACTAGAAATGGAGAGTAAAAAGATAGAAAGGGCCAACTTGACCTAAAAATGTGGATAAAATGTACAAGTGCAAAAAATAGGAAAGAGTATTGACCAGTTGAAGATTTTATAAAAACGAAACGAACGTAAAATGGCAAGAACTTATTGACAGAAAAATAATTCTGTTAGTGTTGCGGTAGTTCGTGGTAAATAAATTGCACATGATGATATGCCAGCGTTCCCGATCGAACTCAATTGTCGTAGTTTGAGCAGACACCGTTTTGACAGGTTAATTTATTGAATAGCATCAATGAATATATTGGGCAGCGAGGCGCGACCACGACATATTGCATTTACATCATGAATGTTTAAATTCAGCTTCATTCTTGATTGTGATTAATTAAATTACGCCTGCGATGTTCTGCATGAATAATTAATCGATCGGTTAATAATAACCGTATGCCTAATATTTATTTGGTCTCATAATTATTATCTAGATTTGGAGGAGTCAAGAGATTTTTTTTCATTCAATCGAAATATATATCTGACAGCTGACTTGACCCAGTGCAATAACCAATGTTCAAATAAGTTAGCAACTAATTTGCATATAACAAGCCTCCAAGTGACCCTGGAGCCATACTCTTCTAAAGACAGGATATGAAGTGACAACTGGCGCCAAAGGCCACCAAACTTTAATTAGCTGCACCCCGGAACTTAGCCGGCAACTTGGTACCGGCTGCGCATAGTTGGAACATAAATTGTCTGCAAAGCATTTTATACATTAAAGGGAAAACTTCACCTTTGTTGAAACTCATTGCACAGTTTGACAGTAAGAAAAGTTGTGAACAATGTAGAAAATTTAAGTATCAACTTTACAGCGAAAATTCTATTACAAGTAAGTGTCACGTCCTCCTGAAATATCTCATTTATTCTCTAATCAATATGCAGGACCGCAATTACATGTGGAACTCCATTATTACAAAGGACGTACACTTCAGCACTTATTCATGACAAATTACGCGGACAATTTGCCGCAGCCTCGATTGCAAATTAGTAAATTAACTGTGCGCCTCGTGCACATTAATTATGCATTCCCCACAGTTTCGTGCATCTCCAAAACAAGAAGTAGCCATCTGGCGTCTCAAGGCAACACGGGCATACTTTCTTGACCAAAATATTATCCATCATTTTGGCGCCAGTAATAGCTTTATTTTACATTGTTTTAAGCGCTGCCCATATTCATCTTGAATGCAAATTAGTGAATACTTGTGCGGTTGTAACTTTATACGTACATAAAGCCAAGAACATGTGGAACATGAATATAACTTCCATGCATTTGCGTCGAGATTGCGAACACAATCCTGGAACAACGTGGCTTAACTTTTGTCTCAAACGCTCACAATTCACATGCAGCTGTTTGCTGGGGAGAGAGACACAATTTCTATAGCACTATTTTACGTAGACACAAAGTAAGGCGACAACCGGTGCCCCCGGGGCGGTCGGGTTTAATTGAGACGCGGTTGTGCATTCCTCTTGCGCAACTCACGTGAAACAATTTTACACACACAATTTATTCTCTTTAGAGCCACGTACCGTGTATTGGCTCAGCCTCGTAAGCCTCGGGAAGAACAGAACGAGCGGAAAGTTCCGAGTGGAATAATTCACGAGAGTCAGATTACTTTATTGAAATAGTAACAGCCAAGTGTTCACACGGATAATCCGCGCAAACATCCCATGAATGTAGCGTAAATATGCTAAGAAAACAATGGTTATTGCTTTTTTCCGGGTTGGATTATCGTGGGAGCAGGAGTGCGTCGGCTAACAGCACGTGTGGTGGCGATAAGCTCCCTATGTGGTGTTGTTGAAAACAATGAGCTCAGTGCGCACGTTCGTGCCGACGACGCGACGCTAAGGTTCGGTCGTTCGTCTCGATGCAATTAGATAGGTGAGCTTTGTTTCCGTGTTTCACCTTCCCCAGTTCCGGCAGAGAAACTCTTTATCACTCCCGACGATCAATCACTATTTCCTCGAGCCAGATAAAGGATCGTCTGCGATTTGTCAAGTAAGATTGCATTTTCGGAAGGGGAAATCTCAGCCAACTAAATGAATGAGAAGTAATTGCGAATCTGCGACACTGAATTAGAACTAGTGAAACTCGAGTTCACTTAGCCGCTTCCTCGCTACAGAATTATCGTTCTCATCAAGACAGCTATCTTGCATCAAGTGGCAGTCATGGATGTAATAAAGCGTAGATTTGCTCTCGGCTCGAGCTCTTGGATAAAACGGCTATTCCGCCGCCGCATTACTGCTGCGTCGGATACGAGAAATTCCGGCACACACGCAGAATAACGCGGTGCTTTCTTTTGTAAAATCACGTCTTTGTCTTAAAGTTAAAATTAAACGCAAGTTCTAGTAACGTTACAAGCTCGTTATGTCGCCGTGACTCATAAAATATAATACCACGATCACGAGCGTAACTCGGAAACTATTCGACTTGAGGTCATTCATAACACATAACTTAGGTGTTTTATTGTCGTATGAAACAAAGGCACCGTATCGCACGTAACATAATGTTTGAGAACACTAAATAAACGCAGACTCCACCTACAAGTTTGTACTAAATCTACATGCTACGTAAATATTTTCTAATCGTACCTCAGCTACTATTCCCCGGTGTGTGTAACAGCAACAATTTGTGATTCTACCCCGAAGCTATTTTATAAAACGACAAGACTTGCAAATTCTAGAGCATATATGGTCAGTTGGCTGTTATGAGTGACAATCTGTTCTGCTAAAGTGGACGAGGAGCGGCCATAACACGGTAATATTGCATTTAATATCGAAGACGGTGTCCTATTACGGAAATGAATAGCTTGACCAACGAGCTGCGACCTTGCGTACACTGCGGTTTCATCATTATTATCTAACTGAAAACATGTATTTTATCGTAATGGTTCAGGTAAAGGGTAATACAGTAGATTTGTTATGTTACCTGGATATTAATTTGGAATAGTTATATAGTACTTATATATGAATAAGAAAATACAAGTAGCTGAAACTATGACTATGAAGTTTTGCGATACCGCTGCAGACGAAGGACATCGTAATATTAAAATACATATAAATCTTTGGTTAACTGGATTCTAAGCCGTTTTACATCCATGGATACCTACAACAAAAGCTACACGTACGTACACCAAAAAAAAAAATAAGTATTAATTTTAAAAGTCCACTCAAAAGAAAAAAAAAACAAACGGTATGGAGATTTAAACAATGGAACCAAGTTTATTCGAATCTTCAACCAGCCATTACTTAAAACAGTAACTCTGGTTGAAAGAGCAAACTTGGTAAGTTTGTTGGAAACACTTTCAAGAAAAATAACACGCCGACAATGGGCGTAAGAAAAAACAAGTTCGCAACAAAAATTTCCTCCTTCAGCATAGTAGGCAAGAGTCCGCAAGACGGGTTGCCGCAAGAGATTACATTTTTACTTGGTTTAATATTAAGATGAGTTCCTGCAACATTCTACGCCGCATATTATTCTCAAATATCCATTCGTTTGCTCGCTGCCAGATTGCATTTGCAAGTAAAAATGTTAACGTTACGAACGCTATATCAAAAATGTGACTCATATGCAGTTTAACTATCTAAAAAACTACCCATGTATCATAAAATGAATAACTAACGTTAATTTCACATTATTTACTCGATCCATGAAACGAATAAAATTGATAAAATGTTACTTCAAGGCGATGATGCTGTAGAAAACTTAAAAATGAGTAAATATTTTAAAAGAAAATAGGAAATACTTTGTCAGCAGTTTTTATGTCATTACCAAGTTTGCGTCGAAGGAACTAACGAACAGTTAACGTTAATTAATGAATCACTACGTCGACGTAATAGCCAGTTTTAGAGCTTTTAATGAAGAAAAAATGTTCTAAGGTTTGTGCAAAGGGTTTTAGAGGGTAAAATATACATATTCATTCATGTCTGCGCCAGTGGGTTGTAAAATTTGAGTAGGGTTAGACACACGTCATCGTGTCAAAAATCGAGTCTCGATTTGGATCTCATTATGGCATGGATATTTGCATGCATAAAACTAATCACATGTCAGTTATAATTATTGTCAGTTTGATATCAAGATTGAACTCATCCGCTGAAAAATATCTGCTTACTATCCAAACGTAGAGCGTCAGTGATCTAATCTATTCTTTAACATGTCTTATGTATGAATAACTGGAAAAATACGAGTATATGAATGTCAGGTTTGCAATATTGCTCTAGTCTGATCGTGATCCTGTTCAGTTTCATCGATATTAGACATTACCAATAATGGCCAAGAACGATTAAAGCCAAACAAGAGTTATATTATTATTAAGTATCTGTCATTCTCCAAGGAAATAATTCTACCTTGAAATTACGTAAACTAATGTAATAGTTGATTGCGTATTAGATAAACATAATGATACTTAAGTTGATGACACATAGATTAGATTAAAAGACAATTGCATTTAAGAGCATAGTAATGATACTGATAAAGACATACTCTTAATTCCTGTGATTTATTCAAGGCTTATAGATTTGAAAGTGAATAATACTGAAGAATACAATTCAAATCAAATTGTACAATAAAATCCATGCTGTTTGCTATAGGCTGGATTACACGAAGTCGTACGACAGGATGTCAAAGTTGACAAGGGTAGTAGTCGCGACCCCTTGCGGTCAGCGTCGCTTTCAACAGCGACGGCTTATCGCGAATTTCCGATTGGATCGATAGCCACGACTTGGTGATTTACCTTACAACAGTTAAAACTCACTTTGTGGATTGTGCCACAGTTGACAGCATTGTTTGTTTCGATGGCAAGGATTTGTTTTCGATTGTGCTGTCATAACTTTTGACATTGCTGCAATAGAGTTTAACGACTTTGGAGTTATCGAAGACAGAGGGGTGAGGATTGTCTATGATATGCCTGCGTAATAACTAAATATGCAGTACCAACAATGTATGAATGATTTAATGTTTGGTGCATTGAACGGCACGTATCTTTAGCGCTCGAAGAAAGAGGTCCGATGGGACTTTTTAACCGACTTCAAAAAAGGAGGTTCTTTTACCATAGGTTTACAATGCGCAAACCGAGCCCCACTAATTGAGCGCTCAAGATTCGCGCCAGTCACTGTAGAAGTACTCGAATACACGTTCAATGTTATAGGGATACTATAAACCTTCGCATATCGAGTAATAGTCATAAAAAATATAGGTAGTTGTACTGTAGTATGTAAACAGGAAGAAATAGCTAACATTACTCATGAACTAATGATCACGTATTTCAACATTTTACGAACTACACGGAAAATAAACAACGCAAACTGCATTTTCTTTCACGCCATTATTTCACCGTGGAAATACCAATTAGGTAGCGCTGCGCTATATTGACGATCACTGTGACCAAGGTATAAATAATATTCTAATAATACTGAAACAAAGTCGTTCAGTATTTTCACGGGCCAGGTGGCCTACCATGATCTAATTAAAAACGATTCAAAAACAAGACATTTCAGTTTAGTTTCCTAAACTGCATCGCTTGAGCTGCTCTATGGACGTTATGGTATCAAACAAGTATGAATGAAACCAAAACTTGCGACTCAGTTTGGGACAATCGCTGTCAGCAGAATGGCACGGCCTAAACTGAATCGTTAAACTGACGTCATGGTACGAATTAGAAGAACCGTTCAGTTTAGGTCCTAAAATGGATCGCGTTAAGAGCTTGTGGTAGGCCTCCAGGGCGTCGGAAAATATTATCAAAATTAGCTCAGACGTTTAACGGCTTGCGGCATCACAATTGGGTGGCACGAAAAGACGGGGGGCGACATTTCGCGCGCTTTCCCCGTCACTGGCGATGTAGGTCGAGCCAACATCTAGACTAGACCTGTTTGCCTTACTCTATCTGGAGTGTGACGGCTCACTTACCGCCATTACAAATATTTTCCCATAACTCTGACGTGCTAAATACGTCCGCATTGTCGTTTTTGTAACTGATTTAATTAGTACCTAGTTGTGACGTTAGAAGGCAAACACGATCGTTAACATGTGTATACGATTTATCATTTATCAACGATCTCACCCATTGTTTCCAAGATATCGTTAACACTTTTCACTAAAATAAAAGAACTTATATAGTCAGTGCCAGATCTCTCTTAATGATTGCTATGTTAGTTGGTAATGCAATAAAAATGGAAAGTTTAATAGCTCTTGATAGTTTTTCCCTTTCCTACGCACTAAACAGTCGGATGCCTCTGACTGACCTGAGACATCAGTTACGGGAAAGTGACTCGCTTAAAATGAGATTTCTTTAATTTTCACATCTAAATTAAAAGGTGAAGGAAGATGTCGATGTGAAAAGATTAGCATTATGAGACCTCCTTGACAGGATAATAGAGATACTCTCCATGGTGGAACCGAAACATTTCGACCGTTCTATTTTCCCCTTTTTGAAACGAACTCCCTGCGCAATTGGGTTGGGAAGATGCCCTAAATAACCCTTCCACGGACGCGTCTACTCGATAAGATTCGGGCTATTCAGAAAATAAGCGTCAACAAACAACAATAATACGACAAAGTAAATGTCGGACGATAAAAAGTCAATTGGGAGTTTCTCGTGTTAGGGTAACGGTGATAAGCTGATTGTACAACAGTTTCTTTGCGGTCACTATGGTGAGCAAGAATTTATAGATGAGGAAGGAAGGGTAGATGTAATTTACGTTAAAATCGGAGTTTGTTTGAGGCTCGTATTTACAGTAAATTTTATGAAGACTGTTCCTTTTACTGCTCTAATGTTTATGCATTGACCAGAATTCTCTACCCAAAATGTACGTAAAAATAATCCAACATAAAATATAACAAAACTGTACAAAACGAAGGAGGAAGGAAGTATGTCACGGAACAGCACATATCTGAACACATTACCATACGTCACATAAATAAAACTGGTCTAAGTATACACCCCTGAAGCATCCCTCAAGTAGCTTGTGGCAATACTAAAATCCATTACGTAATGTAGCCGACCTATTTCCCAGGAAGGGTGGGGGACCCAATGTCGCAGACGAAAAGGTTAAACTTCACACAAAACGCCACCCGTACGACTATAAACGACCGGGACGGCTTATCTAGCACAAGTGTGAGTTTGGGTAAGTGGACAAATTTACATGGGAGTCATATGATTACCATAATTAAATTTCATGTTACCAAATGTTGTTGATGTAGGAGAAATTGCATGTTAGAATAACGAGAAGAAAATATTAATTTGGATTTTGCTACTTAACCGCAGAAAATTTAGCATCCGGAAATGGAGCACCTGTTGCGACGTGTTTTAATATATCGTTAATTTGGAGAAACATCGACGTAAATGTATTTTTTCCCAAAAATGAGTTAAATATGACAAAGCACTTAGAAAGCGTATTTACGTTAGGAAAGCAAAGACTTAAAAAAAAAGTAGCAGTTACGTCGATGTTTCTCCAAATGACCGATATACAACGTGGCGCTACAATGGTGACATTAATTTAACATACATTTATATGCTGTCGTAGATGATATACAGGGTGGCAGGGACGTCAACACGAAAACTGTAACCATGAATTTAGCACATGATTCTAGAAACCCCAAGAGTAGATTTTTTCATCGGGTATCAAAAAAAATCAGGTGTTTCATAGAAAAGTGCAATCAATATTTACTCGCTCAAAATGTAAGGAACAGCAATTTTATTTTAATAACCAAATAAACATTTCAACGCAGGGGAGTTCAGAATCATGTACCGAATCCATGGTAACAGGTTGCGCGTCGATGTCCCTGCCACCTTGTATCATATTTTAAGTTTTGGAGAGATCAAATGTTTTCTTAAGGGATATCTTTAAGAAATCAGGAACCTAATTGGACAAACAACTAACCGTCTAATGTGCAAACAGTAAGATAAGATAGGCAGATACACATGGTTGGCTTAACGCCTACCAAGCAATGGATCGAGGTATTTTTACAATGTCTACGGAATTTAATTTTGTTTTGCCTTGAACACCTACAGGACAGGGTACTATCGATTCAGCGAAAGGTCAGATAAGGGCGTGTGGACAATGTAGATTTACTATGTTCATCATAATTTAATTACCAATAATCAAGGTAGGTGTAAATGATACACACGCTAGGGAATCATAATAGTAAGAATCTTAATAGTTGGTGAAGTATTAAGTGCAGTAGGTACGTAAACCTGATGATATTCCCGTGTGATCGACAGTTAAGGGCCATCTGTGGGCCAGTGTGGCATGTGGACTTTGTGGACCTTACCTTTGAATCGTTCAATATATTACATGGAAACCACGCTCCAGTGATTCGGAAACTCGTCTCCTTGATATTGATATCTAGCCATGTATTGAATTTGCTTATTGGAATAACTCTATTCTGTATCTTTCCAAGAAATAGTTGATATTACTTTTGCAAAGACTATACAAGCTTAAAAATCGCTCTTGGTATTTCCTTTTCCGATAAAATTACGTGAGAATTTACTTTAACACTCAGTAATTGCTACAACGCAAAATACTGAAGATATTCGTTGTGTAATTAACTGACTAATTTGATGAGTGATAGACGTTTAATGACATGCGTGACAATGACAACAATTGGTGTCGAAAAACTAATAAACTTTCACAAGAAAGATGCGCGTAAGAAGTCAGGGACAGTCATTAACCCGGCTGTAAACAATTCAGGCCAAACAATCGGCTCGATGATGGGAGGGGACACTTGGAGCAAACACACGCTATTACCGGAGCAGACGAACATGACTCACCAAATTAAAACGCACTGTCAGACGGACGTTTGCTCTGATCACACAGAACCTCGTCGACGAAGTTAATTTCATCAAAGACATGCTCATAATTGCCTCTAACATTTAAATAACAAACCCAGAAATGCAGCAATGACAGACAATTTGATTCGAAGCTAATTTTGTAGTATGTTGATGATTTGCCAAGCAAATAGGGCAAGAGCAAAACAAGACACAAGTACGATGAACTCGATAAAATGAAATCGACGCAGAATATTACGATCGTAGCAAAGGGTAACTATTTGTGGAAAATTATAGAAGAAATAAATCAACTAACGATAATTCAAGAGTAAACTGAGTAAATTATGGAAGCAATAAATTCCGCTGGCCGGCGGCGATCACTTAGCGATTGCGCTTTGTTATCGTGCGAGCGAATAACAAGTTACAAGATATAAATACTACGTGTGACCTGTTACTTGATTCATATCGACTGTTCATTACATTTTGATATTATTGACAGAAATGCCTGCTAACACATCACAGTGCATAATGAAAACTGCCTGAATATCATTCATTTCTGTATCAAGACCATTATTCAAGATAAAGAGCATTGTAACATGTAACGGTTTGATCATCAAAAATGATGTCAGTGCATCGAACCCTACGCACAAGACATTACAAGGTGCTTACGTAATGACCGACAGTTGAGCAACAGACAATTGACTCAATAAAGACGAAAACACTCTCAAGTAGGCAAGTATCATTATTAATGTAGCATTAGGGACACAACCACTTCTCAACAATTGCAGGGAATTGAACACGTTGTCGTAACGCATTGTACTTTGACTAGGAAATTAACAAGCGAAGCTGAACCGTCATGAAATGCTAAAAAGTAAAAAATACAGTAGGCGCCTTTACAAAAGTATCTGAATAGGTTGAAGACAATGGGGCGGGACTACAAAAGGTCGTTCGTCCAGGCTTCGCGGTTGTGATGCAGGGAACACAATACAGTTCCTGTGCGGTCGAGTGACTCAATATACCCGCATATTGTGATATAATAAGCGAAGAACATTATTACAACATAGTGAAACGTTTCCCTTTTAAATTATTGCCTTGGAACTAATCGTCAGTGTGAGCGTGCATTAAAATTGAAACAGTTATCTAAACAATTAAAATGTCGACGTCGATGTAACGAACGATGTTTAAGGAAACATCTACGATTAGAAATACTGGAAATAGAAGCCATATGATACAGGGTGTCAAGGAACTAATAATTCGAGTCGGTGTCTCGTCTCGTCCACCGGCGACGTGGCTCCGTCAAGCACATAGGGCAAATAACTATTATCAATGACCCGCGCGGAAGTCTGCTATCAATCAACGACCAGATAATGGAGATGTTGAACCCCCGTGACGCACACCGGAAGCTGGCTATTCGACGCTTCGTCGCTACTTTTCGGCAATTTTATTATATGTCATGACGATACATTTTGATAGCTTTTATTAAGGCCCAATTTAGTAGTGAAGAACGGCATGAAAATTTTCACTTTCGGCAAAATCTAAGGAGGATGTTACTCTGCCACTTCAACAAGAATTTGCGTACTGTGTTAAAAGCATTACTGTTACAATTTTAATAATTAATTCTTCACAATTAGTCGTTGTCACCGGTAGGCGGGTCCGGAGTGCCCCGACCGCGACGTACTCCGATGTCTCCGTTTATGGAGCCGGGTCTAGTACCGTCGCAAGGCTGATTCACGACTCGAAGGTCGCTCCCACTACAACGCTTCCGTTATTACTCAGTGGGCTGAACACGTTCCGAACACAGCATCATGCCATTGACAAAACGACAACAACAAAATTAATGTAGTTGCATATAAATTCAATATGAAGGAAGCAGGAGACGGAGCGAAGTGCGTATACAAAATCGGCTCGAAAGACACCATAAATATGTAAGGCGTTGTTTGTACGTCAGTACTTAAATATGTAACGCAATGCGAAGTCTCATTTATTTCCTGCCGAAATGCGATGGTAAATCATTCGATACACATGTAAAGCAAGAAGTGCAGTAAATTTTTCATGTCAAAGATTGCAATCGCATAAAAATTTCGGAAATATTTTTGTTATATGCTCGGTACCGTTTTATTGCGGGATATATATATGTATATTTTTTATGGCGTTGTTTCTTTACCGAATGCGAAATACGCTGAGTGAAGGGTGTATGGCGCAGCGTTGGTAGTCGTGATGCGATCGAGCGTTACATTACATAACCGCCATGATTCATACGTGGTTAGTGTCGCCTAGTTTTATTATAGGTACAATACGGCTGTTTACGACAACATAAACGTTCAGTTGTTAATAACTGTCAGTTTACAAACAATAGCCATGGCGAAACAGCGGCTAAAGAATATAAATAGAAAACTCGTCACGAGAGTAGAATTGAACATTACAGCGTGTATTTTAACAATAGACCCCCAATTAATTTAGCGCGATCGATTGGTATTACTAGCACTGTTTTTGCGAACTCATTCCAATCTACTTGGCTTGGAATGAGTTGAACTACTAGTTCTATCAAGATGCGATCCTCATAAATAACTAACTACTGAATGATCACATAAACATTAGCAAATAGATTAACGTGACAATGTAACTGCCAAACAATTATTAGTAAACCAAACAACATTGATATTCTACAACTATTAGTTACTTAGCAATCCGTTTATTTTTTCGTCAAATATATAAATTTTATTGTGAGCGCAGTGCTGTTCAAACAGTAGGAAGCTAGCCGGCGCGGCGTTTAATAATGTTATGTGTAAATAACATGCGACAGCTGAAAAACATAGACGGAATAGTAACCAGCTAGTAACAGTACCTACGTAAACAATCAGTAAAGCTTGTAAACGTTATAAAACAGGTCGTTTTGTTATGTAATGGACAATCTCAATGTTTCAAATCTTAGCATGGTATATTACATTTGTGAGCATTCAAGTATTATTGTTATTGAAACTGAACAATCGGGACAGCTAAAGCTACTGCAGCAATAAATATTTTCATCCGAAACGTATCAATTTTATTTTCAAATTCAACGAAATGTTACTCTGTGGCCTTTAACCAGACAACCCATAGTATTATCACGAAAATAGTATTTACGTAAGTTAAACTACCATAAAAAGCCCTTAAAAGCCCTTTGTAAAATTTCTATATTTACGTCTGTAATTTATAATGGTATACATAATAAACAGTATTTCTATTCTATTCTAAAAAGCCTATGTTATCAATATCTCGGAATTCAGCTCGCAATGTCAAAAAGCGTGTCGACATAATTACATTGAATGTCGATAACATACATCAACAATGCATGGTTATCAACTGTATCGGGACGGATTGTATTCTGCGAAACAGAATTCCGTCTAAAATCGTGCCACAATGCTGTTTGTGTTATCATTTTAATGACTGTTGTTAAACTGTCCAGCTGATCACAACAACGGATATAGCCAATCATAACATTGAAATATTTGTCTCATTTGAGAAGAATGATGTTTTTCTTGGTGGCGACGCGACGCTACTCATAAAACAGAAACTGCAGAGACAGAGTAAAGATTGAAGAAATACTTAAAGATATGTATTTGCATTTATTTGTATTTGCTGCGACCACTTTTATCAGCTTTAAAGAAACTGAAAATGGGAGCCAAATAGTTACACTACCTGCTGTATATCATTTTAGCGGACTAAGTTTAAGTGCTTCGTAATGAGATCTGAATCCATCAGTGGTGATTTCCTAGATAATGACGACGATGTCGCTTTTGATATTAGACCATTAGAAACGGGTGAACTAACGTTAATGATATTGCCATCTTATAATGGACTGTAACAAGACACAGAAAAAAGTCTATAATGAAAACGTTGGTGAGAGGAAATTGCTTGGTGTAATAAAATATTCAATAACGACTATACTGAAATATAGATGGTTCAAATGTGTAGTTATATAATATAGGGACAGAAGGGCTATTTAATAAAGTGTTACCACGCATAAGCGTGAGCTGGTAACACTCACGCACACAGATTTGATCCTTTGAAAAATCTTCATTAGCTGATGGATTTGCTTCCCGCAAAAGAGTGAATCGTTCATATTGATTACGCTCGTCTGACCGTTGTCTGCATGTTATAGCTTTACGATTACGTGTTTCACGTTTGCGGATTCTGAACGTGCAGTGAAACCTTTGACGCTTTCAGACGCGACTATTTAAGTGTGGATAGTACTTGATAGTGATCCTGCTCCCACCAAATTTGTACCTACCAAATTCGTACTTGAATAGTTGAACGATTCACAGTCGACTTCCTGCGTCACGTCACCGTATGCGATCAACCGTGTCACTGCTCTGTTGATACTTGTGACTGATAAGGGAGGGCCGAGGCTACAGCCAATGGGTGCCTAATCTGTGATCATTGATCTATTACGTGATTCTGTTTTTGGAAGCTGAATATTAAATAGTTTATGTTTAAATGAAACAATAACAGGTTTGATTCGTGATATGAAGACAACATTGGAGGAGTGTCGTTTGTCAGCCAAAAGATTCTAATATCGCGTGGAATCAAATAATTGTAGAGTCAATTGATATCCGTGAAGATTATTAATGTTCTACAATCTGCATGATAAATTCAAAAACATTTTATGATTGGTTTATTATACCCGGGAAGAGTAAATTATTATGCTAATGGTCCCTAGCTGGATAAACAAAGGTTAATTTGTTCCACAGCATTACAATGACTCGGAATTTACATTCATTATTTTTGTTAATTTTGACGGCTTTGCTTATCCATTAACAAAATAGGACACGGACGTTTTAAAGGAATATCAGCCCCTCGTAAATCTTCCTTAGAAGATCATAATTGTTTTAAAATGTTTCTTTATTGTTGGCAACAATACCGCAATGTAAGAAAAATAAAAAACGGTAAATAAGACCAATTTAGGACAATACAAGGCAAAAACGGAACGAAATATTAGCAAAGGTCGTAACATTAAAGTTAAGGCAATCTCAACAATAGAGAGAAAATTGTTTAAGACAAAAATAGACATAACATTGACTTCAACACCCACTTTATTTACCGTTTAATTTAGTTAAGTCGAAGCAAATAGAGGCAGTGTTATTACAATTTACTTGGAAGTTGAAAATAAACGAAAAAAACCTAGATCAATCATAGTCTCTTATATTTTTAGATTGTAACTGTAACTACGAAAGAAATAATGAACCATTAATACGCTACCTCAATATTATACATTGTTGACTTCTACAGAACCAGAATTTCTCAAAATTCAACGAGACATTGAAAGTTTTCCGAACTATAAATAGGGTATAACAGATCGATGAGAACTTCAACATTTATACCTGTCTGTTATAAATACACATACGAAACGAACCAACGAAGGCCAGATATAACAGCCACGGGAAGTTCAAAACATCAGATACCATCATTTGTAACATATCGTTGGCAGTTGAGAAACTGCCAAATGAAGTAATGGACGAATGGTACACTGGAAACCATAATTAACTAACTGCTAAGTGGCGAACGACCTATTTCCATCAGTTTTCGGAAACGATCCGTTTCTATATTCAGCATGGTAGGAAGGCAAGTGAAAACCTTTTTTATATGATGTACTTGGCTGCATGTGAAATGGCAACAAGCACTTTAAATAAGAACTTTGTGGCGCGGGAAAAAAAGTTCCTGGAAGGACTTGGGTGTGGCCTTTGCCCAGTAGTGGGACAGTAGGGTAAATACAAAAAAAAAGGAGTTAGACTACTTTGTTAAAGCAGACCTAGAGTAGTAAGAAGGTTGTTAAAACAACGGAAATGAACACTAAATGTGCATTTTCTTTTATTGAAGCGACGTTAGATAACACAAATGATTACTAGGACATAAAATTGGTCACTTCATTATTCATTCTGTAAAAGGAAGTAATCATAATGACACTTCACACTTCCTAAAACAGATAACACATAACAGTCCTAATGTAGATAATATCGCACTACAATTTGTAGGTATGTGAAACACCTTTGTTTTCACAGCTGTAGTCCAAAACAACAATACAATACAAAATGCATGACTGTATTGATATTAACTGATACATATAAAATAAGTACTATGAAGTAAATGTTAAGTTGCCAGCTAAATCGATTTAACAGCAAAAATGACAAAAATGTTTAATTAAGTAGATACCTACGTATATATAAAACGAAATACTTGTGAAAGAATGCCTGAAACAGCGAAACCAGTTTACAAAGTCCCATCCAGTATTCGAGATCCCGTTAACGGTTTTTTTAGATAAAGACTTCTGATGTTTAAATCTCTTGGGGGTAAATGGCCCTTTGAGGATAACGACTTCATATTTAGCGAATGGCAGGGTTTGAGAAAAACAAAAACAGATTGTGTTGTGGACAGATTACCAACCGTTAATCTACCTTTAACCTTAATTGATTATGTTGAAAAACTTCGCAAGGTAGACAAGTCGGTCACACCCCTAGAACCTCAAGCCTAACAATGCTAGGATAATAACCGATGAAAAGACTAGTTCTATCTCAAACACTGTGACTTAAACAACTCCAGACGAGAAGACAAATCTTTACTTTTAACTTAAACATCGAGACAAAATCAACTGTGGCAACTGGGAACCGAGAGCTGTGTAAAATATTCTCTTCTCTTTACATTGGAATATGGAACCGTCAATATTAGGAAAGGCAAGTAAACTATAACATCTATAGACACGAAGCAAGGTGCATTAAACTATGCACGGCAGAAGTGAGGATCTAAAAATATCACACAGGAGAGTTTCATAACAAGGTTTCAGTACTTCAGTACTCCGATATCAGAGTAATGATCGTGTACTTTGTAACACTAGTAGACAGTACGGCTTCGCTTAGGAAATCGTTGCAAAAAGGGCTATATGTATTCTTAGAACTTTTTCTGAGATATCAGAGCTTGATAAATGATAATACTATACATATCACAAGTGAACATAACAAAATAGTGAATCACAACGAAGTCGATTAAGTCATGCAATAAATAAGTGTCTATTATGAGCCAAAGATTCAAATGAATACAGCATTCACAACATGACTGACACAATCTCAACTGGCCCTATAAGGATAGTGATAAATCATTACACACTTATTAATAGATTTACATATTAACTTCCCGATGATGACAGAATTACAAACAAAGATGAATCAACTGTTAGAAACAATTGATTTATCATACGCAAGCAAAAAGCAAAGTTGGAAATGAACTGAGCATCAATTTGGGATAAGAATGAAATAGGGTTATTGCAGCTTTAGTAGATGGGAATAGAGAGGAGGTTGTCAATTTCGTAGTAACGAAATTGACTGAATTCGATTTTATCAACTTTCGCCTCAGGATATTTGCCTGTGCCAATCCTATGTTCGCTAACCGCTTTAGCCCTAATAAATTACATAGGAAGTTGAGGCAACTCTTTTGGTACCTTACACATGTAGGTAATCTATTCTATATGTGCCCTGACAGGCAGCATTATGTTTACGTTTAATGTAAAGTGTTTTTCATGCTATACAGTTATAAATACTTAAGAACGATCGAATCGAATTACTGCACGAACATGCCTGTTAAAGTGGCGTGGGTGATCGAAGATGTTTATGTGCATCGTAGATTGCATACGAGCATCGAGCATCTAAGAAACTCGCCCACACTAGGTGAGCTTGCCTTGTATAGTAATATTCATATGAGAACAAGTGTACCAAATGATCCCTATTGTGTTCCTCCTGCTATGGAAATAGAAGCAAACGAGAAAATACAAAGCTGAAGTTGCGCTTCGTCGGTTTTATAAAATGAAAGCTAATGAACGATGACATTCTTTATTGTATGACTTTTGTTATTTAATTTAATGGATAACGGATAAATTTTATGTACGGTATAGATATACTAGTTTCCCGCATGCTCACTAGTGTGAATCTGGATCGTTATAAATTCAAACACAAAGGAATTATTTAAATTAAATCATTTACAGGCACTATGAAATGTCAGGGAGTCGGTCAGTCAGCAAAATGAAGATGATAAGATTAGAGGACGGATAAAGAAACAATAGATATTTTGTGTAAAAGATGATATGGCTATGGCTAGGTGACTAGGTACTGAGATGACGGCTAATGCGATGGAATGCTAATGAATGGAAAAAGAAGACCATGCTGCGTTAATACCAAATAAATTGGGAAGAGGCTGATGACGGAGGAAGGTGATGACTCGTTTATAACTAGTCAACGCGACCTATTTGATTCGCAAAAGTGCTCTCTCCCAAGTTGCGCCACACGCAGCGCAGTACGTGCGTGACATGTGATTGATTACTTTAATTACGCAAATTAGAACAAGAGATAGCTAATTTATCGTGGCTCTAAAAGCCGATTGGATTGTACCTTTGGCGCTACCACATACCAGGCTAAATTGTTTTATCTACAACGACACGATGCAAGAATTTACGAACTTTCAGTACCGAAAATCACAACATTCCCTTCTGCAATATCAACTAGCTCACTGAAAAACAATACAATTCTCAAATGGTCACAACCTTGGCGACATATTAATAAGTGAACCGTTTTAATTTGTTTATTTATCTTTTCGATGTAACAAAACATTATAAATTAGGTCATAAACGATATATTAAATAGGTTTTATTGTATGATAGTTTACGCAAACCGACTGAATGATCACGAACTATATTTATGACTATACGTTCTATTAAGAGTGCTTTGTAATGACCGCATTAGTGTCATTAGGCTTTATTTTTAACGTGGCCAGAAATAACGCTCTAATTAACTCGTCACGCGGTCATATTTACCTAATTGGACTGTCACTGAAACTTATTTAATTAGCGCTTGTTAAAACGCTTGTTTTTTAACAGCTACTAAATAAGATAACTTGTTGCTTACCCATTTTGAAAGTAATTTTTCGCTCGAGATTTTGCATTAAATTTTTCTTAGTATCCTGTTAATAGCGGGAATTAAAAGTTTGTGTCTGTTCAATCAAGTTTCCTTAATGCTAAAAAACCGATACCGTTCGCGTTAATAGTTTAAGTGGCAATAAAATGCAGCACCTACTTATTACATAAACAAAATACTTATTATATTAAGTACCCTTATCAACAATAATAATAAAGCACCTTATCTTTACTATGCACTGAATCACTGCAGTAAACACTTTTTGGCGCCAACGCAAACTATAACCCCATTACTAATAAACGTATTATATCTAATGAATAGTTACACACCGATTTCTCTCTTTCAGTCGTCAGTAATTTGACTTTTAAAAGAAGAAGACGAAGTGTTGTGTATATATACAGACGCTATACAACGTTTATTAGTAAGGGGGTTAATATGTAAAATAAAAACAAATCGTTCTTATTTTAAATCCTAACTTTTTAAACTTCAATCTTTCACGAAGGAATTGAACCCGTCCCGCCATTTCGCTCGATCGGGTCCTAACGTATATGCGGTGTTTGATAAAAATGCTTTTTTAGACTTACTCTTTTATTTTAGTTGCCGCCTGCACGGAATCTTCACAATGTTGAAGACATTCACACAAGGATGCACAAAAAAAAGTTATAATGTTAAAGAAAAAAGATTTTTTGAAACCAAAAAGTTAAAGTACAACTTTCGAAAAAAAAAATGTTTTCTAACGCGCGAAGGCGTGAAGATAAACCTACTTGGTACAGCACACAGAGATAACTAACCGGCAGTGCGTGCAAGATGTAGATGTAACTCGCCGTATCTTATCCGAGTGCTATAAATAGGTAATCTGTGCTAATCGTTACGGAGTAACGGTCGCTTGTATATCCACTGAGCCGACACTGATACGATTTCACGGGGAATACCTAGGGAACACCCATTGCTCTAGAGAATATTTTTCAGACAGATAAAATAATGATTTTTGGAAATTGACGAAGAAATAATTCAGTGAAAATCCAAAGACATCGGTGAGATTTTTTCGGAGGAAAACCTGTAAGACTAGCTAGTTAAATTCGAAACGTAGTAGAAAATTTTTGAGTAAGTAAATATCGTCACCGACTTTCTTGTCTTGTGATTTAGGAGTTTCACGTTCATTTAACTATAATGATACGCAAGTCTGAGTTGATTGATTTAACTAATAATTTATCAACACATTTTCCACTTTAAAACCCCATCACGTCAATAATCAATTACATCAACATGACGAATCTCCATGATAATTCAAGGCAGTTTTCTATTTGCATCGTCTACTGGTTAAGTAAAAATACTTAATTGATTTCAACCCGTGTGATGAATGCTTGACATCCCATAGACACGTTATGCCGTTAATACAAGCCAGTTCCCGCCAGGTGGCGTTAACTACATCCAATCAATATCCATGGCTGTGGAACTCACTAGCTTTTTAATTAGCATGCCAGTCCGCAGAATTAATTAGTATAATTAACAGTTCTATGTATAGCTTTTACTGGGATAATTTGTACTGTGAGATCTAGCCTTAGAAAGCATTAGGAAGCAGTTCTCACGAGAGCTCTATGACTTGTATGAATTGGTTTCTTGTGAGAAGAATGGTTAACACTGGAGCACTAATGTCTTATTAGCATGTTTTCCTTTGTAATCCTTATGGCGCCCCATTCAAATTTGTAGCAGCGGAAACTTTGAATTGTATCACGTCAGACTTACTAAACTAAACGCTAATTACGTTCCGTCAAATCTAAAATTTGAACTTTACGATACAAGGTAATAAGAAATATTTTACGCAGAAAGCTAAATCCATTTAAGCGACATTCCTTCATTGTCGCGCACACAGACGGATCGATTTCGCAGCACATGCTACACACCCATGGACAATGGCTTTATTAAACTTATACAGTGTCCAGAGTGTCCTCCATTGTTAACCAAGCATCAAATTAACTAGTACGAACACCGATCAGGGAATATGAGTAGGAATATCTGAGGCACCTGTCTCACCAGCGATTAACGATAAGCGAGTAGAACTAGCAACTAAAAACGGAGTTGGCGACCAACGAGCAGGGAGTGCGATCTAAGCGAGTTGAGCAACTACTCTGTTTGATAGCTCTTATCGCTGCCACAACCGAGTACTCGCCGGCAGTGCGAACAGTCAGCGGTCAACTATAGTTCGCGCGGAACTAGTTGGCCGCGCCTTAGGTATGTGAGCGGTGGGACGGAGGGGCGGGGGCACATTACTCAGTACGTGCGTTGCGAACCGCCGCACAGTGGGCCCATACTGAAAATTAGTGGACTTAGGCAACAAAGTTCCAATATCGATGCGATTTTTTTTTATATGACGTGTTATGATATTCCTGACAACTTTTATTCTTATAACATTTCTTCTAAAGTTGATAGTTTGTCTTGAAAAAAATTAATTAGATTATTTTGTATGGAGCGAATCACGTTTAATTTTTTTTCTTCAATTGTACTAATATGTTGGGTGTGTGGCGTGAGTATATGATAGCTAGGGTCATTCTCTATCCACGAAAAAAAAAACAGCGCCGGCCATCTGCGGCAGCGCGAGTAATCATTCGGTAAAAAAAAATGTTTTGTAAGATTTTTTTTTGCCATTTAAAATAAATTCAAAGTAAATTTTTTGTGTCATTAGGCTAATTCACCTTTTCTTTATTAAATATATAGTTTTAACAGCGCATAGGTACTTATAACTAATTATTCTGGTAGAAATTTAGTAATTATTGCTATGTTATCGGTAGCACCTGCATTGTGATTGATGACTCATTTGTTATTGCGCTCGTCTAAGCGTATAACTAATGAGTCGTCGAAAAATGCTTGTCTCTGATTGGCTGTGTTATTTTTTTAACTGCACGTTATCTATTGTTGAATAAATATCGTAATAAGTTTCAGGTTATACTAATTTTGTTAATGATAGGTGAAATAATTTAAATTTGTACGGGCAAGTCGTTGATAATTATCTACATAATCAAGCGTATGAAACTGTGAAGTAATTGTAGCCCTGAAAAGGGCTGTTTGTCATATACCTAGCCCTGATGGGCTTTTGTGAGGATAATCTAGAGCCGGATCACATTATTTCTTGTTCCAGAAGTGCTAGTGGGTCCGGCAAATTTTCGGACTCTGCTATGAGGCATTCTTCTTCCTCCATAATCTCACTGTCACAGGGAGGCTCAGTAGTCTGTAACAACTGAATTGCTTCAGGCAACAACTCATTATGACCCTGTTTCAATATTTTAGGCCTTATGTAGGATATGTGGGGATCAGAGCTTATTAGAAGTCCATGGAGGATGTCTTCGTTTGTTGCTATTCTCCCCGTTTTCCGAGTGTGCCACTCCCTGACGTTTCTGAAGTCCTTATTACGGGCTTCCGAAGCTTCTTCAGATAAGATACCTAAAACGAATAAGTACATACATTTTAATTTCAAAACGCAATTGAGTCAAATAATACATCAAACTATATTTATTTTTTACTTACCGATTGGCAAAACACCAAAGTGGTTACAGATGTCTGCACCGTGCATTAGAAGTTTATGTACACTAACTGGCATGTAGTACCACGAATAGTGTTGCACGTACACATCAGCTGTTTCTCTGCAGTATCTTCTAAATTTTTCACAGTCAATGTTTTTGCCTGATGATATGGCTTGTAGAATAACGGAAAATCTGAAAATCAGATTTTCGTCAATTCCCGTTATTCTGGATGATCTTTTGTAATCTTGGAAAAAGCGCCTCGCAGTATTCCCGTCATTTGTAGTTCCAAAACCCTAAAATGGGAAAACAATACTGTAATATACAATACATAGAGATATAATACACAAACAACATAAAAAGAGCCAAAATTAAATACATACCTGTTTGACTATATCAATCAGCATTCCAGTTTGCTCACGAAACTCTTGTTGCGTGGTATTTTTTTTAGCTTGTTTCAAAGCCTTATGTTCGCCTCGAGCAGTCCATCGTTGAAAATCCAGATTATAAGATATATGGAGAAGACATTCCATACACCGAATCTTCATATGCAGTGAAGAAATTCCTTGTTTGTAAATTTCTTCACGAAGTGGTTTGGAAGTCAAAGCGTCTAAATTATTCATCTCGCTCGGTTTTGCCAAGCAAATAGGACACGTTGCATATGATGGTACTTCAGCAATAATATTGGCCACTTTTCCATCAATCATGGTCATATGCAATTCATGTGATACAATAATATTTCCACACTGTGTAGATATTCGTTCATCAATTTGTTTTTTCATCTCAGACTCTTCAGACATTATAAAATCAGCTGTCTCCGAAGTGAAAGTGAACTTCACCGGTCGACAGTACAGAGTTGAGCAAGGTGTGGGGTTCTCCCAAACTATATTTTCATTCCCAGAAGATGGGCTAGTAGACACTAGCCGAAGAGGGACGATGCTTATCATGACTACTGATGAATCATCGAACTCTGTAGACGTTTTCTGTTTATAATTGCTCTGCGACGAAGAACCATCAAGTCCCCATTTCCAGGTCAACTTGAGTTCTTTATTTTGAGACCTATCAACAGAATTACTAATACCTAGTAAAATCCTTTCCACAGTGTGGTCCAATAGCGCTTGCAATTTAATTTGAGCTCCTTTTTCGGTAATCTCCATACTCTCTTGTGGTGGGTAACATCTTTTCTTGGCATTTACAAGCTTTGGATAAGATGGAAAGGCAGCACAGTTTTCTTCTTTCAGAAATTGTCGAAGAGCTAAGTACTTCCATTTCGAGAGCGCAAGTGATGTATAAAGAGCTAAACAGTTATCTTCAGAGACAGTACTTAAGCTCTGCTTTTTGAATAGTCGCTCGTCTACTTCGGATAGGGCATCTGGATTACTGGAAAGGTATTCGATCACTTTTGCCAGATTCGTTTTGCCGTTGTCTTTCAATTTTGTTATGTACCAGGTCTGCAACTCTTCTTCGGAATTTTCTTCTACTATGGAAGTAGAACGTCTTTTTTTTTGCTTCTTACTTAACTCTTCGAATGGTTTTCTGTGCTCCTTTTCTGTAGATGTTCCCGCTTCCGCAGTACATACTGCAAGAGTAGGAACATGGGAATCTATATCCACAGGTTCAGATAAGACTGCGTCCGAAAAGCCCATCTCACTTCTCAGGTCAACACTGTCACAAACAGGCCAGTTGATGTTTTTTTCGAACCACTTGCGATTACTTACACGATTCATAAAAGTTTTTTGGTTTCTACTTGACTCTATCCACTTTTTATTTAGATTTACACAAAAAAGTCGACAGAACTCCTTGATTCGGTTCTTGTCTTCTTCAGAAACTTCGGTAGTCAAGATTATTCAGCCAATCAGAGACGAGCATTTTTCGATGACTCATTAGTTATGCGCTTAGCCGAGCGCAATAACAAATGAGTCATCAATCACAATGCAGGTGCTACCGATAACATAGCAATAATTACTAAATTTCTACCAGAATAATTAGTTATAAGTACCTATGCGCTGTTAAAACTATATATTTAATAAAGAGAAGGTGAATTAGCCTAATGACACAAAAAATTTACTTTGAATTTATTTTAAATGGCAAAAAAAATCTTACATAACATTTTTTTTTTACCGAATGATTACTCGCGCTGCCGCAGATGGCCGGCGCTGTTTTTTTTTTCGTGGATAGAGAATGACCCTAGCTATCATATACTCACGCCACACACCCAACATATTAGTACAATTGAAGAAAAAAAATTAAACGTGATTCGCTCCATACAAAATAATCTAATTAATTTTTTTCAAGACAAACTATCAACTTTAGAAGAAATGTTATAAGAATAAAAGTTGTCAGGAATATCATAACACGTCATATAAAAAAAAATCGCATCGATATTGGAACTTTGTTGCCTAAGTCCACTAATTTTCAGTATGGGCCCACTGTGCGCCGCCTTACCCCTGTCCCCACCTCAGCGGCCAACTAGTTCCGCGCGGACTATACTAAAATATTGATCTCTTTTAGTCATACAGAAACTATTATTTTTTGTAAATTTTTTGAGCGAGAAGATTGTTGGTCGCTTCCTCGTTCGGCAATGGGACATGTATGGGAATTACAGACGATTTCACATTTATGAAAGAAATATTCACGGTCTGTCAGTTTTTCAATTCTATCTTTCACTTTCATATGATATAGGTGCTTGGAGGATGAGCGCCTACTGAAGTTGAATCGCGCCGGATATTGGCACCCGTTTCCGAAATATCCAGCTTTGAGAAGGGATCTTTTCGTGTGGATAGATCTATATTAAAGTGTTGTAGTGCCACTAGAAATGTCTGATATAGGATAATACTTACATAATCTACCGAAGCTAAGGGAGAGACGCTTTCTAAGCTTTTGCATTTTGCTCATTGCACCACCCCTTTTTTCTCTCATTGTCACGCCTGAAAAAAAAATAGAAAATACGTTTAGTTATGACGAAAAATGTAAACAAGAAAACATTGAAATATGTATATGATTTATAGGTGTATCTCGGGTCTTATTATCTCTGCTTGTCTTCAATTTAAAACAAAACGGTGATATACACCATAAAACAATAACCCCGACAGGTCCTTTTATTTTTTTTTTGTTGCGCGGTGGAAATCCTCATGGACTTCCTCCGTCGTAGGGGGGACAGAGGGGCATGCCGGACTCTTACCGGCTAAAACCACCGCGGTGTTCCACCTCTGCCTATGGCCGGGGGTGCGGGAACCCCGCGACCTCAATTAAACACTATAAATCTAGGTGTGACAGTAGGTACTCATTTTCTGATAACAATTAATCATTATAATCGCCCAGCAACTGGAACGCTTAGGACTAGAATTAATGATAATCGCCCATTACTATAATTAGATAAACCGTAATAAGTGAATAATTCAGAATGACGTTCCGAGCCATGACGTCAGCTTGCATTATCATGAACGGTTTCCACCAATCGGGATCCGGACCGATACAGTTAACAGTGACTTTAATTAACATTATAATTGTAAATTTATTCATTAATAACGTGGTACGATGTAGAGGGGGTAACAAGCGTTGCGGATAGCGGTTAATTACTCAAGTTTATAAGCCGCATTTATGCCAGTGCTCTGGTTAAAGCCCGTCTGACATGCGGCTAGTTAGCAACCCAATATAATAAGCCAACTACATGAACGGATGAGCCAGTAGACGCTTATCACAAGACACTGGCTTCAAAATGCATCTTATACTGAAGGCCAGTAACGAGCTAGTGGCTGTCTCGTAACTGTACTGGCTTGCTTATTGGCGTCGTGTCCGACGAACTTAAACGAGCGTTGAACGGCACTAGCCTTTACTGGCGTCGCGTGTAAGCTAAAATTCCACGTTCTAATTAACTTAAGTTACCTCTCATGTGCTTTGTACACAGATCACATGTTACAGCATGTAACATATAGTTAGCGACCATGTAAACTGTTTTGCTGGTATTTAAAACGTCATTATGATAGGGATCGCCATAGTCGCTGTACAAGCTTATTCGTAGTGTACAAGAGATTTGAGAGGTAATTCTCGTAATTTTATGAACGTTCACAGTTTAATTATGTCTCAGTCTGTCAAAGATACATCTAGTTTCCCTACATTTTTGACATTGATTGTCGCTGATGAGTTTGCGACTAGATTTTGAACGTTTTCAATTACGGGAATCGGCCTTCTGTTATGCGATAAATCTAGTTTTAGGTATCAAAATATTGTTCGTAAAAATTAACTTGGATAGAATCGAAATGTTAAGAATAAGACAATTGATCCACTGAAACGTGAATAGTACGTTACAGGGAGCAGTAAATACGTAATATTTCAATCCACATAATTTTTCAGAGAACTGTGAAAAAGTGGTAGTCTTGCTTTTTCCTTTGATAAACGCTTCCTCTATGCAAAGTTTCACAATCGCGACACGAAAACGTAGTCCGTTGGAACAGTTGCGAAAATGGTAAAACTACCTACCTATGTACTTAAGTAATTATTAAAACCTTTTATGTTCATAGACGAAAAGTAAAAAATCCATAATTGTTTTGATAATAATTGAAATCAATAGAAATGTATTCATTATTCCTCAACATGTTCAACAATTTTTATTGTGTTCAACAGATAAACAAGAAGTCTTATTTATGTCCAAAACATATGGCATTGAGATAAGGTGTGATATAGTACTTATTATGAACCTTTTTTTCATTAGTCCTCAGATTTTCATGATTTGAATTGTCAAATCATGAAAATCTGAGAACTAATGAAAAAAAGGTTAAAAATTAAAAAGTACGCAAGGTCATGAATGTATTGACATTCATGACCTTGCGTATTTTTTAATTTTCCTTAATAAAATCTAGGTACCTAAATAAAGAAAAATAAAATTGAAGAAATATATGTATACAGACGAATGGAGAACCACTTCCATTTTTTTAAACCGACTTCATACATGCGTAAAAAAGAGCTAAAGGTTTAATCTTAATTTTTTGGATATAAGTACTTTTTTTTAAGATTTTGCGTATTTGAAGGCATTTAAAGCCTTTAAAAACGCAAAACCATACGATTTCTTTTGTGCGAATTCGAATACAGATTACAGCCAACATCTTAATTTATTGCAACACAATGAACATTTTATCACCTCACGGGTAGTTTTCACGTCATAATCGAATTGACGCAACAACGCACCTTGAAAACATATTGAATGCACTAACCTATGATAGAATAATCAATGCGATCGCACTCACTCAATCATAACCCAAGGTTCACAGATAATAAAATCAATCGCATAGTACAATATGTCTACCTAATGAACGAGACACTCCATTTACCAAATGAATTACGACTAAAATTACGAGACGTGCCATAAATCAGTCGAAGGAAAAGAATTGTCTAATTGAATTACTTCGCTTTATGATTCATAGATAAACCATAAAGCCATAAAGAGATTGATTCATTTTAAAATCCATATACCTAAAAGTATTTTATAAAGCTAGGTTTCAGGTAGGTACGCTTTCTTATCTTAAATTTGTAGATATCACTTTTTTATATGGTAACTTGTATATCATACTTACAGCACATCTTACACAGTATCGACGAACTTTAGTTGGCACTGTTCAAAAGTGCACGTATTATCGATGAGACGTAAGCAAACAAAATAGCGAGTGTGTGCGGTACGCGTTCAATGCTCCTGTGTACGATTATGTCGGGATGTTATCGTACACAATTTCACGACAACTAAGTACTACGGAATTACACTATTGATGTCGTAAAGCGGTGAACTTTTCCAACTTTGACGTAGTCGGCGACATTTTCTTTGTAATGATGGGGCGCATGCTCATTGAAGGTGTGCCAAGAATGCCGGGCGCCGCATCGTCGACGCCACGCTGCCGCCACGCCTCGTCAACATTGTCAACAAAAACTTTACTTCCATTTAATTTACCGTAAATACGGGTGACTCGAAGCAATGCAATATCCATAACATATAGGTAATTTGGAATTTGAAAATCAAAATCCATAAAAGTCAACGTTCAACGACCATTATTTATTTATATGGATTTTATGATGCAAGGTTAGCGTTTTGAAATAAAATTTCCTGAGAAACGGGCGTAATGCGTAAAATTGAATCGTAAACTATACTCTCAAGAATTCTGTCTGGTTTCCTTCAGTGTGTTGGCTCAGGGCCCAGTATAAGTCCAGACCGCAGTCCGCAGTCATCAAGCTCTATGAGAGACGAAGCGAGCAGGTCTTACTGCACTGACCTAGAAAGGCGAATTACTGCTGTATATAACACCAACTCTCATCTCACGTCAATGATAAAGACAGATTTTATGAACTTGGTAAATGGAAAATTTTATAGATCCACTTGGATTTCCAATTTATTGGACACAAGCTTCTTACTATCTTCACGGTGAAAACGGATTTAATAGTGCTTATAAATCACAGCGATATTACTCCTCTAGGGACAACGAATCGCCTGTTAGATTATACCTCGAGAGTGCTGGAAACGAATTTATTTATAGCAATGTTTGCACACGTGGGACATAATAAGTTTTACCTGTCGGACCAAACACGACAAACAATGTTCGGGTTGGTTGTGCTACGAGATTATTACGGCGTGTTGATTTATGATCGTGTTATCGAACGATAAGGTTCAGTATTGTATGACGAATGGGGTTAAATTCGTCCGGCGTCAGTCAACAGCCCTACGCTTCAGGCTGCTCAAACATAACCACCATGGGCAAACAGCCACGATGTCAACGCTATCTAATCTGGAAAGCGTCAGGAACAATATGTACAGCGTGGGCTACACAAACATTACCAATATACAGTGTTACATCACGCAGACATGCCTTGCTGGGCACATGCAATCGTTAACTGTATCGATAATTTCCATACCTAGCAAATCGATCGTTAATCGCAAATGAATTACATAAGGGCTTGAGAAATACTGCTTTGGATACTTTACTACAGTGAAGTACCGGACGGATAGTCTCTCAAATGTGAATATTGATATTCTGATAGAGCCCGTTATTAACAGGACGATAAACAAGCTCATTATTCATGCGTGTGAGTGCATTTAATGATAATCTGTGCTCATATCGTATTTCACTTAACAGAACATTCTACCTGCCAATTGAAGACTATTATCCATTATAAACGATGTTAAAAGCTCACATACGTTTCAGTGAAAGTCGTTTGTGAACGGATTAACGATTCATAAATCAACCGCAGTGTAAGTACTCTTCATTTTGCCGCAACATCCTGGGCACTGAGAGGAGCTGGGCCGGGAGACCATACACTGCTCGCTGGCAGCTGCACAGCAAACGTGTCGAAATACGACACAGTTGAATAGGCGCGCTCGCTCTATTGGTTTTATTAGCCGTCTTAGGAACACTCTTCATCACCTGCCTAGCCTTCTCTACATTTTACATGGAGCGACAGCCTATCTGACCTACACAACCCAGTCACTGGGTAATACAGTACCCCTTGGTAAGACTGGTCGTCAGACTTTCGGGCTTCTGACGACCCGTAACGACTGTCAAAGATTACGAATGGCAGCCGGGACCAACGGCTCAACGTGATTTGCGAGACACGGAGGGTCTTGGTATGTAAAGATGGTCACCCATCGACGGACCAACCGCGGCAAGCGTAGCTTAACCTGATCGATCGACCCGTGCGGCTGTTATTACTTAGCCACAAGCCCCTCGAACACTCAATCCACTTAAGTCAATGCAACCGCACGGGTGAAATTATGTTGAAAGTAAGGAAGTATATAGGATGGTAAGCTGTGTTTAGATAGGACAGCCGTAAAGTTTGTTCCGGACTACTTGTTTCTTAGAAAGAGGGACGGTTCCGTGACATGTGACAATATGTCTTAAAGTATTTTTGCAAAGGGATTTGAGAGTGATTTATTCTAAATTAAAGTACTTACGTTTCGTATGTTGGCATAATTGTAAACATTACGTATCTATTAATTTCGACGTAAGTGTTATAGAAATCAGTAAATAGATGAAATGAACTAATAACAGTTCCGCATGCCGGGACTGTCCAATGAACTCATTCCCGACGCCCACGCCCTGTCGTCCACGCCCGTATTACTATGCGACAAATATCAGAATAGGCCGCGCAGATAAACATTATTTCCGTGAATACTCCGTGATTTATATGAACGCTAATGTAACACACGAATACGGCGTAAAAAATATGTCATACCCTGATTAAAATTATCATATTATTTCAATGAATTCGCAGGAATTGCTTACGTGCACTCTGTCACGTTACAAAAAACAGCAGATGTCATCAAATGTGCTAAACTATTTTGATTTCGGTCTTGCACAAATCTCTGAACAAACACGTTCAATACTTAAGAAGTTTTGATATGAACCAAGGACTTGTTACAAGCGAAGAATTGAAGACAAGCGCGTGGGCCTACGCCTACGAGTAGACCGTGAAATAAACAACATGCTGTTACAAAAATTACAACACAAAATAAACTTACATACATAGAAAATGTCGTAACGTTGACTAATATGTAATAATCGGATGTCCGATAAACGAACATATTGATTCATATCCAATTTAACTGATGATAACACCGAATGTTTTTGCAGGCTTATAGCATCGATACTGAGAACCTTATCATTACTATGTATGATTATGATTCAAATTTTGACCATTTGTACACAGAGATTCAAAGTTAGTAAGCGACACCAAAGGTGGTATTTTAATGAATTTAACGGTAAACCACGTACAAAGTATTGGATTTCATTATTATTATGTTCAACTAATGTCGAATCGTTATCCCATCGTCTGCAATTTCCGTAGTGACCTATTTCACTCCAGTTCTATCGAGTTCAGGAAGATTAAGCAGCTGTTGCCTCCAGTCTTTGTCTCTTTAGCAGATGCTACTCAGAATGATAGGCACTATGTATGCTGTTTTGTGTGATCAACTACACACATCAACAGAATCTAGGGATACCTTAATCTTAAATTATTTACGAATGTCTAGTTTAAAATCTTTTTAGTTTCCATAAAAAGTTTATATACAGATTTAAACCTCTTTTATTCTATTTTCAAAATTTAAAATGTAAATTAAAAAAAAACAAAAGAAAAACAAAATACGGCGGCAAAATTGTTAGTAATTCGTTACGTTAAGGAAAATTAATATTGTTTTTTAATATTAATTAATGAAAAGGGATTAGATTGTTTTTCTTTTTTAGTTTAACGTACCGTGTGAGCTTTAAGAGTCATGTCACGTCGTCATTTGAGTCGAGATGAAATGTTAAGAGCCGTGGGCATGTTAGAAAATGGTGCTATTCAACACGTCGTTGCTGAGGCCCTACACACCAGCCAAAACGTGATATCAAGGTTGTGGTCACGTTATGGCAGTACTGGGGATATGGCTGAACGGCACATGGGTAGATATCGTGTTACTACGCAGAGACAGGATCGATTTCTCCAAATGACCGCCAGAAGACAACCCAATATCACAGCGATGCAACTAGTACAAAGGCTCCAGGAGGACGACCAGCTGCTGGTAAGCGACCAAACCGTGTGAAAGAGGTTGCATGAAGTTGGTCTTCATGCTCGAAGACCGCTGCGTGTTCCAGCATTGCGACGTGGCAATCGCGGTCGGCGTCTTTCGTGGGCTCGGGAGCATTTATCATGGAGTGACGAACAATGGTCTTTGGTGCTGTTCACCGATGAGTTCCGGTTTGGGTTTCGTTTCATTCACGAAGAACACGCGTTTGGAGAACTCCAGGGAGAGTTAGCCGTCTACGGCACCCTCAGGAGGTCCACTCATACCAAGGCGGGACAATCATGGTGTGGGCAGGAATTCGTCTTGGCGGACGAACCCAGCTCGTTCGGATCCAAGACAGCATGACTACACAAAAATACTACGAGGAGGTAGTAGAGTCTGTTATTGTCCCACACAGAATCCAAATGAGCCAAGAATTTCTACTTATGCACGAAAATGCTCCTTCCCATACGGCGCGGTTGGTGTCGGCCGCTCTCCGAGACCACGATATTCAAGTTTTGGATTGGCCTGCACAGTCGCCCGACTTAAATCCTATCGAGCATGCCTGGGACATGTTCCAACGAAAAGCTTTGAGAGATTTCCCGCCAAATTTGACGACGGAACAATAACTTTACGAACACTAGCAAAGAACATGGGACCTCATACCGCAGCAAGACGTTGACAATTTAATTTTAAGTATGAACAATCGATGTCGATGTGTAATTAATATAAGAGGTGGCAACACTGATTATTAATAATTAGATTTTAAAAGATTTTTTCAATTTTAATTAAAATTGATAGTTTTATAAGAGGAAATAAAGTTTTTTTATCATACTAATTTTCTACGGCGATTAAAAAACTTAACATTATTATTTAAAACACAAAAATCATAAAATGTTTTTATTTTTTATTAAAGACCTTAAAATAAGCTATCATTCTTCCATTTACTATATCAGAAAATTCTTCATAGATTTTTAGATATTTGATGAAATATAAAATATCCCTAGATTCTGTTGATGTGTGTAGGTATATTGTAAATGTAATTTATAAATATTTTGCTTTTTTATTAATTTTTTTTTTTTGTTTGCCTATACTGTCCCACTGCTGGGCAAAGGCCTCAAATACATCCAGGAACTCTTATCCCAAGCCACCTCGAACCAACCCTCGCGGTACGGTATTCAATCATATTTACAAATAATATAATCATTCATGACAAAAGCTTTTGAAATCCATCCATCCGTTCTCATCATTTTTTAGACAAACTAACCCAGTTTTACGACATTTCTACTGGTATGCAGCAATAGAGCTTGACTAAGTAAACTGAAGTCAGCGAGTGTGACAAAACGCAGCGGGTTATCGTGGCCAACGTGCGAAAGTCGTTCGTCGACCTTGCCGTGAGCGTCGCGGACCGCGCTGCGCCCGCGCATGCCGCGTGCCATTCCGCCTACTGCACACGGCTGTACACCTAACATAAACTTACCAAACCGCCTGCGCATACTGTCCTAAGTGACCGAGAAGAAAAACTGAAGACTAATAACATCGAGCAAGTGTTTCATAACAACAATGATTGAGCTGTGTAAATAAAAGCTAAAAATAGGTGCCAAAGCAATCAATTATAACAAAGAATTTCCTGCATTACGAAGACGTGCATACACGTCGTTATATCGAAATGTTTAATGACGTTGCGACACGGACAAGCGAACTCGATCAATCAACTACGTTGATACGTATTCTCATAATGAGTATTTCTCTTTGCAGTAATTATAGAGTTGACAAAGACAGCACGTCAGTCAATCAGGAAACATTTGTACGAAAAAATATTAATTGTTAAATGTGTTGCAGGCCTTGAATAAGAATATGTAACAAATAAATGAGGTTATTTTAATCTCTTGGTCATAATACCTACGTCAAAAATGTTTCCAGCCCTCGGATTTGCTCAAAAATATTCAAAATTATTAAATGTTAAATGTGTTGCAAGCTTTGGATAGGAATATGTAACAAATAAATGAGGTTATTTTAATCTTGGTCATAAATTACCTACCTCAAAAATATCTTCAGCCCTCTGATTTGCTCGCGGGGTTTGGAATTCAGCAGAATATAAAAATAAACTTTTATGGCTCTAAGCGCGTGTTAAAAATAAAATCAGTCCCTTTTTATCGATGACATAATATTAATTTCGACGTACGATTATTTCCAAATTTTACTGCGATTTGATAGAAATGCTGATCTTTGCTAATATTTTCAGATACAAGAATGTACGAACAAAACTTATTTACGACGTCTTTATAGTTGTAGATGAATAGTAAGATATTGTGATAGAGCTAGCGCCAGTAATGCCAACAACTGAAAGAGCGTTTGAACTGAAGCCAACAATACGACTCCAGTAACAAGCACATAAGAACAGAACACCTAATACTATAAGTGATGTTTATTTTGTTGCTTTATGGAATAGCGCTGATCTCGCAGTCAGTCGGAATTATATAATTTCTTTATCGCATTTCCTGATGCAGCATAAATACATAAACTCCCAAAATGTTTTCCTCGTTTTGTGAGGACAAACATCCCTAATCCAACAGTAATTTCACAAACCGCAGTTTGACCTAAAAAGTTTTACTTAAATAACAACACGCTATTACGATTTTAAACTCTATGTATACTTTGTTTGTTTGTTTGAACGCGCTAATTTCTGCAACTCCCAGTCGGATTTGAAAAATTCTTTATGCATTAGATAGCTCAATTCTTGGGGAAGGTTATTGGCTGACCCATGGGAGCGAACGTTTATCGAAAACGAAGTATGAGCGACGGGGGATTTTATAAAAATGTGGCTGTTATTTTAGTATAGGCGTTGTGAATCTTACGACTTCCACGCGAACGAAGTCGCGGGCAGAAACTAGTTATTTATAAATCCCCTGATAATTAATCTAACAAAATATGTTTAACTTGTTTACAAAAACAGACAATTAGGTACTACAAAAAAATCAACATAACTATCTCAATTAAGTTTTACTCGTTTCACAATATAAATTGTTTGTTTCTTTAACTTTTTTCTTTCCGTTCAATACGAAGTGGGAATATCGAAGTTATTTAAATTTATCATTACATAATCAGTCTATAACGTTCCCACTGCTGGGACATAGGTCTCCTCTCAGTGAGAGGGAGTGGGCTGTAAATGCTGTAATCCACCACGCGGGCCCAGTGCGGGTTGGTAGATGTCACATGTCTTCGAATGTTCGGTTCTAGGACATGCCGGTTTCCTCACGATGTTTTCCTTCACCGTTTTGAGAACAGTGGTGATGGAATAATTTACACAAAGTAAAGCGCCTGTCTGGGTTCGAACTAACCACCTACAATACAACCCGTAAGTCGCAGCCGTTACCATTGGGCCACCACTGCTCATGATATCATTATCTACAGTCATTAAATGAATATTCCACGAGGTAAATTTAGCAACAGTACCGGTGAATTGGATTTCCTAAAAGTTCATTGACAAAAGACTTTACTTACTCATTTTTCATTAGAAATGAGTTTTACAAGACAATAATAATACTTAGTTAGTGAAAGCTCTCAAAAGTAGAACTTTTGGAACTTTACTATACGTGGTCTTATGGTCTATTTATTTATCCCTTCAAAAGCACAGTGCATTTCGCAATTTGAGATACAGCTCTTACCAAAATTCTCTTGCCTTAACAAAAGTGTTCACTAGACAAACAAGGCTGATGAGTACTGATGACCGCATGCATCATTCGCAGGAAAATAAAGTATGTTAGAGGAACTAACAAATTATGAATGTACTAAAAAATGATGATGTGTCAAATTGCTTTCATTGCGTGGGTCAAATCCAGGTCTTGAAGGAGGCACATATTCATTTCAAAACTGATGATTCACGCAATCGGTATTCCAAATAACGTAACACTGATTCAATCATTGTACGATTCTGTTTATACTTCTTCAAACATTAGTCATTGACACAGACTAGTTTACGTGCGTATAAATCTACAGTTCAAATAAAAACAATACGAACACTTTGCTTTTATTAAAAATGTGGTTGATCTGGTACTGTGATTCATAAAAAGTTGAACAATTAGCTCCATTGAATGAACACATTTTCAGAATTGCTCGAAAAGTATTTGTATTTTTAAGTTGCATAAATAAACTGTAAATTAAAAAGACTGCCAAAAGACCTTGCGCAGTTGTATATTATTTCAGCCAAAATTGTGTGAGAAAAACTTTATTTATGTGATTTCGCAATACCATCAAGAAGATAAAGATAGCTTTGTTTCAGCAATGACGAATACTACGAACGAAATATTACATTTAGAGTTAATAAAAACAAACAGTCGTTAACAAACACGGTATATTATCAAGGTTTGAAAACCCAGAGAACTCATTTACAGGGATTTAATTTATTATTTGCTCAGTGTATCTGTTACGACATTTTACCGTTTTTTTTTTACCGATAAACAATAGATAAAACCCGATAAATAATAACAACATAGAACCAACTGTCATACATAATTCTATAAACCGTCCATTAGGGGCAAGGTGACAACCATACAATGGTTGGACGACAAAACGAAACGACCTATTCTTGGGGAAACCATAATTATAATAGAAGATGAAGAAAAAACGCAATTCAACTCGGAGTCAGACGCCGAACGTTACGTCAAATACGCCCGAAGAATATTAATTCGCTTCCATTTTAATTTCTGATTGAGTTGCAGGTGTTTCGGGGTTCTCAACCTTTCATTAAATTTAAATCGGCTAGCGCACCACAATCGGTACTTGATAAGAATTGCTTAAAGGAAATGCTAATGCTCGCACACGTATCGGAGCATTTATAAATGGTCAACGACCGACCGATTGATTTCACGAATACGGAATTACGGACTTTATCAACACTAGTAACAAAAAGTTTTATAAAGATATGGTAACAATGACACAAACATGAATAACAACAAAGTAGGAAATTACAGATTGCGACACCATGTTCGCATTTTAAATTCAGGTCAATCTGCATATCTTGTCATATCGCACAAACCAAGTTGCGCAAAAATGAAGAAGACGAATGTATTCGTATGCTAAGCTTAGCGAGATCTAGATACTGCAACTTTATCTTACAAAGGAGCCCATTGAGGCGCGAATGCACGAGCCGCGACCTCGAACCTGTGACCCTGCACACAATGCGAACAATTGTAATGTAAATGCGGATTGAACCCGTTGTGCCACTCGTACTCTGGTACCGATTGTTGACGAAGTTCGCACCGAATGAGCTCGTAAGTCATTTCACGTGGAAAACGACGTTGAGCCTCGTAATCGCAGTTACGCACACGTATCACTACCGTTACAGCCCAGATCATATAAACATCTGTGGTTACATCTCTCTGTGTTATAGCGGAAGTTAAGCTATAACTTACCGACGGCAGGTTTGAAATATAACAATACGTAGCATTTGTTAGTTGGCTTGCACTGTAAATACCTGATTTACCTGACGTAGAAATAAGACTAAGATGCAGCTCATGTTGCTGCAAGTAATGATGTTAAATTTTGTCAAACTATACGATTCCTTTCAAGGAAATCAAAGACCGATGATACATCGCAAAATCGGTTATAGTTCTCAACGCCAATAAACTAAATGACCTCAAACACTCAGTGCAGACAAACAATTATTTACACCTGCTTGCCAAGTAGATACAATAGAACTTAGTAAATCTGCATTCTCAGTCACCTCTCGAGCGCCATCCACTTTCATAATTCCCATCAGCTTGCTAGACTCAATAATTGATCTCATGCATTAAATACATTAAAGTTTTTCATTCGTTTTCAGATCGGCGTGGAAAGTCACGGTGAAATCGAAAAGTAACTCTTTTCTCATTTTGAATAATAAAAGGCAAGACTCACGTTGACGTGCTTGCATATAAAATAATGCTCGGAATTCCATAAACACCAACCTCATGTAAAATCTTTTTAAATCCAATTATATTTAGACAGGTTTAAAGAACAGCCAAGAATGTCATATGAAATATCGTCATAATCGTTTACGGAAAAAAAAAAAATATTAAAGAAGTTCTGAGACGCGATTGTAAGGATTTGGATGATATATTGCGCATTTGAAATGAAGAAAATGAAATAAAGCAATAAAGTCGGGTGAGATTAACACACGAAAACCAAGAAAGCGAAACAACGTGCATTAACTGTAGTTAGTCAAGATCATTAATTATCACGCGAGCTATGTCATTATGATAGGCGAGGCTCATTACTAAGGCTGATTTTCTATTAAAACATTACACAGATTTACTTTACTACCACTAAGATAAGACAAACTCTCGTAAAATATGCTACGTTATCTTAAATATGATAATATTATATTTAGAATGGTAACAGTCATTTGCTTAACCTAAAAATGTCATGAAGCTATTTGAGCACACGAATTCGCCTAACGGCTAAAATGCTAAAACTTCGTTGAGTGTGAAAGATAAAATGAATGCCAGACATTGAATAGCATAAGTATGAATAATAATTCAAAATAGATACAACTCAATAGCAAATATACACACTACATTATCTGAATACAATTAAATAAGGCCGGTGTAGTAGGTATACGTAGCATTATTAACAAATCACGACGAGAAACATTGCATTGATTTACAGCACAATCTACGACCTGCCTCCGTCCGTGCGCTATCTCAAATGCAACGTACATTCGAACAAGCCGATTTCGTGACTGGAGCAGATATAAAGTATATTAATGCAAGTGGTACAATAGTTTCCATATCATTGTCGGTTGCCGGCGGGCCCGTCGAGGCGTGGCACAGTGTTGTAAGATCCCGATTTTTGTGTCATCGTGTTTTTATTGAATTGATCGATAGCGTCTACAATTCTGAGGATTAGAGTAAAACTCCGGATTCGCTAAGACTTGTACTTTTTTTTTTTAAAATGACAAAGTTTCGGAATATCCGACTATAGAAAAACGAAAAAAAAATCATTATAATTTAACGGAAGTACTTATTAAAGAATTAATTTATTCTATCGAAAAAAGGTATAATAGCCGATCCTTCCACCAATTTCTGTTGCTTTAGTATGAATGGGTCGAGAGATATGATTTTTTTTCTCATTTTTCGTTTTCATTTTTTTATTCATCTAAACCGCCGTAGTAGGTGGTCATTCCTACATTGAAAAATTGCTGATATTTTCTATTATGTGCAGTATTTTTTCCAAAACCTAACTCATTGGTTTCCAGGAGTTATTGAAAATTCAAAATTTTCCTTAGGGTTGTCACTTTCAAGTATCCGAAAAAAAGCAACAAGAGTATATTTTATTTGAAAAAAAAAAGAAGGTGTTTTAAATACTTTCTAATAACTAATATGCAGTTGGCTATTCGAAAGGAAAATGTATGTAAATTTATATTATGTGGGCTAACCGAACTAAAAATCATCTTCATTGTTAGTTACAATTAATTCAACATGCGAATAATCATCGATGGCTAGATTTTCTTCATTAACAGGTCTCAACAAAGACAATGCGGCTGGTGGCAGTGGGATTTTTTTAGCCTTTTTTTTTTCTCTCTAAGAGGTTGTAATCAGAGATAATTGGATCCGATGAGACTAAAGCTAACTATTAGTTGAGTCTTTTGGGTTTGAATTTATAGACGGTTTCCAAAAAAGGTGTATCAATCAACATGATACCAATTTCTCCATTTGTTTTTTAATATCCTTTATAAAATCACTCAATGTGTGCCACTTTAAGCCACAAAACAATGATATCTTTTTATGGTCGCGATAAGAAAGCTAAAACTTAATAAAAATAAACAAATTATGTTTTGGTTGAAGTGGCAGCCCTAAGTGCGGATATTTCGGATATTACTAAAATTTCCAATAACTCCTGGAAACCAATGAGTTAGGTTTTGGAAAAAATACTACACATAATAGAAAGTATCAGCAATTTTTCAATGTAGGAATGACCACCTACTACGGCGGTTTAGATGAATAAAAAAATGAAAACGAAAAATGAGAAAAAAAATCATATCTCTCGACCCATTCATACTAAAGCAACAGAAATTGGTGGAAGGATCGGCTATTATACCTTTTTTCGATAGAATAAATTAATTCTTTAATAAGTACTTCCGTTAAATTATAATGATTTTTTTTTCGTTTTTCAATAGTCGGATATTCCGAAACTTTGTCATTTTTAAAAAAAAAAAGTACAAGTCTTAGCGAACCCGGAGTTTTACTCTAATCCTCAGAATTGTAGACTCTATCGATTAATTCAATAAAAACACGATGACACAAAAATCGGGATCTTACAACACTGTGCGTGGCCAAGTCGACGCCGCTGCGTGCCCAACCGACCGTTCTGCGCTCTCCCTATGGATTTCAGAATTATGGGATTACAGCGTTTAGAAATCCGAGGAAGATTACTCATTTGTAATTGACTCTTGTACGTTAGCGTGATTTCGATATATTTCTCATTTCCGTCGACCTTTTCCGTGTAATTAATATGATTAAATAAAAAGAAATCTAACATAATTTATTAAATGTTGCGTTAATTGCGTTTATATTGTGTAACGAACGAAAGTCACGTAACAGAGCAATAATACAAAAACTGGATGGAAAATTTCAGTTTTATTTGTTTTTCCTTGAACTCGGAAAACGAAATAAAACAAGCGTAGGCAGCCATCCAAGAATCGACCCTACTTTACATACCACATAATACTGAAGTTTTATGAATCCAAAATAGTAGGGTCTGTATTTGGAGTCGGACTATTCCGTACGCAATGGGACATTCGCTGTAGGAACATTTCAATAGTGGGTCGGGGGTCCTTATTATGTCGTTACAATATGTTCCACACTTGTGTAATGTGGGGACGTTGTTAATATTCCAACATGCTACAAATAAACATTTGTACAGCTCGTACAGAAATATCTTCAGTATTTATTTTCTTATTCGTTTAGCTGATACATCATTGTTGTAGTAACGTAAAACTAACTGCACATCGGATGAAGCACGAACGAAGTAGTTTTTGCTATCTTGAAAATTACCTATAATTGCTCCTAACAACTTCCTAGAGTAACGTAAACGCGTGTCACGGACAAACAAACCATGCAAACCTATCTAGGTAGGTAGATACATGACTGACAACGTAGATGACTACAGATTGTTTCGACCTCCCAAGGTCTAATTTAACGAACATTTTTAAATCTAACGCTCAGAACGTGTTTAGATCACAGTTCCAATTCATGCATAATATAACAATTTTATTACACACTTAAAACAAAGATCATTTCATTGAAAACAAAGATCGTTAGTATTCGGAGAGGCCGTTTCGATTGAAAGCGCTTTTTGCATGATATCGACGTACAATTCGTAGGATATTATTCTGTGAACGGTGCTATTTAATGTACGGTTTGTTTTTCATTTGCATATGCGATTTCTGGCCATCGCGACCGTTTTGTCCGATAGGAAATGCTATTAGCCTTGATTTGCTAAACAACACGTAACTTGTTAAATGTGTCGAGTTTTTGGCACAACATAATAAAATTGAGAATCTAAGTAAGCCTTTCTATGTAACGCACTCTTTTTTGAGCGGTAAAGCTTATACTAAGTATTGAAGTGTTTTCAAGGACCCTCTCTGTCTCGGCAGGACTAAAGAAAAGTGGGAACAAAGCAACTGAGAACAATACTGCCGAAGAACGACTGGAACATAACTAATAAGGTTGGTATTATTATCTAGAAAGAGGTAAAAACTACTAAAGCTTGCAACAACACATGTGTGTCGAATGCAACTGTGCAACTCGGTATTGCAGTGACAAAAACTAGTCGTGGTGGGAACTCGGCGCAAGGTAGCGGCCATTGAGACCGGCACGCGGCATGCGAGAATCTTCAGAAACAGTGGTGATTACAGCCCCCTCACACTCTCATAACCACTGTGTAATGGAAAACTTACCGTTTTGCGATATTAGTCGGAAGCGCATTGCAGTAACATAAAAGTTTATCTGAGAATTCCTTGTTGAACAAAGAAAGAAATTATTGAAAGAAAAATCCCGTGTTCTGAACAGAATAACTTCAACTCTACTTCAAAACGACTTTAAAGATTATATGTACATTTCATTTGCGAGACTTAAAATTCGGCTCCTTTACAGGAGGATCGTGATAAGAACACCTGATTGAATTCCAGGCAAAAGGAATTAATCGTACCCGTCCTCTCGGTCGTCGACCCGAGGCGCCGGCCGATCGCACCTGCGCCTGCGACGCCTGCTCCAAACTGCCGGATAAGGCGGACGCCACCAAGGCCGCGAGCTTTTTAGCCGCTGACTCACTCTACCAACTCCTGCCGTACAACGAGTTTTAACCATTTCCGCATAGCATCATCAGGTTATGACTATCTTTGGGACCGTCTTTCATGCGACAAAACTGGCATCGGCGTGAATAAACTTAATAACATTAGACATGATAAAACATTATGAATTATTTATGCTCTCGTGTTCTTTTAAATATTTTATATGGCCAAAGGGACAATGCTCGTTTGGCTCCAAACAAAATAGAGACTTAAATATACTTTTGAGTCGTCCGCACTCCCCATCCTTTTCCATTTCCTTGGTATTGTTTTAGAATGGCTAGTCCTTTCCTCGTAATACAGACAATACACAATTCAAGAAAGCGTGTAAGTGTACCAGTTTTGGATTCTCCTTTTGACAGATAACACCGTAATTAATGAACTTTGTTTGCAAAAAAGAAAGTATACTTTCACGGACATTTCCAACAATATCATCGTTCACAGAATACTACGAAATAATTAATTCGGTTTCTAACCAAACAATTTACTAGCTGCGAAATGACTTGAAACGAATAAGTATTGCCTAACAGGGAATGTCTTCAAATCTAGATTTAAAAGCAAGAGCTGTAAAATTTGGCCTTCACGGAACAAGAAATAATACATTTTTGTTCTCGTTGTAAATTATTGTTGAAATCGCGCACAAAAACTCCGTTTCTACAATAACAATAATCGGTCTGTAGTTCTATCCTAGTAATAGCGCCGTACATTTTCACGGTACATCACAGTATTTATTAATAGCTAAATAATGGTTTATCAATAGTACATTTACTACAATTATATAACGTGAACAGTATATTACGTATATAAAACAATAAACACGAACACGATTGTGTTCAGTATGTAGGTATCCGTATGGCAAGTACGGTTTGACACGTAATACTTGTAATAAGATAAATACGCATCGGGTATTTGAATCACCATAAGTGCAGCAGTAAACTCAACATGAAGGGGATCTACGTAAGTAGTATACGTGCATCTAAATAGCTACCTGCCAAGAGATTGTTTTACAATTCTCGCAGTAGTGCAGACTGCAGACAGGTTTTTAAACAAAGGAACTACAATGAGTGTTATGATTATGAATTATGATTGAGTTATAACAATCACAGTGCTTCATCACACTGATGTGATGTCAATACATAATGAGTACGTACAGTCAACTGTTGGGCTATTAAAATAACAAGCAGATATTTATTTCTACAATTAAATCAGAACATTTCATATTACCTTCGGAAATCGTGGGCAGCACGTTGACAAAGTTAACAATTCCGACGCCTGTTAGCTGACTCATTCACCAAAACTAACTTAAAACGAACACTTGAAAGTAACGTCTGCCTACTAACGGTGATTCTTGAAAACAAACAACTGAAAACGGTAACACACTTCTTGACACCTTATCACGTAGCCCACATAGATAAAGTAGTAAATTAAGTTTTTGGCACTTCAGATTTTTGCAATCATGTCAGCAACGGTTGCAATCCTCAAAAGAAAAGTACAGTAAAAATTAGAAATTATTACAGTGGCTGACCACTGCGCACACTTTTTCCATAATAAGCGGGAGAAATGGTAAACTATCACATGAGAGCGGCCTAGATTTTTATGTAGAGTCGCGTGGGATGCGCGTACGCCGTGTTGACGGTGCGAAGCGCCGGGGCTTACTGGCCGGCTAGCCAGACAGACAAGTCAAGCCAACGCCCGTTCACCTACTCTTATCTTTCGATGACTGTGTATGTGGTGGTACTTGCTTGCTTATTCCTCGCTGCGCTTACTGGACTGGTTACTTATACTGCATCGAATGTATGTGTATGCTGCCGCGCATGGATTGCACTGCGTCCAATATTATACAAGAAAGGCGCGCAAAAAGGTGTTTTACAATTCTTTACCTCGTTTTCTTTATGACCTTTATTAATCACGATGAATCGACGATAAAATTAAAAGGAATTTGTACGTCGAGAAAGATAAATAGCTTGATTAAAGTATAGATTCTCGAATTCTTTTAAACGCTGCCTTGTTGTCATTCTAAATTTATGTGAAACGGTTTAATAAAACTTCCAGTAATTCGTTCCATCCATTCGAGATCGTTTGGAGAAAAAGTTTAAGTTAAATCACACAGAAGATGGATTACTCAAGTCCTAAGATTTAATGAGGATAGAAATTGTTGTGCAAGCTTCCTCTTTATAATCTCATCGTTACAACCAAATCAAGCTAAGTAATGGACGGACGATTCGATAAAGCATCTCATCGGGCAGAAAATGAATGCAATCTATAAATTCAGCAGCTCTTCAATCCATTAATCAATTAAGCCTATCGGAGTTAATCGGAGTCTACTGCTGAACCTGTGCTGCTTCCAAATTACACCATAAGAGCGCGCAAGTAGTGCAGAGGTAGGTACTCTAAAAATTACTGCGGGTTTAGATCAAAATTCAGACATGATTTTTGGAAAATAATATAGATACTTATCATTTTTCCTTATTGAGAATTTCTGGGGGATTCAAAATTCCCAGAAACATTATCTACCCTATAAATATTGTCGTAGGACGATAACGCGAATCAGTCATGAACAATCACAAAGGTCAATAAGACGTTTAAAAATTAAAGTGCAATTAATATAAGGCGTATAGACTCAGGCTACGTTAATTTTAAGACCAAAATCACATATTATCACATTATCATAATCACAAATCGCTAGTCAAAGGTCAGAATGGGAAACTAGACGCTATTATATTAAATGCTAATATTATACAATAAGGAAAACATTAGGTATAGGACACAAAGTTAAATAGCTTTGTGTATAACATAATTGCATCTAGTAATTTTTATTGCGATCGTTATGATGAGTCGTTTCTAACGTACAGGGAAGTGAAAGTACAAGACACGTTTGGTTTTGACATTGTTATTCCTTCCTTAGAGCGCGGCTCCACTCTGTTTGTGGTTTATTGGGCTAAGGCATTAGTCAGATTTTTTCACATGAAAAGAAATGTGTTTACGCGATCCCAGCGGAACGTTAGTCATGTGATCTTAACACCTGCCTTTTAAGCACATATTCGCTGTACTTGAAGAGTCCCAAGTCGCAATGGTCCGGAAACACAGATGCATAGAATTTCTTTGTTTAGTTGGCCAGATAAGAAAGGTAAAGGCGAGCCACCTGGTCCATCTTCCGTTCTACACATGAATTTAATTGAAGAATTCATAGCCAAGCAAATAATCATTATGAATTCATTCATTATTAGCTGACCTGTGTACAGAATAATTGATCACAAAACCGAATCACTTTGTTGTGACATCGATTCAGGAAATCGTAAAGATAGCGTCGGACGACACATTATTGAGGAAATGTCAAAAAGCTCGTAAAATCGAAATTCAGATTCGATTAGCTCATAGTCGTAACTCGGAATGGACTAACTGTTACATAAAATGGATAACGATACATTAGATAATGTTATAGTTAAGAGGAGCTCAAACTAAACAAGGAAGAAAGTGAGGAGTTATATAGAACCACTGACTCACATGCATGTCTCATTGCAAGGAGCGACATCACGCAGACCAATGTGAAGTTGGTGGGACGAGCTTGACTCCTACCGAAAGAACCAACGTATTCAGAGACACGAAGTGTATGGAAAACGTAGCAGGAAACCTTTGCACCGTTAGGAAAAAACACATAATTCATTTTCGTTGTCAAGGAAATGGCCGCATGGCATTAAATAAATGTTGGCAAAAAGGAAGCAAGCTTTAGATTTTATTGTCGTTCCAGAAAAGGCAAAGAAAAGCCGAAGCGGCTAACTAGAGACGTGATACGGAGAACCGATGCGATGTTAACAGTTTGATGAGAAACATAGCCGTTGTTTAGTTATCGATCGCCGATACATTTCATAGTATCATTAAACTTTCATGAGACGTAGAAGTGACGGTGGCAAGATATTCCGCCTCTGGTATACAATATGGGCCAAGAGGTTTATAAATATTTTATTTTCATTTGGTTTTTGATGTCAACCATATGAATATATTCTAGTTATAGGTATTTTAGATATTTCTAATTGTTAAGTTTAAAAAAGATGGACTAACCAGGCACCGATAATTATGTCACCGTCCTCATCGTAATTAATTGTTTATTTCTGATAAATAACGCAGAGAAATCAGCAACAAAGCCATCGACCAGTTCTATATTTATCGGAGACACAACTGTTTGTATGATGGGAGAATTTACAAAATTAAATCTAACTAAACTACAGGTGTCCCGGATTCCACCATAATTCAAAAATAATTATGGGCCCGAAAGTCCGACGACCCGCTTCAACATCTCTATAAACTAAGTGCCGGTGCTAATCCGACTAATAACGCTAATTTCTTTTGTTTCAATGACGAATATTTTTTTTAGTCTCCATAATTCTACAATGGTACGTCTAGTGCCGGCTTAAAAATAAATAACATAAGTACATAACTCAATGGAGTAAAGTACCTTCATATTTTTCCCCGGCAATAATTTAACGATACATCAAAAGCGCATCGTACCTGTAGGATAAACAATTTCAACATAAAATAATTTTACGACTCCATAAAAGCATATACTACTCACTTCTCTTAGAAGTGCCGAACCCATCTTCGTGGCCGTTGCACGTCCTATCTTCATCATATTCGTAAACCTTGAAACTTTCGAATGAATACAGCTTGACGCCTTTTCTTCTCTTCCTATTCGCAAAAGCTTTCCCGGTTCAAAGTACTCGTAACAAATAGCCCGAACCAATTACAATTTGATGTTCTGTTAACCGCACAGTTCAAAAGTACACACAACTTGACCCTCGAAACTGGGGGGTTTCAGTTCCACAAATGACACTGTTCACCGATAATTTCAAAGAGAACTTTCGTCGGCTCGTTACACCACTTGGAGGCTAAAATATTTACAATCGCCTCGACAACTTTACTAAGATGGAAACCGGCTTACGCACGAACTATTGTCATAACAGAACAATGGATCCGACGATAATGTTTGATATCACAACAGGAACGTTCGGAATTCCAAAGAAGTTATAAGTTCGCGATCGTAGGGGCTCGGGAGCTCTCAGTAGGGCGGGAGCGCTCGTGAGGGCGACCGCGTGTCGTCTGGCTGGGCTGCAGTGCCCCTGCCCGCCGCGCCGGCGCCCGGAACTGTGTCAGCAGACGCGGCGCCCAGAGCACCCCAGCACCCCGGCCTTTCATGAATACATCTCTCTCTATGTTTGACGCATCAATACATTCGTTGCCGTTGGCTTGGCAAACTATAATTGCCGCATCAGCGTGAATATCTTTGCGGTGAATTCGAAATGTTAAAGGTAAATTCTAGCGTACGTTTAATGCTTCAATTAAACTTTAATATAGGGATTTGTGTCAATTCACAGCGTAAGAAAACAAAGCAGTATATCTCCTACAGAATCAATGACCGCGGTAATAGGGCCATTTAAGCCGATTAATTGCCTAATAACCCTCGCCGGTGTTATACTTCAACCATTTTGAGTTTGCCTTCCCAACTGTCATATTTATGACGGCTCTAAGCGGAATTCTTCACTGAGACTTCCAGAAGCTGTTAAGTGAGGTACTTTTCGCGCCATTCCCCTGCCCTCCTTGGCTTATTATGTACTATTTTTAGACCGAACTACGAAGAAAATCTCCTGTTCATTTTAATGAATGGCGTCTTTTGCATCTTTATTTTACAAAGCTAGGCAATCACCCGTCAACCCACCAAACATATACTTAATGACGCTAGATGTCACGAGTTATTTCACTTGAATATAAGTAAATACAACTTCATTCACACATGATCACATGTATTTTAATCACGTCAGATTCAGATTTTCTATTACAAATTCAAACAGGCACATGTTTAGGATCGACTTTTACATCACATGATGGTAAGCAAATAGGTTGAATTAGGAGTGCTTTGTCAAAATAATTTTCCCTGAAGCAAATATATATTACTTATGTAAATGCGAAAAAGTGATAACTGATAACACAAAAAAGTTAACATTGTCATTTCCACTTATTCACATTTTTATCACTGCTTTTCAAAATTAAATTAAATTACCGCTTGAAAGTGTTATTAAAAGACATAAAATTATCATACTCTTGTTCATATGCAACCATTAAATAAGTTCTTAATATGGAATTCATGGGGCTACCAGTCGTTGACTGTAACCATAACGAGTTTATTGGAGAACCGTTAAATAAGTCTTCGGAGCAATATAATAGATCTAAAGAAATGAGTTCTACAATAATTAAACGAATAGACTGCTAATAAAATCAAACAGGGCTTATGGTTGCCAAGTGCTTTTAGTGTTGTTTTAAAGACCTACTTGATGTTTACAAAATTAAAAGTCTTTATCTATAAAGATTTCACGACTGTTACCGTTTTTTGTCTGGCAAAACCTGTATAGCCAAACACTAAGTTTTCAACGGAAATACAGGTCTGTCTGTACTTATTTCTTTATTAGACTACTTTGATTGAAACCATCACGTTTTTTTTGTCTGACTACAGGCTTTTATGTTACAAAAGGACTGATTCACAGAGTATAGTGCTCTAGTGAGGACGAATGTGTCTTGTCTGCTGAAGTTGGAACGGATAAGTTGAATAGCACCCAGTACCTAATTGTACACACAGTCTGACACAGTCCACTGTTGCCGACTAAGCACCGACAATGACGTGTCTAGGCTATTCATTGTCTTTTATACAGACTTAATCTCGATTATGTGTATTTCCAAAATAGAAATAGACTACCTTTCGAAATGTAAGTTCTTTCGCTCTATTATTCGTATAGCGTTAGGTCGATACTTGAAATCAGTAGAGGCTGGCTAATTACCATTTTCTTCATGATTTGTAAGCTAAACAAAACCTATAAAACGTCCTACATTGCCACTTAAGCATTAATTTGTTTGTAAATTCTTGTTACTGCTTAGAAACATTAATTACAAGAACTATTCCAAACTCCTGAGCGAACAGGATATAACCCAAACAAATTGGAAAGCTGCGTCCAGCCAAATAGCTAGTGCTCTTATAAATAAATAGCAATCTGGCCATCCAACTGGCCCAGATTGTATTACAGAGTAATATCAGAGCAATAAATTAATTTGCGGGTAAACCAGCTATATGTAGGTACAGTCGCAAAGCTCTTTCTATCTTATCAGGCTAACAGATCGACCTCTGACATTTTGAAGCGAGCATTACAGGCCACCAACCTGGGAAATGTTATTTCGAACTGGGACAAACGCAGTGTTTACGTTAGCAAGTAAATGTCGTCTTATTTTATACGTAAAGCTAATATACTTGGAATTTCAGACTCGAGCGATACATTAAATATTTAACGACTGACAAAGCTCTTTGTGTAACATACCTGGTTTTCACTTGCATTACAGCCGGATCTGTGGTTACCGTGTTATAAATTTATATATGATAGAAAATGTTTAATAAACGTGATGCAACAAAAATGAAGGAGCTTCTTGTACAGTAAATAAAAACATAATTTATTATTATTATAGCTACGCCATGTTTTATAGGTATTCCAGTTTTAAAAAAAGCAAATTTCTTAGTGCGAAACTTGAACAGACTTTGTCCCCATACCTGCGTGCAAGGTCGACAAGACGTGTTGCGGCGACTATACTGTGCACTACGACAGGTGTCTGGGAAACCGCAACACGAAATCAGGTGAGGGGAGCAGTGGTACTCTCTATTATTATCTAAAGGGAACGAGTTATGGTGTTTGTATACGAGCTAGCTATTGAGCAAAGCGATCAGAAAAATGGTTTGTCACTGCAAAGTTACGGGTTTAAAGCGTTGTTCGGAAATAGCATAGTCTATAGTCCCCAGGACGTAATAGAATGGCACATTCAATTTTAACTTAGTATGGTCGAATCGGCGCTGGAATCGAAGATTATTGGGAACTTAGTGGCATAGATTTCGTAAGCTAAATCCGAGATTTAGGTGACTTAAGTGCAAGCAAATGTAGGTTCTGAATTTCCGACGAAAATACCTTTGGTCGCTACATATTATAAATTATCAATATGTCAACTAAATACGTTCAACCCGTGATGCAGAAGTGAAGATAAGTGATACTGACGTAAAAGCGATAGAATTTTATTAGCTAGTTTTTGCTGCACATACGTAATGAAAGTTCACTATCTGAGCTGCTGACCTTTCGTGCCTTGCTTTGTTTTCTTTATGTAATCACAGTTGACGTACTTCACTAATTACTATACTAGAATTATTTTATAATTATGTTTATTTCCGCAAGAGACGTAAGTAGTTGTATACGAGTAGTGTTTTTTATACGCCTCATTAACGATAGAATAAAGATAAACCCCTTACTAATAAACGTTGTATAGCGTCTGTGTAGTTAAACAACGCTTTGTCTTCTTTTTTCGAAAGTTAAATTACTGACGACTGAAAGAGAGAAATCGGTGTGTAACTATTCATCAGATATAATACGTTTATTAGTAAGGGGGTATGACTCTTATGATCTATCTTTCGGCTCTTCTGATCCTGAGGGTTAGGCTGCACGAAGAGGGTTCATCTTCGTGTGAAGTTTACCGTGGTAAGTTACGTAATACTATTTTTGAGTTTTTAGTGGGTGTTCTTTTAAACATCGGGACCTTCCGTGACTCTAAAGCAGATAACTGCCATCGTGCTAGTTGAGAAACAGTAAAATTCTCGTTACATAAAAGACACTATATTCTGCGGCACCTGAAGTGAAGTCGACCCCAATAAAGCTTGAAAAAGCCTGGGAAACTTTAACTCCTAGTACTAAAACCCCAAATATGTTCGTGCTACCCTTCGCCTATGCTAATTCGGCACTAAAAGCCGGTCGTGATATCGAGCCTTAGGGCCCGATCACACGTACCACACAACAAAGACACTACGTGGACGGACGCAAATTTGAATGAAAATAAATAATCTATTCAAACAGACCACATTTGGCCGTCAAAATTAACCGTGTGAGCGATACTGTCCATACTAAGGTGACGTCGCAGCCACAATGCAACCACAGCGCGACGACACTGTCAAAGCCGGAGTCGATCTATCTGAATACACTAGCGTAGCCATAACATAACCACAGCGATCGGGACTACTAGCGACAACGCAAATGCAAAAAGTTGCAGCGACACTATTCACACGTAACCACTGCTTGCCCACATTTTGTCGATGCGGTGTGGTGTGGTTGTGGTACGTGTGAATGGACCTTAAGAGCTGTAAGATCGATATGTCGGGAATAGACACGCGACGCGAATCAAACGGCCACCTTGACCCGGTTACCGCCAAATGTTACCCTCGCTCATACGATTCTGTTAACAATGACGCGACTGATGTGACTAAAGAGTATTTAGCTGTCTTTTGCGACCTGCCAGTCACTTGCTACTTGTAAGGTGACTTTGCTTTGCTATTGTTTGGATCTTGTTTATCATACAGCCATAAGAAGGGTATCTCTAGATGTTCAGAGGCACTGACTAATCAATACAATGTTAACCTAAAAGGACAAAACACTGAATTATTCAACAATTGAAATCTGACAGTTGTTATCAGACTACAAATAGAATTATTATTCAATACTAATGATTCAATCAATTGTTACTATTTACAATAGTCAGAAACATATTAAATCATAAACATGATACCTATGGACCATTATGAAAAGAAGAAATAATATTGATGACCTGCAGAGTAGCATGCAAAACCTAATTTTTTTTTTTTTATTGCTGAATGGGCCTGTACTTGACCTTGATCTCGCCTGGTGGAAAGTGTTGTTTGAGGTCTATGATGGAAGGAGCTTACCCAGACAGAAGATGCCAGTTCACTCTTGCTTTGAAGGCAGACAGGTCAAAAGTGGAAAGGAATACAGATGCTGGCAGAGAGTTTATGATTTGATAAGTACACAATTGGGAAGCATGGCATTACTAAATAAAGGTCACTTTTACAGTATAAAGAATGAGACCTTCTACAAATAAATGTTGCAGTATACAACCAAATTTTATTATAATCCCTAATAACCTTATTTGCTCTACATAAAAGATACCAAATCATATGACTTGACTGCAACATCGAGTCATTTCAAGTGTTATTATATTTTCTTATTATCAATGCTTAGAGTAATATCTTACTAAATACCAAATAATGAAATTTATCACATGTTTTGTACTTTTAACACCTAAAAGGCATTTTGGCTTTGTTAAGGTTGTAAATAGTTACTCACATGACAAGTCGCTAAATAATATTTTGTTGGTCATGTTTACCAAAGGATTGGATAAGGATTCAGTATATTATTTAGCCCCAACTAAGCTGCAATCTCTGTAGTGAAAAGGCTGGTTTGATCACACAGATTTATCTTTCATGTTCACCCTAAATAATAATACCTCAATAGATAGATACAAAACAACTTTAATAAATCTACACAGTAAGCAGATAATCATCAACACTTTGTTTAGCATAACAGAACAAGTCTGTTTTTATTTATTTATGTGAAAATGTTTGTACACAGTGCTGTATCATTTATTTAATGAACAGTTAAAATCACATCTACAATATAAAAATAGAAGAATATTATTACTTGATTCATAATAAAGCGAAAATACTGGCAAGCAAAAACAAAAAAAACTTACATTACAATCCACTATGACCTGAATATTCAAAATGTGAATCGGACGTTAATTGCGTGCGTTACATTTTGAAAGTCTAGTGCCTGAAGATGAATGCCTAGTAATAATAATAACTAGGACATTGATGATTGACATGTTTAGCACTTGTACTATAAAAACACACAATGCACTTACTAAATTAATTTAATTCCTAGTCTAAACTTGTAAACTAACAGCAAGTAAAGTGATTCCTGATATGCATTCGACAATTTTAAACATTAGTAAACTTGAAAAGTATCCTCAAACTTTTGGCATAAACAAAAAACAATAAGATCACCGGGTATAACGAACATCGAAACCTATCCAAGACGACAAATGTTTAAAATGATCAATAGTAATCGACACTAACTAAATATTACATGCAATAGCAAAATAAAAAGCACTTATTATGTGACAACCAAACTTACCATCTTTGACGTTCTTCGAAGATTGTGACGATGACACACCGGGGATAGTTTTATCAGCACAGTACATTATAATTATTTCCACACGATTGTGTTAATAAGTCACTCTCACCTAATAAAATTGTACATATTATTATCAAGACGATTTGATAACACAACACATTCGCACTAACGCGAAACGCGGCGGCCATTCCACATTCCGGTTGTAAATATTCGTGTCATAGACAAATTAGACAATCTCATTTCTCTCAAATCACAGAGTAAACTGTTTTTGGAAACTTTCCATGTTTTCAAAGTTTGATGATGAATTTCTTCACTCCAAGGGCTTTAGATAGATACCTATCTTATAAACTACAATATTTCATTGTTATTTATTTTATATTTTTTTCTGTATTTTGTCTGAGATCAGGCTCACAAACCATAGCAAAGTGTATTTTTGATTAAAAACCATAAAATGAATCGTAGAAAAATACATACTCATTTTTTATTCATGCTAAGTTGCATTCTTTTTATATTTATCTCATTTCAAAAGTTAAGCTATTTTCGCACTCTATGAGCCTTGAGGAGAAGGTGGCTCACACTGCAATAGAACCATCACCAACTTCATTTCCAGAAATCGATGGTATGCTCTACATAAATTTAAATTATAAGAACACAATGAGCTGTTTATAAAAGTTGTAATTATTATAAATGTAATTATTACATGTTGTGTAATTATTACATTCATAATGTACTCTGTGCATTCATGTGACTTTATGGAATAATGTTACAAAATAGAAAAGCTAGAAAAACATAATTCTTGGCAACATTCTTTCAGCTCAGCTGTAAAATAGTAGTAGTCAAACGACCAAAGACTACAATATAATATCAAACGACTGAAGGACGTATCCATGGTCATGAAATTTAAATTATAAGAACACAATGAGCTGTTTATAAAAGTTGTAATTATTATAAATGTAATTATTACATGTTGTGTAATTTATTACATTCATAATGTACTCTGTGCATTCATGTGACTTTATGGAATAATGTTACAAAATAGAAAAGCTAGAAAAACATAATTCTTGGCAACATTCTTTCAGCTCAGCTGTAAAATACATTGAGGTACATAAAACATGGAGATGCCGCGTTATTCTATACATACATTTGCTTATACAAATATGAGTGAAATATGATTCAGAATGTGAAATATCATTATGTCTCATTCTTTCTAATGAGATAATTTTATTTGATAAAAGAGACAACAATATTTAAGTTGTTGCTCATTATGGCAATATTTTATCGTGACGTAGTGACAGTTGTAGGTAAGTGCCATAGCAGCCATCTTATGCTATGAGTTTCGTGGTAGTTTTGCTGTCAAATGGTTGTTTATTTTTTGTATTATTGAGGATTGCGAGAAAATTACGAGGATTTTACCTGTTAAAACTGCATGTAAATGTTGGAAAACAGAAATTCAACATGCCTGTGTGTTGTATTGTGAAGTGTGGTGCAAGAAAGAATGAAAATCAACCTCAATTGTCTTTGCACAGGTTAGTAGCCGGTTTTCATGCATTAATACATACAATAATACACATTCGATGATGCAATTGTAACGTGATCATGAATTTATGGCTAAAGTATTGATATTTGGGTTCATTTCCGTATAACAGGCCTTTCTATTATATTTGTTAATTCGTTCGTTTGTTTACAATAATATGTCATAATGGAATAGTGTTGTACCGTTGCCGACTTGGCGTAATAGTTTCCGAAACTAGTTCCTCCGCTGAAACGATACCGGTATATTCTGCGATGTTAACATAAATAATCCTGCGTCTTATTCAGTCCGAGTGACCTTGCTAGGTCCGGCCTGTGGTTCACACTTCACAGCACCAAAATCAAAATATTCCACATAAACCTACATGGACACTTTTATGAAACGTCAGAAGCTAGGTGCACGGTTCCAATTGGTTGTTTCCTATGGAGAAGAAACGGTAAGAAACTCCACGTTTGCTCTTTTAAAAATAATTGGCTTTTGCGAAAGCACATTTTCTGCAAGCATGTTTTTTTTTTCATGACATGGATTTTATTCTCAGACTAGCTATGCCCCGCGACTTCGCATAGAAGTAGTAAGATACACAGTATACTAAAATAACAGCCACACTAATAAAACTCATTCGTCCCCCGACCGGCCGCATTGCATCGCCCGCCCGCGCTATTATTTCGTTTTCGCTTAGCGTTCGTTTTTCTCGGCTCCTAAGGGTCGTAACGTGATGTTAAATAGCCTATAACCATCCTGGCTACCAAACGCAAAAATAATTTATGCATGGCATTTTTTTTGCGCGGAACCCTAATTATTTTTCTAAAATAAAGGTAGCCTAAGTTACTCCTTGTAACATATCTGTAGTGTCCGACCGAAGCTTCGGCTTCGGCTTCGGCTTCGGCCACCTTCGGCCAAAAAAGCACCTTCGGCCAAATCTTCGGCTTCGGCCAAAAATTTGCCGAAGGTTTGGCCGAAGCCGAAGGTTTGCTAGTTGTCAAAATTTGAAATTTACTGAACGATGCTAGAGCGAGACGGAGAGTGTGCAGAGCAGCAGAGTTTCACCGCGCCGCCGCGCCGCACCGGACCAAACGACATGTATATGTTGGTCACTCGGCTCGTTATTGGGCTAAATCTCTAAAGCTCTCACAATATGTATCTAGTATATTCTGAGATCAAAGTAACTATCGTATTTCTCAAGGTCAATGACACCTTCGGCTTCGGCTTCGGCTTCGGCCGAAGGTTTTGGTGAATACCGATTAATCGGCTTCGGCTTCGGCCAGAATTGCACCTTCGGTCGGACACTACATATCTGTCAGTGAAAGTCCCGTCAAAATTGGTCCAGCCGTTTCAGATTAGCCGGAACAAACAGACAGACAGACAGACAAAAATAAAAATACGTGTGGCACTCGGGGACTGCCGCGGTAAAGCTATTGCATAGCAACGCACACAAACACCGTGCCGAAGTCTGCCGAACTGATACGACGTTAGACGATGCTTAGGTTTATTTTCGTTACGGAATTTCTTCATTCGGTCGCCGCGCTCAAAGCCCAAGATAAAAGCTATGCAATAGTTTAAAATTGCCATTTTGTTAATAGTACTGTTTACACTTTTATAAGCATTTAGTAAAAAGCTGTTATTTTGACAGTACCAACAGACACTTCAATTTTATTTATTTTTATAGATAACGGAAAGTAAGATAACCTACTCATCTTTTTCTGTTACAATTACAACGGACTTTGTATACATAATATTAGGTATGATCTAAACGTGATAACTAGTAAGACTCGTATTTAGTATCGATACTAGTTATAGTAACACCTATGTTCCTTGATAGACACAACACTAGCAATGGCAGCCATTTTATGAGACAATACCAGTTGTAGGTATGCACCCTTTTTTCGTAGGTATTTCCAGTCCATATTGTTGTATGTCAATGGTAAAATAGTACTCTGTGCTGTCAAACGACCAAAGACTACAATATAATATCAAACGACTGAAGGACGTATCCATGGTCATGAATAAAGATTATTAAAAAAAAAAAAAAAAATCAGATCTCTTTGCCTTCCCAAAAGGGAAAATGGAAAAAAAAAAAAAAAAAAAAAAGAAAAAAGAAAGAAAGAAAGAAAAAAAAAAGCGCGGGAACCGTTAGAACGAATAGGCGGCAATTTTTAAGCTTATTTTAAATATTAATACAAAACTCTTTAGAATTTTATAAATAGTAATTGTAAATAGTTTGTGTATATCAAAGTAATCGTATAAAGTGTAAATATGGGGAAAAGTGGGCGGAAAAGAAAAAAAAAGGAGGAAGAGGAAAATTCCATCGTCGACGACTCTTCAACAGAGTCAGACTCGTCATTTATTGACGAAAAACTGGACTACGTGCCGTATAATGCCCCGAATTATACAAGGAAGTATCCTGACAGCAGTATTGGTAACGTAGAATACGTGGTATTTTTATCACACGTTGAAGCTGACCAGCCAATTACCGAAGGCATCCGTATGGGCATCTCTCGCGCAATCCGGAGGGATTGCATAAGCGGTGTTAAACATTTACGCACAATTAATAAATTTAAAGTAGGAATTGTGTTCGACAATGCCAACAATGCCAACATGTTCCTCCAGGGGAACAAACTGACACAAGACCTTAAATTAAAAACATCTATACCTGCCTCTGCCACAGAGACCACTGGGGTTCTAACTAGGGTCCCCATACAAATGTCTAATAAGAAAATTTATTCTCTTCTGGCCAGCACCAGGAACATCATTCAGGTGCGAAGATTTATGAGAAGGGTAAGAACCGGAGATGCGGTGAAGTTGGAGCCGACGCAGACTGTGGCCGTCACCTTCTCAGCCACGCTGCTGCCCGAGCACGTGTACCTGGACCACTGGCGCCACGAGGTCAATGCATACGTCCCTCCGGTAAAACAATGTTTGAAATGCCTCAGGTATGGACACATAGCTAAATATTGCAAAAATGCAGAAAAATGCTCTATATGCACCGAAAATCACAATTTTAAAAGATGTACTGTTGACCCAGCCAGCGCAAAATGTTATAACTGTGGAGGCAATCACATCGCCATATCGTCTGTCTGCCCAGTGAAAAAACAAAAAATAATTGAATTGAAAACAAAGGCCAAGACACTTAAATTTACAGAATTATTCAATGAAAAATCTTTCCCATACCTTTCCTCACCAGACAACCTTAAAAAAATACTGAATTCAGACAAAGTCATGAACATGCTTGTTGAAACTGTCATACAGATAGTTGGTTTAAACAAAAATAAAGAAAGTGTCAGTTCTAGTAGCATCAAAAAAATTATAAATGAAACACTCAATAAAAACTCAAAAACCATTTAATTATGGACATTAACGTGATTCAATGGAATGCACAAAGTGTACTATGTAATAAACTACTTTTACATAATTTCCTACTAGACAACAATATACATATAGCTATTTTATCTGAAACTTGGCTTAGGCCAGAACAACCATTTAATCTTAGAGGATATCAAATAGAACGTAATGATACTGGTAATAAACATAATGGAGTAGCCATTCTCATTCACAATAATATTAAATATTCTAAACTTAATACTTTCTTCGATGACTCTTTACAAAATATTTGTGTTCAACTGCATGTTGGTGGTCAAGTCATCAGCATTGTTAGTATGTATTGCCCAAGTCATACAGTTCCTAGATTTAATAAAAATAAATTGGATTCATTAATTAAAAATATCCCTCATCCACTAATACTAGCTGGTGATTTTAACGCACATCACATCTCCTGGGGATGTAACTCTACTGATGCACGTGGTAGAGACATTTTGGACGTTATTGATGAAAATGGTCTGGTTTTACTTAATACTGGTCAGGTAACTACTGTGGGCTCCATGACCTGGCGTCCAAATGCTTTAGATCTCACTATTGTATCTCCAATGTTGGCTCTTTCTTGTGAGTGGTCCGTTCATGATGATCCGCTTGGAAGCTACCATTTACCTGTAATCATAAAAATTAGCTTTACTTGTGATAGTAATCAAAATAATAACAGTATTGGCAATGACTTACATTTATTTCCTAGTTATAAATTAGTCAACTGGGATAAGTATACTAATGAAGTTGACAGTGCACTTAATAGTTTCATAATAAATCCTCTGGACCCACAAGCTAGCTACAATGAATTCTGCTATATACTACATTCTGCCATTGAAAAGTCCTTACCAGTACACCAAAAACGTAACAGATCACTATCAACATGCCATAGAAAGAAGTATCGAGCTCACCTCCCTTGGTGGAATGAAAAATGTAGATCAGCTGTTGAAATATCTAGGCAAGCTTATATACAATTCAAAGTAGATCCTTCTGAAGTTAATTTCCTTAATTTTAAAAGGTTACAAGCCTTAAAAAAACGAACCTTGAAAACGGAAAGAGATGCCAGTTGGGCCCACCTGTGTGAGTCATTTAATCGAACCACTCCATTATCCATAATCTGGAATAATATGAAAAAATTTAATAAAACCTTCAATTACAGCAAATTTATGAGTAACAACAATAGTAATTGGTTACAAGAATTCTTAAATAAATATACACCAGACTATGCTGATAACTATAATATGACTGAATACTTTAATGCAGATTGCAACTCTAATTCCACAACCAGTTTTCTAATAGAACCCTTTTCTTTTCAAGAACTCAAATCAGCAATATCCTCGAGAAAGGATACAGCTTATGGATTAGACGGAGTAGCCTATATTTTCCTTAAAAAACTTAACTCCAAATCTCTTAATACTCTACTTCACATTTTTAATTTTCTTTGGCAAAATAACAAAATCCCTTCCCAATGGAAAACAGATTGTCTTATCCCAATACTTAAGCAAGATAAAGAGGAATATAACCCTGACTCTTACCGTCCCATTGCTCTCACTTCTTGTGTTGGCAAAGTCTTTGAGCAGCTCTTAAAACAAAGACTGGAATTTTACATTGAAAAGCATCATTTACTTCCGTCCAATCAGCATGGCTTTCGTAGAGGGTATTCAGCCCGTGAAAGTATAAATACTTTACATCTTGATCTTCAGAAATGTATTAATAACAATGAGACAGCTGTTTGTGTATTTTTTGATATAGTTGGTGCCTTTAATAATGTTGATCATAACATTCTCACAGAGCAACTTCATCTTCTTGGTATACCTGGAAAAATGATTAATTGGATTTTTAGCTTCTTACATGGTAGGGAAGTTTATGTTAAACATAACCAGAAGCTTATTGGGCCAAGATATTCCTACAAAGGAACCTGTCAAGGCAGTATTTTGAGCCCTTTGATATTTCTTCTTTACATTCACAGGCTAAATTTTGTTTTAGATAATGTTGTAAACTTACAATATGCTGATGATTTGACTATTTACTGTAGTGGAAGCAATATAAAACATGTTGAACTAACTTTAAATAATGCATTGCAAAAACTTCAGCATTATTTTTCTTATTTAAATTTAGACATAAATGCAATGAAAAGCAAAGTCATGATATTTGGCAAAAATAAATCTCATAATATTAAAATATGTTATGACAAAATTGCAATACCAGTAGTTACAGAAGCAAAGTTTTTAGGTATTATTTTTACAAATAATCTATCCTGGAATAAGTATGTTGATTATATAGTATGCAAAGCTCGTAGGGCTTCTAACATTTTAAAAGTGCTATGTAGATCTTATTGGGGTGCAGACCCAAAAGTCATGTTAATGCTCTATAAATCTTTGGTAAGGAGTCATTTTGAATATGGTTTTCTTTGTTTTGCTTCAAATGACAAGCTAATAGACAAATTAGAGAAAATCCAGAATAGTAACTTACGCCTTATAACTGGTGCTTTTAAAACAACTCCCATAGTTTCCATGCAGTTAGAATGCAATATCCCTCCCCTATTCATTCGTTTTAAATTCCTCAAATCAAAATTTCTCCTCAAACTAGCTGCCATTAAATCCCATCCTCTTCTTATTAAACTCAACCTTCTTAAAAACTCTTCGCTTTCTTGCTTTATTCTTCAAGATTTTTCTGAAATATCACAATTTATAGAGTCAATGAACATCTTCTCATCAAATGAATGGCCTTGTTACCAGGGATCCTATAGTAGTAAATACCCACAGATGGATATAATAATTGATAAACAATTATCAGAGAAACACGAAGTTTATAACAAACTTTCTAACTGGGCAGATTATAGACATATATATACAGATGGATCTAAAGTATGTGACAGTACATCCATAGCGCTATACGATTCCACTTTGAAAATAGGTGGAGGATCCAAAATCAATAGATATGCTAGCATATTCACAGCCGAAGCTACAGCTATCCTATCAGCACTTGAACACATCAACAAACACAAAAAATCTGCAATTAAATGGGTTATTCTAAGTGACAGTTTAAGTGTTCTTACTGCGCTAGAAAATCATCACTTGAACACAAACACAAACTATTTGATTTATGAAATTAAAAGAGTATGGAAGTTGTTTCAAGACTCTGGCATCATTGTTACTTTCTTCTGGGTTCCAAGTCATAAAGGAGTGCAAGGAAACGAGAATGCAGACTTCTTGGCGAGGTCAATAAATTCCGTTACAAACACAGTTGTCACTTTTACTAGTGTTGCCCTACCGATCACAGATGTTATTAACGAGCTTAAAAATACGTATGTTGAAGATCTGAAACGACATTGGAACTATATAACGATAGTGGAACAAAAAGGTCATTGGTATGCAGGTATAGAAGGAACGGCAGTAAATAAGAAACCATGGTTCACAAAATCGTCCACTTTTTTCAATCGCCGATTTTATACAACGATTAATCGTTTACGAATGGGTCACTGCAGAGTAAACGCTCATTTAAACCGGATGAAAATGTTGAATACACCAGAATGCAATTATTGTCAAATAGATGTGCAAACAATAGATCATTTATTGTTTGAATGCCCATCCTTCGGCATAGACCGCCTTGTGTTGATGGATGATCTACTAAAAATCTATAAGACTGCTGAACAAATCCCGCGCTCTGTTCAGCAACTGATGGGAAATGTACAAACATTTTTACCCATTTATAACTTCATTATCAATACAATCAAGGAAATATAAAGGACTTTATTGATTAAAAACTCACATAAACAAGGAATTAACTGAAAAACTTGAATTAGAAGATTGAATGAAGAATTGAAACATAAGACCAGGCTATTAAGCCTTCGAAGGAAAAAAGGACTTTATCGATTAAAAACTCACTTAAACAAGGAATTGACTGAAAAACTTTAATTAGAAGATTGAATGAAGAATTGAAACATAAGACCAGGCTTTTATGCCTTCGATTAATAAACAAATATGATGCAAAAAAAAACTTATGAACAGGCTGCATGGGCTAGATCTCTTTGCCTTCCCAAAAGGGAAAATGGAAAAAAAAAAAAAAAAAAAAAAAAAAAAAAACAGCTGTCAAAGATAAATGTCAAAAGTGTCAAACAATTCGGCTTCTGTTGAAATAATTCAGTTTCAGAATTTTTAATTTACTGATAGCTTACATTGAAAATTCGTTTAATTTCCAGTAAAATGATGCAACATCAATACTGGGTAACAAAAAAGACTGTGCTAAAAAAACTAGGAACCAAAGAAGATGAGTGTATTGTTTCGTCCGATGCCGAGCTTGATGCTAAACTGGAATTATTTCGATCAATATCAGACAGCTGCTTACAATTACAGCGAGTATTGGACCAATATCAAGAACGATTGTGTATTTTGGCTCAAGAGGAGAATGCTTTAGGGAAGTTTTTGCGGGACTCTGGAAAAAATGCGGACGCGTCGGGTAAACACATGATATCTGCGGGCAAAGCAATTTCATACTCTGGACAACAGCGCTTATCAGTGCGGGGGCCGCTATTGAGGCTTTATCACGAAGTGGAGACGTTTCGAGGTCGCGCTGTGAGCGATATGCGGGCGACTGTATCTGCTATGGAAAAAGCCCGAATCGAGTACCGTGCCGCCCTCAGCTGGATGAAATCGACGAGCGCACAGCTAGACCCCGATACAGGACGCGGCCTGGACAACTTCCGGAAGGCGCAGCGGCAAGTACGCGAGAGTAAAAAGGTGTTTGATAAACTGACACTGGATGTACTTCAAAAAGTATGATTTAATTTAATATCTTATTAATAAGCTATAAGTTGTTACATAGAAATATAGCAACCCAAATTCTGTATTGGTAACCCAATGAAGGACATTGAACAAGACACAATAGAGGTTTTATTGTTTTATTGTTATGTTGTTTATTTATTCTCTTCTCTTATTTTATTACATTTTTAAATATTTCTTAAAATGTAAAAAACATTTAAAAATTAAAAAAAATAGTGATCCGCCGGTGTCTGGAGCAGGGTCCAAGCTACTGGTGGTTAGGGCTCCAGAGACAGGAATTTCCTCACAATGCGAGCCGTATTGAGGAGTACTGCCTTCTGAATCAGGCCATTGATCCAACTGCCTAATGAGAGCCTCGATAGATGTTATTGTTATAATGTAATGCAGCAACAAATAAAAATAACAATAAATTGTATAATAGAAATTGGTTTAACAATGCAATGAACATAACTACACACATAAAACTAATTAAAAATTCCCTACTTTCAGATTGACTTGCTTGCTGCAGCAAGATGCAACATGTTTTCCCATGTCCTATCTAACTACCAATCTTCCTTCGTAACATTTGCTACTAAAGTGGCACAAACTTTAGTAGCAACTGCAGACACAATGAACGCTGCACCACTTTATGAATTTTCTATACTGAAGGAATTGTCTCAGACCCTGGGTGAGGCGGAAAGTAAGCAGGATGTCACACCACAGGATAAGGATCAAATGCTGTTTTTCCAGGTGAAATTTAACTAACGCTTATTTTTTTGGCTGTTACATAATACTGATTTTATTTCCATTGTGTTATTCCTCCTTAAGCATGTTGGCAAGGCAACCTTTAATCATTTATAAGTGCTTCTATGTGACATTCATTATGTTTCCATCAATCAATCCATGCTTGTAATTCAGAAGGGGTTAATAATTAAGAGATTGGTAACTGAATTTCAAATCATTTATAGAATTAAAATAAACAGATTACCACAACTCCTTTAAAATTTGTATCTGAATGCTATGAATCTTGATCTCCATCTAGATAAAAATCTGACGTGGCAGCCCCACCTAGAAATCTTGTTTGCTGCTTGTTGACTTCCCATCAAGAAAAAGATATGTAATGGTACACTAACTTTTTCTTGCTACCCACAGCATTGTGAGAAAAAATATTCCGGCATCCACTACTTACTAGTTTATTTATGTACCTACCATTCTTCATAGGTTTGTGTATCAAATATTAAGATTAACTTGTAATGATAAGTGAATTGTATTCTTTTTGAGAAATAAATGTCTTAAACCATGATAAAATATCAATGAATAACCAAATTTTTAATAACATGTTTTTAAAATCATTACTTGATTAGATTATAGTTGTAGTTGATTATACTTACTGACTATAACAACTAAGTCGTCAAATTAAAGCCCTCTCCTTCTCTCCTACTTTGTGGTGTCCGACAGGGTCCACAATGATCATGTCTTTGTAACTTACCCCCTAAATAGGCCAGTCTTTTGAGACATTGTGGGTATCTCTATGGTCTATGGTCACTGACCTGAAATTCACATTGTGAAATGCAATATTTAATATTGAGTATTGAGAAAAATATCAACTACTGTTAATTCCAGGATGAATTCAAAGATGACAATCCAGAAAAAAGTAGTGAACTGAAAAATGTGAAACCCAAAGTAGACAACGAAAATGAAAAGCAACCGTCCAATGAGAAAGAAGCCAAACCAAGCACTTCAGTGAACCTGATTGATACAAGTTGTTTGGAATCTGAGTTATCTAGTGGAAACACTGTAATACTGTCTGAACTAGCCGGGCTAAAGATGGATTGTGGAGATGGGCAAGGGAGTTTTGGAACATTTTTGCCTTCACAATTGTTACAGGTAATTTATTTTTAATATGATTGGTCTTTCAGCTTCCACCATTAATGCCGCACAGCATTCTCTACCAGCCAACCTTTGGATTAAAAGGCCAACATTTTAATAGGTGCACAAAAGATAAATTAACACTGCGGCACTCTTAGGTAACCCCCAGATGTAATAACAAAAGAACTTCTATTGTGCCTCGTTCAGTGCCCTTTAATGGGTTAAAAACAGCCATTTTGAATTGTAACAGTTTGCTATAAAAGATCTGAAGACCAATGCTCGTGCTTAAAAAACATTGAAGTCGCAATCTCGTCTCAGCGACAATCAATGTCAAAAATGTAGGTAAATTATATGGTATTTTTGACAGATTGAGACTGAGATTAGAATGCGAACGTTCTTATAAATACAGGAATTACCCCTCGGGTAAACACTGCTTTATTGCTGTCTTAAAACCTGTGGGTAGTAACCCAAATTTAAATGAAGCCGACTTAGTGCCGGTTGTTTCAAATGGTTGGTTAACGTAACATACGTACGTCAAATAATAACGATTACGTATAATTTATTGTTAGACATACGGCAAGGCCATAATTTTGTAATTGTAATTTGAAACAACGCTTTTTTTGGTTTGACGATAATTAGCGCCATTTTTGACGTATACGCGTGCGTCAAGGGACGTGAAACAACCCGCCCTCATTATAATGATAATGTAGGCCAGTCCTAATTCTTATTTTGATTGCATATTGTAGATGCAAATAGTTACACTACACATGCTTGACATGTGATAGGTCTGTTTGAACTTGTTATCTGATGTTTATAAAGTACGAATCATTAGCTAAATCAACTTTTAACTCTATCAACACTGCAGTAACATGAATCTAAATTCTATATTATATTACGGAATACTTTTACCAATTGGCAAGTACTTATTTCCAAGATACAGGTTTTTACCTATACTTCGTTCGCATTAAAAAAATCATCAAAGTCATCAGTGCAACTGCAGGGTAAAGGTGTTTTCACAATGGAGCTTTCTAATTTGTTGCGATCTAATTGGTCGAGGGGCGGGGCTAGGCCGGCGGACAACGATGACTCAAACGGACTATAGTTGGTTTTTAAGGTTCCATACCCAAAGGTTGCTAACGGAACTCTATTACTAAGCCTCCGCTGTCTGTCCGTCCATCTGACTGTCAGCGGGCTGTATCTCACGAACCGTAATAGTAGGTAGACAGTTGAAATTTTCGCAAAGCGTGTTTCTATTGCCGCTATAACAAAAAATAATAAAAATAAAATAAAGTTAAATATTTAAGAGGGTCTCCGTGTCTTTTTCGGCGTTTTTTGCCTTGTGGTACGGAACGTTTCGTGTGCGATTCCGTCTCGCACTTGGCCGGTTTTTTTTAATTTCAGGAGTTCATATTGTTTTAGCGGTCAACTCACTTACTTTATTTGTATCCTAGTTCCTTAATATTACTCTAATAGGTTATACTTTATTGAGTCCAAATAAATTTTATTATTATTAATTACAGAACTCATCCAGCTTATTGCAAGGTCCAATGGCTCCCGTCATTAGAAACTACAATGAGGTACCAAAATCTCCGCAGCAAACTTCCAAGCCCACTCCGAGTAAAGCCATCCCAAAGAAAGAAGATAAAGCAGCCTGGTTCAAGCTCTTTGCTGAACTGGATCCCCTTGCTAACCCTGACAACCTCCCTGGATCCAACGCCAATCATAGCCATGCAGCCTAATCAGTTCAAAGAATATTTTTAGACAAAAGAGCTTAGATTTTATGTTTAAATACATTCTATTAGCGGAACACCTAAATAAAATACATAAAGTATGTTTGGTTAACTTAGAACTCTCTGCTCTGTTGAAATGTATTATTTTTTTCTAAATGGCACTATTTTGAAGGTTCAATGTCCTTTGCTTCAATCCAGGTGGTTATGAGTATGACGCGTCAGCCAAGATAAGTTATAGTTAGGAAATGTCTTGATAAACTATACACAGTGATATATAAGCGATTTAATTGATGTGAAAGGAGGTTTTAATAATATATAGGAGAATTTTGAGAACATGTAATTGTATAAAAAAGAAAATGTATTTGGTTTTAGAGATAACTTCAATTAGAACAATGAATGTATTATGTAATATGCTCATTAGCTTACACTATTTATATCATGTATTTTATGTACATTTTATATACTGTACTATGCTCTCTACATGAATATCTTATTCAGAATGATCTGCTATGAGGGAAGGGCCAGGGTAGCCCGAGAAATTCAAATTTTCCAACGTTTTTTGCAATTTGCAGGTCAGTATGATGTTAAATGTTGATTAAAATATGATTCGCGAACAAAACAAATATGATTTTACAGAATTAAAATGACTATTTCATGAAATATGAATTTTATTAATAGGATTGTATGAACTTAAAGGGTTGTATTGATGATTTTAATGATTCATCATCATCATCATTTCAGCCGAAAGACGTCCACAATGATGTCTGTAATTATTATAATTCTGTAAATACGTACTTGTTACGCTCGCGAATGAATCATATTTTCTGCAACATACAGCCTGACACTGACATCAAATTGTAAAGCACGTAAGAAAATTGGAATTTCGCGGGCTACCTATAGTCCGAGCGGAACTAGTTGGCCGCTGAGGTGGGGGCAGGGGTGAGGCGGCGGTTCGCAACGCACGTACTGAGTAATGCGCCCCCGCCCCTCCGTCCCACCGCTCACATACCTAAGGCGCGGCCAACTAGTTCCGCGCGGACTATAGCGCAATGTAACAAGTAAACTTGATAATCGAATATTTATTATTTGATAGTTTATTATTCATAGTGTATAAGTTGTATTAATTTTGTGTGATTGAATTCCTGTTTAAATTGTTAATTGATAGGTCTAGAATTAAGTATTGTAATAACGTACTTAATTTTGTAACCAAAGATTAGTGTTTTCACTTAATTATTCGTTCATATTATTATAAACTCTTATTTAATTGTCTTAAATATTTGAAACGACTAATTGCCATTCCAAACTTATCATTCCAAAGTTTATTTTGATATTAATATCCAGGATCTACAAACATTGAAAATTATTTATTGCACTGGTTTTTTTGTTTGAAATCAATCTAGACCAAGCATATTTGACAATAAATACACATTATCGATATAATGCTGTATTACCTTGTATAACCTATAAAACATCAAGGAAAGAAAATCGTATTATTGTGTGAACTATCTAGTTTTAATTGATCCTTTTTTAAGTTTTTAAATCTATCTAGTCATTTGAATTTTGTGCTTTTAAACTTTATACCAAAAATTTGAATGCTTATTGTTTATATTCTTTCAAGAATTGTATTGTTTTAGTTGTAGACCTCCGTATTTTATTTAGTTATTATATAGTGTTATGTGCATTCCATTTTTGATCTATTAATTAAACATAAATGTATATGCGTAAGTGTTTATCTTGATCCCATATTTATTATCCAAACATTTAATAATACTTAATCAATTGATACTGTTGAGGGGTCGATACTAGTCGGGAGTTAAGATCTGAGAACTGAGGAAGATAATTTAAAAGTAAATTGATTACTGCCCTGTTGCGTTTATTATTTCTACAGGTTTTTTATTCTAATTTGTGTGCGACAAAGTAGTCTCAGAGCATAAGTTGTTACAAAAGTTTGTAGAAATCTCTTTGGTCTAATCACTGAATGAAATGAAAAAGGGCAAATATTTTGTTTTATTTATAAAAAGTGTTCTCTCTGTCGTCTTACGTCTATCTACAAAAAAAAAGTTAAGTTATACGACCACAGACTACTTAGAGATACTACGTATTATACGACCAAGCTTCAGTGTCACTGGTCAACTATACATGCCGTTATGTTGCTGTCAGTCACTTGCAACGTTTTTATTGAATACGGCAATCCACGATTTTTTTTAGAATACGGCAGTCCTCTCATTGCCGTACATCACAAAATACGGCAATAGACTATAGTAGAAACGAAACGTTTTTAACTAGCGTAATGGATGAAACGAAACGTACACAGGTAATTTTACGAGCACAGCCGGGAAAATCCCGACTAAAAACATGAAGTTGTAATAAAATTATAACGCCAAAGTGGCATCTCTTTTCGCCTTGGTTATAAAATGAATGAAAAGTTGTACCTAAATGACACCACGTACTCGTACCACCTACATATTACGGTACGCGGCGTCCCACATGGGCGATTCAATACGAACGCGATTGTGAAGTAATCCGATGCGGTTTACGCGAATTCAACGCGGTTACGCGACGCGGCAGCTCTGTTCTACGTGCGCGCGAAGTCGCCGCGCCGCGGCCATTCCCTGCATTTGTCATGGACGGACAGAATTTTTGACATTGGAAATGTCTTTTCGTTCGCTCCAGTATAGGCTCCGATTTCACAAAAAAGTGCGATCCCCTTATATCTCGGAGAGTTGTGAAGATATATGATATTCAAAAAAGGCTCAAAAGACGCGTATTCACGAGAGCTGTAAGGTGCAAAAATAATTATTCAAGAAAGTCAAAAACGATAAAAGTTATGGCCGAAATAGTGAAAAAAAAAACATTTTTTTCCGATGTTTTGAATTTTGGCGCTCGATATTTTGGAAACGAAGAATGATATCAATAATTTGAGAAAAAATTCCTCTGGACAATTTAGTCAGCTACAATTTGAGTTTAAAACAAAGACGATCGGGTTAAGGATTTGCCCTGCAGCCTAACCTTTTTGAAAAAAGTCAGAACGACATTATCATTCAACGTTGTAATTTTATTTTGTAACCTTTTCCGTATCCCGCCTTTCTCGTCGCTCAGCGACAATACTTTTTCGAATTCCGTAGATTCATTTCCAATATGCCCAATAGTCGTGTGAGGCACGAAATCTGTTAATTTTTTTTACTGGAAAATTCAACAGAGGAGTGTAACTGTTCTAATATTTTATATTTAGATTTCTACTTGCACCATTTTCAGCTTTTATATATTTTAATTTCGCCGCACCGTAAGAGTTCGCGCGAAAATATCGATCGCGTCCGCTTCGCTTCGCCCCGCACCCACCACGTGCGGTTGGTCACGTAGGCCACCGTAATAGAGTATCATTGTTTGTTCCATTTGCGCCGCTTCGCTTCGCGATCACGTTCGCGTTAAATCGCCTACGTAGGACGCCGCGTTAGTAATTTTTTAAATAAATAATTAAAGACGGCAATTTAGTATTTTTTCCCATAAAACACGGCAAACCAGACTGTGACATACGGCAGCTTAGATTTTTACGATAGCAACACTGGTCAGTAGTTGTCAACAAACAACTTAACACAGCTGGTTGACCTCTGAATCAGTCAGCCAGAATTGTACGTGTTTTTGCAAATTGTTTAAGGACAGCAGTAAAATAAAAATTGGAATTACAGAATTTATTGACTTCTGAAAATCCACGAGTATTTCCTACGTAATGCTGAATTCAAGTAAGTTTCGTTAATCTCGTAAATTTTAGCGAGTCTCACGCAGTGAGCTTCTTGTAAATATTTTTTTTTTCATGTCTGAAGAAAATATTTATCTTTGTGTAAATTGTTAGTTTTCCGTGGTCTTCTGGGGACGGAAGAAGCTCCTACTAAAGTAATAGAGGTGCGGTCCGACAACTACATTTCAAGGCCGATACATTATCGAAAAGACTCTATTTTACTGTATGGACCAAAGAATCCGCCCAAGAATTCAAAAGACAAATACTATGAAATAGTTCTTCATAAGCCTTTTACCGAGAGCTTACATCAGATGTACAGGTATGTAATTATTCATGTGTTTGACTCATTGATTTTAAGCTAATTGCCAATTGTTTTTATTATTTTATCAATCTCTATAGCTTAATAAATAATACAATATGAGAATAATATTTAAATACGACTTACTTTAGAATGAGAAAATAAAGCCGAAGAGGCCTAAGCTAGGCTATCCCTACCTAGTGATGTAAAATAATTATTTTCTTTCACCAAGGCTCCGCCTCCACAGCTGCATGTCCTGATAATGTTTCACACTATTATTCAAAATAATTAAGAATGGTAAAGTACAGACGCCAGCACATCAACCTACTACAATCTGTCATATTTCTGTAATAGATTTTCAACTTTATCGATAAAGCATAAGGTTCAATATTGATTGGGAAAATTTGACAGTTAGGTGTAGGTTGATGTGCTGGCGTTTGTACATAATTATTCACATTCTCATGCAGCCTTTTGAGTTCAATATTTTGAAACATTTACAACAAAAACATTACAAAAATTATATGAAAAGAAAATAATCCCATTTCATCTGTCAGCTATCCTTTTAAAAGTCAAGAAATCTCTTCAAGATTGATAACAATTGATAAAGTAATTGTGTCTCATTATAGTGACAGTTTGAGCTACTATCCAATCAATACACTAAACTAATTTTATTTACTATCTTTGAATTAGGTGTGTCACAGGAATTATGATATTAATTATTATCAGATGCTTTTATTAGAAATATAATAAAACAATAATATATGGGCTTCCCCCTCGTATGCTTACCAAAGGTCCCGAATATGCGAAAAACTAGTACCTATCTTTTAAATAAAAATCCTATTGCCGTTTGTTAGTCTCGCAAAAACTCGAAAATGGCTTGATTGATTGAAATGAAACTAGTATGTTGTTGTGAGTATGTCTTGGCAGGTTCCTAACAAAAAAAAAATTGATAAAGGCATTTCAATGCATGCCGGGTGTTATGTTTGAACCTTGTTGATTGTTTTTATTAGTTGTCAAGTGTAACATTTTGTAATGTGGGTAAAAAGGAAATAAAACAGTTTGCTTTCTGATCTCGACTTGGTTGTATCTTTTATTGGCGACTGCGGAAAATAAGTTGAATTTCGGTGAAAATGACGGCAAATGTAACGAATATAGTGTTTCCCGGACAATTTAACCCAAAGACTGATAAGTGGTGTGATTATAAAGAACAATTATTACTGTGCGCGCTGGATGCGGCTGGTTATGACAAACCTAACCTCGACAAGGGACGATCGCTGTTTCTTTCTCAGTGCGGCAGAGACACTTTCGCGTTAATTGCATCACTTTTAGTTCCAAAACGTCCTACGGAAGTACCTTTAGTGGACATTTTTAGTGTTTTGGATAAGTTTTATGAACCTGAGGTTAACGAAATTTTGCAAGCGGGAAAATTTTACAAACGTCAACAAGTGCAAGGTGAAAGCGTGCAAGACTTTGTGGCGGCTATAAGTCTGCTTTGTGCAAAATGCAATTTCATGGACTTGAAACGCCAGTTGAGAGACCGACTAGTGCTGGGGTTACGGGACGATCGCTTGCGACGCGACTTATTGAAAAAGAAAGACTTGACATACGAGGTCGCGTTACAGATGTGTCTAGACTATCAAGTGACGTTCCCTGATTTGTACCCTGCGTGTGTGGCTAGCGAGTCTAAGCAAACTCCGTCCAGTGTCACGGAGACTGAACCTATGGATATTGGTAATGTTAACTCGAACGAGTGTCGACGGTGTGCACGCGCACACAGACCGGGCGAGCGCTGCCCGTTTGTTAAGGCGAAGTGCTTCTACTGCAAAAAGTTCGGGCACATTGCGGCGACCTGCGCCAAGAAGCCAGGTCGTGCACACCAGGTCGACGACGCGAGGGAAGCCAACACGAGTGTGGACACTTCAGCTGAGAAGATGATGGGCGTATACGTCTGCGTGGATAATTACTCACCACCTATTACCACTGACGTTATGATAGACGGCGTTCATTTATCCATGGAAGTGGACTCGGGTGCATCGCGTACCATTATGTCGGAAGAGACGTACAAGATGCTGTGGTTGACGCCCCCACCCCTACGAGCTACCAACCTAAAGCTCGTGACATGGACTCAAGACCCTTTGAAAGTATTGGGACTAGCAGACGTGCGTGTTGTGCTAGGTAATAAGGAAGCGCAATGTGAACTGGTCGTGGTGTCGGGGAACGGGCCAAATCTGCTGGGCCGGAACTGGTTCCATACACTAGGCCTTCAAGTATCAGGATTGTGCTGGGCTGAAGAGGAGATAGAACAATATAAAAAAGAATTTCCTGAACTATTTAAAGAAGGACTCGGCGAGTACAAAGGTCCTGAGGTGTCACTTCATGTGCGACCGGATGCTACGCCCCGCTTCTTAAAGGCGCGCGCGGTGCCCTACCCTCTTAAGGAAAGAGTCATTGGACAGTTGAATGAGATGGTGGAGGCGGGTGTACTGACACCTGTCCGTTATTCTGAGTGGGGGACACCGGTGACGCCGGTGATGAAAGAAGACGGAACAGTACGAATGTGTGGTGATTATCGTGTCACGGTGAACACCGCTATAGATACAGACATCTATCCACTGCCGACGTCTGTGGAAGCGTTTGTGAGACTTAGTGGCGGCAGAATATTTAGTAAGCTGGACTTGAAAAACGCGTACACACAACTGAAAGTAGACGACGCGACAGCTATGCTGCTCACGCTGAACACTCCTATCGGTCTAATGAAAGTGAATCGTCTGCCATTCGGTGTCAGCGCGGCGCCAGCAATTTTTCAGCGTCTGATGTCGACAGCGTTAGCGGGTATGGACGGAGTGGCGTGTCTATTAGATGATATCGCGGTCACTGGAGCCACGAATGAAGAACACAACCGGAGACTTAGAGAAGTACTGAGCAAACTGCAACAGATGGGACTCCGCCTCAACTTAAAGAAATGCGTGTTCGCTGCGAACAGCATCACATTCCTAGGGCACATGATTAATGCAGAGGGACTTCACCCAGCACCTGCGAAAGTCAAAGAGATCCAGGAAAAGTCGGCTCCAACTAACAGAGAGACTTTGCGTGCTTTCTTGGGCTTATATAACTTTTACGAAAAATTCTTGCCTGACAAGAGCACTGTGTTGGAACCATTGTATCGACTTTTAGAATCAAAAAGACCTTGGAGCTGGGGTGAGAAGGAACAGGAAGCGTTTGTGGAGGCGAAGCGATTACTGTCATCAGATCGAACGTTGGTGGGCTATGACTTGCAGAAAGAGCTACTTCTCATCTGTGATTCATCGGAATATGGTCTCGGAGCGATTATTGCACACGTCATGGAGGACGGGTCAGAGCGGCCGGTGATGATGGCCTCACGGACACTACAGGCGCATGAGAGACGATATGGGCAGATTGATAAGGAGGCCCTGGCTATTATATTTGGATTGACAAAGTTTCACGAATTCTTGGCGGGTCGTAAATTTTGTATTGTGACAGATCATAAGCCGTTGGTCGGTTTATTCAATCCCGCAAAACCAATTCCAGACCAGATATCACCGAGGATGTTGCGCTGGTCATTGAAACTTTCCAGTTATAATTACAGTATACAGTACAGACCTGGTAAATTGATCGGCAACGCGGACGCGTTGAGCAGGTGGACCGCTCCGGACACGTCGAGTGTGCAGGAGGATGTGCTGCGCGACGTGCTGCTGCTGGAGGAGCAGCCGAGCGGCTGGGAGCTGGACGCTGCTAAGATAGCCGCGGAGACCAACAAAGATGTGGTATTGCAAAAAGTAATGTTTCACGTTTTGCACGGATGGCCACGAAGGAACCAAGACCCGAACCTACAAGCTTATTGGACACGGAGAGAGGCTCTTTCACATAATAAAGGTTGTTTATTGTGGAGCAACAGAGTCATAATACCTTCGTCCTTACAGGACAAAGTGTTAAAGTTGTTACATGCCCCTCATGCGGGCATTGTTCAGACAAAAGCGTATGCGAGAGGCTACGTGTGGTGGGTCGACATGGATCGACAGATTGAGAATGTGGTGGCTGCGTGTCAGCAATGTCAGCTAGTGAGAAATAACCCACCAAAGGACCCGCAAGCTTGGATTGTTCCAGAGAAGCCGTGGAGCCGTGTGCATGTGGATTTTGCGGGGCCCTTTCAAGGAAAAACGTTTTTAGTCCTAGTAGACAGCTATAGCAAATGGTTTGAGGCTGATATCGTACCCGCGATGAACAGTGGTACGGTGATAGCTGTTATGAGAAAAATCTTCACTTCACAAGGGCTGCCCGACGTGTTGGTGTCCGATAATGGACGTGCGTTCACCTCGGATGAATTTAATCATTTTCTCAAAAAGAATGGAATTAAACATTTGTATTCACCGCCCTACCACCCAGAGACTAACGGGCAGATTGAACGCACGATTCAAACATTTAAGAATAAAATAAAGAAACTAGAGAACCTGGACATGCAATGGCAGGAGAAACTTTGCAAAGTTCTTTACTATTTACGGACTGTGCCCAATAGCTCTACTAACAAGACACCAGCTGAGTTACTGAACGGGCGAAGATACAGGACGGCAGTGTCGAGCTTACACCCCGACTCGGCGCCGAGCCGCGCCGAGCAGCAACTGGAGGCGGTGGCGCAGCGGCCGCCCGCGCGGACTTTTACGCTGCTTCAGCCCGTGCTCATACGCATGTATGGGCCTGGGAACAGGTGGCGTCGGGCCACCGTGGAGACGGTGGAGGGGCCGGCCACTTATGTGGTGAGGACGGAAGATGGAGAGCTACATCGGCGACACGCAGACCAAATACTGGCCAGACCGCCGGACACATCTGCTAATGGGTCACCTGTCATTGACAGTCAGCCAGCTAATGATACGGACTCTGAATTATCACAGGATCCGCCGATTGTTATTCCGCCCCCTGAATTATGGCCCGATATTATAGGAATCCCTAATGAATGACTTGTGTGATTGCTATGCTACAAGTAGATATTTTTGTTAAATTGATTTTGTTTTCTGTTAAATTAATTATTGTATTTACCAATCATTATGAGAGAAAGGTATGTTATGTTTGAACCTTGTTGATTGTTTTTATTAGTTGTCAAGTGTAACATTTTGTAATGTGGGTAAAAAGGAAATAAAACAGTTTGCTTTCTGATCTCGACTTGGTTGTATCTTTTACCGGGCATTAGTTGGTTTCTTATAATAATTATTCTCTTTTGTTTCTTTCCATTGTAGTTTGTATCGGGCTAAGACCTTAGACGATGCAGAAGGGAAATTCATGGCTTACAAGGAGCAAATACCAGTATTTATCAAGATTACCAAAGAAGTAAGTATAATTTAACGGGGTGCTAAAGTCCACCAAACGTAATAACAATACTGCCGTCATAAGGAAAAAGGCATACTTAAGGACGCTATCACATTTTTCCACGAATAACAGTGCTTTTCAGGTACCATTTTAATGAACTTGGAGTCGCAACTGCAAGGATATCTTGGTTTCAAATTAAAGATAATATATTCATCTCCAGAATGGCTCCATAACAATTAAATAGCCCCATACAAAATTTTCACACAAATACGTTTTTACCATCACAGTAATCGCAAAAAAATTAATAAAAAGGGGTTTGAATAAGGACCTATATAGCTAAATCCAATGCATATTTTAACTTAAAAATAAGAAGATATTGTTGCTTATATAGTCTTCTATACGACAAGCTAAATATTTTGTAGATAAATAAATAACTTTTTCATTTATGAGACAAATAAGAAACGCTCTCAAATTTCTCCATACATTTTCTACCCGCGGACACTTGCGGTTCGTCATTCCGCGCTCAGAGGCGCTCGTGGAAGCACGTCTGTGTCGCTTTCTCGCAAAAAATAATTACGTAAAAAAGTGAGTTCCGAGTTGTGTACTGAGGTCGGACGAAGTTGATACTTTTTCGGACCGAAATAAAATTAAGTACGATTATTGGTATTTGTTTCAGAAACAAATACTTAGTTGTAATTTTTACAAGCTTTTATTTAACTTGCAATATATGTATGTATGTATGTAACTATGTTTGTTCGGGTGGACTCTTGCAACTAAATTTTGAAGCAGATATCTTCAACCGATTGAGCTGAAATTTTGTATGCACGTTTAGTTTGGATGACAATGCATGTTTAGCTGTGTGACGTTATTCTAAATCCAAAATGGCGGAACGCCCAAGATGGCGGACTACTTATTTTTAAGGCACTCCTACAATATGGATATCAAATGAAAGGGATTGCTGAGAATAACTCGAAAAATAAAATGACGTCACTCTAAATCCAATATGGCGGACTTTTATATTTTTTTAGACATTCGATATTAATAGTCGATTTTGGGGTTTTTCGGGGTGATGATTACGAACATAACATCCATTTTTTATTCAAGGTGGCGGATTTTTGTTTGTGACAAATCGACTTACGGCCAATTTCTTCATAATACCAGTATATCCAGTTGTCATGCTACGTCACAGTTTTACTCTTCAATTCAGTAATTTTTTTAGTGAATTATAATGTTGCTATATTGAAGAATACAATTATGACGTAGCATGACAACTGAATAGACTGGTATTACGTTTAGTCGGTTAACAAAGTCGCGTGGTTTTTTTGTTTACCTTTATTTAGCTACCTAAACCTATGGAATATAGTAGGTAGTAGTACAATGAAATATTTTCTATGTGAAAAGACAGCTGTGCTGCTGGGGAGTTTGTTGCGCCACTTCTTCCCAGCGAAAGCACTAAGAAGTGAAGGGCGGGCGTTTTGGGGGACTGTCTTTTGTAATTTTGACATTCGAAAAGTGCTGATTCTCAGCCTAATTTGAATAAATTACTTTTGATTTACTTTGTTTTAATTAAGTAAATAAAATACTTACTGTTTTCATAAGGGAATGATTATTTTTAAATATCACAACGAAACTACGATAAACTCCCAGGCTAGTATTTGATTATGTAATACTCCAACAATTGACATCAAAAATAATATTTAAAAGTACTTAGGTACATCTTTTCAAACTAACAGCAGACTGTGGTATAAATGTGGATGTTCCTTGTAATACTAAAATGTTAAGGTCGTTTTTGGGTACCTAGTAATGAACGTAACTGATGTTGAACGTTGACTGGTGAACTTCAACAATACAAAAAACATGATTATCACGCAGATAGTAAGTACTAATAACACTTACCAAATTCGATTGCGAACTTACAACTAACTTTACTCAATAAATACCAGCAAAATTAAAAAAAAATATCTTCAAGTACCAAGATTAGTTAAGTTACGTATAAAAATCGAGCGAACAATGGTTTCAATGTGTGCGTGCGCGTAATGTTGCTGTGTTGCGATTCAGATACCTAAACTTGAGCGAGTTGAAAATGTGATAGCGTCCTTAACTAACATTTTTTCCGAAATTGAGTTCTATGCATATTCGGAATCAGAAAAAAAGACCCATCTGCTAATATTATTTGTACAATTTCGGAAAAAATGTCAGTTATGCCCTTTTTCCTTATGACGGCAGAATAGCCCTTCAACAGGTTAATAAAAAAATAGTTAAATACGAGTACTGTATCAAAATTCGTGTTTTTTATATTTGACCGATTAATATTGAAAATTCCTTTTACTTGGCACAAGCTATATTGTTAACAACTCAGTGATAAATAGAAAACAGTTTGTAAGGTTGCCCAGTGGGGTAATTCGTTACATATTTACAATGACATTGTCTTGCAGTTTGACAATATAACAACATTAATTTTGTTATTTACATTGTCAAGCAGATTTTTTTCATACAAATGATGTAAAAATAATAACAGCCGCACAGGTCGATCGATCAGGTTAAGCTACGCTTGCCGCGGTTGGGCTGTGGATGGGTGACCATCTTTAAATACTGAGACCCCTCCGTGCCTCGGAAAGCACGTTAAGCACGTCATGCTCCCCAGACACCCCATCATCTATTTTGCTGTTTATAAATTCATAGATCAATTGTACGCAATATGTACCGAATTAGTACATACTTAAAAAAATAAGTACCTTAACTGGTTAACAGGTACATGCAACTGAATTATGGCTTGCTGTAGAGTATCTCCTCAGCAACCCATCATCTATTTTGCTATTTATAAATTCATAAATCAATTGTACGCAATATGTACCGAATTAGTACATACTTAAAAAAATAAGTACCTTAACTGGTTAACAGGTACATGCAACTGAATTATGGCTTGCTGTAGAGTATCTCCCCAGCAACCCCAAGTAATATTTGAGTAAATTTTACGTAGACACTTATTTATTAGGCAAACAAGTGGTTGATAAAAATTGTACTCTTATTTTTACCACTGGATGTGCTAGCTATGGCTACTTAAAACCTTTGTTTAAATCTCGATTATAAGCGGCTTAGAAAAATAAATAGCAAAGTCTATTTCAAGTGTATTACTTCTATCATATCTCTCTCTTCCCTTAACATAAAATCGGTAGGTGTTGTGTAGTAAATAAATTATAGACACTATGTTACGGGCTGATTTTTCCAACGCCAGATAATTATCCGAGGAATTATTTTGAAATGTTGACAGTTCTTTTACAAAAATGAAAAAAATATGTGAAAATTTAATTTGTTTGCCAATGCAAATGTTATTTTGATTGACCATTAAGACTTAATTTAAAGAGCTATTGAAATACACAGTTTATATTCAATTTGTTCCTTTTTTTGTTTAAAATGTAATCGACAATGTGCTCCAAGTTGGTTCCCATTTAAATCATAAAACAGCATCGAAATCGGTCCAATATTTTTCGAGAAATCTACATACCCACACAGTCAAACACATATTACTCAGGCGCTATAATCGAAATTTAAACAAAGGTTTTAAGTAGCCATAGCTAGCACATCCAGTGGTAAAAATAAGAGTACAATTTTTATCAACCACTTGCTTGCCTAATAAATAAGTGTCTACGTAAAATTTAATCAAATTTTACTTGGGGTTGCTGGGGAGATACTCTACAGCAAGCCATAATTCAGTTGCATGTACCTGTTAACCAGTTAAGGTACTTATTTTTTAAGTATGTACTAATTCGGTACATATTGCGTACAATTGATTTATGAATTTATAAACAGCAAAATAGATGATGGGTTGCTGGGGAGATACTCTACAGCAAGCCATAATTCAGTTGCATGTACCTGTTAACCAGTTAAGGTACTTATTTTTTTAAGTATGTACTAATTCGGTACATATTGCGTACAATTGATCTATGAATTTATAAACAGCAAAAAAGATGATGGGGTGTCTGGGGAGCATGACGTCGTTAAGCCGTTGGTCCCGGCTGTCATTCGTGGATCTTTGACAGTCGTTACGGGTAGTCAGAAGCCCGAAAGTCTGACAACCAGTCTTACCAAGGGGTATCGTATTACCCAGTAACTGGGTTGTGGAGGTCAGATAGGCAGTCGCTCCATGTAAAATACTGGTATTCAGCTGCATCCGGTTAGACTGGAAGCCGACCCCAACATAGTTGGGAAAAGGCTAGGCAGATGATGATGTAATGGACCAGGCAATTCCTTCAAAATCCTTTGGATGGTGATAGAAAATGTGTTATGCAATTGGGGTGCAGGATCTAAACTAACAGTGGTCAGGGCTTCAGAGCGTGAAATCCCTTGAACTGCTCTTTGCATGAAGCCCCAGGGGTGCTACTATTTATTATTTGGTGCTACTATTTATTATTTGCCCAACCATACTAATACTAACAAATATTAATATCATCAAGCCATTGTCTGTCACAATTATCACAGACACATTGCACAACAAATAATAATAATTTTACAGACATAGTCCATTACATAACATTAAATAAACAATGTAAACAATTATATTTAATTAAAATAATACTCAACATTGACTTATTTATTAATACTTCAAGCGCATAAATGTACAGAAACTTAATTAAGTGTATTATAATGTAAATGAATACTAATTAAACATCATCCTTTGCAGTGCACAGTGCCAATTCTTCAGAAACTCTGCGACACATTATCAGAACACCAGTCATGGACTATCGCTCACATGGTGGCTCACTTTGGACTGAGTGAGCTGTTCAATGACCCTGAAGTTCAGAGACACATTGATGGCATTGATCCAGTGACTGGAGCAACACCTTTGATGGTAAGTAAACGAACATACATCATTATCATTTGGCGGTATAGGGTTGGCCATTTATTTGTTGCTGCAATCACAGCTGCTGTTCTCAAATAGGTTTGTTTAGTCACGAACATGGTTGATGAATTTGGCCCGAAATGACGTCATCGAAATCATCTTATTTATACTAATATTATTAAAAGGTAAAATTTATTTGTTTTCTAAATGGGTCTCATTCTTGGACAAGTTAACGGGTTACTTTCCAAGGCGACTAAAGAGGTCAAATGGGTTTCGGAAAAACTGAAAATTTGTGTCATAAAAAGGTCAAGTTAATAAAATGGGTTTTAGTTCTCAGTACCTATATATATGTATAGTTATTTTGCTAAGCGTCTAAAGGTCAGTCAGTCTCAGTGTAACTACGATGACTCAGCCGACTGGTTTGGTGTAGGTAATTGCTTATGGTAGGTAGTTAGAGGGAAACAATGGTATGCTATGATATTTGTTTCATATTCCTTTTATCAGTAACTCAGTAGCTTCTGCCCGCGACTTCGTCTGCGTGATTTTTCTCTTCCCCGACCCACCGCGTCGCAACGCATCTCCTGCCCGCACTACTACGTTTTCGCTTAGTGCTCTTTCTGACTTTTTTTATTTTTGCCATGCTCCTAAGGGTCTTTGCGTGTTGTTAAATAGCCTATAACCTTCCTCAGGAACTGGCCTATCAAATGCAAAATAATTTTTCAAATTCCAATTTCAAGTTCCAGAGCTTAGCGCGTTAAAACAAAAAAACTTTTATAATGTTAGTAGGTATAGATTAGGTGCGGTTGATAAAAGTAATAAATGTAAAGTCCGGCCGCGGCAGATTTGCCAAAGATGTAAACAACAATGCAATGGCCGCTCGAAATTGAATAAAATCTATAAAAAAGAGGTTTTATTTTAAGTAATGTTAGTTTTCGTCTAAATCTCCGAACTAACTATGTAGATGAAAACAAGTAATAGTAATGTTTGTTTTCGTCTAAATCTCCGAGCTAACAGACGAAAACTAACATTACTTAAAATAAATACTCTAGTGTATCGATATTATTCAATTTCGAGCGGCCTTAGGAACATTTTTTAATTTACTTGTTATAAGTATTTATTTATTAAAGTGTAAGAGAACCTTATCAACATTTATGGAATGAATACTGTATTTCAGTCTGTTACCCCTTGATTGTGAATACCAATTAGCGTTATAATTTCAGAACTCGACTCAATAGACGAAAACCATTAAAATGAATTATAATTATTGTAATCAACAACACAGTAGCATGTACGTCACGCCTGTGCTCAAATAGGGTAGACAGAGATGATAATGATGATGTCATGTTTTGTTCATATATAATATTTTGGTTGCTGTATAGGTACCCATAATATCTATAAAACTTTAGTATCTAATTGTCGTCTAAAAACCGACAGGCGACAGTTAGGAATCCGAGATACTTACAGATAATTTTGCAAGTTTCTTTCACACATTTTCTACTTTATTAAGAAACAGTACCAGTCGTGAAAATAAGAAAATTATGTTATTTTTAGGGTTCCGTACCTCGAAAAGAAAAAAAAGGAACCCTTATAGGATCACTTAGTTGTCCGTCTGTCTCTCTGTCAAGTCAAGACCCTTTATCTCGGGAACGCGTGGAGGTATCGAGTTGAAATTATAACCATATACTCAGGGCTACAGTTCCTTGAAGCTGTGAAAAAATCAAACTTCTAAGTTAACGTAATAAAAGATATGGCCGTTTATGCCGCAAGAAACTTATTTTTCGACACTCTCAAGGGAATCAAAATTTATAGGATATTTCCCGTTCACCTAAAATCATGAAATTTGGCAAGAAGCAACGTCATGTAGCACAGGTAAAGGAAAAAAATCGAAAACCGGAAATTTGTAGTTACATACCTACAAATTTGTACGGAACCCTCGGTGCGCGTGTCCAGCTCGCACTTGACCGGTTTTTAGACAAACATGTCGCATTGTCAATTCAAAAGTACCTGTTGGAAACGTTTTTTTTTTTTGTTTCAGGTGGCCGTGAAGGCATGTAACGTGCGCATGGTTCAAAGTTTAGTGTCTCTAAACAGTTCCCTCGACGTTATCGACCTTGAAGGTAACACGGTGTTCCACTATGCAGCTGCAAGCAACAAAGAAATTATTAATGTGAGTTATTGATTTTCTTTTATTAGTAAAACCTACTATTCTTGGACTGTTACTCACCTTCACTGTACAGCAGGTTCTTAATTAAATGCATTGGATAAGAAACTTTAATTCTGTTTGATAAGATTCAGGTTCCATTGCCATTCAAATATGTTTTACGCTCTGTTATGTACGGTAAGTGTCGTCGTTTAAAAAACAACTTTGTTTTAATGTTTTCAAAGTTGATTTTTGTGTAAAAAGGTGTATTGTTTATATTTATCGGTGAAGTTATACATACAAACCTAATATGACATTGATTGAAGATTCTGCTTACATGACTCTCGGAAGATGTTGTATTCTGTGTGCTATTCGTTGGAATTTCAGTTATTTGGCACGTGGCCACGTTTTCAGAACACTAAGATTTATACTAAACTACAGGGAAGGACAAGGATTAGTTAAGTATACAGGCTGAAATTTGAATCACCGTTTTCCTCTTAAGGGGTCATTGTACTCATCATTATGAACTACTTTTACTATAGGACCAAAACTGAAATCGTGAAAAAAAAATCAGCTGTTCCCTACATTTATGTTCGCATAACTCGTCAAAATGTAGAGAACAGCTGATTTTTTTTTTCGCTCCAATGCTACGTAGGCACCTTATACCTGCGCGGTTCGTTTGTTTCCCAGACATGCATTCGTGCGTAGCGGGCCATGGCTCGCAATGGACTATCCTGCACCCTAATTGCGTAACACATTATCAATCATAATCTGAATCATTTTGGAGGATATTGCTTATCCATTGCTTCATATGTTCGGAAAAATTGTCTGCTCAACAACGTAAATAACGCAATGAATGTTGTTGAACTGTCAAAATTAAAACGATTGCTACACTGATCTGATAGTGTGTTACGCAATTACCCCGCAGCCTACAATTTCATACAAAGCGAAGCTAAATGCACGTGCCTAGTTTAACCGTGGGTTGCTGTGGAGCAGCATCTTTACTAATGGGAATCGAAGGGGTTTTAAGGCTGCCTGTCCATTGACGCGGAGCGAGGCTGCGGAGCGGAGAAACTGAGAAATAGATTGCATAAAATCTCGAATGTCATTTTCTATTGGTTAATATTTATCCGTTTCTCCGCTCCGCAGCCTCGCTCCGCGTCAATGGACAGGCAGCCTAAACCTTGATAGTTATTATTTACGCTTTAACTCACGAGATTGCCCGTCTATTTTCGCTTGACACCGATCCCTTATTCATTCGTTTACCAAGTAGCATTGTCGCCAGACTAATGTGAAAATTTTTTGTGAGTAAACAATAATTAGACATATTTTTTTTTCCTTCATCATCTTCATAGTTTCAGCCAACAGACATCCACTGCTGGACATAGATCTCCCACAAGCATCGCCACTACAACTGGTCCTGTCAAAATAAAATAACGTAACATATCATCGCGCTTGAATTCCTTGAAGAGGAAGTCAGAGGTGGTTGTGGTGGTCCGTGGTGGTGGTGGTAGTTCACCCACATTTCGCCCGTCATGTTAATATTGGACGACCCTATTGCCGTCAAGAAGGCACGAATCCGTACTTCAGGCTGCTCCTATGCGAATTTCCCATAATAAAAATGTTCGAACCGTTGCTATGCGATTGTATACTATCTTTATTGAAATTAATAACAAAATCGTATTAGGAGTCACCACTATACAGGGTTAAATTGAATTAGCTACCGAAGACGAGATGGGTATCGATATCTAAACAGGATGAAACAATAAAGAAGTGTTTTGATGACTTTTTGTGGGGTCATCGACCGCAGTTAGTGTAGTCTTGTGAAACATCAGTTTAAAAACAGTTTTTTTTTGTGAATACTCCACGGAAGTATCTATATCTAAACACGATAAAACAAAAGAAAATAGATTATCTCAACTCATACTTCAAGTAACAACACTACCAGCGGTCGCTGACCCCCAAAAACAATACATCAAATAATTTATATTTTTATCTTATCGTAATTAGATATCGATACCCATCACGTCTTTTGGAGTTTCGCTAGTTAATTTAATTTTACCCTGTATTTGTATGCACAATTTGCTGTTAGATAAAACATGTCCGCATATTATGGTCATACAATTACATATAAATGTAGATAAGAACGTATTGAATAGATATGACTAATACCAATGTCTCGTCGATGACATGATAGTATTGAATACTCTCTCTCTTTCACTCTCCCGATAAAATCGTCAGTGAATATTGGACTTTGAGTTTTAATTATTCTAACTGAGATAAGACAATATTCTGAAAGTTAATACCAATGTAATTGTGAGTTATATTGAAGCATTACCCTTTATTCATAAACGTTGCAGTGATTAGCGACTGTTTAACCATACATTTTTGAAGTTTAAACGTCACTTAACTTTAATCATCGTTTAAGTATTTAGTCACGAGACGTGAAGAGACAGGACCAGTGTGCTTCTTCCCTGAAGTCGACACGACTTATACGAGAACTTGATGGTAACTGGTTACTAACGGTTAATGTCAGTATTCATCATCCCATTACTGGACAAACGCCGCCCATTAGTTTCCACCTCTTTCAATTCAGAGCTAATATAGACCAGCGGGGTAATCGCGTAACACACTTACTTTCATTTTGACATTTCGACAACATGAATTGTGTTATTTACGTTGTTGAGCAGACGAATTTTCAAACACATGAAGCAATGAATTAGGGATTTATATCGAAGAAAGTTTGTTACGCTATTGGGGTGCAATAGTTGATACGTAAAAAAACATCCTGAGGCAACCGGCATGTCCTAGAAGTAAAACTCGAAGACAAGTAACATCCACCAATCCGCATTGAGCCCGCGTGTCTGTTTACGGCCCGTTTCCTCTCACAGAGAGGAGGCCTGTGTCCCAGCAGTGGGAAAGTTATTGGCACTTAGAAGTTGATGTCGTGGTAAAAATATTACCCAGTTATTATGGGGGACCAGTGGTGGCCCAGTGGTAATGGCCGCGACTTACGTCTTAATGGTCATAGGTTCGAACCCAGACAGGCCTTTTCATTTGTGTAAATTATTTCATCACCGCTTGCTCTCAAAACGGCGAAGGGAAACATCGTGAGGAAACCAGTATGTCTTAGAACCAAAAATTCGAAGACATGTGACATTTAACAACCCGCAATGGGCCCGCGTGATGGATTATGGCCCACTCCCTCTCACAGAGAGAAGCCTGTCTGTCTCCCAGCAGTGGGAACGTTATAGGCTTTACCTTTCTTAATGCTATGAAAACTAAAGCAAAATGTATAAATAAATGAAAATAACAACGGTTTGATTATTTATCTTTATTATATCAGATGTTTAAGTACATGTAAATATCTTTACAGAAGGAAAGCGAAGAAAATAGTTTAAATGACAATAAAGAAGCACATTTTTATTACTGAATACTACGTTGAATGAATACATTTAATACTTAATACCATACAGATATGATTTTTAAATACGGTTCGTAACCGTGAGTCGTGAGCATTTGCGCGGAATACACTACTATACTATTCCTTATTTCAAATCTTGTTTCCAATTGATTTTATTTCCGCATAAACAATTGTGAACTTTAAAAAAAAAAGTCAGAAAAATGTTTGAAGTTGTAGCGTAAACTGAACTTTGTGTATTACAGTTATTTTTTCCAAAAAATACGTGTTTGTTTACACTTTTGGAAACAAAATTGCGAACGCAGTCTAGGAGCTTTTGAGCATGACCTTAACATTTTAAAAGCGAAATAACACTTATGACTAAATCTCCTAAACTAATATGCCTTAAAATAGGCAGGGTCTTTAAATGATGATGAGATTAGTTAAAAACATTTATAACGAATGTTTTCGCGTAGATCAATTAGTACATTATAATAAACGCTAGTATTTAAATCAAGCTTATATTAAGTAATTTGAGTATGAATATATGGCTAGAAAGGGAGCGATTACGAAGATGATGACCAATAGAGACTTATGGAAAAAATGTAGGTACATTTGCGCCGACCCCAAATAAATTCGGATAAGAGTAGGAGACTGATGATGATTAAGCAAATAATTGTTGATAATTAATTTCTTTGGCCAAGGCACGGAAGCGGAATGCACGTTAGGCCGTTGGTCAAGGCTGTCATTCGTGGTTCTTTGACAGTCGTTACCGGTCGTCAGAAGCCCGAAAGTCAGACAACCAGTCTTTCCAAGGGGTACCCAGTAACTCGGTTGTGGTAAAATAGTGGTATTCAGCTGCATCCGGTAAGACTAGAAACCGACCCCAACATAGTTGGGAAAAGGCTAGGCAGATGATGACGATGAATATCTTTGGCTTAGCCAGATGAAGAGTCGTAATCGCCCGTTCATAAAAACATATACACGTAAATCCATGCAAAATTTACACGTACACTCGCAAAACGGAAAGGTTAAGAAATTCTAAAACAAATCCCTTTCCTGCTTATCAGAAAAATCATACGTAGCTTAATTAGGTAGAGTAGTCGTAAAAATAATAAACGTGATCCACTGAGCAAGGAAAAATGAACCTAAGATACTTAAGCGTTTCAAGTCTGCGACTGTAAATAGAAATAAGATAAGTATTTTTTCATCAGTTGGCCGCGAGATACTGTGACTGTTAATAATTAAGGTCTCAATAAAATTACGAATGAAATCCGTTGAATCGAATTTCAAAAGGCCTTCTATTAAATGGGGCTTCTTCTTCAGGTCGCATCATCCTCCTGATTCGCTCAGCGTGTGTTTCAGGCTGAGGTACAAAAACCTCATATCCAAACCGTCGTGCAAAGAAATTTACATCCCTTGGATGACATATCATTACCGAAGTCACAATAGGGCGTGCTTCAGGCGGGGATTCAGAACGCCGACGTACAGACTGTGGCCGAATTGCAGGCCCGTTTACAGACTGGCCTGTTGGATGTTGTATATCCTCTTGTGGCTAGAAATAAAATAAAATATATTTGTGATATTCATTCCGTTATATTTGAATCACTATTTAGTATCACAAATTTTGCACAATGTTAATTAGTTTGATTGTACAGAATGATCTGATGGGTTGTTTTACATTCTGTATTTATTGGCATTTATTTGGCGGATTAAGCGTAAAATTTAGCTTGTAATAACTGTACGTGTATCGCGAATGCCCGACCAGTATCGATTCGCGAACTCACCATTTGAAGAGCTGGTGGCTCAAGGCTCTGGTCGAGTCCGGAACTAGCCTGATAATCATCGCATGTGTATATACTAGCGCACACTAAGGCCCACAAATTACTAAATGCGTTTAGCGTTAAACGAGTTTAAAACAGAGAGAATGACGGCTGCAAAGCATATTATTAGATCAACATACAACTTGATACTGACCTGCAAATTGCGAAAAACGTAAGAAAAATTTAATTTCCCGGCGGGGTACCCCGACGCTTTCGCCGTATATTTAGTGATTTATGGTGCAAATGTGCCTGATTCATAAATTACACAAACGCCGATACTTACTTCTACAGGGCTGCGATTCCGAGGTTGCTGTTCTGGTGCAGGAGGCATTGTAACCGGGTTTAAAAACTGCAAATAAAAAAAACACCCTTAGTAAATTGTAGATAATTATAATATAAATTTGTCCATTTAACAACTTTTGTAAGGAAGTATTCATCATCTGCCTAGCCTTTTCCCAACTATGTTAGGGTCGGCTACCAGTCTAACCGGATGCAGTTGAATACCAGTATTTTACATGGAGCGACTGCCTATCTGGCCTCCACAACCCAGTTACTGGGTAATACGATACCCCTCAGTAAGACTGAAGTATTGTTTAAAAAAAAAACAACTGGATATCTAAGGCCATATTCTAAGAAAAATCTCATTATTTCAGTAACATTATTAGTGAAAATAAAACCCAAAGAGATCTTCGGCAATCTTACAAGGTCATGTGTTTTATCGAACCACTAATAATTCCTATTTTTGGGCCCTTAAAATACCAAATAGCCAGGTAACTGCGGCCAACTTGGGTGGAGGTCAACGCGGTTGGTCACAGTTCTAACCTAACCCATTTGATCGGGGTACCCTAGATTAATAACTGCGACGAAACGTGAGAAAAGGCCAGAAAAAGAGGCTCATTTAAGAGTGTATAAGTTTTTAGAGGATCAGTGAAATATTTCCCTTGATATAGTAGATAGTTTTCTTGAAAGCCTAATATTCCCACTGCTGGGAGACAGGCTTCCTCTCTAAGAGAAGGAGTGGGCCGAAATCCACCACGCGGGCCCAGTGCGAGTTGGTAGATGTCACATGTCTTCGAATTTTTGGTTCTAGGACATGCCGTTTTCCTCACGATGTTTTCCTTCACCGTTTTGAGAGCAGAGTTGATGAAATAATTTACACAGAGTAAAGCGCCTTTCTGGGTTCGACCCTGCGAACACCAGTGATTTCTAAAATACCGTACAAGTAAAATAATAAAGGAAGTAGGTATTACCTTAGTTGGAGCAGCACCAAGCTTTAGGCGTTTCATCCCATTCTCATTTATTTCAAAGCAAGAAGGTTCAAAGTGTTCGCTACACACTTTGGAATAATTTCTTGGACGCCATTCTGTACGACCAGTGGCGCGTATCCAAGGAATACAATATTGGTGACTTTTCGGAAAACTATAATAGAAAAAAGCTTTATTAAAAAAATACACTTGTATAACTAACAAAATCACAAGCACAACTCTTCATCTTCTTATTAGGGTTCCGTAGCTACACTATGATCCTTATAATTTCATAATGTCTGCGTCTGTCACTAAAGCCGTCAGTCGTCAACCTTATTAGAGCACCCTAATTGCGTAACACATAAACACACTATCAATCTCAATCCGAATCATTTTGAAGGATATTTGTCAATCCATTGCTTTTTATGTTCGAAAAATGTGTCCTTTTTGTGTTCCTTTTTTACCATTTTGCATAACCCAAAAATAGACACTGTGCACCGACCCAAAAATCATCAATTTTGTGATCTCACAAAAATTAGGAAAGGAGTTTAGTATCAAAACCTGGAATATAAAAAATTACATGTTAGCTGGCTTTAAAATGGTGGAACAAACAAATACTCACGAAAAGAAATATATTCCTTGAGTGCCATCGTCAGAATCATTTTCACAGCCAATAATACTGCACCGCACCATTGTCAACGATATAATCAATTACCTCCAGGTATAACCCGAAAAGAATGCGATAGAACCCTTAAAATGATTAAATCTTTATTATAAAACCTTCAGAGTGTCAAATGATAACTGATAAGCCAAAGATTTTCCTCCCCAACTAAAAGAGAGCCTCGTATAATACACCCCGCGTGAGATGACAGATGCACTCCAAATGGTGTAGTTCTTTCTCGTTTCTATGCATGCGATTTCCCTATTTGCGTCCTTTTCGTTCGGGTGTAGAGGGGTATCAATCAGACCTGCATTATTTTGCCGAGCGGGTAATAAATCAATACCTGGGGCGCGCCCGGGTCTTGAACGTTGATGTAGGTGTACTAGATATGCTAAGAGCGTGCGTAACTTATAAAATGTTAGCATGGGGACGTGAGATGTCCGGGATCAAGTTAACATATTGAAGAATACAGAATAGAATACTCTTTATTATGTACACCGTATAAATTACAGACATAAATATAGAAATTTTACAAAGGGTGACACAATGGACGGTCTTATCGCTAAGAGCGATCTTTTAAAGACAACCTTTAGATGGATTAAAAAGGGGAAGGACAGACAAATACTGTAGGTAGTCTGTGGTGTAGCATTTACATAATACAAAAAATACCATAAACATGAAACAGGAGCAAAGAAAATATAATGATGATGTTGAAGGAGAGAGGACGTGCTTTTTTATCATACTTTTAAAAGTGGACAACGATTGAGCACGCCTTACCGACACTGGCAAGTCATTCCATAACCGTACTGCTTGAACAGTAAAAGATTTGTCATAGAAACTGGTGGAATGCATCGGCATCTCTAGTCTCAGATATATGGGATAAGTGGTATATGATACAAAATAAACATTTGGAGATTTTATTTATTTAAAAAAAAAAACTCAAAATGTTTATTTTGTATCATAGGCCACTTTAGTTCCAGGCTAGCCATATATTCTCAATCCACAGTTAGTATCTTTTCAAGAATGTATTAAGCTATTGCATAGCTTTTATCTTGGGCTTTGAGCGCGGCGACCGAATGAAGAAATTCCGTAACGAAAATAAACCTAAGCATCGTCTAACGTCGTATCAGTTCGGCAGACTTCGGCACGGTGTTTGTGTGCGTTGCTATGCAATAGCTTTACCGCGGCAGTCCCCGAGTGCCACACGTATTTTTTTTTTTTACATGTGCGCTCCTTTTTATCCAATTCGCCAGTTTGGTTGACTGTTCATGTTAAAGCTGTCATTGTTAATGCCTCATCAAGTCATCATAAGTAAGCTTCAAGTTTTTTTATTTGACTTGCGAAGTGGGTTTTTTAGAAGCTGATATGAAACCGCGCTTGATACAGATAACACTATATTTGAAACCTTTTAAATTGCCCTTTTGGCTTTATACGAGTATGTAAGCTCGCGTATCCATCCTTGCTGACTTACAACTCCATTAACGACTGCCGCGATGTGAAGCCGGCGAATTCGCGCCTGCGCTTTACGTACTAAAAGCTACTAAAGCTGACCTTAGGTACTATTTATGTACAATCTACGTGCTCCCGATGCCCGGTTAAGTAAAATAAAAGGACAAAACATTCCCGAATGCTAGAGATCGAAAGTAGAAAACGTGTACAAAACGGTTACCTATCCATTTGCATAAAATTTTAAGACCTAATTATAACATGGCATACTTTTGTTTCTCGCCGTCGCCGCGTCGCAGCTGTAACTGGATGACAAATAATTTTTACCAAAATCAAATTCCCTCTTCAAATCAAAGGCCTCTTATGGACCGATGATTACAGATGTTTTTTTCTGGCGACGTGACCTCGTAGACTAGTATCGTGCAGGCTTCATCTGATGGTTGTTTAAAAAATTTGAAGTTCCCGCTTAAAGTTATCTAATAACTTTTAGTATGTTCCCGTGGGATATTTTCCGACATCCATGCGGGCGAAGCTGCAGGCAAAAGCTGGTAATTCCATAATTTGCTGCATCGTGCCCCTTTCCCCAAAGATTTTAATCGTTAGATTTGCCTTCACCATACTTAGGTCGTGCGAAAAAGAGTGTTCATGCTGAGAAGACTGAGCTCACACAACCCGCATGGAACGATAGATACGATTTATCGGTATGATTGTGCGAGACACTACTATTTAAATGACTTTTTCAACGAAACAGAAACGTGTCCATCTTTTAACGCGATCGTGCGAATGTAACGATTTAAATCTGCATTGCCCATGTGGCGACGCTTGGAGGAAGCCTATGTCCGATGATGATAACCAATTATCCGTTGTTCAAAATAAGCTTTGATTGTTCCAGGCGTTAGCTAGCAAGAGTCCTAAATCCTTGAACGTGTACAACAAGCAGGGCTACACCCCGCTACATACAGCATGTCTGGCAGACAATCCGGACTGCGTACGCGCACTTATGTTAGCCGGCGCCGACGTCAACCTGTCGGCCGCTAAGAGATCCACAAGCTTGCTACCAGGTATTTTGGTAGTAAAATCACCGTTTTTTTTTACTCGTCCTGTAATCTTACACTCGCAGAAAGATAGGGTAAGCAGTAATCAAAATACCTGAGTGTGCTTAACCTTTTCATTCCTCGACTGTACTACATACGACTGAGTGTGACGCAGTGAGCTTTAGTCAGGCGTTGTCCATCCACAGGTAAATGTTTTTTGTGTCAGTAACAAAATATCATATGCCAGTACCTTAATTGCGTAACACACTATCAATCACAATTTGAATAATTTTGAAGGATATTGCTAATCCATTGCTTCATTTGTACGAAAAAATTGGCCGCTGAACAACGTAAATAACTCAATGAATGTTGTTGAACTGTCAAAATGAAAGCCATTACAACCAATAGTGGGTTACGCTATTACCACGCTGCTTACTTTTTGGTTTTGGTTAACTTTATTTCTTCTTTTGTTTTGCAGTCCTTGTGTAAATAACTTCACCTCTTGGCACTTACCTGTTTGCATTTGTACACATAGTATAATTTGTAGTGGTGCACTTTTTCCTTTAACCCTCAGCTACAAATACCACAGTCCAACTCCTTACAGTAGTCCAATGGTAGCTGATTTTTGAAACAGTCAATCGTTGATCCACTGTTTAGTAGTTGCACTATGCTTTAACGCTTTGTGTATGCTTGATTCTTTCTAGTTCGCGACGAAGGCAGCATGACGGTTCTTCAGAAATCTGCATCCATGCTGTCAGGTAGATAGTCTATAATATTTATTTCTTTAGCATCCGCGCCATGTATTAAACAAAACCTGTCTACTGCGCAGTTACACTTTACAGTCACCCGCACATCAGTGGTAACACTTTGACATTTACAGCGCCTTTATGTAGTAGTACTAAGAGCGGCTTTCGTAGTGATGTGCGATTGAATGTTCAACCGTAAGCAACATAAATGTTCAACCGTAAGCAACATAAACTGTGTCGTGCTGTACCTATAGGTGCTCAACCTTTTCAGTCCTCGACTGTACATGCTTTATTTCGTGTATGGGCTTTAGTCAGGCGATGTAAACCGGAAGGCTGCTCAGAAATCTACGATTCTCGAACACAGCAGTAAAAGTTTGTTTGTCAATAACTAAAGTGCCAGTAGTAGTATATAAGGAGGTTCCCTATCCATTTGCATAAAATTTCAAGACCTAATATAATTTGGCATACTTTTGTTTCTCCTAATTATATTTTCGCATAACATTATTTACGCATAACAGCTTACGCATAATTTTTTTAAGTATAATTTCTCTAATCATAATAATGATTAAGCATAACATTCTAAAGCATAAATTTAGCATGTTCGTTTTATTTCTAACGACGTCAGGTCGACGGAGCCCCGCTGCGCGGGGCTACTATTTCTGTCTGCAGAGTTTAAAGAAACCTAACCAAACCGAACCTCGGGGTGCCCCTGACGTCGTTTAGTACTATGCAAATTAAATTTATACCAAAACAAATTAGCCTTCAAGATAATTATGCCAACAAAACCTGTATGCCAAAAAAAATATAGCAAAGTATTATTATACCAAAACAAATTATGCCAAAGTATATTAGGAAAAAGAACATTATGCGAAAAGAAGGGATCCCATGTAAGGATTGTAGCAGGTGGTGTTTTGTAGTTTCTGTCTACCTCATGGGAAGAAGGTATGCGTTTATGTTTGTTTGTGTGTTTGTTTAGTACCCGGTGTTCTTGCTTAATGTATTGGTTTTGGTTAACTTTATTCCTTCTTTTCTAACGCTGTTTAATAAAGTACCTCACCCTTTCTTACCTTACGTTTAGAAAAAATCGTAGTTTTGCACTTTTTTGCAAACTTGTAGCTAAAAGGTACAATTCCGATGATAACTGCAACAGGCGACAATGTCGCCATCTACTGAAGCGTTTTCACACTGCAGGGATCTTTAGGCGCTCGAATGAGGTTGATAGGGTGGCGCCGCGCCACCGCGGTCGCGTTGGTAAGCATTAGACGTAGCACACGTATCAAATCGGAAAGGGATCGTTTCTAAGTTGATATGTGTGCTATAACCTTTAAGACCTAATGACACGTACCACAATCACACCACATCATAATCAGCCTATAATGTTCCCACTGCTGAGACACAGTAGGCCTCGTCCCTCGTCTCGGTGAAAGGGAGTGGGCCGTAATCCAACACGCGGGCCCGCTGCGGGTTGGTAGATACCACATGTCTTAAATTTTTTGGTTCTAGGACATGCCGGTTTCCTCACGATGTTTTCCTTCACTGTTTTGAGAGCAGTGGTGATGAAATAATTTACACAAACTAAAGCGCCTATTTGGGTTCGAAATTACGACTCGTAAGTTGCGGCATTTACCACTCGGCCACCACTGCTCGCACCACATCGCAGTGACAAAATGTTGGCAAGCTGTTTCGTTACGTGTGAATAGTGTCGCTCCACATTCTTGCAGTTGCGTTGTGGTAACTACAAAAAAAAATTGTTGTCAACGTTATGTTTGCGATTTGGTCGTCTGCTAGTACGCGGTCTCGATGGTGGTTGCGTTGTGGCTGCAACGTGGCCTTCATGTGATCGGTATCACTCACATTGTAGATTTTGACGGCCAAATGTGGTCGTCTGAATAAACTATTAATTTTCATACAAATTAACGCCCGTCCACGTGTTGTCGTTGTGATGTGGTTGTGGTACGTGTAGTCTGGCCCTTAGTGCAATAGGGATGATGACATTTTTATTTTTATTTTAAAATCAATAAAAAAAATTGCAAGTAGTGCAAAAAGTCTAATCTAAAAGCTTAACAAATGACAAGTTATAAACGTTTTAAAATAACTACCAGACAAAGACGGCACTACCATAGAAGTGACGTCATGAGTCACGACTATGTAACCTCATACGAGCGCCATACTTCGTCAGTATCGCACGACAAGGACAGGAATAATCCCCGCCAAAAGCGTGTAACTTCTCCAAATATCATTGATTTTACAGATTTTTTTTGATTATCCCGTTTTACCCTTCCGTGAAATTACATTATTTGTTCGAGCATTTCCAATATTAGTCATCATCATCTAATTGTTGTGTGAAATGTATTGAAAAACAAGATGGCGGCGCTAGTTCCGATTTTGTCCACGCGCCAAAAGATCCTATCATTGCGGTGGCTTAGCTACAGCGGTTTACGGTTGCGTTTGCCTTCGGTATTGTACCTCAATGTAATCTATGTAATGCTAAAACCACAGCTCCTTGCAGTAGTCCAACGGGTGCGGCTTTGTTTAACCACTGTAATATAGTTGCACTGTGCTTTAACGCTTTGTTTGTCCTTGATTATTTTTAGCTTATGCCGAAGACAGAAGGACGGCTCTTCAGAAATCTTCACCCATGCTGTCAGGTAGATAGTTTAAACTAATATTATAAAGAGAAAAGATTTATTTTTTATGTCTGTTTGTTACGGTTTTACATTAAAACGGCTGAACTTATTTGGATGAAATTTGGCACATGGGTAGACCATGACCTGGATTACGACATTTTTATCCCGATATTCCCACGGGATCGAGGCGAATGCGGATGAAACCGCGGGGCGCAGCTAGTCTATAATATTTATTTATTTAGCAGCACCGATGTATCAATGAAAACGTTTTTACACTGCAGGCATTCGTAAGGCATTTTAACTGTGTCGTAATATAATAGGGAATACGACGGGGTAAAGTAAACGAAATTCTATTTAGTCCGTCAGTTAGATTATCAAAAAATAATGGACACATATTTTTGCTTGTGTCAATCAACCAAAAAATTACAAAGATAAAGCGTGTTAAAGTTTGGGAGTGTTTAGGTAAAAATTGTACCAAAACGTGACGTCATGCGACGTTTCAAATCAATATATCTCTGTATTGTTTTGATTATGTGAAAAAAGAAAAAATAAGTGCCCAATACTTTTTAATAATCTACCTGATAGACGAAGAAAAAAAAGTTTGTCGTCATCCCTATTAAAGGTGCTCAACCTTTACAGTCCTCGATTGTAAATACTTTATTTCGTGTGTGAGCTTTAGTCAGGCGATGCCAACGTGATGGCTGCTCAGAAATCTACGATTTACGAACTCATCAGCAGGTAAATGTTTGTTTGTCAGTAACAAAAGTAACCTTGTTTTTGCTTACTTTAATGGTTTTGGTTAACTCTATTTCTTCTTTTTAACGCAGTTTGATTAAAATACCTACCTCACCCTTTCTTATGAGCCATACATAAACTACGTCACACGTTAAGGGGCCGGGGTCAACAAATGGGACATGTGATAAGGGGAGGGGGGGACGAGTCCTAGACTACGTTACGTCACATGTATAAATCTTTTAGTACTCTAAATTCAAACTCAAATATTGCCTTCTATTTCAATATTACAAATATGACCACATTTTTTTTTTTTTTCGTGTGGAAGTCCTCCTGGATGTCCACCACCCTGGGGGGGGGTGGAGGGGTCTGTCAGACTCTTACTGACTAAAACGACACGTTGTCCTGCTGTTACCTTTAGCCGGGGTGCTGGAGTGCTTGCGCATTTCGTCACGCTCCCCAGGCCAGGTGTTGGCCCGCATGAATCCATGCGGACCCCGTCACCCTCAGCGGCCGCAAACCGCCACTATTCCTCTAGAGAGAGGCGCGCGCGGAACACGGCGCGCCACCGTCTCGGGCCTTTCACTGTTTAGGCAACAAACTCCCCAAGACCACCTGTGACAAGCACGGGGGGTCCAAAATCATCAAATTCGTGTGACGTAATCATGGACGGCCCCTTACGCTTAGACAAGTCCCTAGTTGTGTACTTTTTCTTAAACATGCACCCCCAGCTCCTTGCAGTAGTGCAACTGGTGCTGCTTTGTTGAACCACTGTATCGTAATTGCACTGTGCTTTAACGCTTCGTTTGTGCTTGATTATTTTTCTAGTTTGCGCCGAAGGCGGCGTGATGGTTGTTCAGAAATCTTCAACTATGTTGTCAGGTAGTTATACCCCTTTATTTATAAACGTTACTTAAAGTTTAGAATGATTAAACGTGAACAATTTGTGGTTGAGCAGGCAGTAATCATTTAATCTACTTAACTTTTAGCAACGTTTATAAATAAACTCAATAGTCTTTATTTTATTATTTATTTATCTAGCAGCCGCGTCATGTATCAAGGATCACTGGCAGAATTCATCAGCTCAGGTCTTTAATTAGTGAAGTATTATTTGTTATCTGATTATACTATTTTGGGAAGGTTTCAGACTAACAAATAGTAGAAATGTGAAATGTCCATTTTTCTATACAATAACCGATTTATTATACATATTTACTTTGATTCCCTCACACACCAAAATTACCTATGTCATATTCATAAGTGCTTTTCCTAAAATTATTAATCTTCTCAATTTAATTACCACTATACAGTGTCTTTTTTTTAATATTTTGGCGCAACTTCACAGACGATTACTTTATCAACATCTAAAACAAAATCCCTATGAAGTTTCACCAACCAATTAAAATAACCCCGTATACAATCTTTTAGAATAATTAAAGCATATTAACTCTTAATTACAGGCATAGTAGGCGACCTTCTTCATGACAACCATCCCAAATTGTACCAACAGGACATGAAGCACGGAGGCACACCCTTACACTGGGCCGTTTCCCGTGACGTTATCGACGCCTTAGTGGAGAAAAACTGTGATATAAACGCCCTCAACTTCGATGGGAGAACAGCCCTTCACATAATGGTATTACGTGGCCGATTAGAGTGTGCCATAGCCTTACTGTCAAGAGGTGCCGAACTCTCTATTGGAGACAATGAAGGCAACACACCTTTACATTTGGCCGTGAAACAAACGAACATCGCCATAGTCCAAGCGTTGGTCGTGTTTGGAGCTGATTTGGAAGCGAAGAACAATGCCGGGAACACGGCTAGACATATTTTACCGACTGAGATGTCGAACAGTAACTATGATAGAATATTGTATGTTTTGCATGCGGTCGGTGCTAGAAGGTAAGACTAATTATTTATTTTCTCTGAATGTTATTGGAACCTTTACAAAAATATGTATGAAAACTTTTACCAAAAATCAACTTATTCGAAAATCGAATTGCTTTGTAATATCTCACAGGTGTGAATATATACAAAATATTTTATTTCACATAAACCTACATGGGTTCCAATTGGTTGTATCAATAAGTTTTAAAACCTGAAGTCGTTCCTCAGATGCGCCCCAGAAGTGCCAGGCTGTGGTCCTAGCTGCTCAGCTCGCGGTGACTACAACGGAGTGCCCCCCCCGCCTGTGGCCAGAGGCTCCACTCGGGACCTCGTCAGTCAGATGCTGAACGTGGCCGCCATGGAGAGAGCTGCCTGCTTCGATTCTAATCAGAAACAAGGACGGTAAGGCTCTAATAGCAGGGACCATCGCTGGAGCATCTATGCGACCTTCATAAAGGCTAACTCTTGTCGCAATGCGGGGAGTATTGATACAAGAGTCAGCCTTTCCTTCATATATTTGTCCATTAATGAAGATACCGGCGCGTCCAAGAGTAATTCGATACTTCGGTGTGTACACTTCAACAGCTTAATTAACTTTTTCGGACGGGCAAAAACACATCGGGACTTCGGGAGTAAGGACAATTACTGTCAAATCGTGTTGTCATTAATTCTTAATTCGGGCCCCAAAATAATCTTTTGTCTGTAGGTGACATGGTGTAGGAATAAAATATGGAAAAGAAAAAGATGTACTGAACTTAAATTTAGTTTAGTTTGTGAACAAGCGTATCGGCCGGCACCAATGTCTAAAAATGCCTAAGACTGACATTGACATTTTCAACAATTTTAGGTACAAAAATTAGCTCTGTTCTCATCGTCTTTGATAGCTAATTATAACAACAACAACTCTATTCGAGCTCAGACGACGGGTAGAATTATATGCATCCACCATACTTTGAAACATATCTCGCCATTTTGACTTTTTTCAAAATGGCGGCCACGAATGATACCTATAAACTCAAAATGGCGGACAGGTAGGTATGCCACGGATCTTCAAAGCCCTTTACTTACCATTTCCTTTACTCTTTCAGATTACTCTGCCTAGACGGCGGTGGTATCCGAGGCCTGGTCTTAGTCCAAGTGCTCATCAGCTTAGAAGAAGCCGTTGGCAAGCCAATCATACAGTGTTTCGACTGGGTGGCAGGCACCAGTACTGGCGGCATCCTAGCCTTGGCTTTAGCCAGTGGAAGGTCTCTGAGGGAGTGCCAGAGACTGTACTTCAGGATGAAAGAGTTCGCATTTGTTGGCATGAGGCCGTATCCTTCGGAACCGCTGGAAACTATTCTGAAAGATTGTTTAGGTTAGTATGATAAAAAAAAATCCGTTCATCATCTTTTGCCTAGCCTTTTCCCAACTGTTTGGGGTCGGCTTCCAAACAGATGCAGCTGAATACCAGTTTTACACGGAGCGACTGCCTATCTGATGACCTCCACAACCCAGTAACTGGGTAACACGGTACCCTTTGGTAATACTGGTTGTTATACTGTCGGGCTGACCTTTGATCAAGAATACACTTCTCTAGTCTAATGTGACGTGAACGTTTCCAAAAATCATTGCTCAACTAGTCGTGATTGATGGTGTTATCTGAGCATTTATATTCGTGTTTTTGTGTGCACGCGAATTTTGAGTATATTCGTGAGTCGGGTCTTCGGGCCGTTGACTCTTTAAATATTGTCTAGCTTGGATTCATAGAAGTCTTAAAAAACGTGGGTCGAATGTTTTGTAATATTAATATAAGATAGAACTATGTTTATCTTTGTTTTTAAAATAAGCTTTTAACTAGATCGAAAGCCAAGTTTTTTTTTGTGTATCTTGCATCTACAGATTTAAAATCATCGTTAATTTAAATAAATAATCTTCTTCCGGTCATTCAAGGTACACATTTATATAATCAGCGGCCACCTCTGTAATAAAAACCTTTCTAGCTATTGTTAAGAAAATAAATGAAATTAACAAATCATAAGCACAATCAGCCTGTAACGCTTCCACTGCAGGAACGGAAGCCTCCTCTTCTCCCCCTCTCAATATTAAAACCCTCAGCGCCAGACCCTAAGTGGCCGTTCTTTCAAGTTTTGACTAATTTATTTTTTTGTACCGATTCCCAGACCATTTATACCGAAAAAATGCGTCAGGCTTCATTTTTGCGTAATAAATGTATAGAAAACGTGTTCCTAAAGGATAAACAGCGCATTTACTAAGTAGAAAGATGTGTATACTTTTGAATACACAATGTTCCAGACACTGTGTGACAAAAAGATGCACATGGCTCCGAAGGTGTTAACGAAATTATTTTTTGAAAACTAATTTGATGTTTTCTTTATTTCTCAGGCACAGAAACGGTAATGGCAGATATTGAACACCCAAAGCTGATGATTTTAGCTGTACTGGCTGACCGTAAACCTGTGGATTTACACATATTCAGGAATTACAAGTCAGCACAAGAGATACTTGATGACCACAATGGAACTACAAGTAAATAACTTGTTACTTTTACTAATTACTAACTGACCCTGCGAACTTCGTACCGCCTCAGAATTCAATAATGTGAAAAACACACTACTCCATACAAGATTAGACGTGATTAAAAACTTGCCTACTAAAATTATGTCAATTTACGTAAGGCGCTGATTAATTTGACAGGACTAAACTATAAATTATAATAACTATAAAAAATAAAAATTTATATTCTGTCCTTTTCTCAACGAAATAGAAAGAAAAGGATGCACTGAACTTAAATTTAGTTTAGTTTGTGAACAACAGAATCGGCACCATTGTATACAGAAGCTGTTGGTAAACCTTTAGTAATAAATAAATAAACTTTGTTTCCAGGTCCTTGCGCTGAAGCTGGTGACCAGGCCTCGGTGGTGTGCCTGGCTGCCCCGCCCCCTCCTTCTGAACAGCTGGTGTGGCAAGCTGCCCGGGCTAGTGGCGCTGCGCCCTCCTATTTCCGAGCTTCGGGCAGGTCAGTAAGCTTCTTAACAGGCCAAAACCTTGTTTAAAATTAGTAATAAGTCAGAATCTGATATGGTTTCTATATTTGAAAAAAAAAAATGTTTAATTGCTGGATCTAAGATATACAAGGTGTAATTGGAACAATTCAAAACCCGGAAAGGGTCATAACATAAACATATCATTATGAACAACTTAGTAACGAACCAAACTTGAAACCGCGAAAAAATAAATCTGTTCCATACGTTTTTGCTCAAATAACTCGATAAAATGTATGGAACAGCAGATTCTTTTTGGCGATTTCCATATAACTTCTCGAAGTTTTTTCATGGCAGACAACGAGGCTCGATGGCCAGACATAGGTAGCTTATTCGTACTAATTCGGAAACAAGAAGCTTGCCGAGGCGCAAAACTTTAATCGTTTTACTGTAGGTTCGTGCACGCATACCCCGAAGAGTTTTTAACTTTATATCAATGTTCGAAACTGTTATTTTTCAATTGTAATATACAAAAGTTTCAATCGTAACTCATAATTTCATTTTAAATGCCAGTATGGTTGCGATTATTTTTTATTAAATACATACTATATCCCCACAGGTATTTAGACGGTGGTCTAATGGGTAACAATCCCACTTTGGACGTAATGACAGAACTAACGGAATTGAATCTCGCGTTAAGAGCTACGGGACAACAGGAAGCCGCTAAGAAGACCAACCTTAAAGTAGTTGTGTCGTGTGGTACTGGTAAGTAAAGATTTCCTTATTATTTTTAGGGTTCCGTACCTCAAAAGGAAAAAACGGAACCCTTATACGATCACTTTGTTGTCTGTCTGTTGTCAAGACCCTTTATCTTGGGAACGCGTAGAGATATCGAGTTGAAATTAAAACTATATACTCAGGTCTGCGGTCCCTTGAAGCTGTAAAAAAATCAATTATGCCGCAAGAAGCAACTTCATGTAGCACAAGTAAAGGAAAAAATCCGAAAACCGTAAATGTGTAGTTAAATTAAAAAAAAAAAACGTGATAAACTACACTTCTGGACACATCTATTGGCCCACCTTAGAGTTTAGGTTTCGATGGCCCCTACCGAAATATGATTGCTAGATTGAACAAAAACTGTTGATGCAGTTTTAAACCTGATACATTTTACCATCTTTTTCGATCGTATTGTTTTAAATTTGAATTCAGAATACCATACGACATGGAGCTACGCCTAACAAGTCGGATATGCGCCTTGTTAAAGGCAATTGATTTTTGAATAAAAAACATGTTTTATCAAATAAAGGTTTAATTTAATAACGCGTGTTGCCTCCATGGGCATCTACCACAGCTCTCATACCATTAGGCATAGAGTTTATCAACCGCTCTATGAAATTTTGAGGGATCATCTCCCATTCCTCTTCTATGGCAGTTTTCAACTCCTGCATCGTCTGGGCAACTGGCTGACGAGCCCTAACACGTCTTTTTAGCTCGTCCCACATGTGCTCAATGGGGTTCATGTCTGGGCTTCTGGCTGGCCAGTCCATAACTGTGATGTTCACATCCCGAAGATATTCCCTGACGATGCCGGCCGCATGGGCTCTTGCATTATCATGCATAAAAAGGAAATTTGGGCCCACATAGTCCGCGTATGGTATCACGTGAGGTTCTAAGCACTCACGAATGTACCTTTCAGCATTTAATGTTGGCAGCCGTGGTCCTGTAACAACCTCAAGTTGAGTTTTGCCGCTCGCGGATATACCGCCCCAGACAGTCCATGAGCCACCGCCATAAGCAACCCTCTCTTCAAAGCAGCATTGTGCGAAACGCTCTCCCTTACGTCGGTAGACCTTCTTCCTTCCATCATTGCCATGTAACACAATTTTAGACTCATCAGAAAAGAGTACACGGCTCCAATCTTGCTGTGTCCAATTTAAATGACTGCGTGCGAAATGAAGGCGCGCTGTTCGGTGGGCTCGCGTTAGTTTGGGCCCATTAGCTGGCTTGTGTGGTACCATATCGCGTTCTTTTAACCTTCTCCGAATAGTTCGAGCGCTCACAGATACTCCGTGGAAGTCGCGAAGTTGGTTTTGTATCTCAATGGAGGTAAGGTGACGATTTCTCAAGCTGGTCGTCACGATGAATCGATCCTGCCTTTCAGTTGTGACCCGAGTTCGTGGCCTTCCTTGGCGACGAACAAAGCCGCCAGTCTCTAGGTACCTCCGATAAACATTTCGGACCGCAGATCGACTTAAATTAAGTTGAGCACTCACGTTTCTTTGGCTGTGTCCGGCCTGAATAAGTGCCACAGCTTGGGCGGCGACTTCAGGTGAAGTATCCATAGATTATTGATAGAACCTCACCTTAATGTTAAGAATAAGTAATGTTTGTTGCAAAACCAAAGATATCAATCACTTTTTCAAGAATTAAATCCAAGTAAACCAATAAAACCAAGTTTTCTTAGTATTCGATTGTTTGATATCAACAAACAGGCTCCAAATTGTCTTTTGTTTCTTTAAATTCTGTGTTCGAAATTCAAAAAAAGACTATTGAATGAAATTGTGAATGTGCCAGGTTCAAAACTGCATAAAAACTTTTTGCTCGACCTAATATAAAATTTTAGCTAGGACCAAACGAAACTGAAAATACAAGGTGGGCCAATAGATGTGTCCAGAAGTGTATTTAAGTACATATCTACAAATTTGTACGGAACCTTCGGTGCGCGAGTCCGACTCGCTCTTGACCGGTTTTATTTATTTATTCGGCTCTTCAACAATGAATACACATATTACTTTACAATTTGTACATTGCAAAGTTAAGTCTTAAGCTTTTCTTTATGTAATGTCATAAACAAATGCAAAGAGGGGCTTGTGGCTAAATAATAACAGCCGCACGGGTCGATCAATTAGGTTAAGTTGCGCTTGCCGCGGTTGGTCCGTGGATGGGTGACCATCTTCACATACCAAGACCCCTCCCTGCCCAGGAAAGCATGTTAAGCCGTTGGTCCCGGCTGTTATTTGTGGATTTTTGACAGTCGTTACGGGTCGTCAGTAGCCCGAAAGTCTGACAACCAGTCTTATCAAGGGGTACTTATTACCCGGTAACTGGGTTGTGGAGGTCAGATAGGCAGTTGCTCCATGTAAAATACCAGTAGTCAGCTGCATCCGGTTAGACTGGAAGCCGACCCCAATATATTTGGAAAAAGGCGAGGCAGATACAGTTACAGGTTCACATTTTAAACGCTTAAATGCGTAGGCGTATCATGTATAATCGACCTCGTATTTGCTTGACCACTTTTCACAACAATTCCCAGTAAATTGAAACTTCACTAAGGTTGAAATTATTTTACTGTCACATAGACCAAAATAGAACATGTTGTGAATGTGAAATTATCGAAATGTGTCTTATAACGTTGCTGCAATCACTAGTTCCATCTGTGAAAAAACTGTTAACCTATTGGACAGAGTGTAAGGGGTGTTAGATTCTAATGCAATTACAAGCACATGAGACAATTCTACTTCATCTCCAAACACCTTGGCGTGTCAAGCTGTTTTTACGCGGCCTTAGGCTGACACCACACCAAGATGGAACTAATAGGGTCCCTTTATTTTAATCGGCTCGTCTACGCTCATTTATACAAATTTATATTTATACAAATAAATAAAATTGGAGTGTCTGTTTGTAATATTAAAATAACCGCTTTTGATGTATGCACGGTACATACACCAAAATAACATTTGTTTTACAATTTTTGTCTGTCTGTCTGTCTGTTTGTTCCGGCTAATCTCTGAAACGGCTGGACCGATTTTGACGGGACTTTCACTTGCAGATAGCTGATGTAATAAGGAGTAACTTAGGCTATTTTTATTTTAGAATAAAAAAGTACTTTTAGCTAGGATAGGATTTCACGTGGACGAAGTCGCGGGCAGCAGCTAGTGATTCATAAGAAACCCTAATAGATCATTTTTCTCCGGTCCACTCCGGACCAATGGAATGTCAACCTTACCATTTACCAGCTGGTTTGATGACAGCCCGTTCATTACCATTACATACTCAACAAACCATAAAACAACGCATGTTTTCTTATTCGCAGGTCTGATACCCGTATCGAAGCTAAAAGATATAGACGTGTTCAAGCCAGAGAGTTTTTGGGACACCGCTCGGCTCGCGTGGGGATTGTCAGCGATTGGAGGTCTACTTGTTGACCAGGTAAGATGACACTTATTTTTACTACTTTGTGGGTAAAAGAGGTGCTGTTAGAATATAGGAATGGTGATTTGTAAGTCGTGAATGTATGAAGAGTACGGAGACCACAAACTCTTTGGAATCGCCTATAAAATGGTAATGGTCGAGCGTAACCGAGGGCTAATTATGCTAGCTCTATGGCAACCAGAAAGAAAAAAGAAAATAAGTCTATTTTACCCAGGTTAAGTAAGGCACACACTGGTGTCGATTCCCTTGTTCACAAACTATACTAAAAAGATCAGAGCATCTTTTTCTTCCTATTTCATTAAGAAAAGGACGGAAGATAAATTTTAGTTTAGTCCTGTCAAATTAACCATCGCCTGACGTAAATTGACGTAATTTTAGAAGGCAAGTTTTTAATCACGTCAAAACTTGTATGAAGTAGTGTCAGGCCAGTCAGGCGCTGATTAATTTTACAGAACTAAACTAAAATTTATCTTCTGTCCTTTTCTTAATGAAATAGGAAGATAAAGATGCACTGAACTTAAAATTTAGTTTGTGAACAAGCGAATCGGCACCAATCACATAAAATACAAAAAAAAAACACAATTATAGCAGCTTCACGGTTGCGCCAAATAGGCCCAGTTCTGCATAAACGTCAGAAAGCTAATGCCTGACGCTGGTTTTCAACTGGACCCTATGTTACGAGGACGTCTTAACGCCTGTCGAAAGTCGTATGGAGAGACAGAAAAACTTAGATTATAGATTCCGTTAGCAGTTAATTTCAGACAGATTTTACTCTGCCTTATTACTTTGATTTATCTTGAACTTTTATAGTTCCAATCTTCGTTTTGGTCTCACTTTTCCTATTGTTTCCAACTTTCATATAGTCCCAATCTTTATATAGAGTAAATTTTCGAAGTGCGTAGACGGATCAAATTTTTGGAAGTGATTCAAACATATATAACCTGTTCCTTAACTAATATTCAAAAATCGAATGATACTGTTTTAGTTTTCATCAAAATCAACCCTGAATCTTCTTCGACTTTTACTATTTCTTATAGTTTCGGATATGGGCAACCATGCACACTTGAGACATTCTGCTGTGCTGCTGGTATGTTTGGGTAAGTTCGGCGCTGGGGTAAGACCGTACGAATCAAATTTCCAGATAATATGGCAATATTTGGCCAAGTTCACCGCAACTACCTTATAAGTATGGGTAAGACTTAAAAGGTAGTTGCGGTAAACATACTCTATAGTCCGCACCTTCGTATTGCCTCCATCTTCTTGCCTGAAACAAGTGGTATGTTCCCAGGCAACACAATCAGACGGGCGCGTCGTAGAGCGTGCCCGCGCGTGGTGCAGCGCGGTGGGCGTGCCGTACTACCGCTTCGCGCCGCAGATGTCCCGCGACGTGGCCATGGACGAGCGCTCGGACGAAATCCTGGTGACCATGCTGTGGGAGACGCACGCCTACATGCACGCGCACCGCGACCGCGTCGCCGAGCTGGCGGCGCTGCTCAATGATACAGAGCATGGTGAGCTACTGTGAGGTACTACGGTGAGGTGTGATCTGTTCCAAAAGTATGTGAAGAAAATGTAAACAAATGGATCAGAAAACGATGCCCAATTTGTAGTGCTATTTACAAATTGAGTCCTTTGATTAGATTATTTGAATACCCGAAATGTTCAATTACCTGGGGCAGTTTCCATATTTTTAAGAATGTTGGCATTCCAATCTCAGTCTCAATCTGTCAAAAATACCATCCATTTACATACATTTTTGACAAGTTTTTGAGGGCGTTCGCTACGTTAAGCGTGCGCACGCGGCGGGTGCTTGCCTCGCGTGTTTGTATTGAAAGTTAATAATTGAAGCGCTCTCTGGCGCGCACGCGTGCGACGGGCTTGTACACGCAGTGACGCGCGCGCAGTGCACCCGCCGCGTGCGCACGCGCGTACATTGATTGTCGCTGACATGAGATTGCGACTTGAATTTGAACGTTTTTAAGTACGAAAATTGACCTTCAGATGTTTTTCATGTGACAATTAATTGAGGTTACTTTTATAACCTCAATTGTGTCGATGAGGTTTTAATCAGAATTCAATAATGTTATTCAACCAATAATTGTGACAATAAAAAGTGGTGAGATATGAAGATAAAACCTTAATTGATTGCCTAGAAATTTTATCTGAACATGATTTGTTTACACGTTCATCAGATCCTTTTGAAACAGAGAGAAAAACATTATCCTAACTAATATTGTAAATGCGAAAGTAAGTGTGTTACCTTTTCACGCCTAACTGAACCGATCATCATGAAATTTTGCATATACTTTGTCAGGGGTATAGTAGAAAAGGACATAGGGTACCTATCATCCAGAAAAAAAAATACTGTTCCCGAGGAAAAGAACAATAACTTTCGACGGTCACAATTGCTTTAGGACGCTAGATGGCGCTACGTGTCTTTCGAATCGTGATTGAAGTATGACCCGACTTTCTGAGCAATATTCTAACAAAAAGTCGTAAAAGCCTTGCATGAATTCACGATAGTATTTCAATCATTAGTATTATGCTTTTAATAGAATTTGGGACACAGATAGTTTATTATAAACCTGGATTAACACATAGGATTATTTTTATCCCGGTAATACGTTTCCGTGGGATAACTTCCAACCTCCACGCGGGCAAAAGCTAGTTCACACATAAACCCGTGCAGTTAGATCTGTGTAGTACATATTGTAAATTGGTAGTAAATATTTTTATTTTAAGCTATATTCTTTTGTTACAGAATCAAATTCAAAGAATTGATCTACACCATAGAGCCATGCAAAGCTGTACGTAAGTACGTATAACATAGCTTTTAGTGGAAATATAATATACACATAATATTAAACATAGTTATAATAATGTTAAAATTTTGTCTGACTTACATAATATAAAAAATAACATAAATTGGCAGGGTTTAATGAAGTAAACATATTAGTTGTATGTATATTTGTTTAAGAAAATGTTCTTTTTTTTTGGTTTGCTCTGACAACTAGAACGAATTTCTCGTAAACAATATTTGTTAGTTTTGTAACATTCCTAGTAGGAATACGAGGTATTTAACTTTATTTTCTGTTTTGTCTCGATATTTAATGTAGGTACCACTTTTGTATCGATATCGATAGTTTCACACCACTAAGCTGTCTTATTAACAATGGCACAACGCGCTTCTTATGAGTCATGTTTGTTTTTTTCTTCACACTTTAATACTAATGTTGGTCAACAAAATTATGAAAGAGCCAACTGATTAGGTAGGACTAGGTTCAAAGCGAGCGCGTGTAATGTGACTTATGGGTATTGTCATAAGATTTAAATTACAATGATTGACGCGCTCTTGGAATGTAACAACTGTACTAGCTTACTACTGTCAAGTTTGTTTAAATGCAGTTTTATTTTAGGCAGCTTTCTTATAGTCGAAAAGGTGTTGTTAGATTACGGGAGTCTAGAAAAATAAGTCATACATGTGCAATATTTTACTGTTATATTAATTTAAATTTTACATTATTATATTTGCTTAGTATTTATGTATGCTTAGTGCTAAAAGTTTAATTAATATATTCTGTTGTTACATAAACAAATAATAATATAGAAATAGTTGATGTATTATTTTATAATTCTTATGGCGTACATAATCACAGTGTTGCTATGTTTTGTTGTTAAGTAACTGTGATTATAAAATAGCATTCTTAACGAGATTATATTATATGTGTTGACATTATGTACAATATAATGCATTCCTAAAATATATTACATACGCATGTATTCCGCAATCGACTGAAGTTTTAATCTTTTGTTAATGCATTATATTGCCATAATATATTGCATTTTCTTTATCTATATAATAAATTGTTAGTTACCCAAGTGAATAATCCTTGTCAAACTAGAATAATAATATTTGATAATACGCTTTCCTAGTAATGACTTAGAAAATAATAATGATGGTCTTCACTAAGAGTAAGCGTGATTGTATTTTATAAAATAGCATATTTACTATATAATACAATAATATAAAAACTATAAGTAATACATAATATGTACTAAAATTAAATGCAATCTTTTGCACCTAATTTCACGCCACATTATTCAAGAGAAAGTAATTTAAATATTTAATCACGACTAAAGTTAGCATAAAGCAAATTAAAATTGAGATGTTTTTTTTATTAGTGGCAATGCTAATGTAGTCCATTGGACGTTACAATTGCGATTTTTTTTTAAATTATTGAATGTAGGCTCAAAATTTACAATGTAGTACTAAGAAAATATAATAATTTATACTACTGGTAAATGTAGTAGAATGTTGAGTTTGCAATTATATGATTAAACGCATAAATTGCTTATAAGACCAGTATATTACGTTAAGATTCCCTGTATTTAATTAATACATATACAATTTGTAAAATGTTGCTTGCGACACGATTGAGAAATCTGATGCGTTGTTTTGTTAATATAAATGCAATATTGATTTTATATACCAGTTATAGATGTTATGTGATGTCTCATAGTAATAATATGTGTGTCTATAGGGTGACCGCACACAATCTCAAAAAAACTAAAAGGTGATACGATTATTCGGCTAACCATTTTTTCTGCGAGAGATGCATTTCAACAACAATACCTATAACACTCACAGATGTATTACTTGCACTGTACGTAATTTTGCGTTAGGAAAACAAAGCCTTAAAAAAAAAGAAAAGTGGCACTCCGGAAGTGCCGACAGAAGTGAAAACTTGACCAATTACGTGTGTATTTTTTTAATCGTCATATAAGCAAAACACAAACAGAATACTTTGCCATCACTCACTGACATATCGGAAATACATTGAAACCGAGTACATCCCGAGGACAGCCGAACACATCCGAATGTAGCGCGGTGTCGGTAACAGTGTCGCGAGTTCAATGGTTTTTTCCCATCTCAAAAAATGCTCAACGCGCCTAAAGAATTTTCACTTCCAAAAAAATGTAGCAGTTACGTCGATGTTTCTCCAAATGAGCGATATGTTTGTAAATGCATGTCTGTTTCGTATAGGAAACAAAAGTTGCATAACATGTTGCTGGTCGCTTCGCATAAACATCCTGTTTAGCAACAATTGTTTACTGCTCAACTTTTGTTTCCCATGAATCCAGAGAGGTCTTATTTTTTTATATTTTTTTTTAGATCGCATTTGCTATCTTTGTTGTCTGCGGTCCCCTTGTTTGTCAATAGCGGTGTGTTGTTACGTGATGTCTTGTGCCTAGTCGTTGTTTATCTAAACATATATGTATATTATGGGAATATTTTTATTACCCCGATTTATCGTTTCACGAAAAAAAAAATATGTTGAGATTATTATTAATCTATTGACCGCCCCAGTCGGATTAATACGAAAAATGTTTTCGTGCCCGTGCCGCCTGTCGTGTTTATACGACTGAGAACTTATGTTCTTTTTGTTTTTTTATTTAGTTGCACCCTTTTAGATATTTATTTGTCGATTATATAAAACCAAAGCGATCAAAAGATTAAACAAAAAAAGTATTTATTCAATGTGATAATAGTTAAATAGAGGCTCAAGTCGTTTGTCGAGAAATGTTGGTTGTGTAAAGCACAACTTTGTGTAATTTATAAGCGATACGATGTTGTAGAGCCTATAGTGTATGCACTGCTTTAAGTTTATACTATTTAACTGTTCTCCGACCAAATCGACCGTGTGTCCAAAGCCCTCGAGTTTGTATCTTCTTAGCTATATGGAATAAATGAAGTTGTCAAGCGAAAACAGGTTTTATTACAATGAAACAAAGTTGTTTATGCAAGCTCTTTAATTTAATATTACTAATCACAATATTCACTAACTTAGGCTTATACCAAGACTCAATAATATCACATTTCTCATGTGGATATTATCAATCCACGACTAAAACTAACTACTAAAAAAGTAAGTTCTAAATTGTCTAAGTACTTAGCTAAGTACCACCAATATAGGGCGAATTAAGTAATGGTGCCTCTCCATAAGTCCAGCTGCAATTAGGATAAACTAATTAATTTGTGTCAATTCAGTAACTTGGTAAGTACAGTCTACAAAATATTAATTACAACAAACCACATAGGTTACTCTGTTATTAAAAGTTGTTTATTTTTATTATTACAAATATAAAATTCATATTTTAATTGTTTCTCACAGCTAAGAGGTAAGTACAAACCAATTTTATGTTAACTTGAGATTCCGTGCTAAACAAATTCGAACGAATAAACAGTCAGCACCAAAATTATATAAAAAGCCAAATCAAAATAACCTTACTCTACAACTGCACTAAAATTATATTTGTCACTATTTTGCAAGTTTACTAAATAAATCTTTTTTAAAATAAATAATCTATATTGAGGTACTCCGATAAATATTTTTAGAATTACTATAGGAACGCAAATTCTTACACTAAAAGCCTAAATAAAGGTTACATCGTTCAAAACGATCCGAGGCTTGAAGTGGACTACGGACTTATCGGCACATCACTAACTTAACTTCTTTAGGTCTACCCACAAATATCAGGGCCGTAGCACCTCAACTCTCAAGGTAGGCACAGAAGATCCGTCACCCGGCCCGGACACGGACGAGTGTGAACGAGTTCATATAAAATGTACGCACCGCTATTTTGAGCCCCTGATGGAGCACGGTTCGTCCACGGCCCGGCGTGGCCATGATATTTGTGGAAATATACCTTTAATGGTATTACACCACGCGTCCTTTATCAAAATTATAAAAAGGCCGACACAAGTCAGTAGTCCAGGGTAGCTAACATTAAATCGAGAAGTGAGGCACTGCGCTACAAAAAAATGAAACAAAACGATGCACACTGCTTACCACCACTTTCAAACTAGTATAAAATTTAGAATATCTCACTCACTTTTTCACATAATTATTTTGGCAAAAGAAAACTGTCTGCAAGCAGCTGACATAGTTTCATTCTTACTACATACTAAATGAACAACCTCACTCGTCCTATATGTTTCTACCATCAGTATAAAACGTCGCCGACTGTACTAAAACTTTTGAGCCACAGTTTGACGTACTAAAGGCAGTATTGTGTGACCTTTAAGACAAGTCTGGTTTGGCGAGTTCCTAATTAAAAAACCTGGTGCCTTATTATGAAGTATTAATGCCATCACGATTCCAGTCCGACAAAAGGATGGTGTTATCTGTCATATATAGCTCCGTCTCTCTCTTAACATTAGAACCATGATGGCATTAAACCTTCATAATACGGCACCTGCTTGTTATTCGTAGCCAGGAGCATTTAAAGTCACTGATTGAGATGATCCTAATTAATTTTCATTGTCAATTTAATTTTATAAGTTCATCTCAGTGTTTTAAGTTCATGAAAATTAGAAAAGATCATTCTCCAGGTAAAAACAGTTATTGTTTACATTTTAATAAGTTTATAAATAGTCAACAATCGCTGTAGGTACTTTCAGAATCATGGAAGAACACATTTTTTTATAGAACACATAATGACCCCATGTACGGTGGTATTATTAGGTACGGTACTTTTTGGAATGGCCAACGTTAAATGTCCAAAATGGGCCATTGTGTGCACAAAAACAGCTAAAAGCTACATCATGATGTCAAATTGGTGGTTTTAAGATTGAACACAGAAATGGAATGAGACGTTTAAAATAAGTCTCAAATTATTCTTAAAGACGTACAGTACAATACAACCCATTTAAATAAAGTTTCTTGATAATTTTCAATGAATTTCTAAAAAGACATGTCGAAAATGATCAAAAAAAATTGATACTTAATTAAATAAAAAATGTCCATAATAATTACTAAAAAATTTGGTAACAGTAATTACAAAATAATAACAAAAATCTGTACAATTAGTACACTATTTTATTCTTTATAAATGCTACGTTATATTTTTTATCGAGACCATTTCACGTTATTGTTAATAGTGTTGCCGATTATAATATTTTCTTTTAAAATATATATCGTATAAGGAAGCGACCAATTCGTTATACGAAACAAGTAAACTTTGGCACAAATTCACTAAAACTTAATCAATACAGAAAAGAAGATAGAATTCGACATATTTTTCTTAGAATCATGATTGTATAGAATTTACTAATAAAATAGCGAAATGAAAATGGAAATAACGAAAAATCGACTCAAATGCCCATTTCGATAGGATCGCTGCTAAAATGAACATGTATCGGTAAGTTTGGGTGAACTTAAACATCGATATGTTAATCGTTAGTAAAAGCACTAAGTAACAAGAAGGCACCTTGTGAATGCTAAAAAAATAACGACCCACCGAAGCATGAACATTTTAGCCAGGATCCTCAAGGTTTACGTATTCACGATATGCGTCGATCCCTTTGAACCCAAATAAATAATAACACCTAAAATCTAGTTTCCATGCACTCAGATTTTTAGCAATCACACAGCCCGTAGATCACGCATAAAGATTAATGTAATCGTTTATGTGTATCCTTTTCTACCTCCTTAATCAAATATCACATATATGTAAACCTTTAGCACAATATTATAAGGAATATATTCGTGTAGCAAGAACTATAGGAACCTAGAAACTTATGTTTATATATAGGCATGCTTGGATGATATTCTCATATAGATATCTCATTGTTTTTTATAAGTGGAAAAGTTTCCATATCATTCAATAGTGCGATGATTTCTTATCGTCGTTTTGATTTTCCTAGACACATTTTATTTCCACGTAGAATTGAAGATAAATAAAGTTTAAGTACGCAGTGTAACAGCCTGTATAAAATACAGTATGGTGTATTTGTGCTATGGACGCAAACTGACATTTCTTTCTATCACATTCGCTTTAGCACCAGTAACATCACAGTATGATTATAAAAAAAGTGGTCAAACTTTTTTATTCCGTGAATTTTCAGCAAAATTTTTGGCTAGATGCTGTAAAGTCTATATTTCCGTAATTTCCGAATAATTCCTTATGTATATTGTGCCTTAGTGTTATAGCCAAAGTATTGTACGCCACTCAAAAAAGATCCATTGATGTTAGTATGGGTCGTCTGGATATTCCATATTCGCGATCAAGTTCTTCTTTTCTTCCTTGCCTGGTTTTGAGTCTAATAAAGATGGCCGTATCGTTGATCTTGGTTCGAAACAAGGCTGTAACAAAAAAAAAAAATGAAAATTATTACATTTAGTTCTTGAAGTCTTAGAGGGTTTTTCTTCTCTGCAGCCCACAGAGCACGGAATGACCGCGACGGTAGCGTCTAGAGAAGGCAGTACTAATACAGGGTGGCAGGGGACATTGACGCACCACTTGTCACCATGGATTCAGTAAGTACATGATTGATTCTGAACCCCTTGCGTTGAAATTTTACGTCAGTTATTTAAAAAATTGTGCTGTTCCGTACAGGTTTTGACCGCGTAGGTATTGCACGTTTCTATGAAACAGCAGATTTTTTTTTTATAACCGACCACGACGTGTCCCTGCCGCCTTGTATAAGTCGTGGTGCCGTCTGCCGATTGTGCATTGAACGCAAAATTTCAATCACGGACCGCAGTTCAAAGCTGTCAGTTTCTATTCGTCTTTTATTTCGAAACGCTTGGTTTGGAAAGTGTTGACAATGTCGCCTCTAGCAGCGGCCGCCGGGGCGCCTCCATGGTCTGTGCTACAGCGTAAGCGTAAGCCCTCGTACCCACGGGCCACTTATTAACGCGGCGATTTTGATCACGCACTGGATTTTCAATGCTCAGCTCAACACCGAGAGTTGAAAATCCAGTGCGCGATAAAAAATGGTCGCGTTAAAAATCGTTCGTTAGACCAGGTATGGTCTAACGCACGACGCACGGTCATTTGGACTATTGAATATTCGTTTCGTTATATGAATTTTTCAAACATTTATGAAGCAATTAATTTTGTTGTATCGACAAAATAAAGGGTACGTTTTGGGCCAGTAAAATTTAATACACTGTCGTGGCATCGACACGACGACGAACATGGGGATTGTGAGACAGTCACGCATTGGGACAATCACCTTAGTTTATGTAAAGTCAGGGAAATTAATTCCTAAGCAAATTGACTACGATCTTAAATTATTGTCTGTATAATCAAATGTCATTTTTTGACAGTTGCATGTAATAGCTATAACATGGCTAATTCACATAGGGTATCAATTAGGTTAATTTAATTTCCCTGACTGTACTTAGGCCTTGGTTTGTAATATAGGTATATTTTTGATGTGAGTAGGTGTAGAATCATAAATTATTATTTACAAATGTAGGTATTTTACACCTTTATAAATATCACATATAAGTACCTACTCATATGTGTGAAGTATATAGTGACCTTTTAGTAACTAGAATATTTCCTGCTACAAATACCTACCTACAAAAGTTATTTATCTTTAATACCTTTTATGTAACATATAAAGCATAGTAACGATCAGCATTAGGTGAATTTGTTATTAAATTAGTTATTTATTTTTACGTGGGTTAGCTCATTCCTACATATTATGCATTTTGGTGTAAGTTACAATCTTGTAAACAAACGCAAGACTGTTGCATCTTAAAAAACATGCAACAAACAAAAAAAAAACTTTAGATAATATCCACGTACAGACGCCAGCACATCAAGCTATCCGAAACTGTCAAATTTTCCCAATCAACTTTGAACCTTATACTTCAGCGATAAAGTTGAAAATCTATTAAAGAAATTTGACAGATTGTAGTAGCTTGATGTGCTGGCGTCTGTACCATTATTTTTCAAGAGTTTTTAGAGGGCAACATTAATAAAATTAAAGACTAAAGAAGACAAAAACCAAATGCTATTGTTAGGTGTCCAAAAAAGTCAAAGATTTTTTTTTTCAAAACGATATAACAAAATGTATGGTATGATTGAACCATTGTAACATAATGATTAGTGGCAAATTCATCAAAAACTCTAAAAAAGCAACGGTAATATTTATTACTTAATAGAGTTAGTAAGCAAGTGTACCCAAACCATGCAGGGCTAAGCGGTAAGATCAAAATGTGAACCTTAAACAGACGGCTCAAGGACCAAACTTCAAAAATCATTGCAGCTTGCTATAGCATTATCAACCTGTAGATATGAAATGTCATGGGCACATTAAATTCTGCATGCCAATATAGCATACTGGTTAAAAATAAACTAGAAAACATCCCACTTTAAGGCTCCCGCAGATATACGCGACGCAACTCTAGTAGAACAATTTCCTTGAAGTTTTCATAGACATTGTTTTACTAGTGTCGCGTCTCGCCTGTCTGCAGGGAACCTTTAAACAGTCACACAATCAACCTAATTATATACCTAAAGTGTAATTGAAATAACTGAAAACCTGAAAAGGGGTCGATGTGCTCATCAATAGGAACAAACTTTTACTAGGGGACCAACCTCAAATCGTGAAAAAAATATCAAAATCTAGGCGCAATCTCATCTCAGCGACAATCAATGTCAAAAACTTGTCAATGTAGGGAAATTCGACGTATTTTTTACAGATTGAGACTGAGATCAGTCTGTGAACGTTCTTAAAATTACAAGAATTGCGCCTCAACTGTTCGCCGTTATGGTCAAAAAAATAAATCGACAAAATGTATGAAACAGCAGATTTTTTTTAGGTTTCGGGTCGTATTCGGTGTTGGTCCCCTTACTAAAAGATGTCCATAATGATGAGTGCAATGACCTCTTTTCGGGCTTAGAGTAAACAACAACTAGGATTGTAATAACTTGTACAGTACCCAACAATGACTAGTATCACTACGTACAGTGTACTATTTTTCAAGAATTCAGGACAAACACAATGAACAAAACAAGATACGAACACAACAGACACAGGAAGCCGTGAGTATAAGCATAATACCAGATTACCCAGTATATCTCAGATTTATCCTTATTCAGTAACGCACTTGTCATTACAATCGCTTTTATTTTGACAGTTCAAGAAAATCCACCTTGGTGAGCGGGGGGGGATTTTCACTTCTTAGCGTGTCAATGGCAAAAATAGCACGAAAAAATAAATATCGTTTTTAAATTTGTTTGGCCCAATATTCAGCAACGCGGACACCATTCGCTGACGCAGCCATTACGTCTTCACATGTGCAGGAGACGGGGCATGCGGTGCAAGATGGGAGGTGAGCCATTGTCTGTGGAGAGACACCGCATACACATTGGAGGTCTGAGCCTGAGCTGGGATTGAAACGGATGTCGATTTGTTTATGAAAGCGATTGAGATTGCGAGTGGGTTACGTAATAAAGATGCGAGTCTGAGTGTGACAATATTTAATTTAAAAAATATAAAAGATTCTCTGTTAAAATATCGTAGGTGCCGTATTTGTATGCGTGCGGTTCAAAACACGTAGGTAAGTACTAACTTAGTTCGTATTTAATTTGAAGTGGTGTTTATCTTTTTAAGAACTTAATGATTAGGAGATGAAGTCGTAGATAGTGTTATCTCGTTTTCAATGATATCATTTTAATCTTCTCATGGTATTTTTATAAATAGCTACGATAATACTCTACAAAAAATACGAAAACAGTTTTATTGCTGTTTTATAAAAGCAGCAAAAAATTAATGTTTGAAATCTTTGGCTTTAATTACTGTACTCTTAACTAATAATAAAGCTGAAGAGTTTGTTTGTTTGAACGTGCTAATCTCTGGAACTACCAGTCGGTTTTTTTTATGCGTGCTAGTTTTCGTAGTAAACAACTATAAATTACCATCATTATGAACAACTTTAACTAAACAACCATTCCAGAAATCGCAATAAACAATCCGTTGTGTTCTGTTCACATGTCATGAATCGAAAAAAAAAAGAAACATCATTGCGATTCCAATTGCGTAACACACATACAATGACAATAATGATCGCGATACCTATCATTTCGACAGTTCAACCTCGTTCAGTGAGATATTTTCGTTATTGAGCAGACGAATTTTTTAAACCTATGAAACATTGGTTTAGGGTTTTCTTCAAAACCCTCGGATTGCGATTGAAATTGAAAGTTGAAAGAGAAACAAAAACGCACGTGCGGCGTGCGTCATTTAATGTAACAACTACATACGCCGACATTTTATTTGAAAAATACGACACGATAGTTGACTAATATACGTCGCGTGGGCAGTTTATACGCGACACGTGATTTTATTCAACAAATATGAAAGCGTGGCAACAATAGGTAGGTACGGATGTGTCCAAACATTGCTGTATCAATGACAGTACAGCATACTATGCAAAATTTTAAAAAGAGCGATCGTTTGCCTCATTGCGTTAGTGGCAGGCGTCAATGCGACCTAAATATGCGTCGTAAATACCTACGTCAACCACACTGTCAACAACTTATGCCCTGCACCCTATTTCATAACACACTTTCAAACACAATCTGAATGATTTTGAAGGATATTGGTAATCCATTGCTTCATATGTCCGAAAAAATTGTCTGCACAATAACGTAAATACCGCAATGAATGTTGTTGAACTGTCAAAATGTAAGCCATTGCTACTCTTAGTGTGTTACGCAATTACCCCGCAGTTTCTGAGATCCTCCGATAAATCCCCCATTGTTATTTAGTCGACCACACAGCTAGGCGGGAGTGTCATCATCATCTGAACTCCCAACCTACGAATACCAGTATTTTTTAACCGACGAAAAAACGGAGGAGGTTCTCAAGTCGACGCGTATATATCTATGTTTTTTTACATGGAGCAACTGCATTTACATGACCTCCACAACCCAGTCACTGGGGAACACGATAGACTTTGATAAACTCCGCTTAAATATCACAGAATCCGAGCAAAAAGTGCAAGTTTAAAGCGCACATGTGCAACATACAACTACAGACAGACAGACTACCCACAATGAAAACTTATTGAAAAATACAATTCGACCGTTCCATAAACGACACGTGACTTTTTTAAACAAAAACGAAAACGTAGTAACAACACGGAGGCGATCAAACATAGCTGTATCAACGACAGTCTGAAAAATATTTGTCTGATATTTGAACAAATGATTTCGTTGTTAACTGAATGTCTGGCGCATCAAATTGTATTACTTAATTACTATTAAATATTATGCGATTTCTCTTGTTATTATGCTGTTTAATCAAAAATACGTCGAATCATGCTTACGAATATTGTTGTTTTTTGTATCAGTACTGTTTATGATGATATTTCATAGTTATAGTCCGATTTTTTTAACAAAGCTTCCTACAGAATATGATTAATTCGCCGCTTTTAAAAATGAATCTTATACCTGGGTAAGGTTATGCAACCATTATTTTTTATAATTTAATATCAAATATTTTCGTGACTAAATCATGAGAAATGTAATGCAATTATTTTTGCCAACAGGATGCATTTTAAATAATAACAAAACATTGTTTATCTAATGTCATTTGTCATGACGAAACAGTGAGTAGGTTGTTTTTGTTACACTATCTACGACTCCATGCCATTTCATCAGTAAGTTTAAATACTTAATAAAAAAAACACAAGCAATTACTATATAAACATAATTATCATTCAGATAACTAAAATATCTCACGTTTTGTGTTAACTTGAAGTTAATTTAGATGTTCAATTAAAGGTACTCACAGTTTCACAAATGTTCATGTTACAACAGTTCTCAATGGTGATCTCACACTGGTCTGGCCGCGCCGTCATCGGAGTTACATTTTTGTTCACTATGATTCGCTTCTTGATCCTGAAAATAATAAAAACATGATGTTTTAAAGTCTTAGAAACTTAATAACGATACTTCAAGTGAATAACTGCGGTCGATGACCCCACAAAAAAACATAAAATTATTTTATATTGTGTTTTATCATGTTTAGTTAGATCATATCGATACCCATGACGTCTGCGGAGTTTCGCTAGCTAATTTAATATGTACATACAGTATACAATTGATTACATTATTATTAGGTACTCCTTGTGTTTAAGGCAAAAACAGTTTACAAAAACGTCAGCAACGTCATTAAATTGATAAAAGCAAGGACTAAATGAATATTTAACAATGAAGGACGGTTTCGTGTGCAAACGCCACTTGTGTCACTTCGCTTGTTATAAATTTTGTCATTTCTTTTGAGATAATTTTCAATTTATGGAACAACAAACTGAACGTCATACTTAACAAAGTTCAAATTCCATTCAACCAAAACCTGATTAGGACATTTTTGTTACAAATGGGCAACTTAGAATACGTTTCACTAAAGTAGATAACTGATTAAGTGGCGATGAAATATAAATTATCTGAGATTATGAACACTGCTATACATCTTATTACCTTCTGCCACAACCGATATAAACATAATTATCTAATTCTAAGTAGTTTTTGGTGATCATCACAATAATTTCCCTCAGTACTTTGCCTCTTTCTGCTTACGTACTCCTTCCCTTCCCTGACCTTAACACATTCAAATAAGAATGATCTGCATAATTATAATAAATTAAATCGCTATCTAGTCCTTTTGCTTGCCCTTGTGGCCTTTTCCCATGTTCCTTGGGGTCGGCAAACGTCTTTCTCTTTCATTCTCCCCAGCCAGCTGCCACGTTATCATTCACTCCCTTTTTAACCGACTTCAAAAAAAAAAGGAGGAGGTTTCAGTTCGTCGGAATGTTTTATCATTAATATCGTCTGGCTTCAAATAAAAAAATTGACAAACCTTGGCCTTCTCCTCAATTGTAGAATCTTGGTGATGAGCACAGCACAAGCCAAACACAGCATTCCACATAGAATACCCAGCATTATGATGATAGGGTCTCTGATGGGGTCCCAGCCGTCGGCACAGCCCTCTATGACTGTCTGAGTCGAAAGTTGATCTGCGTTGGAATTATCTGAAGGCAATGGTGACCTCGGGATTGGTTGAGTGTCATTGCACCTGAAAAGAAAGACAGTAAAAATGTTACAAGTTTCACTGGCTAACTGGGCTTAGCTGATACAATGGAAGTAAACTAGTGAAAAGTGAATCAAGTGCAGCATGAAAGCATGAATGTCCGTGCACCTGCACCATGGACGATCTAAACAACGCCTCTGATACCGCAATTAACGTGGCCAACTACTGCCAGTGGGCCCAAACAGTATAATTATTTAAGCTGCATAGTGAGGTAGCTCTAGAAAAGGATGCCTGGAAGGATTTGAGGGCTGCCTTTGCTCAGCAGTGGGGCAGTTTATGCTAAATAAAAATAAATTAAAAAATCTGCGTTCGCAATTTATTTTCCAAACATGTAAACAAGTTTTTGGAAAAATCATAGTCAGTTTGCGCTACAAGTTTAATTTTTTTCATGACTTTTTCAATAGGTAGTAGTTTCTTATTAGTTACTTAAATCGACTTAATTTACACTAACATAAAGTTGATAAGTGTTTTTTAGGAAATTAAAAAACAAATATCAACAAATTAGAAACAAGAATTTGAATAGACTTTAGATGTACCGTCGAAACGAAAAGAAGAAGACAAGTACAGTACCTACGTAGCTGTAGTGGCACACGCAGTTTTTAACATGACTGTCACACACGAATGAGTGAACGAATCGACATGCAAAGCCTAAAATATTTTCTTTAAAAAAAGTAAATAGTACCGTCATATCAACAAGTAGATATTTGTTTACATAATTGCGAACAATCAAATGACTATTTTGTTCGCAAGAAACTATAAACAACGTTGTTAAACATTGGATTCACTGTTCAGTGTCCATTCCAACTGTCCACATTTCTATGTCGATTGAGTTTGATGATTGTGGTTCTTTTTTTCTCATGCTGTAAACAAAACTAGGCAATACTACGTGAATTATTTGCTCTACTTACTGGCAACTTTCATTTGTTTCCTTAGTTGGCGCCTTCGAAGTAGTAGAAGTGCTGGCCTCGGTGGTGGTGGTGAAAATTTTAGCTGCCTCGCATCTTGAGCCTTCGTAATCTCCAATACATTGGCACATAGGCTCGCTCTTCTCGTTCAAGGAACAGGCACCATTGTTCAGGCAGTAGCCATGGCACGCGTTGACCTCACACCTCACTCCAGAGTAACCGGCATTACACCTGTAATAACGAAAACACGAAACACGGTAAATTAATATTTTGTATGCCTTTTGGCAGGACATAGTATGTACCAACATATTTTTTATAATTATAACATCTGTATAATTGTACGGATATACCCTATGTTCGCAAAATAAATAAATGAATTTGAACTTAATTTTAAGCATGGGTACCAGCAGAATGTTTATAAAGAAAAAGTTTTACCTGCATTTAGGTTGTCCCTCATCGCTGATGCTACAATCCCCTTGGAAACAATAGTTTTGGCAGACTGAAATATCGCATCTCTCGCCGGTGTAACCAGGTGTGCATTTGCATAGTGACTTTCCGCTAACTTTCATGCCATGGACACAAAACAGTCCTGCGTCAGTAGGAATGTTGAACGAATCGTTAATCGCCGAATTGTTTTGTGGTAGACTTGTTAGTGCTTCGCATTCGTGAGTTCCTTCAGTCTGATCCTCAATTTTATAGTTGGCAGCAATACCGAAAGGTGTTTCACTTTTAAAGTTACTTATTTCTGTCGGTTCCGCATAACTAGATGGAGTCTTCGGTAATTTCCAAACAGATTTGTAGCCCCAGTCCACCCAGTAGATGGAATCTTTAGACACGGTCAATGCATTCGGTTGATGATGTATTCCAACAAATAATGTTATTCTGTTCTTTCCATTTAGATCTGCACTTTCAATAGAATAGTGTATACCTTCTCGATCATCTGCCCAGTACATTTTCTTCGTCTGTTGGTCAATGGCCAAGCTGACTGGCATGTAAATGTTGCTGTCAACAATAACCTCTCTCTCAGAGCCATTAAATCTAGCTCTCTCTATTGTGGGCTTATTGGTGTTTGTGTTGGTCCAGTAAATATACCTGTAATTTGTAAATCACTATAAATTATCACGCAATTCAGTATGTTTTTTTGAGTAAGAAAACTGTCATTAGGAACGTACCCTCTACAGCTATCCACGGCAATAGCTCTGGGAATCTCCTCATCCATCTTGATCAAAAGATTTCCGTAAACATTGTTCTTTGATCCAGGCTTTAAGGAAATCCAATATATGCTTCTTTCATTTGTGTCTGTCCAGAAGAGCAATCCTTTGACTGGATCGAAAGCGAGACCCTGTATATTTTCGTATGCTTTTCTCTTGACTAATGATTGGTATTTCTTACTAGATATGTTAAAACTAAATATAGAGGCGTTGTCGCTCTGTTTGTCAACGAATAGCAGCATGTTGTGTACTGCATCATAAGCCAATGCTGTGAGGTCTCTAAATTGAACGCCTTCAGAGTGGGTTTTGTTTCCATTGGTAAAAAATTCTAGTTGATCTCCTGTGGTCACGGCAATATCTGGAACAAGTAATAAAAAATAAGTATCTAAGTTGATAATAATGATAAGTTTGATTGTTTTATGTAGATTTGACTGCGTGCTGGGTGGAGAGACTTAGATAACGTTTATTGACGCTTTTCTAGAACATTTGACATTTTGAAAGAGAATTAAGCATCGTGGAAAAATAGACGAATAAAAAATACGTTATGTAATGTTGTAAATGCAAGTGCCAATTCTCGCATTATTTGGCAGCGTTGCAGCGGCTATCGCGTGACTTACAAACGCTGATTGCGGAGGTTAGTTACATCTTACATAATGCCACCGTTTAGTTCGAACTCGAGTGACTTGTGTTGTGACTCAGATTTAAGATGAGCAAATAGGCAACTAATTGTCTCTATTACATCGGCAATTGTTGCTATGGTATCTGTGAAGTACGGCTTCTACATTGTAACGAGTCCTTAGAAATTAGGAAGTAGGTACTAGTATCGAATCGATTATATTATAATGCGCGACTGATAGGTGGCCAGGGTATAATGGTTCCTACTTGGCTGTAAAACACAAAAATCTCAAAACCAATAGCAAATCGTGTCCAAGTATTTAGCATCTTCACTTGTCTCAACGAACTGGCATTCTTTTAATAGTGTTCGACAAAAATATCTTTCCGAGACTAGGTTACACTATTTTTGGGTCCAGATTATATATAGGTAACTGTATGTTTGCGCAGATCATACTCGTAAATGGGAAGGTATGTAAGTTTGTAACCACCCAATTAACGGTCTCGTGACATTCTTGAGGTTAAATATTACCGACGCACGCACGCATATCTTTATATTTTCTTCACGTCAGAATCTTACGGCTTTTATTTGCATATGGTTTTATCTTGACGGAGTTTTGCCCGGAGGAATACGTTTGCGGGAATTTCCTACTAGTTGCAAACCAATAGCTAAACTTGTATCTTATATTACCAACATTTTTGAATATAAATACTGCCGCACAATTTATAAACGCAGTAAAGTCTATACCTTTCACATGTTCTTTACTGCGTTTATAGATTCCTCGTGTTTCCCGTGCACGTAAGCGAACAAAGCTTTATACAAATACATTTCAAACAAACCCCTGATAGTCATTTTTATCACCCAAGTAAAGTTCCGCCGTGCAGGAGAATGTTGAAAGGTTCGCCGTTTTACTTAGTAAATACAAATAGATTTAGAAGCAAAATGTTACGACTATTGCCGATAAAATCGAATACCAATGCGTAAATTTTCACACAAACGTTGATTGATGATTTCATGGTTCAGTATCATAAAAATTATTGGCTTGCAGATTTAAGTTTAATGCTAATAGTTACGAGTACTAGTGCCAGTCAAGTATTATGAATAAACTAAAGTGTTGTGCATCAATGGTATTAATTAATAGACATGCATGAGTTGGTTTAAACTGAGCTCATTAACGACTTGCTAAGAGTAGGCTAACGCATTTATTTTATACCTATCATAATGCTAGCTTCTGCTCGCGACTTCGTCCGCGCGAGCGTGAAATTTCTTGTACACCCGTCCCACCCCGTCGCGTCGGCGTCGTCGGTCGCTTCGCATAGCCCGCGCTGTTTCGTACTTTCTGACTTTTTTCTTTTTGCTCAGCTCCTTAGAGTCGTAGAGTGATGCTAAATAGCCTATAGCCTTCATCAAGAATTAGGCTATCACATGCAAAAAACATTTTTTTTTTTAATCGGACTGGTTTTTCCAGAAGTAAGTAAAACTTAAAAGTTCAAAATATTGGTTTACTTTTTATGTAGTCATTTGCCAATTGTCAATTGATTCCTCTTATCAAAACATGTCGACCGCCACCGATGCGATGGTCGCCAATCTTAACGATCAAGGTCGCAGGTCACTCGACGGTATGTTGATAGTCTTCTTATAAATAATAAAGGCCTTATGAAGCTGATATTTTATGTGAGTAGTACTTACGTAACGTAAGGAAACGGAGTAAAGAAATTAACTCGGCAGGGTAGCCCGCGAAATTCAAATTTTCTGACGTTTTTTGCAATTTGCAGGTCAGCATCATGTTGAATGTTGATTAAAATATGATTCGCGAGCGTACCAAATATGACTTTACAGAATTATTATTAAAATCATCAATAAAACCCTCCAAATTCAAAATTCTATTGATTGATATTTCATGAAATAGTCATTCGTTAGTCCTGCAAATTGCAAAAAAACATCAGAAAATTTGAATTTCGCGGACTACTTAGCGCATCGCCCTTAAATGAAAAGAAATCACCAGATGGGCAATTCTGGTAATTTTGAGAACGTTCACAGTTTGATTTCAGTCTCAATCTGTCAAAAATACCTCTAATTTACCTACATTTTTGATAAGTTTTTGACATTGATTGTCGCTGAGATGAGATTGCGACACTTCTAGATTTTGAACGTTTTTTTTTAATTACGGGAATTGGCCTCCTGTTGTCGTACCCAATGTATTGTCACTGTTGAACTTATTGAATGGAACTGTCAAAATGACTATGAAAATGACATTGCGATTGCGAGTGCTTTACGTTTTTAGACTGTTGAGTAAAATTATTATTGAAGATGCTTTACGTGTTATGTGATTATTTTAAACAAACATTCCTTTAGAGACCGCAATAAATTTTCAGTAATATAATAAAACAATGCATCAAACAAGTCTTATTATTGTATGCAAGTTATGTTACTGCCAATAAAACCTTAGTTTTAACACCGTGGGTGGCCACTGGCCAGTATGCAATGTGCATGTTTATTTGATTTTACCTTTACGATCGATTTATCTGCAAATCGTTCTCATAAATAATATGCGATGACTAATAGTGTTACCTACTACTTATGGTTTTAATTTCTGCTAAAAGGCCACAAGGACTTTTTGGCGCTTGAACGACATTGGCAAGAGCCAGGGGGCGTTGTTAGGGCCAAAGAGCAGTGGTGGCCACTGTGGCCAGTGGTAAGTTAACGGCCGCGACTTACGAGTTGAAGGTCGCAGGTTCGAACCCAAAAATACGCTTTACTTTATGTAACTTATTTCAACACCACTGCTCTCAAAACGGTGAAGGAAAACATCGTGAGGAAACCGGCATGTCCTAGAACCGAAAATTCGAAGACATGTGACATCTGCCAACCCGTACTGGGCCCGCGTGGTGGATTACAGCTGACTCTCTCTCACATAGAGGACGCCTGTGCCCCAGCAGTGGGAACATTATAGGCTGATTATGAGGGGGCGTTGTAAGTAGTTAAACTTTTTTGAAATTGTTTTGTATCATCTATATATAAAAGGAGAACTGACTGACTGACATATCAACGCACAGCCCAAACCGCTGGATCTAGAGATTCCAAATTTGGCACGTACGTTCCTTATGAGGTCTAGGGGTGCACTAAGAAAGGATTTTTCAAAATTCATCCCCTAAGAGGGTGAATGGGGGGGGTGAAATTTCACGCGGACGAAGTCGCGGGAAGAAGCTAGTTCATTATACAGTTCGATTCAAAGTTTACGGCGGCTCGGACCATAGGCGAGTTGCTGCGCAGTAACAAATTCACGTGTCAGCGGGGGTGAGGAGTGAGGTACTGCGCAGCGAGTAACGCACTTCAAAGCCGCTATAAAGTTTGACATTTTCCAAATTTTTATTTATTTTTTATTCGCAGAGGAAAGGATTTTGCGAATAATATCTTTTACTATCTTTTTTAAATTAAAGTTTGTTTATTTATCGGAAAAGGTCAGTCAGTTTAGTTGATTGATTTATTGTTGACAACCTACGTCATAGTCGTAAAATACTGCATGTAGGATGGGTATCCTACCTAATATCTTGAAAAACTTCCGTTAGGAGGGGGTAGGTAGGCACCTACTCGAAGAACTCCTTATCCGTAGATATTGTATGTGCATGCTGCACCTATGTATTGCTACATAATATTAATAGGAACGGTAAATATGATAACAATAGATAGTGAATCTACACGTAGCTACTGACACACCTCATGTCCTTCATGTGACAAGTACCTACATAAGAAGTACCTATGTGAAGTATTTCATAATAAATAATAATCGAATGTACAGACGCCAGCACATCAAGCTACTACAATCTGACAAATTTATTTAATAGATTTTCAACTTTATCGCTAAAGCATAAGGTTCAAAGTTGATTGGGAAAATTTGACAGTTTCGGGTACCTAGCTTGATGTGCTGGCGTCTGTACTAATAATAAAGCTGAAGAGTTTGTCTGTTTGAACACGCTAATCTCTGTAACTTCAAGTCGGATTTGAAAAAATATTGTTTCATAATCTACCTACACTGATAGACAGGCGCTTTACTTTGTGTAAATTACTTCATCACCACTGCTCTCAAAACGGTGAAGGAAAACATCGTGAGGAAACCGGCATGTCATAGAACCAAAAATTCTGTAACTGTCCCCTATTAACTCTACACCAGCTCTAGTTAAATTATCTAGCGAAACTCGCACAGACGTGGACTATCAATATTGAATTGAAACATGATAAAACAGAAACAATATTATGAGGTCAATGATCACACAATTAGAAAGAAAGAAAGAAAAGAAAATACGTGCGACAAACATGACGCATAAAAAAAACAAACAAAATAACAATTTGGGATAAAACATGCGTCACATCTACGCAAAACGGCGATTACTACGTTTTTAAAAAAACAAGTTATACTGCGATCTACGAGACTGTGAAGTAAATAAATTCCAAAAATAGGTTGACACAGTCTGTCGAATTTAAATATTTAGAACTTAGCCTCTGAAAGTAGAAACTTGAAAGTTTATTAGTTTTATCAAAACAAGGCTTTATAGCATATTAGGCGATCCGCCCTTGCTTGGCACGGTTTTTACAACTTGACAAAACATGGAGTTTTTACAAGCTTTTTTATATTAAAGTACACATAAACCTTCCAGAACAAATTTTCTAATTATTAATTAAAAGTGCATCAAAATCCATTGTGTAGTTTAGAAGAACTACGCGGTCACACACAGACACACAGAAAGCAAATTGTGCGATTGACTTTATACCTAATACCTAAGACTTATCAAGTTATCAGATTTGTCATTTTCGACAATAAACCTTTTTTTATTTATATTTCACATCATTATTCTTGTCGTTTGTTGCTATCTGTAGTAAGATGTTTTGCTGAAGATTTCATTGGAAATCGTCATGGTAGGAAACAATACTGTGAACGCGTACGTTCTCGTGCGCATGCGTACCTACTTAGAAAATGTATACGTCACCGGGGCTGCCACCAAAGGTGACATAATTATTTAAATGATTTACCTACTAATTTATTTTATTTCGTCGTAAATTGTGTAAAATTATCATCTCTTATCTCATAATAAGTTTTTGTTGATAGTAGGATTGACAATTTTAATTAGGTACTTACATGATCATGTGAAATACTATCTGAGTATCAAATAAGCTGACAGAAGATTATAATTATCATGAGAGGTATTAATTGATTTCCGCTATTCGACATTGGGAGAAAGTTAAAGTAAGTAGGTAAGAATCAAACAATTTTTAATACAGCAACATGTTTACATACAAACTCAATTTTTGCGAGTGTTTTTAGCTCTGTTTGAAATTCAAGGTGTGTGTAACAGTTAAATAAATACTTTATGGGTACACTTTTGCTATTACTAAACTAGTGCGAACTGAGCATTATTAGCAATTAGCAATGTCTAAAAGTCTCCACTCAATGTCAAACTCGTGCGCAATGTCACAAAGAAAACAGATAAAAACAATATTACGAGCTATTATTGACAATAAGTACTTAGTTTATTATGAAATCACGTGTCTAGAAATAAGTCTGCTTATCTGCAGACTTGTTTCTAGACAATGCATTCCAGCTCAAAAATTACATAAAAAGAAAACAAGGCCAGTTTATCTGGGTAACCGGTGATGTAGGTGACTGATGTCAAGGTGACAGTTTTTGTGCATGTAGGGTGCTTGACAACCCTGAGGTTTGAGTGTTGCCGTTCCTGTCGTATTCAGTTAAGGGGGATGTGCAAAGGTAGCCCAGCCCGCAAAATTTAAATTTTCTTACGTTTTTTGCAATTTGCTGGTCAGTGTCAGATTGTCATAATCATTCGATTTTCGGCAACTCTCATCCAGCTGCTGCCAGCCATCCTGCTAAGATCGTCGCTCCACCTAGCCTGAGGGCTGAGGGCCCGTTTACCATCTTCGGTTCTACGGCTAATATGGATAACCTTAGGCTCAAAGGGCGTATCCACCAAAACACGACGTTTCAGTAGAACAATAAAACGAAAAAAAAAAAAAAATATCTAACATAACTTTTAGTCAGCGGATTTGTGGCTAATCTAATAGGAAAATAAGTTTTCCTGTTTGTCGAGTAGTAGCACCTATAAATGGTTTTTTTTTTTTTTTATAGAGAACCGTTACCGATATAATAATTATCATGTAGGTAACGTATTATGTTGTATGACTATGCCTAGCAATAACTAAAAAAAATAAAATCTAAATAAAAATATCGATGACAATATCTTTCTTATAAAGGGTCAAATTAAATTAGCTAGCGAAACTCCATAGACGTGATGGATATCGATATCTAAACGTCCATCCACCACCATCACGTCAGTGGAGTTTCTAAGTAACTATAAAGTTGTATAATGATGTTGATAGATAAACATAATGTAGAAGACTTGTTATTAGAAAAAAACAGAAGTTTCAGTAATGTGTACGTAATGAATACTTAAATGCGTAAGTAGTAAGTAAGTATGAACAAATATCGAAAACCGACGAATGTATTGGGTGAAACAATAAAATACATTTTTTTTTTTTTTGTTAAAAACAAAAAGCTACAAGTCATTTTATTTATTTCATTTTTAATTTCAATGTAGGTAAATTGTCGACTTTCGCTTACATTATTTGCAGTCATATTATTCAGAAGATACTTACCTAATGAATGTATTCATCAACATTTTATATTTTAAAACTACAATGTTTGGTTGACGTGGCCAATAGGTATTGGTCTTCTATAAATTAATTAACATGCGTACGATTTTTCCCGGATAAAAATGGTCGTAGGTACGAATATCAATTTTTTTTTCAAAGATTTTGTTTATAGGTACCTATTATATTTCAAGTGTTTGTTTTTTTTTGTAATTTCTAATGATGAAGGAACTAAACGTAAAATTTAAGAATGTTGAGGAAATAAAACTAATAATTCATTTCATATTACCGGCATCAGTACCTACCTACCGGAAATAGTTTTCGTAGTACTTAGATTAGGTAGTCATAAAAACAAAAGTCATGTTCTGCGCAGGTACAGTACAGTCACCAGCATAAATACTACCTTACACGTACGCAAAATTCAAAAGCGATTTTTTCAAAAGCAATGATAGGTAATAGGTAATACGGGCTGGTGTCCGCAACTCCACGTCAATGCGCGTATTTTGCGTACGGAAAAGCAATGATAGTGTGTGCTCAAGACCTTAGCCCAGGTTCGCACGTCCGTGTTTTTCCCGCGGCAATTTTTTTAAGCGCACTGGATGATTCAAAGACTAAGTATAATAATCACATTCTCTATGGTGTTTGTGATGCGCTGGGATGCGCTCTTTTGGATTCTCAATGCTCGGCTCAGCACCGAGTTGAAAATCAAGTGCTCGATAAAAACCCGCCGCGATATTTTTAACAAACTACTTACTTTTTTTTTTTCAAACGTGGGCTTACTGTACGAAACAGGTCTTTTCTCAATGTTGAAATCGATAAAATCGCATTTAATTTTGAATTTGAATGTTGCGTAAGTGTAAGGTATTTATGCTCGTGACTGTACTAGTGGTGTTTTACGCTGGGTTTCAAGAACAGGGTCCTATTTATGTCCATTTCTTGTAATAAATACGTAGGCACGTTAAAGTTGTCGCCACACGAGTATAAAACACGTACCTACTATGTTAATTAGGGCTGCTAAAATACCTACGTGAGATAAAATAAATTGACAATTGCGCATAAGTTACTTCCAGTTAGTTTTTTGCACTAGGCATCATAATGCGAAGCATTAGAGACTAGAGTGCTTTACGACCGAAATTTTTTTTTCGCCTCCTTTCTGCAACTGTTTCTATCATAGAAATCTTTCATATATCAATGGTTTCTATTGTTGTGGTCTTGGTATGTAAAGGTCACCCATCCACGGACCAACCCTTGATCGATCGACCCGTGCGGCTGTTATTACTTATCCATAGCCCCTGACGTGAGTTTATTTATGTATATAATAATAATGTATAAAAATGTACTCATCTAATGATTATACAGATTAAACGTAGGTATTTTACCTATAACAAGATATTCTAAAGATTTCTAAACATTAAGCAATTATTTTCTGCCTTCAAACCTAACGTTTGATGTGATCGTCTAACTAAACACGCTTCAATTTTATCAATTAAAACAGCAGCAGCAACCTTAATTTAGTAACACACTATCAATCTCAATCTGAATCATTTTGAAGGATATTGGTAATCCATTGCTTGATATATTCGAAAAATGTGTTTGCTCAACAACGTAAATTACGCAATGAATGTTGTTGAACTGTCAAAGTGTAACCCATTGTTACTGATAGCGTGTTACGCTATTCATTGCGTTACTTACGTTGTTGAGCCGACACATTTTTCGAACATATGGAGCAATGGATTAATATCACTTTACCTAAGTTTTCACGGAATAGATCGGCTGGACTAATATTATAAAGAGAAAGAAGAAATATTACGAGTTTTTTTGTATGTTTGTTGTTTAAGCTTTCACGCTAAAACGGCTTAACGGATTTGGATAAAATTTGGCACATTGGTAGACCATGACCTGGATTAGGTTAGGACATAGGATACTTTTTATCTCAATTTTCCCACGGTATCGAGACTTATGCGCGTGAGAGTTATGAAAAATCTGAAATCGGCAACCCGTCTTGAGCAAGCGTGGTGATCCATGCTCGAGCTTCTCTGTATGAAAGAGACCTTTGCCAGAGCAAAGAAAGAAAGGAAAAGAAAGAAACAAGTTTATTTGGACACAGTTCGTGAAACACAAAATACAAAATAAAAAAATCAAAGGGCCAAGCCGTCTTCTCGGCACTGCAGTGGTACAATAATAATACACTGGTATTATTATTTTAAATCATCAATTGAAACATTCAACAGCCCAGCCCTACTTATACGACTATTATGATAAATTATTCAATCGACGCGGAACGGAACTGTTCAATGAATAAATTCCATATCAATCGAGCTCCTGTATCTACAATAGTCGGAGAGTTGAACAACCGGACATGGGCAAAAAATAACTGTAGGTATCGTAATCTTATCTCGTTTTGATGACGCTGTCGCAAAACCCTGGTGAATAAACGGAAACCACCGACAGTTCCGGATATATTATTCTGGTTTTCGGGGGGTTTGGTACTCCTACCTGGTAAATCCGCAGTGATTTGATACTTGTCTTCTACCTGGTAAATCCACGGTGATAAACAGAATCGTGGATGGTTTCTGCTTATTCATAAAGGTTTTGTTTTGTGATGGCGTTCTGAGCACATAATGAGGATATTCCTGGACCCTGTCTCTGGCGAAAAGCCTGAAAAGCTTGTTGATTCCAAATTTAATTACAGATAAGTACTTATACATAATATTTAATTATATACCTTAAAGTTTCGACGGACGCAAGTTTTACCTGTTATTAACTCAAATATAGGTTAATAGCGTTTGAACGTATAATGTTTTCCAAACTATTTTAGTTTAGACGCGGTGAAGACTAGTATAAACGCATGCGCATGCAGGCAAGTAGCAAATATCAATAAGTACTTTAGCCTTACATAAGCACCCTAACTGCGTAACACACTATTAAGGGCCTTACTCTCGTTTAGTACCGTAACACGGTCACTTTATGAAGCCTATTTCTCATTAACGGCTTGGTTAGAAGTTCTGAAAAAAATATATGTTTGCTATAGATTCATGTACAACATTTCTGAAACAGGATTTTTTCGTATGGCTAATACTTTTGCCTTAAAAAAATATTTACCAAACCGCTATTTTTGGCTAATATTCAATACTACTTCTAAACGGCTTTGATGTTTGGAAATCTTTTTACACTAAAAAAATTATGGTTAGAGGTACTACATTTATGAAACAGCTTTTGTAAATCAATCAACATTTTCAAAGAAAATGTCCAATTTTGAGATACAGGTACAGACGTGCTCTGCGCGGGCGCGGGCGGCAGTCGTGCGTTAGCACTGAGACGGGATGGCTGTGTCGCTCGCTGCTCCGCCCCGGCTATCGAACGACTACGCGCGTTTGTTTGTGTTAGTGCAAATATTTACGAACGAATTGTATCAGTGTGCGTTTATAGACTAGCTCGCTGCGGAGGGCCCATTTCTATTGTGCGCGTGGACGCTTTACTTATTAGTGGTGCCATTTCTAAATACTGTTTTTGTTTATATTGTATATTGTGTAAATATAAGATAATTTGTAAATAAGTAAAAATGCCAAGGCAAAGCAAGTCAAGAAAGACTTCTCACGTATGATTTTAACCAAAAACAAAATTTCCGCAGCAGCTATATTGGATTTACACTTTGACCCCACTATCGACTTTAGCACCATCGAAAACTATGAAAACGACACCCATGAAAAAAAATTCTAATTTTCGCAGCCGCAATCTTGGATTTTCATTTTGACTACCTATTCTTAGGTAGATAGGTAAACAAAAACCAAAAAGTGCACCTTTTTCAAAATCATTGTTGGTTATAAAAATAAAAGTACTTATTATGTAGTTTTCGTTGGCATAAAGAAATAAAGCATATTTCGTTATATTTGCTGAAAGTAATCCTCCCTAGCCGCGCCACATACTTTAAAGATTAATTAATCAAAATGAATAGTTTCTTGAGAGAAAAAAGTATCAACGAAGAGTAGAGAAAAGGTACTATTATATAAATCGACTAGCTTCTTCCCGCGACTTCGTCCGCGTGAAATTTCACCCCCCCCCCCATTCACCCCCTTAGGGGATGAATTTTGAAAAATCCTTTCTTAGTGCACCCCTAGACCTCATAAGGAACGTACGTGCCAAATTTGGAATCTCTAGACCCAGCGGTTTGGGCTGTGCGTTGATATGTCAGTCAGTCAGTTCTCCTTTTATATATATAGATTTATGGATAGTTAATATTAAATATTGCAAAATTGACTTGCTGCAGAGCATACCTTCCAGCCGGACCACACCCTACGACCAATAACTCCTTAACTAAAGGGGTTTATCTATATATATAAAAGGAGAACTGACTGACTGACTATATCAACGTACAGCCGAAACTACTGGGGCTAGGAATGTGAAATTTTGCACAAGGCTTCCTATTATAATGTAGGGGAGCACTAAGAAGGGGTTTTTGGAAATTTAACCTTTAAGGGGGTGAAGAGGGGGAATTTTGTTTGTATGGAAAATAGTTAGTTAGGATAGGATTTCACGCGGATGAAGTCGCGGGGAAGCAGCTAGTTGGACCATATTTTTCGTATGCAAGGTACTCTTTAGGTAGTTTTTTTCGTGATATTGATTTATTAATAGTTCATTATACTCTATTTAATTTGAGGTGGCGCGGCCAGAGAGCACTGCCTGGCGGCCGGACCACATAAATTGTTAAATAAAAAGATATCTCTTGAGGTACTAAAAATATATATATACATTCCGATGAAAGTAGACTTTAGGTAGGTATTATTTCGAACTATAGCATCTGAGTACTAAACTGTGGTCCGGCCACAGAGGAACACACCAGCGCCAGTGGTGTGGTGTCGCGAACCGCAGAGTTCACACGTGCAAAAATAAAAACTTTGTTACAAAAAAAAAACAACCGACTTTAAAAAAAACTACAAAATGATAAATAAATTTAATTTCGGAAGTCGGTGTCGTTCGTTCCGCATTTTCGTTTTTTGACACCGACTTCCGAAATGAAAGTTATTTATCACTTTGTAGTTTTTTTTTAAGTCGGTTGTCTTTTTTTGTAATAAAAATTTTATTTTTTACTTTTTAGTTGTACCTAAGTACTCCACACTAATTCAAATAACACTAGTGCATTGAGGAATTGAAGACACTGACTAGAAGAATCATCAAAATTTGCATAGAAATGCCGGAGATGCAGTATATTTATGCATATAACATCGTACATAAGAATAAGTACATAATGTATTATATACTAAAATCTTCCTGAAAGTATGTAGATCACATTATTGAAAGAATTATCAAAATTGGTTCATTAGTTTTTGAGAAAATCGCGGACATAAAAACATTAGGTTAAAAATGTCGACTATCGATAGTGTTGTCCGACATTCTGTCTCACACGAAGGTATTGGTGTGACTGAGGCATGGTTCTATGCATTGTGCAGCCGCGGCATGCCACCGCGCTTGGAATAGAAGCAACCGCAGCCGCAGGCAGCCCTGCGGTCAACCGCAGCCGCTAGCCGCAGTGTCGCCTGCGGTTGCAGTCTGCAGCCCATCTCGAACTTGTACCTTGACGTGCTGTTTCCTATTATGCCGCATGCGACGGGAGCCCCACCTCACGCAGCGCTGCTCTAAGGATGATAATAGAAAACTGCACGCCACGCGGGCGCCCGCTCCGTGATCCCGCATGACGACATTTATAATTTATTATACTTGAATTTTTAATTATTATTGGTTTATTGACTTTTCGAAATGTATTTAATGAATTTTATTTTAATTGCAATTGTAATACGTTATTTTTTTAATTTCAACACAATGTATCTATATTGTTATGAAATAAATTACTTATGACTTAAATAAATATATTTTCTTCCACATAAATGCTAAAAAATAATGTCCAGAAAAAACTTAAAATATACGTATCATATAAGTAATAATAATAATATAATAATAAAACGTAATAAGTATCTATCTATACAAAATATATCAGCCTTGCATCCGCTATTCCCTTCTGGAATCGTAGGCAAAAATAGCGACCTACGTGCGGCATGTCTGCGTCTCTGCATATTCTTTGATCTTAGTTTTAGTGTAGTGCGCCACCGCGCGCGTTTTACGTATTCGGGAGTAGGGCGTTTGGCTCCGCCCACATGCACAAGGTCAGTGGGCCATCTATACACCTTAACCACAATCTGAATCATTTTGAAAGATATTGCAAATCCATTGCTTCATATGTTCGAAAAATTTGTCTGCTAAACAACGTAAATAACGCAATGAATGTTGTTGAACTGTGAAAATGAAAGCCATTCCTACTGTTAATGTGTTACGCAATTACCCTAAGTCCTGGAACCCCGATAGATTGATTAATATATATATATATATATATATATATATATATATATTGTATGTTTATCAGTTGTCTAGTACCCATAACACAAGCTCTGCTTAGCTTGGGACTAGATGGCGTTGTGTGATAGTTGTGGAATATTATTATTATTTTTATTATTATTATTAATGACCTGGAAAACTTAGCTGAAACCTGCGAGAAATCTATTTTTAACCTCTATTAATGAGTTGTTAGTACATTTGGGTGTTGATGTTAAAGAGGTAGGAAGATACAATAATATTCAAGCATACACCTTGTCAGTACCTCAGACCTTTTTTATTTGGTCTGAGGTCAGTACCTATACATTTGTGCAGATTGGTATTCGTCGAAGATAGTAATTCATCTATACTAAATACTAATACCTAATAAAGCTAAAGAAACCAAAACTAATAACCAAAACCCATAGCCCAATACATTTCGTTCCCATGTTCTGCAATAGTCCTGCACCAACCGGGGGCTGTCCTTGGATGCACTTGCATAGTACAGACGCCAGCACATCAACCTACTACAATCTGTCAGATTTCTGTAATAGGTTTTCAACTTTATCGCTAAAGTATAAGGTTCGATGTTGATTGGGAAAATTTGACAGTTAGGTGTAGGTTGATGTGCTGGCGTCTGTACATACAGGGATAATCGTCGGTTGGTGCCTTCTTATCATTTAAAATTGTCTAAGAGGCCTCTGCGAGTTGGCTTCGGGCCCTGGTACGCCTTCCAAAGGTCCGGGGTCCCCAGGGTCCCGAGATATGCAAAAGAGAGAGATGTTAGGCATTAATTTATTGTGCATACCGTTGTCTTCCAAATACTTTAATAGTTCTTTTAACCTCTCGGGTGTCGCGCGGCAAAATGCATCGATACCGTTGAGTGTCGACGTCTTGACCTGTTGACCTCAAGTGACCTGACGCCTTTTACTATTTTGCTTTTATAACCTATAATTGTCGTCCGTTTTTTATGATTTATACATTTTTAGAAACCTAGAAACATTGTCTAACCATTAAAATTAAGTAGTCACAAATACATACCCTTTTTACTGCAATTCACCAACGGTAAAAAATTCTTCAATACACAAACTTTGACGATTCAGAAATCATGTAAAACTCGCTCTAAATCACATTATTTTTAGTTACACACCAAGCATATACACTTATCATCATAAAACATTCAACACTTTGCACCATACGCATTATTTTGTAAACAAAACAATAGAATTACGCAATCTTGATCACAAATGAAATGCGTCGCCATTTGTTTTCAACGACCAATACTCACACTTTTTCTATGAACTCGATAGCCAATCATAGTTTAGTATTCGAGAGCACAGAACACAGAAAATATTGATGTCAAACACTCCTATTGGTTAAAATAAGTTGAAATAGTAAAAAAATAAATCATAGACCATGTCACTGGCGGGACGCCCTGACGTCCCGCCGACACTCAACGGTACTTTTTTTCGTGGGAATGCGGGGGTTCCCGCCGACACTCGAGAGGTTAACGCCGTAAGTTCACCATGTTGCGATTAGACGTGTGCGCCGATTCTAAAATCTCCGGCGGCGGGCGCCGTTCAAAAATCGGCGGCGGCGGCGTGAAAACGGCGTGAAATCGGCGCGGAGAATTTTATTAAAACTGTCTAGCTTGTAAAATAGTTTTTATTAAAAAAATCTAATATAATTATATTGGCTTATCTAATCGCAACTTGCGATTAGATAAGCCAATATAATTATGTTTTACTTTTTATTTTCGTGTCCACAACCTGACATAAATTATGACAGTCACGAGTCGATAAGATAAGTATGTGAATACATTAATTGTAGGTAGGTATTTATTTATATTGCAAGAATAATATTATATATCCAGCTGTAAGCAGTAGGTAGATAAGCGAATAAACCATTGCTTCCAGTATGGGATCCCGTCGCGTCGCACAAAATCTTATTTACCACAAACGCCAAATGTTTGATTGAATAGAAGTTGTAACAAAATCCAGCAGTTGGATATGCGGGGTAATTGCGTAGGTACGTAACACACTATCAGTAGCAATGGGGTTCATTTTGACAGTTCAACAACATACATTGCGTTATTTACGTTGTTGAGCAGACACATTTTTCGAACATATGAAGCAATGGATTAGCAATATTATCCTTCGAAATGATTGAAATTGATAGTGTGTTATGCAATTAGGTGCTGGCCTACGATTCTATTGTTGTTAGTGTGACAGGGACATAGACGCGAAACCTTTTACCATGGATTCAGTAGCTGCCTGCGTTGATATATTTTGTCGGGTTAAAAAAAAATTGCTCTGCCATACATTTTGACCACGTAGGTGTTGCGCTTTTCTATACAAGAGCTGGTTTTTTTTAAATAATCGGCGAAATTTTTCAACACAGGCCACACAGGGTGTCCAGAATCATGTGCTGAATTTATGGTTCTTTTTCATGAAACAACAACGTAAAAGCTTTGTGTTCCTATGAAGATTTTACGGGTTGTTATAGGTATTCTATTCAAACTTGTTTCAAATTAATATTATTTCAAAGTAAACAAATATCAACTTTATTTTAATGGTAATTAAGTGAGTGACTAGCACTATTGAAAAAGTTACAAAAATTTTTGAAGTTCTAGCGTACCTAAACTGAACTTTATTGTGTAGGATTAAAGTTATTTTTCCATAAACTCATATTTGTTTACATTTTTGGTAAATAAATCGCGAATGCAGATTAGGTGAAAACACTACATTTGTTACAGTGAATATTGTTAAGACCCTGAAACTAAAAGACAGAAAGAATGTTTTGTTTTTTTTAAATAAATATCTTAAATCCTTCTCAATGAAAAACAGAAATAAAAATAGGTAAGTACCGTCGACTCAATGCCACGCGTTCCGTAAATATTTGTCTCGTCTGCAAGAAAAAAACAATCGGGACTAACGTAGTTATAAAGGTACCTATTAATAATTGCACCACCTCCATTAAAAAAAAAACATGGGACAAGCAATTTCGGGATAATTTAGTAGTGATAATAATTTGAATCGTTTCATACTGATAATTGATAGGGAATAGGGATGATGACTAATATTAGAAATGTTCGAGCAAAGAAAGATTCGGCAAAATCGAAAAAATCAGCAAAATCGGTGGAGATATGGAGAAGCTACAAGGTTTTTTTTGGAGGGGATTATTCCCGTCCTTGTCGCGCAGTACGGATCATGTATGGCGCTAGTGTGAACTCCAATTCATGTGAAACAATAATACAATTACAGCCAAACACAGGATTTCCGTATGTAAACAAAACTGTTTACATTCCAAATTCGAATTTGGCTGAAGCAAAGAATAACTAATAGTACTTAGCTGGAATTATTCACGAAAGGGAATGCAGGAATTCCCCGACTATTAACAAATTGTTTATAGTTTACAAAATTAACAATGATAACTTTACTTGCTCCAAAATTGGTTTTCCACAAATTCGTTAATGTAGATATATCAAAATATCGGCAAACACGAGCCTTTTGCTTTTTTTTTTTTTTGCCTTTTGGCTCTAACGAATTGCAAAATGATCCAAATTTCTTTCTTATAGGAAGCAAAAGCATACAAGTACGATGGCACGTATGTCAATCGATCAATCGAGATTAGCTCCCTGATAAGATTGATTACAATCGGGAAATGATTGATTTATACTTTTTATGTAATGTAATTAAATATCGATACTAAAACTGAACCCGTGTAATTTTATGACTTTTTTACTGCTCGCTATGATAAAACCTTGACTTAACTGTCTGTGACATCGAAGATTCGATAGGACAGTATGTCTCAGTATGTAATCATAATAACGACTTCCTAAGAATTGTAGGTACCTATATTTGATTAATTTATGCCTTAAAAGCTTTTTTATCACCTTGTAACTGGCCCAGCCGCCCAGTAGGAAGGTACTAAAGGCCTCTTCGCATACAAAGAAGGAATAAATAAAACCACTGCGCGATGGTGTTTTTTTTTAAATGCTTTGACGGTAGATGTACACACGGCTACACATCAAGCTACTCGTATACATAACCAGTAGAAGCCGACTTCTGATTGTACGAAAAACATATACAATGCGAGATCAGCGAAAACTGGAAATGTATAGCCTGATGTGTAGCCGTGTGTACATGTCATTGATAACAAAACCAGTATAAGCTGAACTCTTATTCTATAGAAAGGTCAAAGTGTTAATAACGACGTTTGGTTGACTGTACATTATAGTAGGTACCTATATCGATTGAGCAGCGATGGCCAAGTGGTAAAGGCCGCGACTTATGAGTTTGTAGATCGTAGGTTCGAACCCAGACAGGCGCTTCACTTTGTTTGTTCATCACCACTGCTCTCAAAACGGTGATCTAACAACCCGCACTGGGCCCGCGTGGTGGATTACGGCCCACTCCCTCTCACCGAGAGAAGGCCTGTGTCCCAGTCACAGAACAGATAAAATTTAACTGTTCTGTGGTCCCAGCTGTGGGTACATTATAGGCTAATTATGTTATAAGTATCGATTTAAATCAGAATTTTCAAGAAACATGGAAGGCACTTTAATTTTCCCATAACGACTTACTCAAGCTCTCATCAACAAATGTACTTAGTTATTATTTGTCTATTAATTAGGCACTTTATCTAACCTCTATTGAGAATTATGTAACGTCGACATCTACAAGCAACTCCTGAAAAAAACGCGTGTCTTTGACCACAGAGTATTTGACCCACAAATATAATGAACAAGTGACGGTCAAGGTCATGCGTCGTCTTCCTTTCAGTACATAGAATTGTGTATTATAGAGTCACGGTAAATAATATCGCACTACGAGCTTGGGAGTGTAGCTAAAAAACCGAGTACCTAAGTACCTATTTTCAATACATGAAGGTACTTAATAATAGGAGGCTTTAATAAATAAGATAAAGAGGTAAATAAACGTAAAACAAAAATGCAATAGAAAGAAGGTGAAGGTAACTAATATAAGTACTTACATAATTATACAATATAATAATATATCTGTCCATCTAATCTAAAATACTTCGTTTAGGAAAATGAAAAGCGACACCAGATAGCATTGCTTCTGCCCGCGACTTCGTCCGCGTGAAAAGTGTTCCCTCGAGTCCTCGACCCACCGCGTCGCAACCCGCATCGCGCCCGTCCGCGCTATCAGTTTGTTGTCGCTTAGCGTTCTTTCAACTTTTTTTTTCTTGTTGGTCGACTCCTTAGGTTAGTAGAGTTAAATAGCCTATCTTCAAGAATTGGGCTATCAAATGCAAAAAGAATTTTTCAAATCCGACCGGTAGTTCCAGAGATTAGCGCTTTCAAACAAACAAACATTTTTTTAGTGTCTACACACAGTACACGCCAACTTAATTATTAACAAAACAACATTGCCAATCTCCTTTCTTATCAACCTACCTACAGCTTACATAATGAACTGCACAGCCAATTAATTAGCCTTTAAGGAAGAACACTGCAATCTCTTATCAGAGTGACCCATTGTTTCCCGTTTTCCATCGATCATGGGCCATGATGGCGCGCCGTGGCGTTGGCGTACGTGACTAAGCTCATGTACGCTGCCGTCTGGTTTCATCTTCCAAGCTTTCGCTGTCGCTAAGAAAGATATTCAATTACATCGAGTCAACTAGCGGGCTACAATCAATGCTTACGGCGAGGAATTGTCTGTATTGAAACAATGACAATTACCTACAGTTGGCAACACCAAATTAAGCATTTACAAGTTATGCTTGTAACACAAAATAAATACTTATAATAGGTATATTACAAAAAATTGCATGTCTTGCTAAATAAAGCCTCCGCACTGAAATTAATATGACGACAAATGTGCCTAAATACACTAAACAAATACCTAGTTCTGCATTTTTTTTTAATTGAATAGTCTAGGATTATAATTCTGTAAAGTCATATTTGGTCGCAAATCGTATTTTATCAACATACAACCTGACACTGACCTGCAAATTGCAAAAAAACGTAAGAAAATTTGAATTTTGCGGTCTACCCTGACGCTTTCCCCTGAAGCGTATTTTTACACACGTTGTATAGAACTTGGGAGTATTTGCGTCAGTTGACATTCTCCATAGTGACGCCCTTTCCCCCCACTTGTGATAAGAGCCGTCAAGCTTCGCCCGACACACTACTATCTGCAGCCTGTGACGTAAGACATGGTTAGATTCTTACGTACTTAAATAAATACTTATCTGCCATCATAATATATAACTCCCTCCCTATTTCAAGTTAAACAAATATCAACTTTAATTTCAATGAAAATTAAGTTGATTTCAGTGACTAGCACTATTGAAAAAGTTGTAAAAATGTTTGAATTTGTAGCGTAAACTGAACTTTATTGTGAAGGAATTAAAGTTATTTTTCCATTGATTCATATTTTTTTACACTTTTGTCAAATAAGTCGCGAACGCAGATTAGTATCTACCATCTATGTCTACGGCATAATGAAATACGTCGTCATTCTCCCCTGCCCTTATCCTAATTTATATGGGGTCGGCGCAACATGTATTTTTCTGCCATACTCCTCTCTATAATAATATAGTATAGCCCTTTCATACATGGCACGATGTATATACAGGATGTGTCGTAAATAGTGGTCCACCGTTAAGGATTCGATATACCAGATAATTTACTATAACATATTATAATTTTAACCATTTTAGTAGTACATTTTTTTTTTACAAAATCGCTCCTGAATTTGCATGGTTACGCTAAAAATTAGGATTAAAATAGAGAAGAGCTAACTTTTTCTTCAAAAGCTCTAAATTTATATAAAAAACTATAATTTTACACGATAGCTCTAGTATTCAACAGTAATTAACAGAAATCAAAATGAAAAAATAATGGTTTTTGTTGAAACTACAACCAAATTTGTAACAAAAGGTTGAAATATCGTAAATAAAAAACAAAAAAAAAAAATATTTTCGGAACCCTTGGGTAAAAATGATTAAAATTGTAATATGTTATAGTAAATTATCTGGTATATCGAATCCTTAACGGTGGACCACTATTTACGACACACCCTGTATAAACCGAGCCATAGAAAAAACGTCTTTCAACAAGCTTCCATACAGTGCCGGATTAAGACTACTTGATACCCTAAACAATCCACGCCTCTGGGTTTCCCTATCCTCCACTAGTCGCCTCGTATTTTTTCTAAATAATCGACGAACGATTTTTAAAGATTGGCGCACTAGAGTGACTTTAAATGTTGCTAACAAACAGCCTTGCCTTTCATGTGCTAGCAAATATTTTTTCGGTGCTGTTTATTGTGCCCCCCGAGACGTGATGCCCTAAGCAATTGCTTAATTTGCGTATGGGCTAATCCGGAACTGCTTCTATAGTGATCCATACAACACTAAAAAGTGCTGTTCCCGAGGAAAACAACAATACACGTGGCGCCATCTATTATCATAATAACGTTATTGTTGTTTTCCTAGGGAACAGCACTTTTTTTTGGGTTATGTCCGTTTCTGTACTTCTGAAAATGTATAAGAAAATTTTCAGGATGACCGGTTCAGTGGTTTAGGCGTGAAAAAGTAACAAACAAACTTACTTTCGCATTTATAATATCAGTTAGGATTATTATTATTAATTATGTGATAGAAGAATAATTGGTTTTATTACATTTTTTTGTTTTTTTTTGTGTGTACATTCAATCAAACAATCACTTTCATTTATACCATTTAAATAAAGTTTATCACAAAGAAATAATTTCGCTGCGACCCCTTGTGACCCAGTATACACAGCAAAGTGTTATGTAAAAGACGGTACATATACCTATATACATAATGTACAATGATAAGGCTAAATAAACAATAAGGCTACGTCAGAGTTACACAACATTGGTTAGGGAAATATGGCTTCTTATGTTTGAAAAGCTTGAGTAAAAAGTTAAATTTAAAATTTAAAAAACCCCCGACTCAAACAAAAACCTCCAAAAACTAAAAAATAATATATATTGGCCCTTTAAGTTTAATATAAGTTGCAGGAAATATTTTGATCCAAGCGTCCTCACGTCGGGGGACGGCTAATGAAAATTGGAAGTTATCAGCAGCTATGTTTTCTACAATAGCAAGCATTTATTATTATTCCTGGGTTTAAGCCTCATCTGTTTGGCGTTTTCATTAGCCGTCCCCCGACGTGAGGACGCTTGGATCAAAATATTTCCTGCAACTTATATTAAACTTAAAGGGCCAATATATATTATTTTTTAGTTTTTGGAGGTTTTTGTTTGAGTCGGGGGTTTTTTAAATTTTAAATTTAACTTTTATTTCTTGCTTTTTAAACTTAATAATATTATATTACTAGTAAATATGCTATACGATCGACACGTGACTCGCCGAAATCTGCGAAGCTGTCCGTATTTTTACCACAGTGAAGCTAGTTATGTACTCGTGCTCGTTTCTCCCTGGATAATGATACTAGTCCAAATACTTTGGCTTAATTACATTTTTTTAAACAGTTTTATTGAAAAAATAAAGGTAATGATAATGTAGTAAATAATGTATTAAAAGCTAAATAATTCGTTAGGCCCTAGGTACCAGTCATCGCTCCACTTTCCTCGTCAATCTAGCTAGGGCATTGATTAGACTAAAAAAATAATTTTCATGTTTTTAGTTTTCATTTCGTTAGTTAATATTCCTCATTCCCTTTCAATATAGTGTACATTATTCTACTAGTCAAGCCCTTTCATTTGATACCCATATTGAGGAAGTTGTGAAAAAAAAATGTAATACGCCATTTTCTAGTGGCGGCCATCTTGGATTTAAAATTTATCATAGTGTATAGTATTCTACTAGTCAAGCCCTTTCATTTGATACCCATATTGAGGGAGTTGTGAAAAATTATGTAATCCGCCATTTTGTGGCAGCGGCCATCTTGGACCGATTTTCATCAAACATAGCTAAGAACACTCCCGACTAATTCACCTTTCAAACAAAAAAAACAAAATCAAAATCGGTTCATCCGTTTGGGAGCTACGATGCCACAGACAGACACACACAAACACACACACGAACACACACACACACACACACACACACACACACACAGACACGTCAAACTTATAACACCCCGTCGTTTTTGCGTCGGGGGTTAAAAATAAAAAAAATATACTACAAATAAAAGGCAATTGGCTATTTGGCACATTTTGAATTGTATGCAATAAAGTATACAAAAAAGGACACTAGCGCACAGAAGTGATAAGAGTTAAATATTCTAAAACGCGTACATACTTTTTTCTTAACTTCATTGCATAAAATTCAAAAGGTGCCAATTATCTAATACATGTGTATTTCTGGAGTTGTCGACTCGCCCACAAATAAACTAACTTTGTGCGAGTCGCCTAAAGAAAAAAAAAAATTAAAGTGACGTTTCGCACTTTTGGGCGAATATAATCGACTAGTAAACCAAATAAAATGAGGCATGGAAAATACAAATTATTATTAGATCCATAGTACTTATATTATTATTAATTCGATAGTAACTCTGTCTGTATGTTACCTTTTTACGCGTAAACCACTGAACAGAATTCGATAATTTGGCAAGGAGATAGATGGCATCCTGGGGAAGGAGACAGGCTATTTTTTGGCCCGGTAGCATATTCTCGTGGGATAATTTCCGATATCCACGCGGGCGTAGTCGCGGGCAAAAGATATCTAACCCAAGCTTTTTTAGGTTTCAGTTTCGAATAGAAAAAAAAGTAGTGACTACAGAGATGACGACTAATACGCGGTGGGCAAAAAATCGTGGATCAAACGAAACAAAGCGATAGTGGGGTTATTTGCAGTAAAAAAGGTATCATCACTACTAAATTGCTTTTATGACAGTGGGTACCATGATTTATCAGTATTGGCACTTTATTCATACCTTTTAAGACTCACGAAAAATTATTTGTAACTTTAGAACCTTACTGTAAACACTCAAATTGTCATAGCTTTTACTCAGGGATATTTTTTATTGCAAATACCCCCAACTATCGCCCTGTTTGGTTTGATCCACGATTTTTTGCCTAGCCCTACCGTGTATATTATAGTATATAAGAAAAAGACATGTTAAAAGAAATTTGGATAAGAGTATTAGAATGATAAATTTCGAATAGATATATTCAAAGAGATTTCGTAATTCGACGATGCTACGGCCACGGGTAAGTTAACACGATATTTGCTCGTAAAGATTAATAACAACTATATAAGATTTAATTAGAAATTAGAAGTAGTATTAAATACAGATTAACTACATTAAAAGTGACCTCGGCGTTCAATAATCAAGCTTGCGAGCATAACCAGAAACAAGGTGCAAATAAATAATATTTACTTACAAGTCATGATAGGTTCCTACTATCAATAATGTGTTATTTTCCTTATTCATTAAGTTTTGAGACAGATTATTCCCCATTATAACTGTAAGGCGTGGGGGTTATCATGGGACCGTAAGTTCAACATCTATCTTTAGGAAAAGGTATTTATGTGAAAGGGTCATCATCTTGTCGTTGACATTATATACAGACACAATATATTCGACGCGAAAACATGGCTACTAGAAGATCACTTTATAATATTAATACTTTTTTTATTGTCATAAAAAATGTGTACAAACAATGAAATGAAACGTGCGCCGCCATTCAGTAGGTTTTGGATTTAAAAAAAATATATAAGTACTCTAAATAAAATTGGTAAAATGATTTGGTAAAAAGATTACAAAGATTTTAATTAGTAATTAATTGGTAAAAAGATTTTAATGTTAATACATTAAAATCTTACAAATAATTTACAAAGATATTTATAATGATAGATAGATCCCTGTACTAGGATAAATCTGTATCACAGGCGGCAGCAGCTCATACGTTACGAATTTTTTAACCCTTAATTGGTCGCGTGGGGTGTAACACACTCCAGTGCATCTTTGAAGGTTTAAAACTCTTTAAAATTTTGAATTTACTGCGCTGATGTTCCCGTAGCTTCGTAAAAACGCATAACCTTTATGATCTAGTAGCAAGCACAAGTAGCACTCAGTCGTCTAGATAGTTGTGTCAGTAGAGCCTTTGGGGTGTTAAACACCCCCATGCGAATATTTACGGGGTTCAAATTTCGGGTAAGTAAATATTAGTTTTTTGATTTTTATGCAGTGAGGTAGTTAATTAAAAACTAGATTTTAGTTGTTTTACTGACTATACATTATATACATTACATTTATGATAATTTTATGTCAGCTTGTCGATTGCTTTTTGGTCATAAATTCAATGTCAGTGGTATCAACTCTTATGCCAAATACAAGGCCAAAGTTGAATCTACAATATCGCGAAAGTATTTCTGAAGCTGTTAGCTGTCGATTTGGTCAAGCCATAGCAAAAAGTGAGATTAGCATAGCACCACTAACTCGACCTTTGCAAAAGCGTCTAAAACGGCACATTGAAGTTGAGGACCAAGAATAATTTTCTGGAGCTAGCAGAATCAAAGACAGAAAAACAAAGGCTACTTGTTCAAAATGCCAAAAACATGTGTGTAATGACCACATGATAAACATGTCGTGCGGAAGAAATCTATGTTCTTCTTTCAAAGATACTATTTGTTTATTTATGTTTAAAATATGCGTAAAAGTTAATTAATATGTAAGTAAAAATATTGTAATAAATTAAAAAAAAAAATTAAGCATGTATTTCGTATTTTATGTACCTACCTATACATATATGTATGATCAAATGATATGGACAAAAAAGTACATTCCATTTACACATACATAGTAAATAATATTGGATATTAAAAATAGAAAAATGAATTGATTCGTAGTTTTTAACCTCTCTGGACTCGTCAGTTTTTATTTCAAAATAATTAGTAATGAAAGATGAATTCAAAGTATCATTTGTCAACGTCTGCCATAATGGACCATAGAGAAAGATAAATATAATAATGGGCGTTCCACACCATGCATACTACTTGTAGATATGTGATATGGACGACAAAATGTTTTTATTAGGAACATTTTATTCATACAAAACTGGCTTCATCGGTATTTGTCGCATGTAATAAACTTATCTTTCCATAATGTTGATGCGTAAGATAGTTTTTTTTATATTTCACACAAAAAAAAACTTAAAACGGAACGCGTTTACTTGTTTGACAATGTGTCATTGTCTATGTCAATGTAATGTTATTGCAGATTCTTCATTGCATATTTATTGTGTTTGTTTCTGCGATTATTTTCTAATATTTTTTACCCCTGCTTATTTCTACGGACTGATACCGTCTACCACTCGATTACCTTGCTATTAACTCTGGACTCTGATTTGCATTGCGTTTTGGATTTGTTTTGTGGATCAATATGAGGTGCATCAACTGCGGAATAGCTTTCAGTATATTATAGTGTACTCTGTGGGAATAGCCATGCAAAGGTTGCAGAGGCATCTCATAACCTCGCTTTCTGCACACCATCAAACAAGACTTTCGCGTTGGATAACCAATGCTCAAACCCAGGTAAGAAGTTGGACTAGAAAAAACTTCTGATTTATTTTTATACATTGAGGTAATTTATGTAAGTACATATTATTATCTCAATGTTTTTATATAATTCTGGTATGCGAAATTAACTTACAGTGCATCTTATTTTCAGTTGCCTATGGATACATTTATTTGTCTTACATGCTTATTATTATTAAATACCGAAGCTGGTGAACACGAGAGACTACTGGGGAATAACATGGTTTGCCTTGGTTGTGGCAAATCTGTGAGGAAAATAAGACACGATACTGTCAGTATGGAGTGTCCATTGCTGGCTGTCCTTATCACAAAATACTAATTATGTGATAAGCATTTTGTTTTTCATTATTATAAATACCTAGTTGTATTAATCTATAAAAAAAGGAGTTTTCATACTATTTTTCTGTGATTGTAATATCTGCGTTTTATATATTTTCCATCTTTAACATATACTTGCCTAAAGAAGGCATGTGTAACAATAACATAATACTTGAAAACATAAAGAGATGTATACAAAAGATACTCTTGTTACTAAAAATTATATAAACATAAGCATTTATCTGTGTTTATTCTAACTGGTTTACTTTCAGCCCTCAAGAAACAACTATGTTTGCCATGTGTGTTGGATGCGAGCAAATAGACAGGCAGTGCATGACTCATCACGAGACATGCAGGAATTGGCTTTGAACAATGATGCAGCAGCCCCTAATGTTCAAGTTGTTAGCCCACCAGAGCCATCACCGTTGCCGCCTGTTCAAAGAGGGCCACTTCAATGGGATAGTAATACGATATCATTACCTAATTATAAGCCAGCTTCAATCACATCTGTTCACTGTATATTTCAACAATGCAGAAACAGATTGTTACATTTGTTATTTATGTAATTACTGAAGCCCTATACTTATAGCGGGATCGTCCGAAAGGGTTACCGCTGCCCCGGAACATAAAGGGCTAACGAAGGAATACGGGTGGGTTTTAGTCAGTAAGAGTCTGACACTCCCTTCCGCTCCACCTAGAGCGGGAGGAGTCATTAGATGATTTCCCATCCAAAAAAAAAAGCCCTATACTTACACTTTATCCAGGTTAGTGTATTTGTGAAATAAAAATGCTCTGTTTTATCAAAGCTGGTTGATTGACCTCCCTCGGTCTCTTTATTAACACTATTGCTGCATTGCTGTAATGTATTTTAAGATATAATAATTATAATATAGCAAAATATTTTTATTTAATAAATAAATATATTTTTTTACTCTTTTGTTTTATTTTGTGCTTCCCTTGTTTATTGTTAATTGAACTATTTAAAAAAATATAAGGGTAACCTGTAAATATGTACTTTAAAGAAAAATATTAGTTTTGAATATGCTTTGTTAATATTGTTATTATGACTGCCTCGTTGGTTTACTGTCCTGAGTTCGATTCCCAGGTCGAGCAAAGTGATATTGGGGTTATTCATCAGGAATTTCTCAGTAGGAGCCCGGAGTCTGGATTTGTGCCCGGTTGATGGCAATAGACTCGCCCCCTAATACATGGGACTTAAACATAACTGGTGAAATGTGGGTGTACTATAGGTACACCTCTGCCCATGCCTTCGGAGAATACAGGCGCGATGTTATGTTTGTTATTATTGTCACATTTTTTGAGACTATTACCCAGTTTAATAAATGTAAATCAATATACACATACAGTTTAAAATCCTTCATTTAGGTGGCCATTACTTTGTTTAAATGCTTAATAATACTAAAACCATATCAGTTATACGTAATAATTCACAACTGTTCGCTATTTTAAAGCGTATTTAAGTTTTTTAATAGCGAAATTATAATCTATATAAGTATATACCTTATTGCTAGCGTTTTGATTAAAAGATTTAATTAAATTGTTTTTTGTCTAGTATGTTGTGATGACAAGTTCTCAGAGTTTTTTATTTATAGCAATTTAATAGGCCAATATTCACGAATATAAAACACCAAAAATCATTGGTGTACTTTAAAGTTGATAACTATGCCGACGTCCTTACAAAAACTGGCCATGTTCTTTAGGGTGTCACACACCCGACGCGACCGTTTACGTAACATTTTAGGCGTGCCCAATTAAGAAAAAAATGTAATTATTTTATTTTATACATCGGTGGAATTTACATTAAGACAAAAATAAATGAAAATAGCAAAAAAAAAAAACAAAAATGTTAATGTACCTAACTTTCTTTCACTTACACATCAAAGAAAGTCTTTGTCCATTATGACACATTGACGTGACAGTCATAACACGATCATTAGGTCCAAAGATAAGTTTTGTGTTACAAGTCACATTATACTATTTGTTGTTGACCTAGGGGATAATAATGATAGCTAGGTCATAGTAATAATAGATTCCCTGATATTGCCACTGCGCACATTCATTAGATAGGTCTTTTATTTTAATACACTTACTGCTCGTATTAGAAATTAAATAACCTGTCAAGAGCTTAGGTAAATAAGCAGAAGAGTTAAGGTCCGGTCGCGCAAGATTTGCCAAAGATGTAAACAAGAATGGCCGCACGAAATTGAATAAAATCGATATAAACATTACTTAAAATAAATGTTCTTGTATATCGATTTTATTCAATTTCGAGCGGCCATTGTTGTTTACATCTTCGGCAAAGGAGAATGCTCTTCGTCCTTACATAGCTCGCCTAAGATCCAACAGGGAAGTGTATTTACTTTTTGGGTTTTAGATAATGTATATATTCGATTGAACCTAAATTAAAACAACGGACACTTTTGAGAATTCTGAAAAAATCAAAACACTTTCGGATTTTGAGGTTATAATTACGTCAATAAAAACATTCGATATGTAGCAGTAACTTAGCATATAATACTGAATGTAAGTACGTACTTACATTTGATTATAAATTGTAGGTAACGTTTTATTGCCACACTGCTAGGTCAGTCATAATACTCTGAACTACTGTTTGCGAAAACAGTTCTGCTGCTATAAGCGGACCCAACTCCAGGAGTTGGCTTGACAGATGCTCGCTTCTTGACATTGAACTCTAGGGAGTCTTATGGACATGCAAGGGTTTTATTAAGGATTTACTTTTTCATTTTCGTGTGATTATAAAGTAGGTATAGTATTGTATTACATACATAATAAAGTAGCTGAGAATTACGAAAATACTGACGCTTGTCTGTGTCAAACTCTTATTAAGAGTGCTGTTACAAATACTTGGCTGTATGAGCTAATTACCTTTGCCTATTAAAAACCTCAAATTGAACCAAAAAATAACAGAAATATCACCGAGGATTATGACGGAAGCTAAGGACGGAAGTGAATACTTTTTAAAATGTTTTCGAAATTAAAAAGTGTCCGTTCTATTGAAATATTTGTAATGTATATTATTAAAAGAACTAGTAATTATAGTAAATGTTTGATGCGTGTTGATTCATAGGCCATTTTTTACAATGTCCTTTAGCGCGGCCGGACCTTAGTTTGTTTGGGCACGTTAATCTCTAGCACTACCATTCGGATTAAAAAAAAAATGAATTATTTGAAGCTGATAATCTCTTAATACATGGTATCTCAGGTTGATAATAATCTACTAAACTAATTTTATTATTATACTTATTTAGATGTTTATCTGTTTAAAAAATATATATTTATGTAATTTTATTGTTTAAAATGTTTACCTACTCGAGGAATACGTTTTAAAAACGCCACGCAACAAGGGATGGCCACTATTAAGCAAGTTAAGTACATACTTATTTCAATCTCACATAATGTAACTGATCTAATCAATAAATCATAGTATCACTTATTTAAACTTCCTTCATATTTCAAGAGCTCTTTAGGAGAACAAGTTAATAACCTTGCACCGATTAATCCCACATTTAAAAAAAAAAATGTCTACTGTTATCTTTTATCGTTATCACTGATAAGAAATAAATTGCTTGATATGTGAGTAGGTTCAACTTGAAGTACTGATAAGATGTGATTACAAGTAGTTGTAAAACGTTTATTTATGAATCAATCATTGCTTTTTTGTAAAGGCACGTACAGACAACGTAAAAAAATCCCAAGAAGATGAACATGCAAGGAAATAAGAATAAAAGCAAACAATACATAAGTGTTATAAGTATAATTATGCGAATAAATTAAATGTATAAATATATTTTCCACGTCGCAGAATGACCTTTATTTGACTGACTTTAATTTTAATTTATTATAATTATAAATCATTGTTTTAATGCATTTTTTTCTTTATATACGACGTAGCACTTTTGTTTTTAACAGTACGTAGTATAATTAAATACAGTAAGTACACTGTATTTAATATTTATTATTTTATCTAGCATTTATATTTTCAAATACTGCTTCCTCAGTGCCTTAATATTTTTAATAATAGCTAGAAAAATAACCAGGAATCAATATATTTTATTATATATCATAAAATATCTATTGTAAGTAGATTTTATGACTAGTTATTTTAATATTGTATAACTTTATTGTTGTAAATTAAAATAATAAGTAAGCAAATAATAACTAATACCTAATTAATTAACAAAAATAACAAAATTAAATCCTTACCTACTAGCGTCGAAAAATTCATTCGCATCGCTGTTGACTGGTAATGTACCCAAGAGATTTTTTTTTTAATATAAAAATAATTAATGTTACCTACAAGTTATTACGCTATCGGGTCTTTTGTTATTTCTTTATTTTACAAGGAGCGAGTATTGTTGATTCGAATATTAATAGAATTCGAATTTCAGATAAAATTCTTCACATTCCTCGTTAACTCCTCATTCTGATCCACAGCCCCCCCCCCCCCCCCCCCTTAACATTTCCACCGATTAATACACGAACAGCTTAACTATTCACAACCATCTGACAGTCCATCACATATAAAATAACACATTTTGATAACCTGCGGGGTAGTTGCTTAACACACTATCAATAATAGCAATGGGTTTCATTTTGACAGTTCAACAACATTCATTGCGTTATTTACTTTGTTGAGCAGACACATTTTCGAACATATTGTGAATAGCTATGCTGGAATGATAATCAAATTCTTCCAGTAACCGCCATTATTAGAACAATTATTGTGACATTGATGGCCGAGAAACATCGAGAGCACGCGAGGCGTCCTGATTTTAAAAATCCGTATTTAATTGCTCAACTATCAGTCTACAACCTTTAACTTTTATTGTCATCAGAAATCATTAACTTAGAACTGGGGCACGGCCGGTGCATAACATTTGTGTGTAGTATTTTATCATTACAGAAAGTCTTACAATAATCGTTCAAGTTTGTACTTGTGCCAATTTTTTTTGTAACGAGTGTCGTGAGTGGTCAGCGTGACCGCCACTCGATTTTCGCGAATACAGTTCCAAATTTTTTTTGCGTTCGGGAATCTTCGGAAATTTTCAGTACGGTATTCAGGGAGAAAACAGAGGAATACGTTTGTATGGAATGAACGTCAGCGACTTGTGTCAGTAAATGGTCACATATTATAGGTATATACAGTACCTCTAACTACCTACTAAGGTACATAATACATTGGAGCAAAATGTCGCGAGTTCAACGACACGCATGGCAATGAACAAAAATTTCTGAAACTGGTTTCCATTTCATGTTTATTACACGTAAATAAATAAAAATTTTTTTACGATTTCATTTCCTAAATAATTTCGTTACCTATTTAATTGTAGTGCTGCAAAAAATGTTTTTTTTCCGTGATATAAATAATAAAGGCGAAGTGTAGGTAGGTACCTACTTAGATACTATGGTGTGTATTCTGTGTAATTTGTCATCTTTGAGTTTGACCATTGCGGAATATAGTTCACCGAATAACCATCAAACCTTTTTTAAATATTTTTATTTTGCACGTTTTCTCCTAACACATCTGACATTGTTAGAATTGTCGTCATCGGCACCATTTTTGTATATAAAAATTTAAAGAATAGAACATTTTAAAGACCAAGAAAACCTATTAAAAAAAAATCACAAGAATTTTTGGCAGCGCCTTGTTAGGACTTATGAAGTTATGACAAAGCCACGAGCGACAAAATTTTGAACTAAAATCTACAATCTGACGTTTAATTTCACGGTATTACGTAACCACACACACACACATACAACCCAAATCTCTTCAAAGTGAGAGTGAACAGGCTTCTTCTGGATAAGCTCGCTCCATCGTCGACTTTGTCTCTGTCACCTTTGACCTAGACTAGAGTCAAGAGCAAGTCCATTTCAAATAAAAAAAATTCTGTGTTAAAGACAGTAATTATGAAAAACCGCTAAACGACAATCAGTTGTTTTACAAAACGGCCGGGCAATTGCGTAATACATTATCAATCGGAATAGGTTTCATTTTGACAGTTCAACAACATTCATTATTTCATTGCGTTATTTACGTGTACACATTTTTCGAACTTGTGAAGCAATGGATTATCAATTTGCTTCAAAATGATTCCGATTCAGATTGATAGTGTGTTACGCAATTAGGGTGTAGAGCTGTTTTGTAAAACAGCGGCTTCGACAATCCATCTGCGACATATTGATACGATATGAGAAGCAGCCATAATATATTATAAAATACATATAAATATCTTCTTTCATATATTATATGAAAGAAGATATTTATATGTTTTTTTATATTTCTATGGAGGCAGCTTTAGCTTAGTTTAAATATATAAAATATACATAACTATATCTATGATAAGGATTGATAATATGACTTCCTACCACGTGGGATTATAATGTTATAGATACCTATTATAAAATAAATCCACGCCAATTAAGACACTCAAAATGATTATTCTAAGTGTCTAATTAGTTATCTTAAGTATTTCTAATTGAAGGGCTTGTTTACATTGCGATGACCTTGACTTGTTTGCTCATAAATACATAATATAAATACATGCCTTCTTCCCAGGGGGTAAATGTTAATGATAATAATAAACGGTAATTATTATTTTGTAAAAAATAAAAAAAAAACCTTTTCTTTCACCTAATTTAAAAAAAATAGATAAGATTCTAGAATAGGTCGGAGGGGCCCGTGGTTAAATAATAACAGCCACACAGGACGATCGATCAGGTTAAGCAACGCTTGTCGCGGTTGGTCTGTGGATGGGTGTGGGTGGGTGACCATCTTTATATACCGAGAGTCCCTGTCTCGGAAAGCACGTTAAACTTTTGGCCCCGGCTGTTATTCATGGATCTTTGACAGTCGTTACGGGTAGTCAGAAGCCCGAAAGTCTGACAACCAGTCTTACCAAGGGGTATCGTATTACCTAGTAACTGGGTTGGGTCAGATAGGCAGTCGCTCCATGTAAAATACTGGTACTCAGCTGCATCCGTTTAGACTGGAAGCCAACCCCAACATGTTTAGGAAAAGGCTAGGCATATGATGACTCTAGAGTCGGTCTATGCCATAGAAATTTTTCCATTATATCATGAACCTCTAGCACTTAATTAAAAGGCAAAATGAGAGATGAGAGTTGTCTGCTTACCACTTCGAGTAATACAAACGTGATGTGATAGTTTAAAAGAGTAACAGTGGAGTTTCTTGCCCATTCTTCTCCATACGAAACTAACAACTGTTGGAAGACCTAGAATCTATTCTATTTTATTATTATTGTAAATCTTGACGTTCAAAAGTGCCTTTTATCTTTGTGCCTATTTGAAATAAATTATTTAACTTTGACGGTCAAGAACTCTACGTATTTAACTGTAAAACTGAACTGATTTCACAATCATCAGTTAGTGAAGTCTCCTTGAACAAAATCGCAAGGTTCTGTTCGCGTGCCGTCACGTCTAGTTCACCTGACATAACTCGCGTAATTGGCAAAATGGCAAGTCATTATCTAAATTCTGTAAAAACATACTTGTTACGTCGCGATCGCGAATCATATTTTGTTTATCATACATCCTTACACTGACCTGCAAATTGAAAAACAAACGTAAGAAAAATAGTTTCGGGGGCTACCCTAGCACATCCCCCTTGACTAGTTTCATAAAATGATATTGATAATATTTTAGGTAAGTACGTACTGATAATATTACATAAAATAATTATTAGGTTTATTACGTACCTGCAAGTGAAATCAATAATCACGTTGCATGCAGTGAATCGACTGTAATTTTATTTAACGTTTTGCAGTTTTAGGCGTTCAAAACATGATAGTTAATTCTTTTCTCATTTTTGGGGGATAATGTTCTGCTGTCCTTTATATCCTGTATATTTGCAGAGAAACATTTTCTTTAAAGGTAGCCGTCTGATTAGATTCCTGAAATCTGCCATTCTGCAGTCTAATAAAAGCGAGTTTTTGTTTTGTTTAAATATAATTCCAATTTCCAAATGCATCTCCGTAGTAAGTCAGTACGACACATGTCGTGTATATTGCGAAGGACGAAAACATCAGAAATAAGGGGTTCCGTAGTTGGAATGAATTTATGCCAAGAAAAAAATCACGTCACCCTTAAATATTTATTTTATTTTAATTTAATTATTTATTTTTAAAGAGAATATACAATTAAATGTTCTGTGAATATTTCAAGCGTCTACCTGTTGCCGTTATTAATATCAAGCAAATAACGGCAAAAATTAACGTTTTTTGTATGGGAGCCCCCCTTAAATATTTATTTTATTCTGTTTTTAGTATTTGTTGTTAAAGCGGCAACAGAAATACCTACATCATCTCTGAAAATTTCAACTATCTAGCTATCACGGTTCATGAGATACAGCCTGGTGACAAACAGACAGACGGACAGTGGAGTCTAAGTAATACGTGTCGCGGTGTCGGACCGTTCGTTGGGGCCCGAACGCGACCCGCAAGCCGAAAGTTGGGATGAATATTTACGCAAATAAGTTTGTATTTCATAGTATTTCTGTAAAATATATTCCATGGTATCTAAACTAAAAACTAAAGTAAGAAAACTGTCTGGGTTCGAGACTTTGAGCCCACGACCAACAAACAACTCGTAAGTCGCGACCCTTTCCACTGGGCCCCCAACTGCTCCCACGTGTCTATGTACAGACGCCAGCACATCAACCTACTACAATCTGTCAGATTTCTGTAATAAATTTTCAACTTTATCGCTAAAGCATAAGGTTCAATGTTGATTGGGAAAATTTGACAGTTAGGTGTAGGTTGATGTGCTGGCGTCTGTACAAGTACTATAAGTATCTGAGATTTTTTCTCGAAATAAACCTTTTTTCTCGCAAATTTCTTTTATTATGTTGTAAATTCGTAATGGTTTATTCCCAACATTAATTTGGCACTAAGTGTGTTACTTCACGGTCAGCATATTATGTAGGTAGGTAGGTAGAAAGGTCCCTGTGTGGTTATGTACAAAGATCGAATCGATTGATATGTATTTATTAGGTTGGATAAGCATATTTTAGTAATAACGCACATCATAAAGGTGTTTAAAAATCACTTAATCATTTCGTGCCGATTTTACTGATTATAATTAATTAAGGAAACGATTAATTATTTTTTAACTGAGCTTGAGGATAAGAGCTAGAATAATCTGTTTCTTGTAAGTATAAAAATAGCCATTATATATATTGACATACGGGCTGTTTTTAACTACAAACAATAAAGACGCATTTGGAAATACGACTTTTCTTATTTCTGCTCTAGTTCTTGATTTTAATAGAAATTAATTAGTTCGAGCTGTAGGCAATACAAATCAATCAAGATAGTGGTGCCGATTCCCTTGTTCACAAACTAAACTAAATTTAAGTAAGTGCATCTTTTTCTTTCTATTTCATTAAGAAAAGGACAGAGGATAAATTTTAGTTAACTCCTGTCAAATTAATCAGCGCCTGACACTACTCCATACAAGTTTAGACGAGGTATTCCAGCTCAGGTGGCCTACCATGATCTAATTAAAAACGATTCAAAAGCAAGACATTTCAGTTTAGGTTCCTAAACTGCATCGCTCAAAGTCGTACAATGACGTCCATTACGCTCAGCGGCATTTACTTTTTACCCAAAACTTGCGACTCAGTTTGGGACAATCGCTGTCAGATGGCATGGCCTAAATTGAATATTTAAAGTGACGTCATGGTACGAATTAGAAGAACAGTTCAGTTTAGGTCCTAAAATGGATCGCGTTAAGAGCTCATGGTAGGCCTCCAGAAGTCCAGAGCACTGATTTCAACCGCACTTGGACGAACCGCACCTGTACACTTCCACTAACCCCACTTACTAAATTTATACGTCAATTTACGTCAGGCGCATAATCTGGTTATGAAATAATTTCTTTGACACTCGACAGAGCTACCTGTTGTTTGCATTCATCATCTGCCTAGCCCTCTCTCAACTATGTTGGAGTCTGCTTCCAGTCTAATCTGTTGCAGCTAAATACCAATTCATTAGAGAAGGAGTTTATACATACATTCTTGGTCAAGTTTGTTTACTGAATACCGTGACGTCACACATTGTATGCTTCTAGAGTCATAGTTATGTCGCATGTTTATAGTAACTCTGAAATCACGAAAAAAAAATCAGCTGTTTCATAAATTTTGGTCAAGTAGGTACCTATTGAACGTCAGAATACAGTTGTTCTGTATTCTGAGTAAACAGCTGATTTTTTTTTTCGTGATTTCAGCGTTGGTCCCCTAGTGAAAGTTGTTCATATTCATGGGTAGAACACCCTGTAAAAACTTGGAACCAGTAAAAAAATCACCTGTTCATTTCATGAACATGACTGCTCTCTCAAAACGGTGAAGGATAACATTGTGAAGAAACCGGCATGTACCAGAAGAAGCAATAAGTTCTCTACCACTGGGCTTGCGTGGTGGATTACGGCCCGCTCCCTCTCACAGGGAAGCAGTGGGAACATTCTAGGCTGATTATATGGTATATTGCGTTTGTTTTCCTAGCCTAGAAGATACCTAAATTTCGCCAAAAACTAGTTTTTTTTTTGACAAGAAAGTAGAAGCAAAATTCTACTTATTTAATCAATTTTTATTTTAAATAAAAACGGAATGATCAATTTATATGGCCCAAGAAAATGTCATAATAACCTTTATAATAACTACTTATTATGATTGTATCCGTGTAAAAATTTTAACATTATTTCAAGATGAACGTCAAAGAATACCCGCCCGCCCATTGCCTGTAATTTCCCGCCCGCCCGTGACGCCCTACAGTTGCCCTCGCTTTACTACACTACTCTTATATAATACCTTAGTTTAACCTATATACCTAGTTAGTGCTATTAAACATAGTAGTTTCATTAGGTACCTACGTTTAACCCGACCCAACAATAACTACAGTTATGAATAATCTACGATTGTTGTAAGGTTGTAACGTAAAAGGATACTTATCGGTAAATTAATAAATACTTAAGCTACCTTAACTAATTTATTTTATGAACCCTCCAAGACGACCCACTGACCAACATTTTAACGTCAATAGTAAAAATAAAAGTAGTAGTATAATAAATACAATACAACGTTAATTACTACGTCAGCGTTCAGTCTGTTTTGCAGCTAATTCTTATCAATTATTTCCAAATTTCAGCAATGCAATACGACTAAATCTAATCGGCTACCGCACCGATGTTTTGCGACGCTTCGGAGAGCATCTTCACGCGGCAGGGTTCCCGCGGTACGCTAAAAGTGGCCTACGTGACTGAGGGCCACCGTGCAATGGCGCCTGATGCCAAGCGAGATACACCCTTATCGACACACTCGTGGCCACAATATTAGATACAAAAATTCCGTAAGCAAATAGTAACCTTAACTTATAATATCACTCGGTGTCGGAATAAACGTCAAAATGTTATATAACGTTGTAAAATATAAAATAACACGTGTTTGAAAAGTGTCGGATCAGCTGATTATCCCCTTGTACTCACCCCAGGAGTGCGCCAACCCCACGGACAGCGCTACCAACGCCAGCACACACTGCGTTCTACACATTTTATTTCATAAAATACAGATCCGTACAGTTAAATGCACATTTAGTTTGCAATACGTTGTACGAGTTTCACTGGAGGTAAATGGCGCGCGCGACACTCGCGACCACCTCCGTCTGTTGCTCTTGAGAAACTAAAGCAAAACGCCGGTTCGGTTTGCCGCGTACACGAAACGAAATCTAAATAGGTCCATTGAAAAAATCGCGCATGACAGTGATGGGGATCTTATCAGAGACAAGGAGGGTATGTCAACTAAAAAGGTCTACTAGACTCTCTTTGCGCTACGCGCTACTACAAAAACCGGCTATAATTATTATTGTGTTATAAATATGTATAATCGCGTGGATATTGGGATTTCATTTAAATAGGTACTATGTCGTGTGAGAACTCGGATCTAAGACTGAAGGAATACCTACCCAATGTTTTCATAGGTGAATTGAGTCAAGGCCAGTTGGCCTACCCTACCATGGTCTAATTAAAAACGATTCAAAAACAAGACATTTCAGTTTAGGTTCCTAAACTGCAACGCTTGAGCTGCTCTATGGACGTCATGGTACCAAACAAGTATGAATGAAACCAAAACTTGCGACTCAGTTTGGGACAATCGCTGTCAGCAGATGGCACGGCCTAAACTGAATCGTTAAACTGACGTCATGGTACGAATTAGAAGAACAGTTCAGTTTAGGTCCTAAAATGGATCGCGTTAAGAGCTTGTGGTAGGCCTCCTGATTGAGTTATTATAAATTATGTACCTACTTACTTACTTAATGTTAAACTTATTTAATTTTCTTGAGTTTTTTTTCGCAATTTTCATGAAACATTTTAGTAGGTAATCGTTATCTAATCTGGCTAAACAATGGTAACTAGGTCATATTGATGGTCACGTCACCAATTAGAATAACAGATCACTATCATTAAAATAAGCGGAAGTAAGTGAATGTTACCTACTTTAAAATAAATGGACATGGTTAGCAAAAAAATCAAGGATTCATGAAGTTGCTTTTAATGCAATGTAATGATAATGAATATGTACTTTTGGGGCAATGACAATAGACTTTAAAACGTCTTTTTGGGTTTCGCCGCAGTCGATTAAGGATAAGTACCATATTCTTCAATGAAGTTCATTGTATCATTAACCTACCTAGATAATCTGTGGTAAAGTCACGGATTGTCATTTACCCACTTCCAATGTAATCTTAGAAGTAATATATAATGTACTATTGAAGCTCCGTTCTACGCTTGGCAAACTCAAGGACCGCTCAGGGACAAGCGGGTACAAATTTGTACCGCTTGTGGTACCTGTAACCAATCAGTGCCTGACGTAAATTGACGTAATTTTAGTAAGTAGGTACGTTTTTAATCACGTCTAAACTTATATGGAGTAGTGTCAGGCGCTGATTAATTTGACAGGACTAAAGTAAAATTTATCTTCTGTCCTTTTCATGAAATAGAAGGAAAAAGATGCACTGAACTTAAATTTAGTTTAGTTTGTGAACAAGGGAATCGGTACCAATGACCAAAACATTTTTTTTAAAGCTATCTAAGTATTATTATAAAGAACTAGCTTCTGCCCTCGACTTCGTCCGCGTGAAATTTCACCCTCCGCCCATTCACCCTCTTAGGGGTGGAATTTCGAAAAAACATTTCTTAGTGGATACCTAGGTTATCTTCACAAAGAACACACTCTCCAAATTTCATGTCGCTAGGACCAGCGCAGCGCGGCAGCGGTTTAGGCTGTGTTTTGATATATCAGTCAGTCAGGAGTAGTCAGGACAGGACCATAGATATAGATAAAAAATCAGCTGTTCCCTACATTTATGTTCGTATAACTCGTCAAAATGTAGGGAACAGCTGATTTTTTTTTCGCGATTTCAGGTTTGGTCCCATAGTAAAAGTTGTTTGTTACCATGATGAGTTCAATCACGTGTTTAGGTATCGGTCACTAATTACCAGTCACCCTATATGATTACATTTCTGTGGTCAGGTCAGGACTTTGAATTTTATTATAACGGATATAGGTAATGCCATTACCAAACGTAGGACAATGTCACAAAACAAGATCTAGATCACATCGATAGTGGCTGTCGGACTTCCGGTCACGATTCAACACTTCCGGCTCCACTTCCCTATTGCTCCGAGATTTCCGAGAGCCGAGAAACTGGCTATTAACTAAAATAAAATAAAAGCTGCTACAAGTTCTTTGTGAAGGATTTCATTACTACGAACCACACGAACTAATATAGGACCGACTTCACCATAAAAAAAACTATACGCAATCAGTTTAAGCTAAACTTCGGCCGAATTTTAGCAATGAAACTAAACGAGATCAGCAGGGTAATCGCGTAACACACTATCAGTAGCAATTGGTTTCATTTTGACAGATTAACAACATTCATTGCGTTATTTGCATTGTTGAACAGACACATTTATCGAACTGAAGCAACTAGCAGCGCCCCGCGCGCGTTTCACCCACATAAGTGTCGATCCCGTTGGAAATTAGAATAGAGGTGGCGTTAATAGAGGTGGCCATTTCAAATTTACAGAAGGAACAGGGTTCCGTAGATATTATATGTTTAACTGAAACTTTTCTTAAAAGTGGTTGTGAACCAAACCTTAGACTTAATAACTATAAACTGGTATCCTTCTTCTCTCGAACTAACCAACGACGGGGAGGCTCGTGTATATTATTAAAAAATAACCTACAATTTAAAGAAATAAAAAATCTACCTCTCCCCATTCCCTTTCAATTCGAATGCTGTGCCATCGAAATAATTAAATATAACTTAATTATAGTGTGCATATATAGAACACCAACACATGATGCCACACTATTTTTGAATAATTTCGAACTTCTGACCAATAAACTATGTAAAAAAGGTAACAAAAAAATTATCATCTGTGGCGACTGGAATATTGATACACTGAAAACTAATAAAACATCCAATGACTTAAAATCTATACTTAGTAACAATAATTTAATAAACCACATAAAACTGCCTACGAGAAAAAACGCATGCTTGGATTTAATAGTAAGTAACATACACGACGCTAAAGCCGCAATTCACTATCTAGCGCTTTCAGACCACGAATCAGCACAAGCAATAACGGTCAGATTAGAAATTGATTCTCAAGTAAGGGACGTACGTAGCTTTTGGTTTAAAAATGTAAGAGAGCTCAGTGACGAAAATATAATTAAATTCAAAAACTGCATCTCAAATCTATCTTTTTCCGAAGTTTACGAAGCTCAAACAACAAATGACGCCTTCGATAGACTACACGATATAATTACCCTTTTCTACAATCTATGCTTTCCTATAATTAAAGTAAAAAATACTTGTAAACAAGTGAAAAATAGAGGTCTAACCAAGGGTATAAAAAGATGCTGCATTAAAAAACGAACACTATATTTAAAATACCATCTCTATAAACATAACAAAAAACAAAACAAAAAAAAATATGAAGACTATACTCAAATATTGAAAAAATGTATACACAAGGCTCAGCAGATTAATAGTTTAGACTACATTAATAAGGCCAAGAATACAAGTAAAGCGGCCTGGAACATGATTAAAACAAACACAAATAATATGACAAGTAACTCTGAAATTGACGCAGTTAGTGCTAATAGTAAAATTTATGACAATCCAAACCAAATATGTGACTTATTTAATGACTATTATATATCCCAAACAAAGACGACCAATAAGGCTCATAAAAACATGCAATGCGACATGAAAATAACCACTCCACAAAATCCTAAAAGCATTTTCCTTACACCAGTAGATGAAACAGACGTTTATAAAATAATTCACAGTCTAAGAAACACAAACTCGACTGGATATGACGACCTGAGCACTAAAGTGTTAAAAATATGTGCAACGAGTTTAGTGTCTCCCTTAACCCACATTATAAACCTGTCTCTAACAGAAGGAGTTTTCCCAACACGTCTGAAAATGTCAATTGTTAAACCCCTTTATAAGAAAGGTGTAAAAACTGACATGAGTAATTATCGTCCAATAACGTTAATCCCAATCCTATCCAAAATCTTTGAGAAAGTTATGTGCATTAAAATAGAGAACTTTCTAACAACATGTGATATTCTTAAAAAAGAACAATTCGGTTTTAGGAAGGGCAGTTCTACTACTTTAGCATGTTTTGCGCTAATAAAATACATAACCGAATGTCTAAATCAAAAATCTAAGATAAGTTGCGTATTCCTAGACATGACAAAAGCTTTTGATTTTGTCTGCCATAAAAAACTACTTTCAAAGCTTGAGCATTATGGGATCCGAGGTAAGGCCAACGACTGGATCAAAAGTTATCTTTCTGAGAGAGTACAATGCGTAGAAATTACAAAAACTTGTCGAAATGAAAAAAAAACCTATAGGTCGGACTATAAACAAAATAATTATGGCACGCCACAGGGAGGTATCGTATCCCCACTACTTTTTCTAGTTTACATCAACGACATCCCAGAGGCAATAGGCAAAGAGTGCATACTATTCGCTGATGACACTACAATAATGATTAAGAGTGACAATGACAAAAAATTAGAAAATGAAATCGTCCAAGCTCTGGATAATGCAATCGACTGGCTGGAAAAGAATAACTTAAAAATAAATATGACTAAAACAAACATAATACACTTTCAGACATACAACGCAAACATAAATAAACTAGACATTCATTATAAAGATTCTCAATTGACCACTGTCGATAATTGTGTATTCTTAGGTATAACGCTCGATAAACATTGCAACTGGAAAACGCACATTGATAAAATTCTGACAAAAATAGATCGCTTTATATATGCTTTGAAAAGAATCAGACAAACAGTAAACTGTGATACTGCAATGCTGGCTTACCATGGTTATGTATCATCCGTACTTAGATACGGCATCGTAATATGGGGTAACTCAGTAGATCTTGACAGAGTCTTTAAAGCTCAAAAAAAATGTATCCGAGCAATTTGTGGTGCTCACTTTTTAGACAGCTGTAAGCCACTATTTCAAAAACTTAACATTCTACCTTTGCCATGTTTATATATCTTTGAAATATGTATTTTTGTTAAGAGGAACTACAATTTATTTGAAACGAGCACGGACAGGCCAAATAGCCGAACGCGGCATAAAGATAGACTGCGGCTGCCACCAATAAAACTAAAATTATTTAAGAAAAATGTATACTGCATGTCGATTATTATTTACAATCATTTACCAAATAGCTTGCAAGACTTACCGCTGACAATTTTTAAAAAAACACTTTTCAAATTATTATTATTTAAAAGATATTATACCATTAAGGACTATTTAGAAGACAATTCAATAGAACCTGTAATTTGTAAGTTAGATTAATTGACATCGCTGATTGTGACTACATTTGCACGCCATGTTATGGCAGGATATGCTGAAACAAATTCACTGTAACACCCTATGTACCATATTCTAGCAAATAAATATTTTGATTGATTGATTGATTGATTGAATATCGTGATAAAAACTATCCTATCTCCTTTCCCGGGACTTAAACTTTCTCTATGCCAAATTTCATCTAAATCGGTTCAGCGGTTTTAGCGTGAAAAGGTAATAGACAGACACACTTTCGCATTTATAATATTAGTATGGATGGATATGGATGGATTAGCAATATCCTTCAAAATAATTCTGATTGAGATTATAATGCTGCAATTAGGGTCCAGCACATCTAACAACGTATAAGAGCTGAACAACCGCTGTAACAGTGTTGTTCATTCATATATCTATGGTGTTATTAAACTTGTAATAGAAAGAAAAGAAAAGAAAAATTGTTTATTCTGCACAAACAAAACGCACATACACTAACATGAGTTGAGAAAATCCTAATGTAAATGTTTTATCGTGTTTCAATATCGATATCGATACCCATCGTGTCTGTGAAATTTACACAAAAAAAAATGGCACTCGGAGTGCAGACATGACAGAAGCGAAAATTTCAACATTACGTGTGTATTTTTTGAATCGTCATATTATAAACAAAACACAAACAGAATACTTTGCCATCACTCACTGACATGACATACAAAAATACATTAAAACCGTGTACATCCCGATGACAGCCGAACACATCCGAATGTAGCGCGGTGTCGGTAACAGTGTCGCGAGTTCAATGGTTTTTCCCATCTCAAAAAATGCCCAACGCGCCTAAAGAAGTTTTCACTTAAAAAGAGACAGAGAGAGAAGACACTAACAAAGACATATCAACTACGAATAAGCATATCAATCATAATAATTATGGTTAGTTACCTAATTTAACTCTACGGACATTGAACTTTGTACCTATCTACTTGCATAAAATATTGCATAGTGAGTATGACGTATTTCCTACTTCAATTGCCAATTAAGGTTATTCTTATTTTTATGTGATTGTCGCTTAAGATAAAATATACACGGAATTAACCGCGGTTTTAAATTGTCACCATGTTGTAGGTTTAGATTTTTTATTATCTGACGAATATCAAGCTACTACAATCTGACAAATTTCTTTAATAGATTTTCAACTTTATCGCTAAAATAAAAGGTTCAAAGTTGATTGGGAAAATTTGACAGTTTCGGGTAGCTTGATGTGCCAGCTGGCGTTTGATAATTTAGAAAATTGTCTCCAGTGGTCCACTTTAGCCCTGGATTGAAAGAGCTGAAAGGTTTTGCCCAGCAGTGGGATGATGCAGACAGTAACAGGTATCAAAATATTAAATAGGTACCAATCGATAGAGCAAGAAATTCTGAGTTGAAAATTATCATAAAAGGATTTTCGAAAAATGTCCTTTATGTACTTTTATATCCATGAACGTTTGCAATCATTGTTGTTAATTATCTATTTCGTTTGAAACTACTAACGCCATCTATTTATTACTTCTGAAAACAGTATCAGCACTCGCGCCATTGCTGATCTTACCTACGGTATGTACCAACGTACGAACACAAATAACTGACCAATTAACTAACAGATGTCGCTTTCATTAATTAAACGTTTAATGACGAATTGTGCGATGTTTCTTATTTATTTTTTAGTTATGGTTCTCAAGCCAATATTATCAAGAGGATACGGATACGGCGTCCTCCTATACTCTAACGCAATATTTTTAACCGACTTGAAAAAAGGAGGTGGTTCTATTTTCATCTGTAAGTATTTTTTGGGTTCCGTACCTCAAAAGGAAAAAACGGAACCCTATTTAGGATCACTTTGTTATCCGTCTGTCGGTCTGTATGTCTTTCTGCCAAGACGCTTTTTCTCCGGAACGCGTGGAGGTATCAACTTGTTTTATTAATGAAAGTAATTTCAAATACGTAGGGTCCGGCCGCACAAAATTTGCCAAAGATGTAAACAACAATGGCCGCCCGAAATTGAATAAAATCGATATACAAGAACATTTATTTGAAGTAATGTTTGTTTTCGTCTAAATCTCCGAGCTAACTAGACGAATCTTTGGCAAATTTAGCGCGGCCGGACCTAGGCACAGATTACTGAATAGTTACTACGTACCTAGGTCTATGGTGCCTTGGAGCTCTATAAAAATCAAGCTTCAAAGTCAACGCTATAAAAAATACGGTAAATTAGGCGACATACCAATATGTCAAAATAGTATCAAAATATTATTTTGATACTCGCAAAAAAATCAAATCGTTTATCGGATTCGGTAAAAAAACAGAACTGAAACATTGCATTTACCGAGAAATCAACGATGATAACTTTCGCGCAATCGTTCAGCAGGACCACGACTTTGAATGTTGATTCCAAGTTTGAGAAGCTTGTCAATTTCCTCAAACCTACATAGAAATAGTACCCTACAAGATAGAATTAGTACCCAAAATTCAAAATTAGTACTTCAGTAGTTTACGAGATATACCATGGCAGTAGTCGCGGTGCTAAATTTTCATTTCAAGATATCCCTATTAAAAACTCTGTGATTTCTTCCCAAATTTATACAAAAATTAGTACCCCTAAAGAAGTTATGGCGACCAAAAATTCAGATTCCTAAGTGTTGTATTTTAAGAGAAATTAGCTTTCATTACTTTTCCATACTAAAACTCCGCGTATAACCCGACCAAATTAAGTTGTCAATTACGGAAACTAAAATACATAATAGCGTCGAAAAGTTCATCCGCATCGCTGTAATTTTTTTTTAATTTATTAATCAGGTATTAGTTATTATTTGCTTATTTGACTATTTTAATAAAAGTTGTCAATGGTATTCAGCTGTTTATGAGATGTAAACTCATGCACATAAAATGGATGTCGGAATAGTAATAACAACAGTTCAATATCTAAATTTTTATACAAACTGACAACATACACAAGATAAGGTACATGCTTGGATACAGCACTGCGATTCTGTAACCATCTCGCCGTGAAAACTTAGGCGAAGTGAGCGTGGAGTGAGCTGTCAGTGTCATTCCACCTGATACTAGGGATTGACCAAGCAAACATTTATAATCATAATCGAGATTTTAATAATATTTTTTATGTTAATTCTATTGAAAATTTTATATAATTTCAAAACTAGTATTTTAGTTGTCAAAACACTATTATTTCATGGGGGTTTTAAATAAAATAGCAGCACAGAAACTTAATGTTTTTTTTTTTTTATTTTTTTCCTAGACTGACTAGTCAATATAGCCTGAGGCTTGAGCGCGTCACGCACTAACAGTAAATAAAATCTGTGGTGTCTGGGAGAAACCTGTTAAGTCCAAAAACGTATTTTTTCAGTATAAGACTTTTAAGGTTCAAGTTTCATTTATAAATCAGTTAGGTAAAGTAGAAAAAGCCAACCACCGCTACGATTCTCCCACTCCTATGATAGTTACACTTATCAGCAATACACCAAAATAAAATATGATTTTTTTTTTAATAACAACATAGTACCAAACTAAAAAATTACGAAAATGGATTCACGTTTAAGACAGCTAGACTAATGAAAATACGCATCGACATTGTTTGTTAGTATGAGCGATTTTAGATCGAGTCTAGTAAAGACTAACAACGCTAATCTATTCAATTAGAAGAGATAGCCTAGTGTGTCAAGTCACCGAGTGCTAACGGTGTGCCTTGCTGATGCGTGACGGACCATGGTTAGACTTTAACCCCACTTTGTGTGGCGTGATCACTTCACTAGAACTAGTTACTAGTTAGACTGGAAGCCGACCCCAACATTGTTGGGACGCCTTACAAGTTAAATAAGTAAGAACAAATCTCCAATGTGATAATGACAGTGACTAACGCGCAAGCGCGGCGTGATCACTTCACGCGACCCATGACATTTAATGGCGTGAATCAAGTGAAGTGATCACTTCACGCGACCCATGACATTTAATGGCGTGAATCGGGGGTGAAGTGATAAGATCACGCTGCGCTTGCGCGTTAGTCACTGTCATTACCACATTGGAGATTTGTTCTTACTTATTTAACTTGTAAGGCGTCCCAACAATGTTGGGGTCGGCTTCCAGTCTAACCGGATGCAGCTGAATACCAGTATTTTACATGGAGCGACTGCCTATCTGACCTCCACAACCCAGTTACTGGGTAATACGATACCCCTTGGTAAGACTGGTTGTCAGACTTTCGGGCTTCTGACTACCCGTAACGACTGTCAAAGATCCACGAATGACAGCCGGGACCAACGGCTTAACGTGCTTTCCGAGGCACGGAGGGGTCTCAGTATGTAAAGATGGTCACCCATCCTCAGACCAACCGCGGCAAGCGTAGCTTAACCTGATTGTTCGATCTGTGCGGCTGTTATTATTTAGCCACAGACCCCTCTACGCGTGCAAATATATTATTGTAAATAGATACCTACTTAGGTAACTCGCCGATGCCACTATTAAAAGAACATTAATCAAATAATATTACAAAATTCAACGGTTCAATCGACACTCGCTCAGCTCGCAATCAGTGTCTCCCGTAAAAATAACTAAGACCCGTATTTTTTATGCTAGTAACTCTTAAATGAAGAAGTGGTTGGTGGCAACCCTACGCCGAAGTGATGTTGCTATGGGTTACGAAATTCTTGGAAGTGAACTCGTAATTCACTTCCAAGAATTACTACATTCCGAATTGCACTGTAATCGTTTACAGCTTGCTTACACTTTGACCTCAATTATTCTGTATGGTATAAATTACCTATTATTCCCCGCATAATCTTACCACGCCGTACGGTTGTCAAACGTGGTATTTTGACAGTTCAAACCGGTTTCGTTCATTAAATTGTGTCATAGAGAATACGTAAATAGCAGATATGTCGTGATTACATAGGTAAGGAATTGATGTGGTTTCGAAGTAAAGAATCATTAAGTGGGTCATATTGAATTAGGGCCCTTTTTCCGAATTAGCGTGAGCGCGATAACGATGTCCCGTAAGTCGACATAGATGACGTCATGGCATGCGCCATCTTCCGATAACGGCGACCATGCCCTAAATTAATAATTATCACCGCGGGCGCTGTCACAAATGAATGACAGCCTGTTGTGCTGTTTTGTTTTGTGTCGCATCATAATATATTGCCTTTAAACTAACGTGGCATTTTTTAAATCGTGCTTCCGCCAGTACAGTCGCCACCTTAACAAAGATGAAGAAATTCGTGGTGCATACACAAATAAATACTATAATCCAACCATCCAACCATTAGTACCTATTCAAGTGAATATAGTTTAGCTGCCATAATAGTGATTTATCTAAATCGGAACGCTAATTACTTATGTGAGCGCTGTGCCGAGCCATAACTCCCGCCGCGCATGCGCGTTAGGTATCAAACTAATTTTTTTTAATATCCAAGTGAGCGCTGTCGGTGATGATGGCTTAATTCGGAACGAGCCAGAATTCACGCGCATGCGCGGCGTGAGACTCACGCCGTGAGTCACGCCGCGCATGCGCGTTAGACGCAAATCATCTAACAGGTCGAGGCTAAAAAACATAAAATTTGGGGACTTCGAACATTCAAACTCCACCACATGGGGAGTGAATAATACATCATTTAATTTTATTTGACGAATTCATCCATTGTCCAAGTTAAATAAGTAGTGGTAATGAATTTTTTTGATATCTAATGTCGAAGTTTCGCGCCAATCGTGCGTGTTTACATTTTTACTTTTCACAAATTTCACACACACACATGTAGATAAGATTTAAAATGAGACAAATATTATTGAAAATATTATGAACGACACGAAAATGCCCAAATCTTAACGTAATATTAAAACACAGGTCCAATAACACTTATTATTCATTACCACTACTCAATTTGTGTTCAAAATCGCCGTCCATTATTGTTTTTTTTTATCGTAATGATGTGCGAAAGCGATAATGCTAAACGATTTTTTTTTTTATTTCGATTGACTCGGGTAATTAATATGTCGAATATCGGAAATCGATACTCGGAAATTGAAATAAAATTATTTTAAACATTAAAAACAATAAGCATTGTTAATAATAATGACTTATGCTTTTTAATGTAATTTTAATAGTTTTTTGGACATTATATTGAAACTGAGTCAATACCTGAGGAGGACCTTTGACCATAGTCATTTATTGAACTTCGCGCCGAATTGTTTCTATATTTGAATATTTATCTTCGGAATGCGCTCGCCGCTTAATTTTTTTTTATTTATTGTACAATTATTTATTTTTGATACTTTCTAATAGTTTGCTACAGAATGCCCAGTATACATTTTTTTAGGTAGGCTTAGCAAAAGATAGGGAATGATGATTATTAATTGTATAAATTGGGTATTCCGCAATCACTTTACATTTCAATATGTTTTGTTAGTTGTATGAGCTTGTTAGTTTTTGTTTCTATTAGTTTACTTGAGTAATAAATTGTTTTTTTTTGTGGTAGGTTACCAAAGAAATTTAAAAAACTGACCATGTTTATATCGGACCTCGCACAGTCGGCACATTGAAAGGTTCCGTAGTTGGGTTGAATATTTACGCATGCAAAATGCACATAATTAATTTGATCAACTGCAAATATGTTTGTATTTCATAAACTCATCATTCATAAGTTCATAACGTACCCATAAATTAAAGTGCCGACCAGAAAAGAAAAGTACTGTTTTCTTATGGGGAATAACATCTTGAGCATTTCTTACTATTACAGCGAAAGTCTGCAATTAACCCCTTGGCTGCTACTTGAGATTGAAAATGCCAAAAATCTTATTTTTATAACAACTGTTTTAAGCATAACTTTTAAAAAATACCAACTTTAAATTGAATACAACATCCCGAACATGTTTTGACTACCTATGACCAAATGTAAGTAGGTATGTACCTACGCAGTATCAATATACTCGTACTGCGTAGGTACACACTTACATTTGGTCATAAAAAAGTTAAGCAAATCTCTCAATAGAGATTTGCTTAACTTTTTTTTTGTTATTATAAAAATATATTTATGACCCTCACGACAAGCCTTTTCATTTGATATATCACACGATACCTACAGTAAGCAAAGCTTTTTTAAATTTTCTATGTGACCCCAAAAAGTAAACCCATAACCCGACATTTAATGTCGTGAATCGGGTAAAGTGATCGCGCCACTCAAACTATTATGTGGGATTAAATTCTATGGTCCGTCAGCCAGCCACGCCGTTAGCACTCGATAACTTAACACAATTATCTCTTCTAATAGAATAGATTGGGTTACCAACGCTGAACATCGTCGCAGTCTTTTCTAGACTTGATCTACAATCGCTCATAATAACAAACAAATAATGTCGATGCGTATTTTCAGTAGTCTAGCTGTCTTAAACGTGAATGTTTTATTTTATTTACTGTTCGTGCGTGACGCGCTCGCGCCTCAGGCCATAATTATAAGGACTAGTCTAGGGAAAAAAAATATATAAAAAAACAACATTGAGTTTCTGACTAAGATTCTGTTTTGCTATTTAATTTTAAAACCCCACAAAATATTAATGTTTTGATCACTAAAATACTAGCTTTGAAATTATATAAAATTTTCAATAGAATTAACATAAAAAATATGATTAAAATCTCGATTATGATTATAAATGTTTGCTTGGTCAATCCCTAGCATCAGTGGGATGACACTGACAGCTCACTCCACGCAAGTTTTCACGGTGAGATTTTTACAGAATCGACATGCAGGCCTCCTCTCTGTGAAAGGGCTCGCAGAGAGGAGGCCTCTGTCTCTGCAGTGGGAATATTATAGGCTGATTATGTATATATCCATGGGCTACGGGTTTTCGGATAGATAAGGCATTCATAAGATAAGTGAATGATGAATGAGTTTAAATTCAGTAGGTACATTGATTAACAATTAACAAAACTTTAAGCTCAAATATTAAGATAAAAAATCAGATACTTACTTAACGTTAAATAGATGGGATTGTGTATTGTTACTAAAATAACATGGATACACAAACAGTGTATCCAACTTAAATAAATGTAGGTACGTACTTTGTAAGGATTTCCTAATGTTTTGCGTGCTTCTATGCAAAAGCTAGTTTATAAATAGTTTGATCTGTTTAATCTAGGTCAAGGTCGCAATTGCACCTTTTCAATGGCTATAAGTCTATAAGTCTATTGTTAATCGCACTGGTCACCACCATGAAAATTAGAAGTTAACAGCAGCTTTATTTTCTACAATAGCATGCATTCATTATTGCTTGGTTTAAGCCTCATCTGTTTGGCGTTTTCATTAGCCGTCCCCCGACGACGTGAGGACGCTTGGATCAAAATATTTCCTGCAACTTATATTAAACTTAAAGGGCCAATATATATTATTTTTTAGTTTTTAGAGGTTTTTGTTTGAGTCGGGGGTTTTTTAAATTTTTAATTTAACTTTTATTTCTTGCTTTTTAAACGTTATAATATTATATTACTAGTAAACATGCTATACGATCGACACGTGACTCGCCGAAATCTGCGAAGCTGTACGTATTTTTACCACAGTGAAGCTAGTTAGGTAGGTATCTACTCGTGGTCGTTGGCGTCCATTCCATATTAACGTATTCCTCTGTTTTCTCCCTGGATAATGATACTAGTCCAAATACTTTGGCTTAATTATATTTTTTTTAAACAGTTTTATTGAAAAAATAAAGATAATGATAATGTAGTACCTAAATAATGTATTAAAAGCTAAATGATTCGTTAGGCCCTAGGTACCAGTCATCACTCCACTTTCCTCATCAATCTAGCTAGGGCATTGATTAGACTAAAGAAATAATTTTCAAGTTTTTAATTTTCATTTCGTTAGTTAATATTCCTCATTCCCTTTCAATATAGTGTACATTATTCTACTTGTCAAGCCCTTTCATTTGGTTAAAGGAGTTGTGAAAAAAATGTAATTCGCCATTTTGTAGTGGCGGCCATCTTGGATTTAATATTGTATCGTATTCTACTAGTCAGGCCCTTTCATTTGATACCCATATTGAGGAAGTTGTGAAAAAAAAAATGTAAATTGCCATTTTCTGGTGGCGGCCATCTTGGATTTGAAATTTATCATAGTGCATAGTATTCTACTAGTCAAGCCCTTTCATTTGATACCCATATTGAGGGAGTTGTGAAAAATTATGTAATCCGCCATTTTGTGGCAGCGGCCATCTTGGACCGATTTTCATCAAACATAGCTAAGAACACTCCCGGCTAATTCACCTTTCAAACAAAAAAAACAAAATGAAAATCGGTTCATCCGTTTGGGAGCTACGATGCCACCACAGACATAGATAGATCTATGTCTGTGGATGCCACAGACAGACACACACACACACACACAGACACGTCAAACTTATAACACCCCGTCGTTTTTGCGTCGGGGGTTAAAAATAAAGAGGTGGAGAAATAATAAAGTAATTAAAAAAAATTAAATCGACTTCAAAAATAAATTAACTCAAAATTATGAAATAACTTTAATTTAGGAAGTCGGTGGCAAAAAACTAAAACTAAAATACAGATACCAAGACACCGACTTCCGAAATTAAAGGTTTTTCATAATTTTGAGTTAATTTCTTTTTGAAGTCGATTTCATTTTTTTAAATTACTTACTTTTTATATAGAAATAATGATGTATAGTAAAAACAATGCCACCGAGTTTAATACAAATCCTAAAATAAAAGTGGCCACCACCATGAAGTATTATTATGAGTGACAATGACAAGTTCTAAATGTATGCCGCCGAAATACTGCGTTAACTCCCAAGTTAACTCCGTCATAATATCCAGAAATGTAATTGTGCACCATGCAATTTCGTGGACGCATCGTGAGGTGTCTGTCTCTTTCTTACGCAAAGGTTTATGTCGAGTGGGAATGCGCTAGAGATATCAGGTAGCTTGCAGGCTACTCTAGCACTAGAGATGTGCTTAACGGCTTGAAACTTTAAACGAACTTATACGTTAATTTTTTTTCAAAAGTCGCTTATATTATCTGCTTATTTGCTTAATTGCTTATTTGCTTATTTTTATAACGACTTACATTAAAAATGGTTAAATTGTGTTGTTTGCTTAACGTTAACAAATTTCAATGAACTTCCCTTCGTACTTTGCAGGCTGAGGACTGTCTGAATATTATCGAACTAAATTAAGATAACGCGATCACGCACGAAGAATCAATTATAATTCCACAGCAAAAAGCAAACAATATTTCACAGACGTGGAAATAACGGTACTAAACTTAAAAAAGCAAATATCAAAATAAGCAACTAAGTGGATAAAACCCGTATAAATTAAATGTCGACTATTAAAACCAATTTCATTACAATGTAAGCATAATCAATTCGGGAGGTTTATAAACTCACGAATTGCGATTTAACGAAATAATCGAAAGACAAACAATTTACAATCTTATTTTCAAACTGTTATGATCTGTTATCGTAAAGTTATTGTCCGTATATCGATTAAAATTGTATCATGCGCCATCTCTATGTTATTATAAAAATTGGTTAATAAGAAGTCATAGTCTCTCTCACAAATTCATAATACTGTACTAGATGGCTCTGATGTCTATAAAATGTATAAAATGATCAAAACACGTATGATTTATAATTTTATTAAAAAGCAATTAACGATAGTTGCTTAAAATTAAAAATGTGCTTATGTGCTTTAAATAAATAACACTGCTTCATTAATTGCTTATCGTTTAAACGCCCATCTCTATCTAGCACAGCACGCGCGGCACGTCAGTTAGTGCAGTGTCGCGGCCCGAGGTGGAGGTGCTGTTTGTTAGTCATTTTTTCGTTCACAAATTACGTATTTACAAACTTTACCGTGTTTTGTTTTTGATGGTGATTCCACTTATTTATGAATGACAACCTGAAACGTGATCACAGTGACTTTTATATAAACAGTTTGATTTCGTTTAAAATTCCTTTACGTCGTTAAACTATTGTTTTAATTTCAGTGTTGGTTAGTTGGTGTTTAACCTTGTGTTTGTTGATTGACGTGTGTTTTTTCGGAGGGAGTTTATTTTGGCGCGTATGATGTAAGCGGCGGTTGGTGCCGGGTTTGAGTCCCGTGTCGGTATGGAACAAGTGAGGCGCTGAATACAGAATATGCATACTTCAATTATGATGGTGAGTAATTCAATTAATTGGATCAGTTGCACTATTACACTATTGTATAGGTATTCTGAGGCATTAAATAAATTGTGTTGTGTACTTAACATTTATCTGCATAAGTGTAACAACCTAGCAAGTGGATTGATATGAGACAATTGTGTCCAAAGCATACAATTTACACTGAACATAGTTTAAAGTTAAGTTTAAAGCCACTTTTACTTGTAGGACAGTGACCTTGATAATATTGATTTCTCCAACAATAAATAATCATTCTTTAGCCAGACGGTCACCGTGGTCAATGAATGGTTCGGAATTCCAAATATAAAAAAACCATAACCTACAATCGGTATCAAAACATTTGAAAATCGAAAATTCGAAACCTGTTTCGTGCTGTCAAACGCAAAGTTATTTGTAAACACGGTGTGGCAATGGAATTGTAAACAAACAGCCTAATTTTACCTGAAGGCCAATTCTCGTAATTATAAACGTTCAAAATCTAGTCGCAATCTCATCTTAGCGACAATCAATGTCAAAAAATTATGGAAATTAGAGGTATTTTTACGGACTTAAAAAAAGGAGGTTATCAATTTGACACGTATGTATGAAATATTATTGGAACTCCAATATATATATTCACATATGACAATCTATTCCGTATGTATGTATGTATGTATGTTTGTCCACTCATTTCTCCGCAACTATTAATCGGATCGTGACCATTTTTTTATCGGCTTACATTTACTTCAACTTAGGGAACAGTGTAAGTTTCATCAAAATCGATTCAATAATTTTCAAGATTATGGACTAATACGTGTGTGACGGCCTGGCTTATTGATACGAGCAAACGGATGTAGTGTCAAAGGGAAAACATCTCAAAACCTTGGTCAAATTCTAGTGCAATATTTACAACAAAACTATTACCTACTTATTACAAAAAAATATTCCAGTTTTTCCTTAAAACTAAAAATTACGAAATAAAAAATTTAAATCGACTTCAAAAAGAAATTAACTCAAAATTATGAAATAACCTTTGATTATAATAACTTTAATTTCGGAAGTCGGTGGCAAAAAACTAAAACTAAAATACAGATCCCAAGACACCGACTTCCGAAATTAAAGTTATTTCATAATTTTTAGTTAATTTCTTTTTGAAGTCGATTTAATTTTTTTTAATTTTTTTGACGGATTGAGACTGAGATCAAACCTGTGAACGTTATTAAAATTACGACAATTGTCCCTCAGATATTAGCGGTACATGAAATGGTGCCCTGTAATGCTATTCTGTAAAAATCTCACCATGAAAACAGGTGAAGTGAGCTGTCAATAGTGTCAATTCCTAGCATCAGGTGGAATGACAGCTCACTTGAAGCTCACTTCACCTAAGTTATCACGGTGATCTTTTTACAGAATAGCACCGCTGTTCCACGAACTGACGTTAATCAACAAGGAACGGTAGTTATTTAAAAAATTGCGACCGTTCCATGTTACGTTTCAAATGTCAACAACGTTAGTTTCGTGGAACAGAACGCTTTAAATTGTATCCACGTTAGACCACGGTATTTGTTCCTTGTAGAAACAACTAGGAACTTACTGATATGTAGGTAGGTACTTATTTTATCATTGAAATTAAATTTAACCTTTTTAGGTAAGGTAAGCTTGGCTGAAAGTAAACCTAGAAAGGTTTAATTTCAGTACTTACCTATCTAAGTTTTAATTTTGAAGTTCCGACTTCAAAAAAGGAAGAGGTTCTCAATTCGACTGTATTTTTTTTTATGTTACGCGATATCTCCGGGAATTGTGGATTGATTTAGAAAATTATTGTTTAATGGATTGGGTATGTCTCAGGGACCACCCATATAAACATTGGGTAGTTGTTAGCTTCAATAATACGTATTTTTTCCACTTAGTTTATACAATAGATGAAAAGTTATCTTTATCCAGCAGGGTACTTGTGTAATCAGTAGCATTGGCTTTTATTTTGACAGTTCAACTACATTAATTGCGTCACTTACCTACGTTGTTGAGCAGACACATTTTTTGAACATAAAAAACAATGGATTAGTAATATCTCACAAAATGATTCGGATTGCGATTGATAGTGCGTTACTCAATAAAGCCCGGTTCTCACCGCGAAAGAGTAATGAGCCGGAAATGGCAAAGCGGAGCGGACTTCGTTTTCATGAAATAGGTTTGCGTCTCCACCAAGAAAGAGTTTAGTCGTCTGATTCCCACCGCAAAAGAGAAATGAAACAGAAGAATGAGCAGAGCGAGTTGAACGGAAAATGAGAAATAGACTAGAAATGAGCGAGCTCATTTTTACTCCTCGACTCTTTGTTGGTGGAAACACATGTAAGCACCGCCCCTAAGACGACCCATCACTGACCAAGCAGTTTTCTCTTGGGAGGTAAAAGAAGTCATTAATGGGTCCGCTCCGCTCACGGTGGAAACCGGGCTTAACGGTGCAGGTCCCAAGCCTACCTCTTTGACTTAGATTTTTAGGTACCAAATAGACAGACGAGAGTTCTGGATCGAAAGAGTTCAGTCATGGGGAGAGGCCTTTGCCCAGCAGTGGGATGATGCAGGTTAAGGTAACCAGTAAACAGTAACCAGTAACCAGTAAACAGTAACCAGTAAACAGTAACCAGTAAACAGTAACCAGTAACCAGTAAACAGTAAACAGTAACCAGTAAACAGTAACCAGTAAACAGTAACCAGTAAATTTCACAACACTACCAAAGCGACAACTAATAGTTAAAACAACTAAGATTAAAGGCAAAGTTACGTAAGCCACGTCTGTGTCGCCGGTTGTTGAAACTTGTTGTATAATAATTGCAATGACACAGAACAAATAGGATGTTGCCATAATCTAATATCTAGGTACAGCATAAAGAGGGTTATATAACGACAGACAGACTAGCTAATTCGTAAAAAAAACTAATGCGCTGCCTAAGGCATCGTTCACACCAAACGTATTGTCCGCCGCTGACTGTGAGCAAGCGTTACGCAGTTTATCGCTTTTCAGAACCGACTATACGCTATTACGTAGTGCGTTGTCGCTGACTCTCGGTGGCCGATTATTGTACTACGCGTCTATGCACGGCGGACGCGGATTGGCTACGTTGCCGAACGTAACAGCGTATTAGATTGAAGCGCGCTGTAGCGTATTGTCGGCTTGGTAAGAACGCGTACTGCAGACTGAGTTCCTGTATAGTTATTATACTCTTTGAGACTGAGTCCACGTTCACACTGGGGCAGACAGTGAGCATACTCACAGTCGGCGGCGGACACTACGTTTGGTCTGAACGATGCCTAAAGGTTATCTTCACGTGAACATAACATATCCGTCAAAAGTTGGCCGTCATAACATCCCAGCGCTGATTTGCTAGATTCGTTTTCTCCTCTACCGATTATTTTTTTTCCTCCTCACAGTTAATTTTGTTTATATGTATGTATATGTATCTATCGATGTATTAGTATTTATTCTTGTATTTTACAGTCATTTCCTAGCGTCTGCTATTGATCCCGTATGTTGCACCTGCCATGTTTTGCCTGCATCACCCTAAGGTTGACTGGTAGAAAATGCCTCAGGCATTGTACAGTATTTCTTTTACTTGTGCATAAAGTTTTAATAAATAAATAAAGGTAGACACCGTAAAACACGTAGCTTTTTGTCGTATAGTTGGGCGTATTGGTAACATATTACAAGTTACAAGCCAGAAAAAAAATGAGTGTATTGTCAAATGTTAAAAAAAAAGACTCGTTCAAAAATATTTTATAATAATAAAATAGTATATAGGAGGCTCTCGTTGGGCAGCTGGATCAAGGGCTTGATTCAGAAAGCGGTATTTCTGGACATGGCCCGCATTGTCAGGTTCCTCTCTCTGGAGCCCTGACCGCCGCGCCGGTATCTTGGACACTGTTTCCGATACCGGTGGGCTACTATTTTTTTAAGTTTTTATATTCTAATATTTAAAAATATAATTTATATGTATTTAATTTTTTTCGTTGCATAATTTACAGAATATTTACGTTCTAGCGTAGTTTGCGTGATCGCTGCGTATCGTATTAATTATTGCCTTGATAAAAATAGTTCAATTAACACTTTATTGAGCTGCAAGGTTATTTGTAGTAGCGGCGTTATACCAGGTGCTGCGAAGGAGGAAACCACTATGATTATGGATATTTATGTGGCGTCATCTGTACCGACACAAGCTTACTACGACTGACGTTTCCTACATCGTAATATCAGAATTTTCCGCGCGAAAAAAAAATTCAAAACATTTTATTTTACATAAACCTACATGTGCACTTAAGAAACGTCAGAAGCTAGGTGCACGGTTCCAATTTATAGGTCGCTTCCTATGGAGAAGAGCCGGCAAGTAACTCCACGGTTATTCTTTTAAAAATAATTGGCTTTTTAAATATTTTCTAGCCACGTAATTGTATCCGTCACTCTTTCATTTCTATAATTGATTGGCCTCGATAAGCGCGTGTGAATGACTGCGCTTGAGTCTTTGAGTCTGTGCACAAAATATAGTTGTGGTCTGGGCCACTGCTCGTTTGTTTTGTCCAGCTCGTCCCGCCATCGCTATCGTCTACGGGGTCTGTCGCGACGCCTTCTAGCTGTTTTAGGGTCCACAGCTCATCGCGGCATACGGTATATGTGTTTTGGAGCGCAATTGTGGTGTTGCGAATATGGTCTGTTAATTTGACGCTTAGAATACTGCGCTCCATCAAACGTTGGAAATGAGTTTGGACTTTTGAACGTTTGTCAAAGCCCAAGTTTGAGATCCATAGGTCAAAATGGGAAAAATGCACAATCATAATTATGTCCATAACTTTTCGCTTGGGAGTCAGACGGAGGTTTCCTTTCATCAGCTCTTTCTTGGAACAGTAGCTACTCTAGGCAAGGAAAAAAACAAAGTAAAGTATAACTTCGAAGAAACAATGCTAACAATATGTCACACACGAACGTTTCTTACGTTTCCGGACAATTATACATAATAAAAAAAATACTACAGACTCCACAATGCTGAGATAAAAAGGAAGTGAGAATAACCTTGCGTACTCATTTGTTGGCAACACTGATCAGAATAACAGCGCAGTATGTTATGTAATACACATCCATATATTACGTCCATGTACACATCACACAGATGGGAATCGGTGCATTATTTTTCTTGGCAACACTGGTTTTTGTTTCCTGTAAAATAACTCAAGGTATAACTGAGCGTGATGGGTGTCAGAAACAGATAAGGTTGCCGCATTAGAGTTTTGATGATAGGTAATTGTAATAATATCGGAAGGCCATTTCCCGTAATTAAAAACGTTCAAAATCTAGTCGCAATATCATCTCCGCGACAATCAATGTCTTAAACTAGTCAAAAATGTATGAAAATTAAAGGTATTTTTGACAGATTGAGACTGAGATCTGACTGACCGTTCTTACAGTTACGAGAATTGCTCCTCTGATTGAATGTTTTTGTAAGATGGATGTTCATCCTAAGATAAACTTGTGTAAATGTGATTTAGGGCTGATTTTTCCAACGCTAAATAATTTTATCCAATGAATAAATTTGAATTTTTGACAGTTCTTCCATGCAAATTCTGTCAGACGTCAATTTTATTCCACGAATAAAAATTATCTGTCGATTGAAAAATCAGCCCTAAATTATGTAATTTTTGAATTTCAAATAATTATGAACGATATTAGAAAGAAGAATAAGTTGAAAAAAAAAATTTAAAACAAAAATTATCATCAACCTTTTCTACTCTGCTAAGGGCGAATTTCACTAAAGTTTTATACCTAGAATAAGTGTTGGGTACTGAGAATAAATTTTGAATTTTTGTAAATTTTTCCATACTAGAACTGTCAGACGTCAATTTTATTCCATGGATAAAAGATATTTGACTTTTATCTGAAATTAAAGAGGAAAGAAGAAAAGAGGTGAATCTATAGTAGGTATACGTATACCCAGATTTCGCCAATTAAAGTCCAATCTAATAAGGGGTGAGCATATTGCCGTCAACCGGGCACAAATCCAGACTCTGGGCTGCTACTAAGAAATTCCAAACCTGAGAATCGAAACCAGGACCCAATGTTTAGTGCAGTAGCGCTTGCGACCACTAGGACAACCGACGAGGCAGTCACACTCAGTTTCAAAACTTATTTGCAAAAAAACGTAAGACATTTTGAAATTCGCGAATTTCATAGAACTTAGAAGGAATCTTAAAGTCTCCTTATGTAATGCTAGAGTTTGACAACCGGGCCTAGGTTGTAGTATTCAAGTAAGGAACCTTTAATAGTCTATTGAAATCCTAGTCTCCAATTGGTGCGTCTTCCATTTAAACGAATATCAGCCTTTATTTTTTGTGTAAATTGGGTTGATTTCAGATTTCAGAATTACCAGAACTTTAGAAAAGTCATTAAAATGTTTGAAGTTACAGTGGAAACTGGACTTTTATGTGTGGGTATTAATGTGGTTTTTCCAAAGACACATAAGTATTTGTTTACATGTTTGGAAACTAAATTGCAAACGAAATATATGTATAAGTAGGCGTTACATATATATGCTCAAACTAGATGAGGGTAGTACCTAAGGATGATTGATTACTGTTTACTGGGACACTAGCAATATTCAAGACGTGAATTAGAGTAACGATCAAGGACTCATAAGCTAAATAGGCTATCCCCTAAATTGCCTTCAGCTTTAGCCAAATTGGTAATGGTAACCAATATTTGTAAAGCTATTTTTCATGCATGCATAAGGATAATCAGCCTATAATGTTCCCACTGCTGGGACACAGGCCTCCTCTCGGTGAGAGGGAGTGGGCCGTAATCCTCCACGCGGGCCCAGTGCGGGTTGGTAGATGTCACGTCTTCGAATTTTTGGTTCTACTACATGCCGGTTTCCTCACGATGTTTTCCTTCACCGTTTTGAGGGCAGTGGTGATTAAATGAATAATTTACACAAAGTAAAGTGCCTGTCTGGGTTCGAACCTACGACCTACAACTCGTAAGTCGCGGCCGTTACTACTAGGCCACCCCTGCTCTCATTTTTTTAGGGTTGCTTAACGGGTCATAATTCACGATTGGGGAGCCACGAGCACCCCCGATACAATAAAGAGCCCCCTCGGGTGCTACAACAAGGTTCAATGGAAATATTTCTTTATACAGATGTTTAGGGTTCGCCTCTTATTCGTTTGCTTTTGAACTATTATCAACTTCCATTTATTCGCCGTTATATTTTGAACTGGCTGTTCCCTGGCGACTTTGTCTGCGTGTATTTTGTATTTTTTTATTCAATTATCTAGGACTAGCTTCTGCCCACGACATCGTCCGCGTGAAATTTCACCCTCCCCCCATTCACCCTCTTAGGGGTGGAATTTCGAAAAACCCTTTCTTAGTGGATACCTACTCTTCACAAAGAACACAACCTCCAAATTCCATGTCTCTAGGACCAGCGGTTTTCGCTGTGCGTTGATATATCAGTCAGTCAGGACTTTGAATTTTAGATTGTGTTTCACGTGGACCCACGTTCATGCGCGTGGATATGAAGGATTAAAGCTGACCAAACTTATCCATAGCTACTCATCATAATCAGCCTATAATAACACTTTGCCCGACCCGGGAATCGAACCCAGGACCCCACGCTCAGCAGTCCCGCTTGCGACCACGAGACCAACGGGGCAGTGGACAAAATATATAAAACCTAAGTGAACATAATAATATTAAACTCTTGAAATACTTATCGTTCGTTTCATAATATTTCAGCAGTATTCCTGTATATTTACATAGTAGATATTCCGACATAGCAAAATTTCCATATCAAATAAGAAAAGCAATTCCACGAACAAGTATTTGTCTAAGGATTGGTACAGACGCGCAGCTTCATACCAACTTTGTGGCTGGCTAGGTATAACATCTATTTCTGAAGGCTTAAAAGCCAGGGATACACTAGGGGACAAATGTCCTGCGACACGTGTCGCCAGCGACGTCGGGTGAAGTGGTGCGACGTTGCCGGACTTCGCTGGACATACATAAGTCATAAGGACATAAATCGCGCGATGTGGCCAGATATGCCAAACGAAATCGCCCGGCTTCGCTTGACATGTCGCCGACACATGTCGTGGGACATTTGTCCCCTAGTGTATCCCTGACTTTAATCTCATCTCAGCGACAATCTATGTCAAAAACTTGTCAAAAATTTAGGGAAATTAGAGGTATTTTTGACAGATTGAGGCTGTGATCAGACTGAACGTTTTTAAAATTACGAGAATTGTCCCTCTGATGTATTTATTTTACTTATATATTTTACTCAATTCATGTTTAAAGCGATAAGAGGGGTAGTTGCAGGATCACTCATTTGAATGTAAAATATCGAACTTCAATTTTAGTGTTTGGTTTTATACATAACATGACAGCCTGTAATCCCTGAAGGGTTAGGCAGAGGTGTACCTATAGTACACCCACATTTCATCAGTTATGTTTAAACCCCATGTAATAGTGGCGAGCCTATTTAGGGATGCATGAAGAAGCCTCCTCATGTAGCGCAGTTTGTTCCGCCAGTAACTCAACTGAACCAAGCGCTCGGCGCATCCTGGACAGTCACACCCAACACCTTATTTGACTGGCCAATTCTTCCCTTGCGGTGGTATGGCTAATGCCCGCCTGGTTTGCAGCCACCCTCCCACCGGAGTCTGGCGTCAAGCAGCCTGCTGTGTTTCGTTGATGCGTGGGAGTTCTCGTGCCTTAGGCATCTTCTGGGCACGCTCATTCCATTATAGTCCTCATCCATCGCTTTCCATCAGGCGTGATCGAGGTCAAGAGAGGGCCCATTCAGTAACAAAAATAAAAAAAAGCCCCACGTAATAGTGGCAAGGCTATTGCCGTCAACCGGGCACAAATCCAGACCCCAGACTGCTGCTGAGAAATTCCTGATGGACAAACCCAATAACACAGGATTTTCAACTGTCAAAACAATTATTGAAACGATCGGGTCGTCTGTACACAACGTTAAAATCGAATGCGGATAGCCTATGAAATATGCAAATACATTTATAATTCAAGTCGAGAGCTATACGCGTGGCGCCTCGATGCTAATCCAAAGTTAAGATGGGCTCAAGTGCCTAAATGCAGACATAATTAACTTTTCATGGATCAACTGGCATCATTGCTCGAGATATTCTGGTGTTTTTGAAGATATTCTTATGATTTGGTCGATACATTTTGGAATCATGAATCAATCTGAATCCGCAACGAGCTGATCCGGCAGAGAACCAAAGTTGTCCACATAGCTCACAGAATAAGCAAGCTGAAGTGGCAATGGGCCGGCCATATTAGAAGTAGAACCGATGACCGCTGGGTAGACGTGTTCTTGAGTGTAGACCGCGAATCGGTAAACGTAACGTGGGACGCCCTCAGGCTAGGTGGAGCGACGATCTTCGCAGGATGGCTGGTAGCAGCTGGATGAGAGTTGCCGTAAATCGAGTTGAATGGCGTGCAATAGGAGAGGCCTATGTCCAGCAGTGAACTGCTATAGGCTGATGATGAATCAATCTGACTAAACTTGTCACAACTATGTTTGTTCAGCTTCTAGTCTAATCGGATGCAGCTGAATACCAGTATTTTACATGGAGCGACTGCCTATCGGACCTCCACAAACCAATTACTGGGTAATACAATACCTCTTGGTAAGACTGGTTGTCAGACTTTTGGGCTTTTGACAAGGACCACCCCTAACGCCTGTTAAAGATCTGCGAATGACAGCCGGGACTAACAGGTTAACGTATTTTCCAAGACACGAAGGGGTCCCGATATGCAAGTAACGACTTCGTCTGCATTTCTTGTTTCCCCGACCCACACCGCTGCATCGCATCGCCTGCCCGCGCTACGACTTCTTTTTCGCTTAGCATTCTTTCTTACTTTTTGCTTGGCTCCTTAGTTTCCTATCGCGATTTTAAATGGCCTATAGCCTTTCTCAAGAATCATATAATATCATTTGAAGCAGAAAAAAAACTTTTTGCATTTGCAAAAATAATTTTTCAAATCTGTCTGGTAGTCCATAGATAAGCGCGTTCAAACATAAAAACTCTTCAACTTTATTATTATGTATTGTATACATATACAAAGAGAAAATATTTCAAAGTAAATTACAATCTTCAAAGTAATTTTCAGATATTTTCGCATGTATTCAAAAGAACAACAACGTAAATCTAAGTTTACCTACTTTATAAATGGCGTACAAAATGCGTTTATTTTGAGTTTACACTTGGTGTAAATCATCTCTAAGTAAAATGTTTGATTCATGTTATGGCCTCTCGCTACGTAAATCAGATGAATCACCAAACAATTCACCTTTACCGATGTAATTTTCGTTCATTACTAACATCTACGCTTTAACTTTCTCTCAAATGAAATTATTGTTAGACTAGCTTCCGCCCGTGGTTTCGCTCGCGTGGTATGTCGATAAAAAGTAGTCTTTGTCCTTCCCTAGGGTTCAAAGTACCCCCACGTCGAATTTAATCAAAATCGGTCCAGCCGTTTCGGAGATTAGCCGGAACAAACAGACAGACAGGCAGACAAAAAAATTGAAAATCGATATTTTTTTTGTTGTAAGTACCGTAAATACTTTCATATGCATTTATTAAAAAGCTGTTATTTTGGCATTACAAAATAACACTTCAATTTAATTTATTTGTATAGATAGAGTATACAGGGTCATCTGGATCAAACCGGAATGAGAAAGCTTATAGTGGATGAGACAAAGTTTAAAACAGAAGACGAACTAGCAGGGGATCGAAGGGGGAGGATGGAGGGGGGGTTCAGGCGATCTGACCGGAATAGATTAAATTAGCTAGCGAAACTCCACAGACGTGACAGGTTTTATGTTGATCAACATAAAACCTGATACTGGCCTTGAAATTGCAAGAAACGTAAGAAAATTTGAATTTCGCAAGTTCTTCGGTTTAATGGTTTATCATTAATTTTTATCTCAGATATTGGATACGACCATACGTTTTTTGAAGTTTTATCGAGATGTACCCAATTTTTATTGATTGACAATTATGTGTGAACGTATTGTAACAAAAGATTCTCGAATAGATAATAATAGAGTATTTTTCCTGGAGACCTTTTTTACAGCATGTAAACTTGGTACCCACAAGAAAAGCGCGCGCGTCGTGAAATAAAGATACTGTAGTAACACTCAATCACAATTCCCAAAAGACTCCGGCCGGAGGCGGATGATATATCTTTATCGCCTTATTTATAAAGAAAAACGTCTCCAACATAGCTATTCACAACCGATCAACAGGCATTCGTATCGAAAATGACATTTCGATAACCTGATTTGCCTTGCTCCCGACAGCAAACAGCTGTTGGAAGAATAGCGGTCGCCTATTTGATTTAAACTGTCAAAATTTTGGGGCTTTGGAGTTGTGAACAGCAGCAGAGCTTTTAGACTCCTACGATAGTATTGATTGATGTTCGATATGGTACGGAAGCGTATAGAGTGGTTGTGAATAGCTATGCAGGAACAATCTTCTATTATATCTATTCGAGAATGTTTTGCTACTCACACACAATACCTTCACACAATCATTGTCAAGCAATAAAATGTAGGTACAGACGCCAGCACATCAAGCTACTACAATATGTCAAATTTCTTTAATAGATTTTCAACTTTATCCCTAAAGCGTAAGGTTCAAAGTTGATTGGGAAAATTTGACAGTTTCGGGTAGCTTGATGTGCTGGCGTCTGTACATCTCGAAAAAAGTATAAAAGACGTGTATCCTATCCTATGGGCCCATTGCTAAGATAAAACATCAAACCGAAGAATTTTATTGAGGCGAAAACGACATGGTAGACCGCGAAATTTTCTCCAAATCTATTTCTTTTAACTAGTCTAGATCTGAGGGCCAATTCCCATTATAATTAAAAACATTCAAAATCTAGTCGCAATCTCATCCCAGCGACAACCAATGTCAAAAATGTAGGGAAATTAGGTGTATTTTTGACAGATTGAGACAGATCAGACTGTAAAATACTGGTATTCAGCTGCATCCGGTTAGAAGCCGACCCGCACCCTAATTGCGTAACACACTATTACTCTCAATTTGAATCATTTTGAAGCATATTGCTAATCCGTTGCTCCATATGTTCGAAAAATATGTCTGCTCAACAACGAAAATCACGCAATGAATGTTGTTGAACTGTCAAAATGAAACCCATTGCTACTGATCGTGTGTTACGCAATTACCCTGCAGAACATAGTTGGGAAAAGGCTAGGCAGATGATGATGATGACGATCAGACTATGAGCGTTCTTAAAATTACGAGAATTGCCCCTCTGACTTTGGCCGATTCGTCATGTTTGTGGATTCTTTAGTACCTAATCCCTCCCTCTCACATCCGTCCCTCTCACAGAGAGGAGGCCTGTGTCCCAGCTCCCAGCAGTGGGAACATTATAGGCTGATTATGTATGGACACATAAGAGTGTGGTTATCCGCATGAAAGATCACCCTAACCCTAGAGCAGGTTACTTAAATTAAAAGCAAGGGTTGTTAAAAGGAATGCCTCTGTAAAAAAATGTGAAGAGGGCATTGTTATTTCAAACGGGAAATTGAGCATGACGTCTAGCTAGGTAAACTGACTCACTTGTGATTTGTGATAACAGATAACATAACGCTTTGTTTCCCCGAAAGGTTGGGCAGAGGCGAGCCTGTAGTACAAACGCCAGCACATCAAGCTACTACAATCTGTCAAATTTATTTAATGGATTTTCAACTTTATCGCTAAAGTATAAGGTTCAAAGTTGATTGGGAAAATTTTACTGTTTCGGGTAGGTTGATGTGCTAGCGTCTGTACACCATTTCGCCAGTTATGTTTAAGTCCCATGTATGTCCCACCTCCCACGTCTATATGATTTTTGTTGTATGTAGCGAATATTCCCGATCAGTCACACCTTTTCGTCCACATTGTTGACGATTGGGAAAAAAACGTTTTATTCGTTCACAGTGTTGACCAACGGGATTTTTTTCGAATATTCCCGATCTACGGTCTCTACTGATCGGGAATATCAATAGTCTTTTTACAGTTCATTCGTTTTAATTATCTTTGTAATCTGAAAAATACGTTGTTTCAGCGTTTCCCTAAATTCTACGTTAAAATGAAAAGTAGTGTTGAGTTTCACACGTAGGTACTAAATGTCTAAACAAAAAAAAAACGTATAAAATGACTTCATATTTTCATAAGTAACTTTACTTAAATTTTATCAATATTTTCTACGAGTATTCACGACTTATCAGCTCTTCATAAAAATAAAATAATATTTGTAATGACGGTTTAGGTGCAGTAAGTAATAAACGAATATCTATAAAATTGTTGACATAGATAGTGCAGCCCTTATGTAAACGTTTACCTGTAATTTTTTATCGTATCGATAACTCGGTTTCGGGTGAGTCCGATAAGACAGAAGTCGCCAAGGACATATCGATAAAGTTCTTAGACTCGTGATAAGAGCACCATTAGTGGGTTTAGTTGGTAAAACAAATAATATTTGAAGTAAAAATAAATAAGTAAACTAGGTTTCCCGTTAAAAAGTAGAACATTCACTTTGATGGGATAAGTGACAATTTCTAGATTGTAGACCATGGCCTGATTAATAAACTAGTTTATTATTATTCGTTTCGCACGAATTTACTCGCCCGAATAGGGCGAATCGACACTTTTAAATAATTTAAAAAAATCTATAGACGACTCTCACGAAGTTGATTTATTTTTGGGCGAATTGACCAATAAGCCATAACAGTAAATTACATAGCTAATAAAATAGGGTGACCTCATATGACTTTTTGTTTTTGGAATGTGATTTTACCATAGATATCCGTGGATTTTACTAATATTACACTATCGTTATACTTACTAGGTGTCCCAGTGGAAACAGCCGCGACCTACGAGCTGGAGGTCTTGGGTTTGAACCCAGGCAGGTTCCTACTTACTTTGTGGAATTCGATTCTGCAAGCGTTCTCCGACAGTCGTTTCTCCTTTGGACTGATCACCGACAGGACGATTCGTTTTTGAGAGATTCGTCGTTCATTTCATCACCACTCTGCTCTGAAAACAGTTACACGAATGGATAGCATATAACATAAACTGTATACATATGTAAATATAAGAGGTAGTCTGAAAGTGGCACCGGTGCACACAACTTTTCAGTCACCGGTGTCACTTCACATCACTTCACATGACAACCGTGTCTTGGAGTGGACATGTGATGCGGAGGAATGTGGAAAATGTCGTGAGGAGAAATTTGATTATGAGTGTGGATGGCTAAAAGAGTAAGGGAAGACCAAAGAAACGATGGATGGACTGTGTCAAAGATGATAAGGCTAGAAAGGGGGTGACTACCGAGACAACGACCATACAGCCCACGAGATGATGTCTAACAAGAGAAGTATGTAGTTGCCGCAATGATTCATAAAATAATATAGTGACACCTGCGTCCGAGTCAGCGACAAGACTACACACATTGTGACAATTATGTATACCAAATAAACATAGGTCTCCAAGGAAAAGGCATGTTCTGCCGACCCTAAATTAATTTAGAGAAGGCAACAGAATGATTGCACTCAAACTAGTGAAGGAAATCAGCATGACCTAGGACAAAAAATCCGAAGACATCCCTGTGATGTGACATATATCTATCAATCGCTAAGTTTTTTATTCTTAGGGGCAGCGGTCCGTAGCCAAATCGGCTAAGTTTTGAACTATATAAAAAAAAAAAACTTAACTACTCGAATTTCAATAACACGAGTACAAAAAAGTGAGCATTATGTAATTTGATCCGTCGTACAAAATAAAAACACATCATAGGTACAGACGCCAGCACATCAACCTACTACAATCTGTCAAATTTCTTTAATAAATTTTCAACTTTATTGCTGAAGGCTAAGATTCAAAATTGATTGGGGAAATCTGACAGTTTCGGCCTCGGGTAGGTTGATGTGCTGGCGTCTGTACAAAACATTTGGTTACTTCATTTTAGCCAAGTCCGTTTTTTGTCAGCGATTTTGTTGCATGCGTTTTTTTAATGAAGTTTTATGTGGTTCATAGTTACCTACTAAGGGCGATTGTGCACTACAAGGAATTTTACTGTCCGGCAGTCCGATTTTATTTTTTTATTATGGCGTGCCAACATAGGACCGTAAAAAATCGGACTGTCGTCGGACAGTAAAGTTCCTTGTAGTGCACAAACGCCCTAAGTCATGTTATTTAAGGTATGCTATATCAATTTCTTTGGTGTGTTGCTTTTTATTAACACTTTGCGGGACACCACTTAACGCCCCTCGACGTAATAACAATAAAACTTCTCTTATGTCTCGTTCACTCTCCTTCAATGTAAATGCATACTAGTTTAGTCCTGCGGGCTAATTGCGCGACAGATATAAAATGGCAATCGATCTCAATCCCTTTCATTTCGTCAGTTCAGCTACAAAATACAGCTGTTTTGTGGTTCAGCCATGTTCATTGCGTTATTTACGTTGTTGAGCAGACGATTTTTTCAAACCTATGAAGCAACGGTTTAGAAACTTCCTACAAAACCCTCGGATTGTGATTGAAAGTTCGCTCGTCACGTCAGGGAAAACACGGCTTTATGCATACAAGGAGCATTACTAATACAGATCACGCTTATCTATACTTGAGGATACTGTGTTATCATCAATTGCTAAACATGCCATGATTATACTAGCATACACACCCTCACATACACACGCACTCACCTGGTCACCTTTTTTACACTAGATTTGTATAAGTAATGGACACACGGATGACCTCTGTAACACGAGTTCCACCTAGCATGGGGGTCATTGATCAAATCTCTGTGCATTTGTAAGTCCTACGCTGTAAATGCTGCGCATACCTACATTGTACAGACACCAGCACATCAAGCTACCCGAAACTAAAATTTTCCCAATCAACCTTGAACCTAATACTTTAGCGATATAGTTGAAAATCTATTAAAGTAATTTGACAGATTGTAGTAGCTTGATGTGCTGGCGTCTGTACATTACTTTTGGAAAATAAATAATTTATTTATACAGTGTGAGTCTTCATCATGTGCTCTTATTGAAATGAGGGAAAACTATGCTTTACGTAAAAAATATATGTATGTCGTTGACGTAAAAATGTATTAAAAAATTAAAAAGTGTACTTTCTTTAACAGTTGATAGGAAACGTTGTGATTAAGTTATAAGCGTGATATGCGAAAATGCAACTTTCTTTCCGTTGATAAAATTAATTAAATTAGGCATAATTTCCCTCATTTCAATATGTGCACATGATGAAGATTCACACTGTATAGGTAATATAATATAATCTTTGACAGGAGTAATGAACCTTTTACCTATTAATAAAACTAATCCTGAAAAAAAGCCTATCCTTTTGCATAAAATGGCATACTTTTGTTTCTCCTAATTATATTTTCGCATAACATTATTTACGCATAACAGCTTACGCATAATTTTTTTAAGCATAATTTCTCTAACCATAATAATGATTAAGCATAACATTCTGCGTTTTATTTCTAACGACGTCAGGTCGACGGAGCCCCGCAGCGCGGGGCTCCTGTTTCTGTTTGCAGGGTTTAAAGGATCCTAACCAAACCGAACCTCGGGGTGCAACTGATGTCGTTTAATATTATGCGAATTAAATTTATGCCAAAACAAATCAGCCTTCAACATAATTATGCCTACATAAACTGTATGCCAAAAAAAATATGGCAAAGTATTATTATGGCAAAACAAATTATACCAAAATAGTTATGCCAAAGTGTAATAGGAAAAATAACATTATGCGAAAAGAAGGGATCTCTGAAAAAAATATACCCAGGAGTTAATTTTCGTCCTCCAATGATTATCGGTGTCGTGTCTAGAATTTCATGCCAAAGGTTTGCGATCCCTGGTCTATGAATTATACTAATTGTCAGCAAACTAATTAACAATGAGTTGTGGTCAACCGGTAATTAAGTTAGTTATGTTATTTATGTAGATATCGATAATACTGCTGGTATTTAGGATATACAGTACTAGCTTCTGCACGCGACTTCGTCCGCGTGAAACTTATTGATCCGACCTACCCCGTCGCATCGCATCGCCCGTCCACGCTATTACTTAATTTTCGCTTTGCGTTCTTTCTGACTTTTTTGCTATTGCTCGGCTCCTATGGATCCTAGCGCAATGATAATATAGCCTATATATCCTTCCTCAAGAATGGGGCTATCAAAAAATTTTTTTCAATTTCAACTTGTAGTTCCAGAGATAAGCTCGTTCAAACAAACAAACTCTTCAGTTTTGTTATTAGATTAGATTAGATTATGAATATTGAGTGGGCTATAATTTCAACATTGATGATGTAACACATGTATTGTTTTAAAACAGTGTCCCATGGAGTTTCTTGTCCGTTCTTCTCCATATAAACTTTTTTTTTTTGGCGTGCGGTCGAAACCCTCATAGACTTCCTCCATCGTGGGGGTGACAGAGGGGCATGCGGCATGCCCCTCTGTCACCCCCACGATGCATGCATGCCGGACCGGCTAAAACCACCGCGGTGTTCCACCTCTACCTACCTATGGCCGGGGGTGCGGGATTCGCATAAGCATTCACCGCTCCCTATAACCTACTTCACTACGCTTTGAAATTGGGCAAATACTTAGCTTCAACTTTCTGACTGACCGACTTTTTGACATTTAAAAAATGCCTGTAAATTGTTTAATTGAAATTAATGCTTTGTGTTTAAGTTTCTGTTGATCACAATTTCAACTAGGTTCCTAATTCTACTGCATGCTCAGGAGGTTACATTGTAACAAATTGTCAAACCTTCAATGAATCGACACAACTTTTGGCAAACCACAGATGGACTTACGCATCTCGCAAGTCGCGCCCATAACAAAAAAGTAAGTATAAAAACTTTCAACTCGTAACTAACGAAAAATTCAACTCTATCAATGATATAAGGTTTAATTAAAAATTGCAAAATATGTGACGTCAGACAAATATGATCACCTGTGACAAGGCCCGGGGGTTGCTCCAAACACCATGAAAGTTGTGTGACGAAATTTATGGATGGCTCCTAGACGTGAATCAGGTAAACGGAAGCGCCGGCGCACCCGCGCGTCTAAAATTAACACATTGCCAGTAAAAACCGCGCGGCAACGTAAACAGTTTACATTTAGCTGGCGGTACTTGGCGACAGGAAATCGATTGGTGTGACCAGTTATTCACTACAAGCCGTGTAGCATAATCAGCCTATAAATGTTCCCACTGCTGGGACATAGGCGTCCTCTCAACGAGAGGGAGGGGGCAGTAATCTACCACGCAGTGCGGGCTGGTGGATGTCACATGTTTTAAAATAAAATGCTGCTTCATACATTTTGACCGCGTAGGTAATGCACTTTTCTATGAAACAGCTGAGGCTTCAGAACCATGTGCTGCATTCATGGGTACACTTTGCGCGTCTATGGGGATGTCAGTGTCACCCTGTAACTCAGCTCTTATAATCCAGTAGGAGGTAACTAGGTAATTAGGTATTCGGGGAGACCCCTTTACAGTCTCCCCAGAGACTCCCTAACAGGCGTTGCACAGAGGGGGCTCCGGATTGGTCTTTTGAGAGGTAACGGTGCCCCTTCCATAGTGCAGATGGTGACTACCGGGGTGGTTTTAGTGAGGTAAAAATCCCACACTCCTTGGTTTTATCCCCAAAGACCAGACGCCTTTTGAAGGTATCTCCCATAAAACAAAAAAAAAGATAAATATGTATTACTTAATTGTATTTTTATTAGTTTTAATTTTTTATAATTGGTCCATGTTGGCTTTTATTCAATAAATATTATTATTATTATTATTTTTGAATTTATATATCTCGGGACCATGGGGTCCCGGTCCTTTGGAAGGCGTACGAGGGGCCGAAGCCAACTCGCAGAGGCCCCTTAGGAAATTTTAATGAAATGCGGCACCGTCCGACGATTATCCCTGTATGCACTATGCAAGTGCACCCAAGGATAACCCCCGGTTGGTGTAGGACTATTGTAGGATAGGAAAAAATAAAAAGTTGGACTATGGGTTTGGGTGGCTGAAGTGGACTGGTTACTTAGAACTATGGAAGAACTATAACCCCTGCCTGATCAATGTTTTATTTATACACGGAAAAAATGGCAGGGGGTGACTTGCACACTCAATAATGGGCCCCCGGAAACGGTCGCTAGCACATAGTGACGTAGCGACAAGGGGGCAACATGTCCTGAGGTGCTTATGAGGAGTGGAGAGGTATTCCACGGCTATCAGGACAATCCCGGAAGTACGGTCAAGATCCCTACCAGCATCTTACTGGAATACTTCCTTCCTCCGAGCACATTTGCTCTTGCGAATCTCCACTCAAGCCGGCCAATAAAGGCAAGAATGAGGTGGAAGCTCTGTTCCTCGTCATTTTTCACTCCAGCCGGCCAATAAAGGCAAGCCAGAGATGAGGAACAAGACTTCTCCCGGGAGATAGGGTCCGTGGGGTCGCTACTGCCCAACAGCTCGCCACATGCTGCCCTGCGGGTTTCTGTATCTCTCTTGGTCTGGCTCCGCACCTTAGACCCATTCCGGAGAGTAAACTCTCCCGGCACAGGCCCAGAGTTCGGAGCGCGCAAGCCCCACCACGACGTCAACGTAGAGATACGGCGATGGGGTTATTATTATTATTATTATTAAAAACAATTTCTATTTTTTTTTTATATGTCCCTATCTTTATAGTTACTTTAAATATCTTATTAGCTAACAGGTTAGATTGTAATGTAAATAAAGTATCACCAATTGTTTGTATAAAGGAAAAAAATGTCTCCTGTCAATTCCTTTGGGAACAATCAAACAATAGTTATCCAACAAAGTTCAAGAACGTTATCAAAGGGTGTCAGAGATGAAAGGTCCGACTTCCATCCCTTTCTAACTTCCTAGAAGAGGTCGTAAATACAATCATGCGCCTGGGCCACCTGCAAGTAGAGTTGCCATCCGTCTGAATTTATCCGGACTTATTAATTACAAGTGCTGGGCCCCCTGCCCCGTCCGGACTATTTCCGCCCACAGCTGCCCTTCTCAGTTATCCGGACTTTTCGATTTAATAAACAAATAAATAATTATTTTTTTTCAGGTAATTAATACTCATAGGCAAATATAAAATAACATACAATCGATATTTAATCATATTAAATCAAAATGAACCAAAAATTCAAAACAGATCAGTCATCAAAAATATAAATTTGATTTGTATAGAAAATTAAAAAAAAATCATCACCTCTGCCTAGCCGTTTTCCAACTATATTATAGTCTGCTTCCAGACTAACTGGATGTAGCTGAATACCAGCATTTTACATAGAACCTTTCCGACCAAAAAAATTAATGATTACTGAAAAAAAGAGAGATTAAAACGTAAAAAGGTCCGGACTTTTTTGCAAATATCCTTCTTTTTGTCAGGACTTTTTAAATTTATATAATGGTAACCCTACCTGCAAGTGTACCTTCGTTATGCGGATGCGCCGAATGCCAGGCATTCATTACTTCCATTAATATGCACTATCAGGCGTGATGCTCGTTTACATTGCATTCGAATAGGTTTGTAACGGAAAACAATTGAACCATTATTACACTAGATGTGATTAGGTGATAAAGGACCTATAAGGGTATAAAGGACATCAACGGGCATAGGTACTCTAACCATGTCTTCAGCACCTGACCCGCTAGACTGCAAAATCTCGCTGGTGATTAAAAAAAAAACTACTGCTCCATACATTTTGACCGTGCAGGTATTTTAGCTACGTTTGCCGCGGCCGCTGTTGGTCTGTAGATGTGTGACCATCTTTACATAACGAGACCCCTCCGCCCGTGCCTCGGAAAGCACGTTAAGCCGTTGGTCCCGGCTGTCATTCGTGGATCTTTGACAGTCGTTACGGGTAGTCGGAAGCCCGAAAGTCAGACAACCAGTCTTACCAAGGGGTATCGTATTACCCAGTAACTGGGTTGTGGAGGTCAGATAGGCAGTCGCTCCATGGAAAATACAGGTATTCAGCTGCATCCGTTTAGACTGGAAGCCGACCCCAACATAGTTGGGAAAAGGCTAGGCAGATGAGGTATTGCACTTTTGTATGCAACAGCAGCTGGTCTATTCTGTTAGAATCTCACCGTGAGCTGTCAATAGTGTCAATCACTAGCATCAGGTGGAATGAAACTTCACCTTAGTTTTCACGGTGAGATGTTTTCAGAATAGATACACCGGCTGACCTTTGTACAAACGCCAGCACATCAAGCTACCCAAAACTGTCAAATTTTCTCAATCAACTTTGAACCTTATCATCATCATCATCAGCCTATAGCAGTCCACTGCTGGACATAGGCCTCTCCTATTGCACGCCATTCAACTCGATTTTCAGCAACTCTCATCCAGCTGCTACCAGCCATCCTGCGAAGATCGTCGCTGCACCTATCCTGAGGGCGTCCCACCTTACGTTTACCGATTCGCAGACTCCACTCAAGAACACGTCTACCCTAGCGGTCATCGGTTCTACGACTAATATGGCCGGCCCATTGCCACTTCAGCTTGCTTATTCTGTGAACCTTATACTTTAGCGATAAAGCTGAAAATCTATTAAATAAATTTGACAGATTGTAGTAGCTTGATGTGCTGGCGTCTGTCTTGTCCCCATCTTCCTAAAGGGATTTAAAAAAATAAGCGTTGTGCTTCACCATCCTTTCCCTGTGTGTTCACAATCTGCATAATTATTTAGTACTTAATATCCTGCGGATGTAAAAAATCCATAATTATACAATATTGAGTATATTATATTTATACATTAGGTATTACGTACATAGCGAGAAAATCATTTATTTCCGTCGTGATTTCTCAATCGCCTTTTTCGTTGATTGCGTTCATATTTGTCGAGTATACATTTTCCCCTTTATTTATAAACGTAATGATTAGCAACTAAAGGGCTTATGGCTAAGTAATAACAGCCGCACGGGTCGACGACTGATCAGGTTAAGCTGCGCTTGCCGCGGTTGGTCCCTGGATGGGTGACCATTTTTACATACCAAGACCCCTCCGTGCCTCGGAAAGCACGTTAAGCCGTTGGTCCCGGCTGTCATTCGTGGAACCATACATTTTTGACGTTTAAACGGTTCTTAACTTAAGCTACGCTTATAAATAAACTCAAAGTGAATCCAGAGACTTGTACATTTTCGCCTTTATTTAACACTAGCAGCGCCCCGCGGTTTCACCCGCATAAGTGTCGATCCCGTGGGAATATCGGGATAAAAACTAACCTATGTCCTTTCCCGGGACTCAAACTATATAATACCAAATTTTTCAGCGGTTTAAGCGTGAAGAGGTAACAGACAGACAGACACACTTTCGCATTTATAATATTAGTATGGAATGGATGTTAAGATATCTATACCATGTGTATATACCCATCACGGCTGCGGAGTTTCGCTAGTAAATCTAATTTGACCCTGTATATTCTAAGCTGAATAAATAACCTACAATTACCAATAATATCCAATCAATAAAAAAAAATAAGTCAAGGATATCTATTTATTATAGTAGCTTATCACCCATTAGCCCCAATTAATACATAAACGATCACAAATTAATAATAAAAGTTATTATCACAGACAGATTAAATAATATCAACAAAATGGTTAACTAATTATTTTATCAAATATCGTTCACATTTAATTTGACCCTATTGATTGAATTAAAGAGTCGTTTGTCTCCAATATACAAACATAGTTAAGTACTTTTCAGTAGCTACTCTAATTTATATTTTGATGCTAAAATAACGAAAGTGACTCAGCTTCTTTGAAGATAATCACGATAGCGGCATCTACACCGCCACATGAGAACTTCGCATCCTGATGAAGTCACGCAAAATCCTGCATCGCGTAAGCAGAGTTTACCGCGCGACTATCATACAACATAATAATATATGTCGCAGCCAACTGGTTAAATTAGCCGTTTAGTTAACCACCTGGCCTTTGGAAGTAGTGCTCGCCTCGCTTCGCTCTCTTTGCTCGCACGCGGTAGATCACAGTTCTAAAAACAACAAACTTATACATAACATCGAACATCCACCAAAACATGTGTGCTATGAGCCATTCGTCATCATCCATCATCTATCAACCGGTCACTTCCCCAGTTCCCCACACTAGTATTACTGTGTTATATTGTAACAATGTTAGTGTTGGGACTTATTCCACCGGCCATTGTTGTCAGAAGTCAGGTTGTTTAGAAATTCCTGGGTTTGAGTCTGAAGTCCCCTCCCTGTTTCAGTCACGACGACTTACGACTTACGAGTTGTACGTCATAGGTTCGAATCCAGACAGGCGCTTTACTTTGTATAAATTATTTCATCATCACTGCTCTCAAAACGGTGAAGGAAAACATCGTAAGGAAACCGGCATGTCCTAGAACCTATAATTCGAAGACATGTGACATCGACCAACCCGCACTGGGCCCGCGTGGGATTACGGCCAACTCCCTCTCACAGAGGTGAGGCTTGTGTCCCAGCAGTGGGAACATTACAGGCTGATTATGTACCTACCTATTCATCGAAGCATTCATGATTGTATATCGTTGAACACCTATTTATTTAGATACTAATAATAATACTTCTGGTTAGATTTGAAAAGATCTTTTTTCGTTTGATAGCCCAATTCTTAAGGAAGGCTATAGGTTATTTGATATGCGCACGCTAGGACCTAGGAGCCGAGCAAAAAGCAAATAGTCAGAAAGAACGCTAAGCGAAAACGAAGTAATAGCGCAGGCGGGCGATGCGATGCGACGGGGTGGATCGGGGAAACAAGAAATTTCACACGGACGAAGTCGCGGGCAGAAAGCTAGTTATTTATAACTTGCCTACCCTTGAAATTATTTTAATATTTCAACTGCATTAAAGGTTTCACTTCTGAAGTGGTTCGTGGAATAAAGTAATTATCAACAATGTTGTACTCACGCTATCACAAAAGTCGCGTGTTGTATAGCAATTTGCGATGCTCTGAGTAAGCCATCTTTGTTTTAATCTTTGTTTCGCGATGTTTCATGGAAGGTCAGGTTGGTTCTACATGCATTATTGTTTTAACTTACGTACAGCGAACTGAAAACTAAAAGTTTTTCTTTGGTATGTACACACGGCGACACATCAAGCTAGACATTTCTAGTTTTAGTTGACCTCGCATTGTTAAGGTTTTTCGTACAATCAGAAGTCAGCTTATACTGGTTATGTATAGCTTGATTTGTAGCCTTGCATACCTACCATGCATGTTTCGGTACAAACGAAACTGAAAACAGTTAGGTAGATACCTCAGTCTCTGAAAAAAGTGATCAGCAAGGTAACAGACTAACGGAATATACCTAGTTGTCATTTTGTCAGTTCAACATAAATTGCGTTATTTACGTTGCTGAGCAAACACATTTTTCGAACATTTAGAGCAATGGATTAGCAATAAGCTTCAAAATGATTCAAATTGAGAGTAACAGTGTGTTACGCAATTAGGGTGCAGCGGGGTAATTGCGTAGCACACTATCAGTAGCAATGGGTATCATTTTGACAATTCAACAATATTCATTGCGTTATTTACGTTATTGAGCAGGCACATTTTTCGAGCATAAGAAGCAACTGATTAGCAATATCCTTCAAAATGATTCAGATTGAGATTAATAGTGTGTTACACAATTAGGGTGCTGATCTTCTTGTCCGTTGAGCGTGCGTTGCGTTGTCGCACGTCGTCGCAACGCACCGTGTGAACTCTATGACGTCACAACAGAAAAACTTAAGACAGGACAGGACAACAGCGCCCTAATTGCGTTTGTATTTAGGATGACGCAGCATCACCACAACTTGGGGTAGGTACCCAAGTTACAATATTTTGTTACTGGCTAGCGACCCGCTCCTTTTTTCGCAAGGTTTTTACGACTTGATAAAACATGTTGATTTCTTTATTATTATGTAAGTTTAATATTAATGTATTAAGGGGCTTACACGACCTAAACGCAAAAAACGCAAGTTTTAGAAACAATAAAAGTAAATGATCGCCTACAGTAAAAAAAACCAAAAAAATATATGATATTCTTCAGGATAAATGCTAGGATGATAGTGTGTTGAAAACATAATACAACTTATTTGGTACGATAGAAAAAAATCATGAAGATACCTCTAAAAACTTTTTATTTACAACAAAATTCATACTAATATACATACAATCATTATGATTTTTTGTCAGATTATTCTACAAGCAACATACTAAAACTATAGTGTTTTAGTTTTTTTGTCCAAAGACTAGATTTTTCGTAAATCGATAATTGCTTCATATTTTGCAATAAATTACCAGCGTTGTGGCATCGCGCTTCTCTTTCTTTTCTATGCAGACCGACAAAGACCGCGCTTTAGGTCATGTAGTCCTCTTAACACATATAACTTCCGAAATAATTTCTTTAAAAGATGTTGAAAACCGCATCAAAATGCTGTTGGATAGTTTAGAACTCTAATCTTAATATTATAAATGCGAAAGTAAGTTTGTTACGCTTCCACGCTAAAACGGCTGGACGGATTTGGATGAAATTTGGCAGACAGATAGAACATGTCCTGGGTAAGGGCATAGGCTACTTCTTATCCTGGATCGCAGACGAAGTCGCGGGCAACAGCTAGTTTAAAATAATCCCCTTTATTCATTAACGTTGCTGAAAGTGAAGTAGACTGTTTAACCATACATTTTTGACGTTTGAACGTCACTTATAACTTTAATCATCGTTTATAATAACCCCCATTATGTATAGATATTTTATGTTATTGCCCTTACTTCATTTAATACAGATTGCATTGCTAAAAAATACTGCTTTTCCACTGCTCGTTTTTTAGGGTTCCGTACCTCAAAAAGCAAAATGGAACCCTTATAAGATCACTTCGTTGTCCGTCTGTTTTTCATTAGTAAACCGTTTTTCTTTTTTTTTTTCGACAGTGTCCAAATTTCTACAAAATAGTTAACTATTATCGCCAACAAACGAGTCTTATTACGACTAGTTATCCACGGTAGAGTAACCGCGAATAATTTCACTATCGCGTTCGATTTCACTGCATTGCATTCTCCCGCAGCGCGTGCGCCGACCGAACGGCGCGAAATGTGCTGAAAAACCATTGTTACTCTCGTTTTAATGTGTGAAATCATGTGTTCATCATACGGTCGTTATACTTTTTTTTTTGCAAGCACTAGGTAGGCCCGTGGCTAAATAATAACAGCCGCACAGGTCGATCAATTAGGTTAGGCTACGCTTGCCGCGGTTGGTCTGTGGATGGGTGACCATCTTTACATATAGAGACCCCTCCGTGCCTCGGAAAGCGCGTTAATCCGTTGGTGCCGGCTGTCATTCGTGGATCTTTGACAGTGGTTACGGGTAGGCAGAAGCCCGAAAATCTGACAACCAGTACTACCAAGAATTACCGTTTTACCCAGTAGCTGGGTTGTGGAGGTCAGATAGGCAGTCGCTCCATGTAAAATACTGGTATTCAGCTGCTTCCGGTTAGACTGGAAGCCAACCCCAACATAGTTGGGAAAAGGCTAGGCAGATGATGAGGTAGGTATAATCTATTTTTGACTGTGTGGAGTTATGTATTTACTAGCTTTCTCTCACAAATAAGGCTATGTTACCAGCGCAATAGAAAAGATAATTCTCAGCGTCGTCGGTGTACAGGTATTTCAATAATTGTCAATCAGTCCCCAGCGACCTTTAGTCAATTACATTCGGTTCACCGGTCCGGAGAAGTTGTGAAAGACATCTATGTATACCGCCTGATGTACAATCAACAAAACAGATAAATATGCAGGATCGTCGGATATCATATAGTTGAAGTTTAGTAAGAAAGATCGATGGATGTTCTCGAATAAAATTTAATTTTTTTACCTAATAGAAAACAAACAGCTCATTTATCAAATTAAATTTCCGTCGACAACATCCATCGGTTTCTTACTAAACTTCAACTATATCCGACGATCCTGCATACTTACCTACACACTTACCTATATATATAATAATGCCAGCTTTACATGGCCCCACTGCAGGGCATTGGCCTCTTCTCGTATAGAGAAGGCACGAACACATCGCCACGCTTGCTCAAGACGAGTTGGCGATTTTATACCGGGTGTAAAAAGACGCTTAACGAAGCTGAGAGTAACGAATACCTACTACGTCATTGTGATATTTTTTTTGTACTGGAACATACCTAGAAACCGGTCAAAGTTCCAATTTCTTTTATTTTACCTTTATTGTCTTTTCTTCATGAAATTGAGTTTGAAATCCTTATAACTCTTTAAATACCCCTGCAACCCCTGTGACGTTGCATGCATCCATAAGCACAATATTTTGCAGCAATTTTTCGTACTTACCAAAAACCGCGAAAAAAAATCAGCTGTTTCCTACATTTATTTTAGTATAACTCGTCAAAATGTAGGGAACAGCTGATTTTTTTTCGCGATTTCAGGTTTGGTCCTATAGTAAAAGTTGTTCATAATGATGAGTACAATGACCTCTTAAGAGATTGTTGGTGTTTTTCCAATAACCCTGTATACTATACATATACTAGAAACAATTAATTTTTTTGTCAATTTTGACATTGAGGGGTACGTGGCTAAATAATAACAGCCGCGCAGGTCGATCGATCAGGTTAAGCTACGCTTGCCGCGGTTGGTCTGTGGATGGGTGACCATCTTTACATACTGAGACCCCTCCGTGCCTCGGAAAGCACGTTAAGCCGTTGGTCCCGGCTGTCATTCGTGGATCTTTGACAGTCGTTACGGGTAGTCAGAAGCCCGAAAGTCTGACAACCAGTCTTACCAAGGGGTATCGTATTACCTAGTAACTGGGTTGTGGAGGTCAGATAGGCAGTCGCTCCATGTAAAATACTGGTATTCAGCTGCATCCGGTTAGACTGGAAGCCGACCCCAACATAGTTGGGAAAAGGCTAGGCAGATGATGATTTGACATTCAAAAGTTCCTTTTTACCCGACTGCGGCGAAGCCCAATAGGAAGGTTATGTGATTGATATGTGCCTATTTTAAATAAATGATTTGACTTTAATTATGTTCCAAAAGTGACATTCGATCCTGAAATTAGTTCCAATGTTTTTAATCATGCATTGTTGGGTCATTGTCAAACAGTGCACAGACTGTACGACTAACTAGAAAAGTCTAAAATATTTCTATCGAAATTGTATTACAATAGAAAGGCATACCTACTCCTAAAAACTGGAGACGTGTAAACGACCTCCGAAGACACTTCACAAGTTTCTATTCACATGTCATCAGTGTATTTGCATGTCTTAAAACGCGTGTAAATTATGAAAGAGCCGCCACTTAGTCACACGATAATTACTTCCCATTGACTGCGAATCAATAGAATACTAAATTGGGCTTTGTTTACATGCCCGTTGACTCGTAGTCGCAAGCGCGACTGTTGAGTGAAAAAAAATCCGAAAACCGTAGTACGGAACTCTCGGTGCGCGAGTCCGACTCGCAGTTGACCGGTTTTTTTCCTGTGGGATTTCCCATCGGGCCAGGCACACGCTTTGTGCCTAAATAAAGGCGGTTAGGCATCGCCTAGTGTTAGTGAAACCGGTAATTAGTTACATAAGGAAATGAACTTGACAATAATTTCGAGGTCGAGAACACGCGTGTCACAAATATATGTCACAGATGTTTGGCTTAGAATAGAGACATGAGACATTATGTTAATTAGACGTACACACGGCTACACATCAAGCTATACATTTCCAGTTTGAGTTGACCTCGCATTGTATAGGTTTTTCATACAATCAGAAGTCAGCTTATACTGGTTATGTATAGCTTGATGTGTAGCCATGTGTACATATTGTTTGCATTTTACAAATATAATTTTGTTAAGGAAACCTGGAATATTTTTGTTAGATAAAATAATACTAATTAAGAATATTTTTGTCTTGGCGACGTAAATAGATCTATAGTCGGTAAGTAAGTACCTATTTCCTTGAATAATCTTTTCCACAAACACGTTTATTAGCATAATCAGCTTACAATGTTTCCACTGCTGGGACTCAGGCGTCCTCTCTTCGAGAGGGAGTGGGCTGTAATCCACCACGCGGGCCCAGTGCGGGTTTGTAGATGTCACATGTCTTCGAATTTTTGGTTCTAGAACACGATGTTTTCCTTCGCCTTTATGAGGTGCGTACTATTTCTGTATCCTTTGGCAGCTGAAACTTTTGGTATACCGTAGTCTAGTCTTATTCTACGACTATTTCGGTACTAGCACAGATAATATAATACTCTAGTAGTACTAGTTACTTCCTAGATAAGTATAATGGACCTATCTACATCTGCTGGTGAGTTTGTTGCGCCACTTCATCCCAGCTTAAGCACTAGCAAATGGTGAAAGGTGGGCTTTTTGGAGGACTGTCTTGTGTAATTTTGACTTTGACGTTTAAAAAGTGCTGATCTTCAGCCTAATTTGAATAAATTACTTTTGATTTGATTTTCTCCAGGTATTTCTTTTTGATTAACTTTCTTGTACAGTCTTCAAAAGAGATAAACCAGGGTCGTCGAGTATAGTTGAAGTTTAGCAAGAAACCGATGGATGTTTTCGAAGAAAAATTAATTTGATAAATGAAGTGTTTGTTTTATATTAATTAAATTAATTTTATTCGAAAACATCCATCGGTTTCTTGCTAAACTTCAACTACATATATCCGACGAGTCACTTATCACGTTCGGCGACCGTACCTTTTTTTTTCTCTCATCTCGAAATGTTAAATTCTTTAAAAAGGTTCTGGAATAAGTAGTGATATCTTTGATTAGTGATCACAACAGAGGGTCCTACTGCCTCTGTTCAAAAATTACCTTTCCTCCGGAAAAAGGACAATTTTTTGCGTCTCTTGTGTACTTTTATATCCAACTAGCTTCTTCCCGCGACTTCGTCCGCGTGAAATTTCACCCTCCCCCATTCACCCCCTTAGGGTGTGAATTTTGAAAAATCCTTTCTTAGTGCACCCCTAGACCTCATAAGGAACCTACGAGCCAAATTTGGAATCTCTAGACCCAGCGGTTTGGGCTGTACGTTGATATGTCAGTCAGTCAGTTCTCCTTTTATATATATAGATAGATAGAAGACAAAAGAAAAATTGAACAGTTGTTTAGAGTCAATGTGCTTAAGATAACCTTGAGAAGCTCTTAGCGAAATACCTTTTTATGTACGACGGAATGTAGGTTTTTTGGAAGTTCAATTGTCTTTCATTTGTTAGTAGAAGTAAATGTAATTTAATTCAGTATGTACCTATAATGCAGGTTCCGTCTTTAGATTAATCGTTTTACCAATTTATTATTGTGATACTTAATAGGTTATGAGGGGCTTGTGACTAAATAATAACAGCCGCACGGGTTGATTGTTTATTTATTTATTTATATATAATTTATTGTACACCAGAAAAAACATAACAAAAAAAACAGGTTAAGCTACGCTTGCCGCGGTTGGTCCGTGGATGGGTGACCATCTTTACATACCAAGACCCCTTCCGTGCCTCGGAAAGCACGTTAAGCCGTTGGTCCCGGCTGTCATTCGTGGATCTTTGACAGTCGTTACGGATCGTCAGAAGCCCGAAAGTCTGTTTCGTATTACCCAGTAACTGGGTTGTGGAGGTCAGATAAGCAGTCGCTCCATGTAAAGTACTGGTACTTAGCTGCATCCGGTTAGACTGGAAGCCGACCCCAACATATTTGGGAAAAAGCTAGGCAGATGATGAGTCTGTTAATAAAAAGAGTATGAACAGAATAACTGCCCGTAATACCAATCGCAAATACGAGTAGCAACAGAAGCGACCTTGCATTGTTCTCAAAATAATAGTTAAAACGATATTTAAGGCTCCCGCAGACAAGCGCGACTCAAAAACGCGACGCGATTCTAGTAGAACCATTTCTACGAAAATTTCTTGGAAATTGTTCTATCAGAATCGCGTCGCGCCTGTCTGCGGGGGTCTTTTAAACATTTTTAGCGATTCATTTGGTTCCTATATTTTTCTGATTCTTACATCTGTTCTTAATATTAGCTTGTGTGATACTTTTGTAGTTTTATTAGTAAAACCGGTATTCATCTTGGTACTGACCTGTCGTGCCGGAAACGTAGCGGACGTATCTTGAGTACAAGACTAGTAAACTAATTCGACCTAGTTTAAGAAATACCATTCATGTTATCTACATAATTCATGTAGGTCTGTGGCATGACGTTTGTTGTTTTTTTTTAATGGAAGTATGGTTTTGAAATTGATTCTTTTTTGTTAGTTTTCAAGATCAGGTGGCCTACCATGATCTAATTAAAAACGATTCAAAAACAAGACATTTCAGTTTAGGTTCCTAAATTGCATCGCTTGAGCTGTTCTATGGACGTCATGGTACCAAACAAGTATGAACGAAACCAAAACTTACGACTCAGTTTGAGACAATCACTGTCAGCAGATGGCACGGCCTAAACTGAATTGTTAAACTGACGTCATGGTACGAATTAGAAGAACAGTTCAGTTTAGGTCCTAAAATGGATCGCGTTAAGAGCTTGTGGTAGGCCTCCTGTCATCTGTTCATCTGACAGTTTATTGAGTCATCCTTTTCGGAGAATTTCGGGATTTTTCGTGTACATTTGCGACCTTCAAAGTAAGCTTACGTTTCTCTCTCTCTCTATAGAATTCGAGAGACATCTCTAAGTCTCTGGATCTTTAGAGAGACGGAAGGGTGCGATGACTAGGACTAAATAAAAACTGCAGGGTAATTGAGTAACAAACTTAATACAGGGTAGCATGACATCGACGAGCAAACTGTAATAATTAATTTAGCACAATATGTTTCTAGACCCTCTAGCGTAGACATAATTAGTCGGTTAGCAAAAAAAAAAAACCGGTCAAGTGCGAGTCGGACTCGCGCACCGAGGGTTTCGTACTTTGTTGGAGTATGTAACTATAATATATTTACTTGTGCTACATGACATTGCTTCTTGCCAAATTTCATGATTCTGGGTCAAGGTCACTAGGAAGTACTACAGGTTTTGATTCCGAAACATAAACGCCTGTATCTTTTGATTGCGTTGACTCAGAAGTTTGATTTTTTTACTGTTTCAAGGCATTGCAGCCCTGAGTATTTGGTATTAATTTCAACTTTATAACTCCACGCGTACCTGGAAAAAGGGTCTTGACAGACAGACCGACGTTTAGAATCATGTACTGAATCCATGACAAAAGGTTTCACTTCGATGATAATCCTCATACTTATTAAACATACAAGCTGCGCACCGCGGTTTCACCCGCATAGGTGTCGTTCCCGTGGAAATATCGGGATAAAAATTAGCCTATGTGTTATCCAGGGTGTCTGCTACCTCCATACCAAATTTTATAAAAATTGGTCCAGCTGTTTGTGCATGAAGAAGTAACAAACACACTCACAAACTTTCGCCTTTATAATATTAGTGTGACAACTAGGTATAATGTACTGAATATGAAAACGCAAATACTTAACAAAAGGTTAATGTGAAAAGTTTTTCCATTACTTACATGTTAATACATTTTATATTAGGTATACCGTAATATTGTATAGCTACGTGGTTGTTGGTCAACCTTGACAGTCAGTGACGGTGGGATTCATGAATTAGTTAGTAAACAAGAAGTTTCTCAGAAATTAAATATTTTGACCTTCCTCATAAACATTTGGATCGTCTGTCAAGCGGGCTAATTGTGTAACACACCAATATTAGTAGCAATGGCTTTCATTTTGACAGTTCAACAACATTCTTCGCGTTATTTACGTAGTTGAGCAGACAATTTTTTCTAACAAATGAAGCAATGGATTAGCAATATCTTATCTCATTGGCAACAGCAAAACGATTTCTCTTCCAGTTAGAAGTACAAAAATGAAAACTTCATGGAAACTCTACTACCAGAATCGCGTCGCAACGTCGTCGTCGTGTCGCGCCTGTCTGCGGTAGCCATATACTTGGGAGCCTTTTTAGGCACCCAGGCACACCCAGGTTCCTTCTTTTTTTCGTCGGTAAAAATGTAACAATATCTAAATAAAAGAAACTTTTACGTAGAATTGAGAAACGCTTCCGTTGATTTCACTTAGTTCATCTCGTTCTTATTGTGGTAAGTATAAATTACTTTAACTGTTTAAAATAACAATGATGCTGCAGACTTAACCAAATCAATTTTTTTTTTAAGTTTATGAGCATTAAACAAAAAACTATTCGTCTACTTTTTGCTAGTATCTATTGTCAGTAGCTGTAGGTACCTACCTAGTCATTATTTTCAATGTCACTTACATAAAGACCTTGATGATATCCAGCGGATTTTGAAGCAATTACTCATGTATAGTCTGGCGTTTCTAAATTTGCCAAGATGTAAACAATAATGGCCGCTCGAAATTGAATAAAATCGACATACAAGAACATTTATTTTAAGTAGGTAATTTTTGTTTTCGTCTAGTTAGCTCGGAGATTTAGACGAAAACAAACATTACTTAAAATAAATGTTCTTGTATGTCGATTTTATTCAATTTCGAGCGGCCATTGTTGTTTACATCTTTGGCAAATTTAGAAACGCCGGACCATGTATGTTTAGAAATAATAAAATGATGTCAATGACAACCGCTCCAAATCGTATGGCTCTGATCTCGTGATCTCGAAGATTTAACAAAAGGGTCTAAAAAGCGGCCAAGTGCGAGTCGGACTCGCTCTTGGCCGCCAGGGTTCCGTACCACTACCGTACTCTTTTTGTCCTTCAAGATTATTATTACCCTCTCCCAGCAAATCATCGCCATCATCATTTCACCCAAAAGATGCCCACTTCTGGATAAAGACCTCCCCAAGGGTCGCCACATCGACCGACCATCGACCGGTCCTGTTTCTCGGATCTAGCGGATTTCTGCTGCTTTCACCAAGTCATCGGTCCGCCTTTTAGGAGGTCAATGCTGCGTCTTTTGTTATGCGGTCGCCACTCCAGAACCTTTAGGCCCATCGGCCATCTGTTCTGCGAGCAATGTGCCCTGCCACTGCCACTTAAGTTTGGCAATTCTTGGGGCTATGTCTTCACCTTAGTTCTCTGCATATCTCTTAACCAGCAGCGCCCCGCGGTTTCACCCGCATAAGTTTCCCGTGGGAATATCGGGATAAAAACTATCCTATGTCCTTTCCCTTGACTCAAACTATCTCTAAATCATACTTCTAAATCGGTTCAGCGGTTTAAGCGTGAAGAGGTAACAGACAGACATTTATAATATTAGTACCTATGGATTTCGATCACGCAGGAAAACTCCAAGTATACTCCTCTCCTTCTCGTCTCTGCCCTTTGGGTGACTTTCAGCCTCAACCAATAGTACAATTCAAACTAACTTAGTCACCAAGTAACAATTAAATAGGTACCCATAAACACATATGACGTGAGCTATAGTCAACTTGAGTATCGATTACTAGAACACAATACCTACCATATTGTCGCAGTTACCGTGATTTATATCAACTTAACGTACATTAGATCCAAGTTAAGGCAAGTAGAGCCTTTTGTAAAATGTGTCAATGTGGACCGCATGCGCAAGCTTATGTACTTGTAGTAAATCACTCTATGTACGTACCTTATTAAGTGATGTTGGAGGTGCACTGTTGCATAATGGTGAACTCTTTGTAAGCGGAGATGGCGTGTGCGCTGCATTACAGTGCATAGATAAAGCAAGATAAAAAAAAACAACCGATTTCTGAGTTAGTCGGAAGAAAAATTATATAATTATGCATCCTAACTAATATTATAAATGCGAAAGTAACTCTGTCTGTCTGTCTTTCTGTCTGTCTGTCTGTCTGTCTGTCTTTGCTTCACGCCTAAACTACTGAACCGATTTGTGTGAAATTTGGTACAGACATAGTTTGGAACTTGAGAAAGGACATAGGATAGTTTTTATTACAAAAAATAAAATAAAAAATAAAATTTATTCTGGACATATAGCGCCATCTATTGGTCAAGAGTCGGCATCAATTCAGTACTGAAAATTCATCGGAAAAATGTAAATAAATAGTAAAAAGGTATGAAAATATAATAATTATAATACAACTTTTAGTACAAAGAAAATGCTCTAACGGAGTATAGATAATTCTATTAGTACTATAATGTCGAGTTGGTGATCGCGCAATGGTGTCGATCGTTACACGAGTTCGGTTCATGTTATTGTTTTAATTCATCGGAAAAAAGTAAATAAATAGTAAAAAGGTATGAAAAAAATAATATCAATATAATAAAACTTTTAGTACAAAGAAAATGCCCGAACGGAGTAGGTATAGATAAATAATCCGAGTTGTCACTATGCTCGATAGATGGCGTTGGGATCGAAATAGATCGCGCTATGGTTTCGTTACACGCATTTGGTTGGGTTCCACATTTCATTTTTGAAGAGATCCCGCGAGATCGGGAACTATGTGGGTAAAACCATAAATCTGCCGGAAGTCACTATTCCACGCGAACGAAGTCGCGGGCAAAAGCTAGTTATGATATATATCACTGTAGTTTCATCAAAATCCGTTCATTAGATTTTGTGTGAAAGAGTAACAAAAATCCGTCCGTCCTCACAAACTTTCGCGTTTATAATATTAGCAGGATTATAAAAATGACGATTATCACCCTTTCGTAATTGCGACATAAACGTATAATAAACTCCATTATTTCACGATTATACAAAGCAATGTAATCTACATATTTACCATTTACATTAAAGAGATTACTCTAAAGTGCAGCCGTGCTATTCTGTAAAAATATCACCGTGAAAACTTAAGTGAAGTGAGCTTAAAGTGAGCTGTCAATCCCTAGCTAGCCCTAGCGTCAGGTGGAATGATATCTCACTTCACCTACATTTGATTTCATTTCACCTCTACACACGGTGAGATTTTTACAGAATAGCACTGCAGTAATATCAACAATGTTGCAAAATAACTGTCGTTAATTTGCCGTTATTTTTCGAATGCTATAATAAATAGAGTATAGATGATCTGGCAGTTGATTTGCATTCAGTAAGCAAACTTAGTAATATTAATAGTATGTTATGAGACGACATCTTTGCCTTCCTCATCATCATCTTCTTTTCAGCCGAAAGATTGCTGAAGACGCTGAAGGCCAATTCCCGTAATTAAAAACGTTCAAAATATAGTCGCATTCTCATCTCAGCGACTTTCAATGTCAAAAAATTATTTCTGACAGATTGAGACTGAGATCAGACTGTGAACGTTCTTAAAATTACGAGAACTGCCCCTCAGATACCAGCCTTCGCCATCGCCACTCCTGGACATAAGCCTCCCCCAACCTTTGTCTTGCTTTCGAATAACAGGGTCAAGTTATTAATTTTCAGCAGCAATTTATAACGTAGCGGTATCTACAACGCCACATGCGAACAACGTGACATACTGACGTCACGCAAAATCCTGCATCTCGCAAGCAGAGTTTACCGCGCAACTAGCATATTATATAATAATTATAGAACGGCCCAACATGAATCATCGGGCAGTTGCTCGCCAGATACAACACCCGTCTGGTCGGAGGATCCTTCTTTTTCTATGGAGGATGAGTGAACTTTACACCCTGTTCCTCATACCTCTATAATAAAACTACATCACCGTTTTCTGTCAGTTCATGGAAAAATTAAAGGAAAATGCTCTGTGCATAAGGAAAATGTTTCTTACTAAAAACTGGTTTATAATAATAACTGTCTTTAAGACATACATAAACCAAAACTTGTATAATAAATAAAATACGTAGGGGAGTTTTTATACTGTTGGGGAATGCCCAAAAATGTTAGTCATCGGTCAAGCAACCGTGTCAAGAGTCAAGAATCACGTAAACTTATTAATTATTCATGTGAATTATTGGATATAGGTAAAGAAGGCAGTTTTTTTTAAAGAATCGTTTATAGAATTTTATTTGCGGGAATTAGGTCTTAAATTAACATAAACAGTTAGCCTTAAACGCCTAAACGTGTTTTGAATATACTTTGTTTTATTTTTTAAATAATTTTTTATAGTATTTCTACTAAAATGTTCTGTTGATTTTGTCATAACCATTTAATCTTCACACATAATATAAAAGGGGTAGAGTTCAATACAATAATACGAGTACCAACCTATTATTGTCCCAATGCAGGAAGCTTACTCAAGAAGGGTTGGCGATTTTCAAGTTCTTGATAAGATTATTTTCCTAATTATATTGTGTTTTTTGTTACAGGTACGTTAACTCCAGCTGAACAACACAACAGCAAGGTTTCTATTTCAAAAGATGCACCGTCTAACGCCGAACAGGCAACGAACAAGTGCATTCAAAATTTACCTGATAAGGAGGTGCGCACACTGCAAACAGTCTCATGCTGTTAAAAGATAATGTGTAGGTACCTATCTTGGAGCAATTTACTAGCATGTTTGTACGCTACAGCACAAAATAATTGATGTCAACGGATGCTCTCGTAAGGTAACTTGAGGTAAGTAATGTAAACTTGAGGTAAATGATGTAGTTAACGTGGCAGAGTTTATGGTCTTAATTTGGTTTAATGTTAGGATTAAACTTAGGTTAGAGTGGTTGGATGCCTTGATATTTTAGGGTTCCGTACTTCAAAAGGAAAAACGGAACCCTTGTAAGATCAGTTCGTTATCCGTTTGTCTGTCTGTCTATCAAGACCCTTCTTCCCAGGAACGCGGAGTTATCAAGTTGAAATTAATATCCAATACTCAGGGCGAAACCACGTGTGGTTTCGTAATCATTACTATCGACGTACACAGTCCCGAACGGGATTTGCCTCAGTGTGCCCAGAGCTTAACACGTACTGCAAAACAGATCTAAACTTTTTGAATTGCTAAAACATGCGTAATAAAGGGGATAAGACACACATTCTGGAACCGCGGCTGCTTGTTCTTGATTAGGTATATTATCCAAAGTAAGTATTGTTAAAGTTAGCTTGCTCTGAAACTTTTACTTTTGTACAGACGCCAGCACACCAAGCTACCCGAAACTGTCAAATTTTCCCAATCAACTTTGAACCTTATACTTTAGCGATAAAGTTGAAAATCTATTAAAGAAATTTGACAGATTGTAGTAGCTTGATGTGCTGGCGTCTGTACGTATGCGGAAAACAGGTTGTTTATGAAGAGCCTGCTGGCCATAAATATATTTATTCCTTACCGGATAACTCGAATAAGTACTGCTTTAAACCAGATAGTTATGGTATTGTAAAGCTCTACAGCACAAGGACAATAGATAGCAGCTGCCAGAAGAAAGACTGTTGATTTGATCTCATAATCAGCCTATAATGTTCCCACTGCTGGGGCACAGGCCTCCTCTCTTCGAGAGAGAGTGGGCTAATATTCCACCACGCGGGACCAGTGCGGGTTGGCGAATGTCACGTCTTCGAATTTTTGGTTCTAGGAGATGCCGGTTTCCTCACGATGTTTTCCTTCACCGTTTTGAGAGCAGTGGTGTACAACTAGCAAGTCGCGACTTTTACCACTGGGCCACCACTGCTCTTTGCTCCTACTTATGTCTTACAATTTTAGTACCTACACTGTTACGTACAGACGCCAGCACATCAAGCTACTACAATCTGTCAAATTTATTTAATAGATTTTCAACTTTATCGCTGAAGTATAAGGTTCAAAGTAGATTGGGAAAATTTTACAGTTTCGGGTAGCTTGATTTGATGTGCTGGCGTCTGTACATTTACACTCGTGCCTACAGCACATAATATTTATTACCAGCAGAATTGCGTAACACACTCAATAGGAATCTGAATCATTTTGAAGCAAATTGCTAATCCATTGCTTCATAAATTCGAAAAATGTGTCTGCTCAACACGTAAATAACGCAATGAATGGTGTTGAACTGTCAAAATGAAGCCGATTCCAATTGATAATGTGTTACGCAATTGCCGCCGTTCATAATACCTACTGAGTATCGAATCGACATCAAATAATTACAGTTGTTGGCGTACTCGCAACTGACTGAGCTATTAGGAGGTGAATGTTAACCCCAATACCGGCTAATAGTTCATGTAACTATATTCCGGCGTTTCTAAATTTTCCAAAGATGTAACCAACAATGGCCGCTCGAAATCGAATAAAATCGATATACAAGAACATTTATTTTAAGTAATGTTTGTTTTTGTCTAAACCTCCGAAGTAAATAAATGTTCTTGATATCGATTTTATTCAATTTCGAGCGGCCATTGTTGTTAATATCTTTGTTAAATTTAGAAACGCCGGACAATAGAATGATGGCAGAGGGTCTATTGCCCTAATTAGGTCCACCGGTTACAATAACCATTTTTTTGTTTTAATAAATGCCAGTACAATTATAAACATACTTACTTATCTACATATTGAATACAACGAGAAACTTCAATAAATAAATAATAATGCCCATAATAATAGACATGTTATGAATGACTTGTTAATCGAAGGCCCTAAGTATCACAAAATTGTAACGCTACTGGTGTTAATGACACAGATGCGATAGCCTATAACCTTAAAAGGTATAACGTGTCAAATAGCGCTAAGGTACCAGTCCCACCGCAGGCGATTAACAAGGAGCGATTAGAGCTAGCGATTAACGAGAAGCGATTCGACCTAGTCACTAAAACGAATTGGTGAGCGACGAGCAGCGAGCGCTCGACGGCCACGTGCGATTACTCGCTGGTATTCGTATGTACTAAACGTGAGTTTCTCAGCGAGTGTTCTGCCTGCTAAGCGAGCGTCGCTGAGCGAGAACTCCCTTCGTTAGCTATGGTCTCTGCGACAAACGAGTACTCGGCGTCAACAACCATTAATTTAATATATTTATGTATAACTGACATACACCTCGCTTGCAAACCCCGAAGGGACAGGCAGAGGTGTACCAATAGTACACCCACATTTCGCCAGTTATGTTAAAATCCTCTGTGATGGAGCCTATTGCCATCAACCGAAAATAAATCCAGACTCCGGGCTGGCTTCTGAAAAATTCCTGATGGAAAACCTAATAACACTGCCCGACCTAGGAATCGAACCCAGGATCTCATGCTCCGCAGTAGCACTTGCGACCACTAGACCAACGGTGCTGCATAATATGTATCTGTTTCACTTACACAGGACTTTCAATCTTTTGTACAGACGCCATCGCATCAAGCTACCTGTCAAATTTCTTTAATAGATTTTCAACTTTATCGCTAAAGCGTAAGGTTCAAAGAAGATTGGGAAAATTTTACAGTTTCGGGTAGCTTGATGTGCTGGCGTCTGTACGTTTCTTGAGCGAGAAAATAGTTGATAGCTAGTCGCTTCCTGCTTGGCGGTGGGGCAGGTGCCTAAGTAAGGTAAACATCGTGTTACTCATTCACGATTAAGGACAATGGAATTTAATGGCTTGGTTGAAAGGGCATTATGTAAACGTCTACAATACGATGCAAAGTGCATGTTGACTACTTAATTTACAGTTTTTTTTTAAAGGAATGGGTACATTTAAACTAAAGTAGTATTATAAAGAGATAAAATTGTTTTTTTTTTTGTAAGACCTAGGTAATCTCTGAAAGTACTGATCCGATTACAAAATTATATCACTGATAGAAAGCTAAACTACTGCTGAGTGCCATAGGATAATGTTTACCGCGCAACACGGCAGTTGCCCACGAGACACAACTATTAATTTTACTGTCATTTAGGAAAGGCTAAAGCTGTGGCGAGGTAATGTGACCCTGCCCAGCCTATTCGTTCCACCTGTTGAAAATCTCCCACCCGGACATGAGTTGCCTTGGCTTGCATAGAAGTCTTTAAATACACTCCAGACCCGGGTTCGCAGAAGCAAGGAAAACCTGTTCAGGTGGAGATTAATCCTCTCTGGACTGTAAATATGGGGCTATTTTACAAACAATGGGACACCTTTTATCGTCTCTAGAGAACAGGACACCCTAGGGTGTCCTGTTGCTGGCACGTTATAGGAACTGATGCCTGATGGACACTCCTGAAGTTTCCAACAAGCTAAGAAGAAAAAAAAACTATTTCTTGTGAACCAACAACACTAAAATAAATGTTTCAGATTTATGATAATGCAGCATGAAATAGTACGAATGCATTATCATCATCATCTGCCTACCTTTTTCCCAACTATGTTGGGGTCGGCTCCCAGTCTAACCGGATGCAGCTGAATACCAGTATTTAACATGGAGCGACAGCTATCTGACCTCCACAATCCAGTTACTGGGTAATACGATATTAACATTAACGTTTATGCGAAAACAACAGACTGCGATGATTCATAGCTATCTGTGACGTTTCTGTTTCACAGTTTTTGTGATAAAAAGTGAAATCTGTCACAGTGCGGTGGCTATAAACTATGCCATTCAATGTTTATAGTAATTAGGTGAAAGGCTTTTAATTTTTTTACCGTTCAGCGTCAAGGCTGGGATGTAGACAGGTGCGAGTCGATGCGAATCTAGTATTTCTAGCAGAGAAATTGTCGAGTCACGCCTTTCTGCGGGAATCTTCAAACGTCCAAATCTGAACAAATGTTTCTTTATACTAGTTTTAAATTAAATAACTGACAACCTCTTAAGCGATCATTGTACTCATTATGTAAAGCTGCACTTGGCAAAAAAAAAACAATGGGTTTGTTCCTACAAACCCTAATATCGCGAAAAAATATGTAATCCATACATATACGTTCACATAACTCGACATCGACAAAATGTTGGGAACAGCTGGTGTTTTTTCGCGATATCTGCGTTGGTGCGTGCCATATTAAAAGTTGTAAATAATGACGAGTTCAATGACCCCGTTTAATGGTTTTCAGTTTTTTCACCTTGTTGAACTTAAGTGCAAAATAATAAGACCAAAATCACATCATGGCATGTCAGAAGAATTATTTATTTAATTTAATCTGCACTGTCTGTCTTATGGGCAAAGGTTTCCTTTATACTTTTCTTTTCAACAAAATCGATTAATAGATAAAATTACTCTAGGAGAATATACGTTTGATTTTACTAAAGGAGCGCTAAAATGCCTTAAAATTAATAAAACAGGCAATCAATGCTTTTTTCCTTGCATTTTTTACCTTATTTTCCCATTTTAATAAATGATTTTAGTCCTGTAAGTAGGTTTCTACAAACACTTTTACACGTCAATCATATTTTTACGCGAGCGGCGTTTCCTATCTGACTACTCTGAGAAGAAAGGCCGAAACAAACTCAGAGGTTATTTTCGTTGGATCCCAGTTTTTAATCCCATATTTTAGGTACTAATTAACGATGGGTCCCATTTGCTATTTCCATTGAATCCCATGTTATAATAGATCATGTTAAGACCATGTAGATTGGTGTTTGAAATGGTCTTTTGAGGAAAGAATCACACAGATTGAGTGGACCTGTCCAGTCAGTGCAGGCATTTGTCAGAAATCGTGCAGCACTACCACAGAATAAATAGCACGTACTACTTTACTACATGGTTGCAAATATTAATGACCACTTAGAACTATTATCCTAGTCGACCTCTTACCGTATCAGGACAATGAGAACGGATACAAAACACGTCACCTCCCGTCAATTTAAATAGGTGCTACAATTTTAATTACAGCCATAATGGGATTAATGAAGACCTAGATCAATTATTTAATTCCTTAATCTGTCTATAACATGACTTAATTGGCTGGTAACGGGTGACGTTTGTTTCAAAACCTTATCAATCTGCCTAGCCTTTTCCCAACTATATTGGGGTCGGTTTCCAGTCCAACCGGATGCAGCTGAGTATTAGCATTTTAAATGGAGCGACTGCCTATCCGACCTCCACAACCCAGTTACTGGGTAACACGATACCCCTTGGTAAGACTGGTTGTATGTCAGACTTTCGGGCTTCTGACGACCTTTAACCACTGTCAAAGATACAAGAATGACAGCCGGGACAAACGGCGTAACGTGCTTTCCGATACATGATTTCACGCGGACGAAGTCGCGGGCAGTAGTATAATTTTCAAAATTCTCGCTGCGTATTCCCCATATCTTCCAACAATAGTCTTAATGTTACAAGCTTTGTTTATTTAGCTCAAGTTAGCGTCTGATAAACAGTGAACTACGTTTAAAGTTCCGAGAAAGTTGCAGTACTAACCTCACTGATAAGACCTGATAGACGGAGTGCTGTTCAACGCGTTTATTATTTTGTTGTTCGCACGGACGGAAAAATATCGCGGCGGGATTTTATCGTGCGCTGGATTTTCAACCCTCAGTGTTGAGCTGAGCATTGAGAATCCAACAGAGCGTATCCCAGCGCGTCGAAAGTGCTTGGCCAGACTGCAAACGCGGGGGCCGGGGTTCTCAAACTAGTTCCAGCTTTTTTCTAGTAAAAATAAGTATTCTGCATCCATATTATATTTTGACAACACAACACTCAGAACGAAGCCGCGCTCGACTGCGGACAGGCAGATTGCGTGCGTTCCCGCACCCGCGCCGCTCCCCGCTCTGCGCTGCCAGTCTGGCCAAGCACTAAGCAGTGCGTTGAAAATCCAGTGCGTGTAAAAATCACCGCGGGGAAAACGCGCCCGTGCGTACTCGAGCAAATTTTAGCTTTTTTTTTTAATTCTGTTGCAATGTAGGTATAGTTTTATAGGCTATGGCGTTCCATAGCCTGCAGCTATGCTTGGAGTCTCTCTGAGGGATAGAATCCGGAATGAGGTGTTCCAGCACAGAACCAAAGTTGTCAACATAGCTCACAGAATAAGCAAGCTGAAATGGCAAGGCCGGCCATATTAGCCGCAGAACCGATGACCGTTGGGGTAGACGTGATCTTGAGTAGGGATCGCAAATAGCCAAACGTAAGGTAGGACGCCCTCAGGCTAGGTGGAGCGACGACCTTCGCAGGGTGGCTGGTAGCAGCTGGATGAGAGTTGCCGAGAATCGAGCTAAATTGCGTGCAGTTGGAGAGGCCAATGTGCAGCAGTGGACTGCTGTAGGCTGATGATGAAGCATAGTTTTAAATTGTCTGTTGTGTCGGCAGTCCCCATGACTGTCTATTTTTCCTTTTTTGTTGTGCATTCGTCTAAAGAGCTAGCAGCAGGAAGAGAGTAGCTTCATGATTGGAGCAAATTAGCACTATCGAATCCGTCTGGGTGTGAAAATCAATATTAGATTATTGTATGACCGCTGTCCTCTTGCGTGAACGTATCAAATTAATTGAACGATACGGGACTATTACTACGTGAAACTACGAGCCAAACTCACCCACCTTTCTCCCTATAAATGGTGTATTTACAATACCTGAAAACTTGAAAAGAAAGAAAGAAAATACGTTTACATATTTGCGGTAAACATGGCGCAGAGAATGAACACAAACACGAAATAAATTACAAGTTGGGGAAAATATGCGTCACATCGCTGCGTGCGGCCATCTCTCAACATGGTGTTGGTTTTCAGCGACAGCCGGCGATAACTTGATGGCGGCAACTTACCGTCGCAGCGTACGATAAGATAAAAAGAAACAACAAGCAAAATAAGTAATAAAATAAATACACAATAGCTAGGGGTAAAAGGGGTTATTGAACTCATCATTACGAACAACTTTCACTATGGGACCAAAACTATCATCGTGAAAAAAATTATCACTTGTGCCCTACAATTTGCCGAGATATGCGCTGCTGACAGCTGATTCTTTTTCGCGAATTCCGGGTTGATCCCACAGTAAAAGTTCATAATAATGAGTTCAATGAACCCTTTTCAGGCTTCCAGTTTCATCAGTCAGTCATCCATTTCAATGACACCTTATTTACAATTACAAGGCCAATTCCCGTAATTAGTTCAAAATCAATGTCAATCGGGAAATTAGAGGTATTTTTAACCGACTTCAAAAAAGGAGGTTCTGTATTTGACAGACAGATTTTGAACGTGACAGATTGATGATTTTTTGAACGTGAATACAGTAGTGACTATTTTTAAGAACAGACTGAACGTTCTTAAAGTTACGAGAATTGCCTCTGGTATTTTTTTTTTGATAACGCGTTCCGTTCGCGATAGGGTAGTAGATGACGACTAAAGTTCTCCAGACAGTATTTCGGCCACGGCGGCCAATCTCAAAGGAGACTCGCCTTCGGCGCGCAGACACAGGTGCACTCCCTCTTCCCTCACTCTCATAGTCCGATGGGGCGGCAATCCGACACGAGCGGAGAGAGATCAGGCACAGCCCACAGGACCAACGGGTTAACGTGCTTTAAGACGACTAATACAGAAGTATGGAAGAAAAAAACATGTTGAGCCGACCCCATATAAATTGGAATCAAGGCAGGAGAGGAGGATGATGATTATTCTTTTTATAACCAATTGCTGTAACACCCGTCATGAAAATAAACTCAATCAGCCTTTTCCCAACTATATTGGTGTCGGCTTTTAGTCTTAGGCCGGCTCCACACGCTGGCCCCAATATTGGCCCCAACGCTACTCGTCCAACGTGTGGATCTAGAAAATAGCATTCGCACCAACATTGGGACGAGCCATTTTCTAGATCCACACGTTGGACGAATAGCGTTGGGGCCAATATTGGGGCCAACGTGTGGAGCCGGCCTTACCCATACATATTTTTTATATATTTCTATCTATGGTTTGACCAGCCAGATGCATCTGAATACCAGTTTTTTACATGTAGTGATTGACCCGTGCGGCTATTCTTACTTAGCCACGATCACCTCCATGAAAATGAACTGCAGTAAATAATAAGGGGCAATTTAGTGCAATTAGAAAACTCCACAATAATCATTTTATGGGAGAACTATAAAATTCTCATTTCAGTAAACATAAAGGTCCACCACCATTAATTTTAATAACTAGAAAACTGGAGTAAACTTGAGCCCGTAAAAGTGGAGGAATAGTGCAATAACTTCTGTATGATTGCTGGCGCTGCATCGTGACCTTAATGCATTTATGTCCAGGTTGCCGTTCTAATTTTATGAAGTCCACCAGATTGGGTAGTTATGAATTAATGATGATCTCTATTTATGTTTTATTTTCTGACTTTCGTTATTTTCTGACTGCCCCGCCCAGTTGCCGCGTTGGTCTCGTGGTCAGAAGCGCGACTGCTGAGCGTGGGGTCCTGGGTTCGATTCCTGGGTCGGGCTCAAAAGTGTTAAGCCGTTGGCCCTGCAACTGATCCCTCTCCTGTCGTGTCGGACGATGAGAAAGAGGGAAGAGGGAGTCCATCTGTGTCTGTGCACACACTTGTGCACTATAATATCGCCAGCGCTGCGCCGAGGGCTGGTGAGGACTTTTATTTTTTACTTTTCTTAAGAGAACAATGATATTATCTTCAAGAGATAGACAGGGTTTGTTCCCACTTGTTCTACTGAACAGTTCTACGGTAGAACTAATGGGAAATTTTTTTCTCACTAGTACTACGATATCGAACTCGGAAGTTCACGTTCATCCATCAACCTATAAAGCGGTGATATATATTTTATCCGAGCAAACTAATTTCTTCAAATTTTGGCCATGTCCCAGAAAAACATTGATGAAAAATACAGGACATCACCTGGTTTTCCTGTAATATGGCCGTAACACATTGTTGGTGGATGGTCCATTATTTATACTAGCCAGCTAAGCTAGGTGGGCCAGGACAGGACATATATTACCTCCGTGCTATGCCTGCACCGTGTAATAAAACCTTCAGCTTGACATGTGTAAATATTCACAAAGCGGACATGTTTTTTCCTGAGCCTGAATAAAAATGTGGACAAGGCGCTTTGGTTATGAACTTTCCTGGGTATATTAGGAGCTAGACAAGTAGGTTTTCAAGACATAGGTTTTGGGAACCAACTTTAAAATTGTTCAAAATCTGTGCAGCAGAAATTAGTCGACCCTTTTATATTTCCCCCTTCCTTTCTCTCTCACAGAGAGGAGGCCTGCGTCCCAGCAGTGGGAACATTATAGGCTGATTATTCTATGCTTTATATTTCTACTAGCTGCGCCCCGCGGTTTCACCCGCGTAAATGTCGATCCTGTGGGAATATCGGGATAAAAAGTAGCCTATATGTTAATCCAGGGTGTCAGCTACCTCCATACAAAATTTTATCAAAATTGGTTCAGCGGTTTGAGCGTGAAGAAGTAACAAACATATCGCCAAACAAACATATCGTCGCGTCTGTTTGCGGGAGCCTTTATTTAGTATAGTTCCTCTGGTATTTAGAACACAGAAAATAATGTTACAAAAGCTGGAAGCTAGAGAGCTGTATTTATTTGAGACTAGAATTCCCAAGTGATTTTCTATGTGTACGAAAACGCTTTGTTTATTCAAGTGTCTAGCGAAAGAGCTCTCCCGTGATACGTATGTCGCGTATTTTGTCACATACTTTTTGCCTGACTGCCTCAATGCTCCAGTGGTCGCAAGCGCTACTGCTGCTATAGCAAGAGGTCCTGGGTTAGATTATCGGATCGGGCAAAGTGTAATATGGGTTTTTCATCCGGAATTTCTCAGTAGCAGACCGATGTCTGGATTTGTGCCCGATTGATGGCATAGGCTCAGCCCCTATTACATGATACTTACATACAACTGGTGAAATATGGGTGTACTATAGGACTGTTATGTATGTTTTTACATGTGATTGCAGAAACACTTACCCAACAAAATGTTACCTATTGCTATCGTACTTTTAACAATCAGCATTTGCGTCATGAATAGTACATTACTGCAGCGGCCAGCAAAAGAGGCATTGATGGACGAACGTGTGAATGTGTGCCTCGGCTTCGCCTCGGCCCACATTTACTAGTTGTGGCCCAGGCTTGTATGGTACTTTTCTCAAATAATGCGCGAAAGTAGTACCTGGCAGATTTTTTTTGTCAAATACAATTACTTTTCAAAAATCAATGACGAACAACAATAATTTTTCCCGTGTTAGTGTTCAATTTTGTTTTTTTTTTTAAATAAACCGCTTTCTATTTGCAAGCTAGTTCGAAATTTAAATAAAAGCTTTGATAAGTTACCTCCTTGGTTGCCATGTTTCGGAGTATAAGATCGTTCCATTTTTAAATTACACGACAGATATGAGTTTACTATGTAATTTATTTGGCCGCAAAACACGTCAGATATGGATTTTCATACAACTTTTGCCGGCCGCTGGTCGCATGTATTTGGCCAGTACAGCAATTTCCATTTACCTCGAAGGTTGTCAAAATAATGCTCAAATTTCCAAGCCTGTTTGAGAATTAGATATTAAGTAGTCGTTTACAGTAGTAGATAAAAATTCGACGACTGCCTTAAGTGTAATGTTTATTGCTATCCTTGTGCTCAGCAATTGTAGTCACTTGTCAGTAATTCACTCGGTGAGGGCCACGCTCAGTCTCGTTTCCCCCGTTTAAGCACTTTTAGGGCTGTGTCAGGCTCATTCCATTACGATGCAAGTGTATTTTCTACCACCAACGACGCCTAATGACCATTATCAAACCCTTGCATCAGATAAATATTGTTTAAAAGCCTCTCGACGGCGACGGTCCCACGAGTTTCGCTAAAGGATACTCCCGTTAAAATCTGCTTGTTCCCAAGTTTCACTTGATAAAAGTGTATTTTTTTTGGTTTTTATCAAAGAGGTTTTCAATGTTTTGGCTGGTTTTGTACCCATATTTTGTTTTTTATTTAAGTTAGAATACATATTATGTTTAAATTCTTGTTTTTTAGACCTGACAACCAGTTTTACCAAGGAGTATCATATTACCCAGTAACTAGTGGAGGTTAGATAGGCAGTCGCTCCATGTAAAATACTGGTACTCAGCTGCACCCGGTTAGACTGGAAGCCGACCCCAGTTGGGAAAAGGCTAACTAGGCAGATGATGATGATGACACGTGCTTTTTATGCTGGAAAAACAAAACATCACATCGATACCTCTGGGCTCAAAGGTCGTAAAGGACAAAATGCGACTTTTCAGGAGAAGCAAAAAACGAAAAAAATAAAATTATTTTTACTCTAACATTTTTGTTTCTTGAGCTATTTAAATGAAACCTAGGAAAAAAGTGCTTAGAATTTATAGTATTCTCTAGGGCAGTGTTAAAAAATTACCCTAGTGCTGTATTTACCGAGATAGATTTCCTTTACGACCATAAATTTAAAAATAAAAGTCCTTTACACCCTACAAATTTTCATCCTATGATTTTACCTAAGGGCGTAAATGTACTTTACTGCACAAAACTAAACAAAATAAGGAAATAATCGACAAGTGTAATAATTTTTAGGTTCTTAAGGATCACCCGCTAAGGTATTCTGAAAGGATAAATTAATTATTAAACTTAAGTATTAAATGGATTATGTAATTTTGTATGTATTTATGTGTATACTACTGTATTTTCTTTACAAATATTCATGAAATATCATAATTATACAAATAAAACGTACATTTGTGTTATCAAATTGAGATCGTTTATTTGTAATTGAACACAAAGCTCTAAATCTTTAAATTATAAATTAATATTTTTAATACGTCCACCAATACTACTGAGTGTGCCCGCCTGCTGGCTGTAGGTGAATGGGAGTCGGGCCTCTGGCTTCAGGCGCTACCGTCACCCAACATAGGCACTATGCTGGGTGACACCACATTCTGGCTCGCTACATGTTTGCGTCTGGGCGCTCCTTGCGGACCTCCACATCGCTGTCAATGCGGTGAAGCAGTCGACTGCCTCGGACACCATGGCCTATCTTGCAGCAAGAGCGCTGTTCAGATGGCACGGCACGCCAGCATTAACATCATCCGTCGGGCAGCTGTTTTAGAACCCAATAGCTTGGCACGCTACGATGGGAAGAGGCCAGATGGAATGACCATAATGTCTTGGAAGTTGGGTAGGCCTTTGGTGTGGGATGCAACCTGTGTCGACACCCCCGCGCCATCCTATCTTCCTAGCACGGCGGGCTGTGCTAAGGCGGCTGCTGCAGGAACAGAAAATCTCATACAGCGCAAATATAACAACCTTATTGGGAGCTATATGTTTGAGCCGTTTGGGGTTGAAACTCTAAGGCCTTGGGGTCCAAGTGCTCATCAAATATTTCGAGACATCGCCAAGCGGTTGGTTAAGTCTTCGCGTGACCAGACCTGGCCTATTTTTAGCCCAAAGAATAAGCACGGCCATCCAACATGGTAATGCTGCCAGCCTTTTGGGCACTTATCCCATTGACAGCGGCAGCGATGCGGCCGAATTTTTTTAAATGAGCTCCTGTCTTTTTCTTTTTAATCCTTTCTTTTTATTATACACATAATATCTACAAATATTTTAGTGTTTAATTGTAAAATAGGTTATGTGTATTAGAAATAAATAAAAATGTGTCCGACTAGTAAAAAAAATTAAAGAAGTGAAAATATTATAATTCTTCTTTTATCAACTTTATAAACAGAATCTGTTTGATGAGATGCTGAGTAAAAACCTCTCTGACCAGTTGGATGGGGTGGTTTTTTGATCCTGGATCTGAACAGTCATCGTGGCAGCGTCGTACAAACATCTCAATGACCGCACGCGAGCGCGCGTTCTCTCAATCTTTCTCTCACTCTTCTCTCTTCGATGTAGCGCCAGTTAATTCGACATCCTTGCAGAAAGGCCAGAACTGCCCATATTTTGATGGAGTTGAAGGCTTTCTCGTAGTCCGCAAATGCACAGTGACTGGTTGTACTCCGCGATATTCTGTACAATATGCCGAACATGGATGTGGTATATGGTACCTACTGAAGCCTTTTCGAAAACCGCCTCGATCTGGCGGCTGGAACTCGACAAATCTCTTGGCGAGACAGCTCGTGACGACCCTCGAGAGCAGCTTGCATACGTGGTTCAGAAATGAGATGGGTCTATAGTTCTTCAGCGAGGATTTTTTGTCACTTTCTATTAAAAAGTGAAGATTGACAATTTGAGGGTTAACGGCTTTCTAGTTAAAAGACGGCAGCACTATGCAGAAAAAATAAGAAACGGTCGTAAAGAATTATTATTACAGCTCAAGTGTATCAAGTTGTATATTTAAGTCAAACGTATTGTAAATTAATATAATTTTGTAGGGAGTAGAGCTCATATTGATTTACAAATGTAAGATGTAAAGGATGTAAAGGACCTACTTACAACACATTTTCTTAGATTATTTTGGTAGTAAAGGACAAGTTTGTTTTTTTATTTTAAATTGTAGGGGTGTACAGGACAATTTGCAAAGACGATGTCCTTTACATCCAAATTTTTGAGGTGACTTATATTAACCATCTAAGGTGGTATAAGACAATTGATATTTTTTATGTATTTTACACCCAAAAGTTGTTTTATACTTTGCTTTACTACCAAAATGAGTTCACACTGGTAACTAAGTGTTATTTACATCCATATTTTCACGGTAAACTTTGCTTAACGTCTCAAATTATGTGGGTCGTAAAGGCATTTTTTTTGCGAATTTCGTAGAACGGAATATACAGATCGATAGAAAATTAAAAACTGAGTATAGCAGTATCAAAAAGTCATTTTCGCCCAAATGTCCTTTACGACCTTTGAGCCCAGAGGTATCGACATATTTATTAACCTTTCTGTTTAGCCGTGCACGCGTAGCATGAAGACGTTTTGTCGACGGAAGAATAGACATAATGACACATTGCCATGCTTAGACGCGTAGAATGCGTACAAATATTTCAACAATCTGTCATTTTGTCTATTCTTCCGTCGAAAAAACCCGTTTCTGCGGCGGTCATGCTACGCGTGCTGGTTTCATATTTGGCCAATTGCTACAGCCATATTAAAAACAATAGTTAGTTCGCCCCGAACCGTACAGTCGATGCCGAAATCAAATATTCAAAACAGAGCAAAATAAAATGCAATATTCAAAAAGGCAATATTGAAGATAGCAAGCATTATGCCAGAGGGACAAGCGAATAATGAGGGTCGAAAATGCCCCAAGGAAAGACATTTTCACGCCCTGGCGCGTTTATGGGTTTATCCCATTAAAATTTAATTCATTTCTCACTCTTTTTTAGATTACTATGTAGTTTTAAAAGGGGTTCTGTAAACATTATACTGATTTGAATAATGCCTAGCCTTTTCCCAACTATGTTGGGGTCGGCTTCCAGTCTAACCGAATGCAGCTGAATACCAGTATTTTACAGGGAGCAACTGCCTATCTGACCTCCACAACCCAGTTACTGGGTAATACGATACCCCTTGGTAAGACTGGTTGTCAGACTTTCGGGCTTCTGACGACCCGTAACGAGTGTCAAAGATCCACGAATGACAGCCGGGACCAACAGCTTAACGTGCCTTCCGAGGCACGGACGGGTCTTGGTATGTGAAGATGGTCACCCATCCACGGATCAGCCGCGGCAAGCGTAGCTTAACCTGATCGATCGACCTGTGCGGCTGGTATTACTTAGCCACAAGTCCCTCCCAAAAATAACCAACCATCTTTCTGAACTGATAATACCGTCTTAGTAGCACTTAGTCAAATGTCGTTAAGGCAACCTCCAGACGTCTTGTTTCCCCATTCACCGTCGAATTAAGTAGATTCCCGTTTCTTACTGGAAGATATAGCTGACAGTGCCGTCCTCAGGGAATGCCGTATCTTGGAAGACGTTCTAACTGCTTCATCTGTTTCTCTGGCATGAAGATTATCGGCTGTAGGTTACCTAACGAGGTGGCTGTTATCGCAAAAATTTTCTGAATAGACAAAAAAGGATGATAAGGATTCCCAAAGGCGTGTCGTCCAGGCTTTTCCTTTTTGGATAAGTAAAACGATAACGTGGCAAGATAGTATAAGATTTTTTTTTAATTTTAGGCAGCTATAAACGGTTATTATTTGAAGTGTCCATTTGATGTCTCCTGAGACGGTGACGGTTAAAATGGATTTCAGTTTACGTGTTCATTTTGAGAACTCCTTTCAATTTCTGACAGTTGCATCATGTTGGATAGATTGGTATATTTATTAATAAAAAAGTCACAAGCAGAGGGGAAATTCTCGTATTTTTAGGAACGTTCACAGTCTGGTCTCAGTCTCAATCTGTCAAAAATACCTCTAATTTCACAAAATTTTTGACAAGTTTTTGACATTGCCTGTCGCTGAGATGAGATTGCGACATCGATCACTATTAGTGATCATCGATGGCTTGCGACTAGATTTTGAACGTTTTGTTGTTAACCCGAATGTTTACTACTAATATTAATTACTTACGTCCTTACCCATTACCATTAAAATCTCATACAAGAAGATTCGAAGTAACACAAATACAATTTCCCATGCCAATCACAAGTACGCTCAATAGATCTCACAACAACTCATTGCGCAACTAATTCTCAAAAGCACGGCTAATTTTTTTCTAATAAAACTAATGCGTATTTATCAGGGTACAATCAATATGGCCTCGCGTCCGAAATCGGCCACACACAACAATCAATCACAATTTAATGTAGACCTTTTTGGCCCCTATTGGTCGATTTAAAGCGTCCAGTCACAATAGATCCTTGTATTGATGTGCTTTTGTTTAATTAAGGACAAATTAGGGAGCTCTTTATGCTGGTTGGTCATCGTTAGTGATAACGTGGACTCCTTTTCAATTTGGAATGCGGTTGGACCTAAAGGCTATTGTGTCATAGTAATCAGACCCAGGCAGGCGCTTTACTTTGTGTTAATAATTTCATCACCACTGCTCTCAAAACGGCGAAGGAAAACATAGTGAGGAAACCGACATGTCCTAGAACCTAAAACTCGAAGACATGTGACATCTACCAACTCTCGCTGAGCCCGCGAGGTCGTTACAGCCCACTTCCTTTCGAAGAGAGGAGGCCTGTGTCCCAGCAGTTGGGCCATCATAGGCTGATTATGTAATGACATTATAATGAGTCTTTTACAGATGTAATGATGACCCAAATAATACAGTGTTGTTACTCCTTTGTGTTACTTTATCTTTAGTGGGGTAGTTTGTTTGCCTTCAGTAGGTCAACTGTTACTAGATAAAGTTCATTAGTTTATCTAGCTAATGTAGTACTTCCATTAGTCGGATTGGCTTACTCTTTACTGCTAACGATCTTAAATATTTTTTCATCTGTGTTTCCGCCTTTTTATTGGTAATATTTTCTTTACCCTTTACCCTTTTCTCTTTAAAAGTTAGTGAGAGCAGTGGTGGCCCAGTGGTAACGACCGCGAATTACGAGTTGGACTTGGGTTCGAACCCAAGCAGGCGCTTTACTTTGAGTAAATTATTTCATCACCACTGCTCTCAAAACGCTGAATCCAATAACACTGCCCGACATGGGAATTGAACCCAGGGCCACTGAGCAGTCGCGCTTGCGACCACGAGACCAACGGGGCACATTTGCGCTCTAAGGTGAAGTATTTCTATTTTCAACACGGAACTAAAGGATTGAATAACATTAAACTGAGAGAAAGTTTTAAACAACTTTCAAGACCACTGCATTTTCCAACTGAAACAAAAGAACTAACAGAACAAAACAATGTTCCATCTATCTTTCCTATGTTAGGGTAGTGCAAGTAGTGGTAGGGTAGAAATGATACATTTTTTACAATCCGAATTTACCTTTACCCAGCAGTTAGGCGAGGGATGCACGGGTGGAACGGGGACGTTGAATAAAACAGTGGACTTAGCAACAAGCCTTAAATACAGTGTTGCCTTGCTCAAGTGGAAAAACGAAAATTTCTGTGAAAGAGTGTCCATGAGTTTCTTGCCTGTTCTTCTTCATAGGTTCTTGGAATGGGCAATTTGCTTCATATATTTACATATTTTTCTGACATTCAGACTATATTCTGACTGACGGACTCCTTGACAATTCAAAAGTGCCTCTGTAAATGGTTTAATTGAAATAAATGCTTTGAGTTTGAGTTTGTGTTCTGAAAAAGGCAATGGGTTTGCTCTTTAACCGACTTCTAAAACGGAGAAGGTTATGCATTCGACGAGCTTTTTCTGTAGTATGAGGCTTCAAATATTAAAATACGGAATGAATATCTGCGTATATTGAATAGTCTTGTTTTTTTTTAATCAGTGCCCGAGTTTAAATACCTACTTGTCTTAATTTTTTAACAAAGCCAAGTTTTCTGAAAGAAAGTTAAGTTGCTGAATAAGAAAAATAATGTTAAAGAATGAAACGCCAAAACTCGAAGAATCAATGAAATAATACGAACCCAGAATATTCAAACATCTGGCAACCCTCTAACTCCGCCAGTACATTTATACGCGTAGCTTGCTTTTCTTTCTTAACACGGTTTGTTTCGGTCTTTTCCCTAAGGTTGTCAGCTACAAAAATATATGAAACCCTTCGTGAGGAAAATAAAATGTTAGTATTTACTTTATTTAGGGAACTTCGTTTGTTTTCGCAGTTTTTGAATACTGGAAATTGTTTTGTCTGATACGACTTTTGTATTCGAACGTACGATTGTAAAAAGTTTGTGTATTTTTGGGTTTGCAGAATTAGACATGTCTCTACCATCACAAAAGTATGTAATACAATGCCTGTTACCTTAGCCCGAAATACACATGTCTGTAACTTGCACAAAAGTATGCAAGTAGCTTGTGCATGCCGTGGGCTATAACAACTTTTGAACCCTAATTCACAACGATTACATACTTTTTTTATTGCTGAATGGTCCCGCTCTTGAACTCGATCACGCCTGATGGAAAGCGATGGATGAGGTATATGATGGAACGAAACGAGCTTGCCCAGAAGATGCCTAAGGCACTGGAACTCCCACTGGAAACACAGTAGGCTGCTTGATGGCAGGCCTCCGGCGGGAGGGTCGCAAACCAGGCGGGCGTTAGCCCTTCCACCGCAAGGGAAGAATTGGCCAGTCAAAGCGCTACACGAGGAGGCTTCTTCAAGCATCCCAAAAACATTATTTTATTACTTCGAAACCACATCAATTCCTTAGCTATTCCCGCCAATTTCGCGTTCATTTCGCGCGGTTTCTTTCATTGTGTCATTGAGAATAAGGCCTCTGATTGGTGAATACCATAGTGGCACCTTTGTGCAAGTTGTATGAAAGTGTATTCCGTTTATGACTCGCAAATAAGTAACTATGCAAGAAGCTTGCAAGCCATTCACCAATCGGAACTAGTTATGGCTTGGAGCCGTGCAAGTTACTGAAGTTACAGATCTCCAAGTAAAAGTATGGGCTTCGGGAATCATTGTCCATCTTCGGAAATTATACGAACGCGCGATAATGATATCTAATATAGAGCTGTTTTTACCATAGAAGTACTTGCCTATTTTGTATTACCACGGTAACAAAATTATAGATAGATTAAGATAAACAATTCTATGCATATCAAAAAAAAAATCAAAACGTTTGAATGACAAATGACGATCAGCGACCGGAATAGGTAACCCGACAGAGAAAAAACTTTATACGAACGGGCAATGATGAATGATTATAAAATTTATGAGCATTTGCCTCTAAGAGGCATCGTCTGAGCTAATTCGGGAACACCGAAGCCCATACTTTTTCTGATTTACCTGTAGGTACTCGCAAAGTTTTGTGCAAGTTACAGACATTTAAATTTGCGGGTTATCCTCTGGCTTTCTAATCCTTTAATTATGATAGAAGTGGAGTTCAGTACAATCATTGTCATTACTATCTTAATCTTTGGTATCTTGAAAGATCACGATTCCATCTTGTATTATTCAAAACATAAATCACAATCAATCTAACATGAATAAGTAATTCTCGTCTTGGACTGTTGACATTGCGTATACAATATTCATTTTGTCTTGATTTAAACTCTCAAAGATTCTTCGGCATTATTTTGTTTCGTTGTCGAGGCTACCTGAAGATTTAGTATCATCAATATGTGTTTAGGACAATGTATGCAGGGAGGATAATATTTTATTACCTACTAGCTTCTGCTCGCGACTTCTTCCGCATGAAATTTCTTGTTTCCCGACCCACCCCGTCGTGTATTACTTCATTTTCGCTTAGCGTTCTATCTGACTCTTTGTCTTTTTGCTCGGCTATTTTTCAAATCCGACTGGTTGTCTTAGAGATTTGCGCTTTCAAACAAACAAACTCTTCAGCTTTATTATTAGTATATTATTACCCATACGGTATAGGTATTTTTACAATGTCCCTGGCAATGGTTTTCAGATTATCGTCACGTTTAAGGATACTACTCTTTAGTACAATATACCTTAGGTGTTGTTTTATAATTTCTCATCATAAATTCACACTTATTTCTTCGGCTTCATTCCTATAATACCTATTCATCATCGCCCTCCTGCCCTTACCCCAAATTTTTAGGGTCGGCGCAGTCTTCATAACAAATTATTGAACCGAGTTTTTTATACATTTCAAATAAATCACAAAAGTACCATCTGGCTACTCAAAAATTTTATAATCCTATCGCTGCCCCCTTCTCTCCCATTCTCATGGAAAAGGACGGGCTTCTCTATTATAATCGAAATAGTTGTCTCGTTTTAATCCCTACGTCGGTAATCGCATTTCTATGAGGGTACAGGTTTGATGTGACCCTAGCCCGTATAGTCTGCGTCCCTATTGTTACGAGAGAATTAACAAGTATCCATTTTGGACTAAAAGTTCATCATTATCATTGGCAAGCTGGGCGTTGTAAAGCTTTGGCCATTTTGCGTGGATATAACGCATATTTGCCCCCAACTTGTTATTATTATTTTTTTGTGTTTTATCTCTGCGTCATGTTTACTTACCGCAAGTAAATGGCTTTTCTTTCTTTCTTTCTTTTCCTTTCAGCTTTGTTCCACCCACTGCTCAGTATAGGCCTCCTCCCTTTTGTGCTATGCTGCGCTGGTATGTGCGAGTCTCATCCAGGTCTTGTGGACGTCCTACAGAAGAACTTCGTTACTGTTTCAAACATTTTTGAAGCTATAAATGCTTGCTTGTGACCAATCTCAAGCGGAGACTAGCCATCGCCTCGGGAGATATTATAGTGCACAAGTGTTATGCGCAGACACAGGTACACTCTCTCTTTCCTCACTCTCATTGTCCGATGGGACGGCAATCCGACACGACCAGAGAGATCAGGCGCAGGACCAACGGCTTAAGGCGAGGTGTTTCCGTTTTTGCCTGTTTTAGAATTCATTTTTGATAGGGTATCACGGGTTAGGGGGCAACTCGTCCCACATCAAAACTCGGACCAAGGACCAGTTACACCTTTCTAATTTCGTTAGGGGTCAACTCGGGAAATAAAACATAACTGAAGGGTAAGAAGGGGTGTTAATTATGTTTATTTAATAATTAACATGACCAATTCACACCGCCAACTTCCAAACTCTGGGCTGCATTAGCATATACGTCTAAACATAGGAAGAATTTCTATATCAGTAAGTCGTATTTTAATCGGTCGCCTATCCTTCACCAAAATCCTCACACACGTACCTACTTAGTTTAACTTTTAAATCTACAGCTGCAATAAAGTTTCTATCACCTTACAATTAGGTACTAAATTTTCTAAACGCGCATCAAATTAAAATTTTATTAGCGCCCTTATTTACAGAATCGAAATTGATTTCACGATAAAATGTTCAACTAAATCGTTAATCTAATACCTATTAGATTCTCGCCCCCCTCTGGTAATCCCATTTAACTGACCCCACATTTTCATCGAAATCTCCTAATTTACACTTAGTAATGGCAGCTTGCCTCGTTAGTCTAACTGCTGAACGTGAGGTCCTGGGATTAGATTCCCAAGTCGAGCAGTGTTTTTGGGTTTTTCTATCAGGAATTTCTTAGTATCAGTTAGTAGCCCGGAGTCTGGATTTGTGCCCGGTTGATGGCAATAGGCCCTGGTACAGTCAACAAAAGAGATAAGTATGCAGGATCGTCGAATATAGTTGAAGTTTATTAAGAAACCGATGGATGTTGTTGACTGTTTAATTTGGTAAATGAGCTGTTTGTTTTCTATTAACAAAATTAAATTTTATTCGAGAACATCCATCGGTTTCTTACTAAACTTCAACTATATCCGACGAACCTGTACACTTATCTCTTTTGTTGACTGTACAGACGCCAGCACATCAACCTACTACAATATGTCAAATTTCTTTAATAGATTTTCAACTTTATCGCTGAAGTATAAGGTTCAAGGTTGATTGGGAAAACTTGACAGTTTCGGGTAGCTTGATGTGCTGGCGTCTGCACATTGGACTTAACTGGCGAAATGTGGGTGTATTATGGTACAGCTCTGCCTTACCCTTGGGTGAATAAAGGCGTGATGATAATTATGTGTGTTTTAAGTGGCAACCCTATAATTTTGGGAATGCCGCGTTTTACTCACACTTGCTCTTACTTTGTATTTCGAAGTCGAAAATTAATTGGACCTTGGAATATTTAAGAGCTCTGGTCCTTACTTTATTTACGGATTTGCTTCAAGAGGCGTTGTTTCCTTTCTCGGTCTTACTAAGAAGTGGATAAGGAAAAAAACTAAGTATTTTCATCCCAATAGCCTTTGTTGTTTAAATTGTTTAGAATTCTTTCAGCAACAAGAATAGCTTGTGTTATCTTTTCATTTTATTCACTATCTATTTTCTAGTTTATTATAGTACTCTTATGTAAAAGTCTGGGTTCAGAATTACAATAAAAACCGACACTGGATTTCTTTAAACTATTCATTAAGTCCAGTCGCTATTCAGCTAATAGAATCGATATTCAATTTAGTAAATAGCGTTCGACTAAAGCCAGACTCAAAATAAAAAGCAATTCAATTCCAATACAAATGGGACCATAATAAAATCACACCCGAAGTTAAATATTAACCGATCGAAATGGGGAGGGAAATGTGAAAAGCAATAAGAGCCAAATATTAACGTACTTATCCAATTTATGGAAGGGAGGGTATGGGAGCAGATTATTTATTCAGGAGAGTTTCCTGGCTCCTCACCTTATGCAGATTAGGTTGCTACTTCAAGGCCTCGTCCGTATAGTGGAATGCGCGGTGACAAGAGAGGTAGCGGAACGTGGCCGCAGTACATCGCGAGTTGTGTAGCGGGCAGTAGAGTGTGTTTCCACAAGGTAAAACAATAGACGATCGCTTGGTTGCTAAGGGAAAGTACATGCCGAAGATGCCTCACTGTGATACCTCGCGGTCGCGGTTGAGCTAGCTGCCTCGATGTCACCTGCACGTAAAACAAATGCATGCTAATAGACATGCACGCACATGCCAGGCTTCGAAGCAAACCCCCAAGCAGCCTGCGAGCGAGCTAAATAGCGATTGCGAGGTATATTGTCGACGAAGAGTGTCGGCGGCTGTCGTCAACGCGTGTCGACAGCTGCAGTTACCTCTGCCGTTGACGAGTGCCGCTCGGGAGCAAGCACACTAACTGCCGCACTCAGAGACGTCACTTAAAATTAATCAATCATTAACTTTTATTAACCAGCACATCTTGGCACTTTCAACAATATGTTTGGCTAACAGCGTTTCAATTTATATTAGTCAGTTAAAGTTAAATAATATAAATTGAAACGCTTTAGCCAAACATATTGTTGAAAGTGCCAAGATGTGCTGGTTAACAAAAGTTAACGATTGATTAATTTTAAGTGACGTCTCTGAGTGCGGCAGTAAGTCGCTCAGTCCCATGTCTAAACCAAAGCACGTGCTAAGTAACGTTTATAGATCTAATATACGCGCCGCCCTATGTAGGTACCATTTTGTTGAAACTTAGATGTGTCTTCTCGACATCCGTGTGTCACTAACGGGATGCAGCAGAATACCATCGTCAGGTATTGTACCTGGCATATGCTGAGCTGGACTCCCATTTGGTGCAACCATCGGACACACACCGGTACCGTCCAGTAGTGATCGACCGTTATAAATGTCATGTGAGGTGTCTATGGGTCAATTTATCTTTCTAATCTTTGTTTTTTTTGTCTCACCTTTTTTGATGTTTTTTTTTAAATGCCTGTATTGTGTCTTTTGTTGCACTGAATAAACGGTTTATCTATTAGCTATCTATCTATCTATCTCACTGTTAGATCGCAAACGGCGCTTTCATAGTTATACATAGATACTTCGCGTCCGCCACAGCACCCGCTAATCTCCTCACCATGGACGAGGCTCAAGTTTGCCAACTTATCGTACTGAATAATATCTTGCACATCTGTTAAATGTTCGGTCAGTAACTGGAGGGTTGTCGTTAATTTAATGAAAGCTTGAGGGTGCATGATCTTTAATGTTTTCTCCTTCGTTTTTATTGCTCGCTGTTAGTAGGGCTTTGACCTTTCCTGTTATAGTTTTTAGTTGTTTTTCTTTGAAGTTTTTTACTATTGAATGGGCTACTTATTAAGTAATTGTTATTTTAGTATAGTGGTCGCGTTTTAGCATGGTAATATCGGTCATTTCTCTTTCCCTAATATCTGTCCGTAGAAACCCAAACAATAAACCTATGTATGGATGTTCGTTATTGGAGGATATTGAAGATCGCTATAGATTCATGATGTTAACGAACTTTATTTCAGTTTTTTAAATAAAAATGGTAGAAAATGAAGGTCAATGACCGTTACTGCAAAGCTAAAACGCAACAACCATAACATCTTTCTATCGTAGATAGAGAGATTATCTACATATATCTAATCTAGACTAAAATTCTGCTCAGCAAATTTAATCATCTCCAATATTGACGAAAGACCCAACTTTATCTTTATAAAAGAAAAAGATGGAAGTCTGAAAGTTAGGCAAAGTAAACCTAGAAGCATCAGTTAAATGAATGCTGTTTCTAAAGTAAGTAACTTAAGTCTATAACTTAGTCGAGGGAAAAGCGGTCGTTCCATCAAAAATTCTTTTCATCGCTTCTGTGAACGTCGATGATAAAATTATGTGAAGTGAGGCCAAACTTTAGGAACCATTTTGCTTAGCTTTTAGGATTTTAGGGAACAAAGACAACGTCAATAACCACGGAATATTCGAAACTAGCTGCTGCCCGCGACTTCGTCCGCATGAAATTTCCGCATCGCCTGCCCGCGCTATGACCTCGTTTTCTTTCTGCCTTTTTTTTTGGTTGGCTCCTAAGAATCCTAGTGTGATTTTAAAATAGCCTATAGCCTAAAGCCTTCCTCAAATTTGAATTGAATTGGGCTAACAAATGCAAAAATAATTTTTCACCCTAATTGCGTAACACACTATCAATCGGAATCTGAATAATTTTGAAGCAGATTGCTAATCCATTGCTTCATAAGTTCGAAAAATTTATCTGCTCAACACGTAAATAACGCAATGAATGTTGTTGAACTGTCAAAATGAAACCGATTCCGATTGATAATGTGTTACGCAATTGCCCTGCACACCGTTATTATAGTTCCAGAGATTAACGCGTTCAAACAATCTCTACAGCTTTATTGTTAGTATAGTAGATATACTCGTAGATAAGAGACGTATATAACAACGTGTGTATTTGAAATAGGAGTTCCTATTACGAACAGTTCAAGGACGCTAGATTTCCTTTATTATTAACATTAGGAAGATGAACCATTAGTCATTGAATCAGTTGATATTATATTATAGTCTTCCAGACCGGTTTTCTGCCATAGCAGCCAATTTCATATGAGACTAGCCTTCGGCGCGGGAGATATTTACTTAGTGCACAAATGTGCGCGCAGTCCGACACGACCGGAGGGCATCAGAGCCACGAGTGTATCACACCGCCAACTTCCAAACTCCAGGCTATCAATGAGAAAAATCCTAATGGAAAAACCCAAAAAAAATTTGCCCAACCTGGGAATCGAACCCAGGACCCCACAGCAGTCGCGCATGCGACGAGTTCGATGGGGCAGTTAAATGTATAAAGACAGCGAAGGGGTTTATGCGCTGTTGTGAGAAATATGACCATCAGAAAGTTCACCAAGTCGGCTCATCATTACGTAAAAATAACACCCTATAACTTAAAAAAACTGGAAGTCTTCCCAGGGCTTTAATAACATACTATAAAACCACCTTAGAGTACATTTAAAACTACTGCAGAAAACCCAACTTCACCTGATTATACTTCAAGACCAACTTTTCGACGCCATAAATCTTTGGACTTAAAAAGTTTTAAAACCAAATACGCAAGCGAAAGTAAACCACAGGTCACTTTAGTATACCTACCTAACCGGTCAACAGGTTAAGAAATCGTTAACTTAATAATAAACTTGATTTTATGGAGCCAGTTGACGGCTGACACGAAAATAGGGTGACACCATAAATACGGCAACACCTTTGCGTCAGAAATGTACTTGTTTTAATACTCTGGTTTATTCCAATTGTTATGTCGAAATGTGAAACAGTTTTGCGGTGGGTTCACTAGCAAAGGGGATATTATTACATAGTTAAATATTATTAATTCGTCAAACAAGTCATCATCCTTCTGTCTGTGTATTTGGGGTTGATACAATACCTTCATCTTTTTCGTCAGTAGTGTACAGACGCCAGCACATCAAGCTACTACAATCTGTCAAATTTCTTTAATAGATTTTCAACTTTATCGCTAAATCATAAGATTTCAGAGTTCGTCCTATAGTGAACATTGTTCAGTTCGATGGTCTAAAGCACCTCTTAAAATTTTTAAGGTTAATTTTTTAACACTTTGTATAATTAAACCATTTACACCTTTTTACTTTTGAATTGTCAAAAAGTCGGTCAGTTAGTCAAAAAGTTGTAGATAGTTGCCCATTTGAAAACGTAGATCTCTATAGAGAAGAAAGGGCAAGAAACTCCAAGGATCCATCCGGTCTATCCATGAGCCACCTTGACGTACGAGAATGACTAAAAATTAAAAGGTAAGAATTAAAATTAGGTACAATAGACTTGCTGGAAATAAAACCTTTTTTCTAAAAGTAGAAACTAGTAATAACGTTTCGTTACACTCATCATGAGAACATTCATTACTTTTTAAAATTCCAGACTTTTTGCTAGCTGTAAATTGTAACGCTGAATGTTATTAAAAATGTAAAAGCTTGTTCGCTGCAGGATATTCAGATTCAGTTCATTAAAATAATGAAAGAGGAAAAGGTCTTTTGAAAAAATGTGGGGCGGATAGGTATTATGCATACACCAATAGCTTTCTTTAAAATATTATGAACTAGCTGCGCCCCGCGGTTTCACCCGCATAAGTGTCGATCCCGTGGGAATATCGGGATAAAAAGTATCCTACGTGTTAATCCTGGTTATAAACTATCCGTGTGCCAAATTTCATCCAAATCCGTTCAGGAGTTTTTGCGTGAAATAGTAACAAACATCCACCCATCTATCCTCACAAACTTTCGCGTTTATAATATTACTAGCTGCGCCCTGCGGTTTCACCCGCGTAAATGTCGATCCCGTGAGAATATCGGGATAAAAATTATCCTATGTGTTATTCTGATGTATAAGCTATATTACTGACTGGACGGGTCCACTCAATCTGTGTGGTTCTTTCCTCAAAAGACCATTATGGACACCAATCTACATGGTCCTCAAAGATTATGTCCGGATTTTTATATACACGTTGACATTTATTCATTTTATATATACAATGACATGAATATTTACTTTGTAAAGTATTTTTATTTTATTTAACTATTGTGAATGTGTGGGTCATTTCTTTTTTCTGTTTTCCTTCTTAGTTAGTTTTAATCATGATCTGGCAGTTTGAGTAATTTACGCGGCCTACCCAAATGTCCTTTCTTTGGTATTGTTCGTCGAATCGTTGAGCTCCTCAAGTTCGAGTTGAGCTGCACGATTTTTGACAAATGCGTGCACTGACTGGACAGGTCCGCTCAATCTGTGTGGTTCTTTCCTCAAAAGACCATTTCAGACACCAATCTACATGGTCTTCACATGATCTGACCAAGATTTTGTCTGGACTTTAAAAGAGACTGTGACCTCTGAGTTTGTTTCGGCCTTTCTTCTCAGAGTAGTCAGATAGGAAACGCCGTCCTCATCTAGCTTTAAAAAAATATGATTGACGTGTAAAAGTGTTTGTACAAACCTACTTACAGAAAGAAATCATTTATCATTATCATTTACTGTGAAGTTTCATCGAAATCCGTTCAGTAGTTTTTGCGTGAAAGAGTAACAAACATCCAAACAAACTTTCGCATTTATAATATTAATATAGTAGGATTATTGTAGAATGTAGGATTGAACGAAACTACAAAACTGAAAGCTAAGTACAGCTTTTTCTGTATGTGAGTATTTGTTATGATTTATAGTATACTAGCAGCTGGTCAGAACATGGATTTGTGCCCGTTTCATTGCAATAGCACGTACTATTATATATTCTGTGGCAATAGGCTCGCCCCCCATTACATGAGACTTAAGGGTGATATTACAGGACCTGAACGCAAAAAACGCAAGTTTTAGAAGCACTAAAAGTATTTGATCGACTACAGTAAACAAAATCAGAAAAATATATGATATTCTTCAGGATATTATATGCTAGTTAGATAGTGTGTTGAAAACATAATACAACTAATTTGATATGATAGAAAAAATATCATGAAGACACCTCTAAAAACTTTCTTTTTACAATACAAAACATACTAATAATACAATCGGTCTGATTTTTTGTCAGATTATTCTACTAGCAACATACTAAAGCACTACTGTTTTACTTTTTTGCCCAATATATTTTTTGTAAACAGATAATTACTTCATATTTTGCAATAAATTACCAGCGTTGTGTCGTCGCGCTTCTCTTTCTTTTCTATGCAATCCAACAAGTGACCGCGCTTTCTAGGTCATGTAGTCCCCTTAAACATAACTGGCGAAATGTGGGTATCCTATTATAGGTACACCTCTGCCTAAGCCTCTGCCTAAGGGGGGGGGGGGATGTTATACTATACTAGACATTACTGATCTCTATATCTTCCTCAGCCAGTCTTCGACGGCTTAAGGCTAATAGGATGTCGATTAAACCGATTAGAAAGTCGTTTACCTCACCCATAATTAATCGATACTAACATCTTTACTTACGTGCAACGTAGACTAATACGTAGGAACAGTTTCTATCAGATATTTTTGACCACAACTAAGTATCACATTCTTCTGAATCTAACTGTGTTGGCAGATATTTCTAGCGCAAGACATGTTCGAGATTATTGCATTCTTAGCAGTGACACATCTTTTTGTCGATGCAGCATCTTTTCTCGTCAGATAGTTTTGGTGATCCGTCACATATTTGTGCTGCCGCTTTTATATGCCATCCAGAAATGATCACACACATATATTTGCCGTTATCTTGACGACAGATATTAATGAATGAGTCATGAAACCAGATTTTATTGCCGAGCTGTCCATCCATCCTACGAGTAACTAACATTGTAAATGCGAAAGTATGTTTGTTTGTTACCTTTTCACGCCTAAACCACTCAACCGATCATCCTGAAATTGTGCATATCGATGTCAGGTGTACAGAAACGGACATAGGTTACCTTTCATCCCGAAAAAATGTGCTGTTCAAGAGGAAAACTTATTATGATAATAGATGGACTCACTCAATTTCGCTAAAAATAAACAGGTGCTCCATTAAAGACTGGTGACTTGTTAATGAACTTCCAGAGATTAGCTAACACCTAAATGCTACGTGTGGTCGAGAAGTCCAATACAAAAAAATAATTAGAATTTATTTTATCGCGAGTTTCAGTTAAACTTTTTTGATTTATTATCGCGGAGTTCATGCCGTGATCCTGACTTCTGCCTGTGTTTTTGTACCGAAGGAATATTTTATCAACATGGAAGCCTCCATAAATAAGTTACTCATATAAACTAATAATAAAGCGGAAGAGTTTGTTTGTTTGTTCGAACGCGCTAATCTAGAAAGAAAGAAAAAAGTATTTATTGCGATTCGTACAGGAAGATCACAAACTAAACTGAACACACTCAAAAGCAAAAATCAAGTTATTACAATAAAAAAAAAGTAACAAAAAGAAAAATGAAACAGAAATCCTATACGAGGCCAAAAGGCTCCTATCTCAGCATGATGTCCCGGGCAGTTACTAGATTTATAATCTCTGCAACTACCAGTCCGATTTGTCAAATTCTTTTTGCATTTGATTGTCCAATTTTTGAGTTATTATGAACATTACGCTACAATGCTTAGAAGCCGAATAAAAAGAAAAAAAAATCAGAAAGAACGCTAAGCGAAAACCAATTAAAAAGACGACGATGGTACGTAAAGTTAGTCTATACTTTATACATACAAATACATAAAAATAAATAAAATTGGAGTGTCTGTTTGTAATATTAAAATAAGCGCTTTTTACTAAATGCACATGAATGTATACACGGTACATACACCAAAATATTTTTTTTATTATTTTATTTTAGTTTTGTCAGTCTGTCTGTTTGTTCCGGCTAATCTCTGAAACGGCTGGACCGATTTTGACGGGACTTTCACTGGCAGATAGCTGATGTAATAAGGAGTAACTTAGGCTACTTTTATTTTAGAAAAATAAACTTAGTTAGGATAGGATTTCACGCGGACGAAGCCGCGAGCAGAAGCTAGTATGTTTAAATAAATAAAGCAACTCTCTCAAGTTTGACAGCTGATTAATAATGAAGTGGCTTCAAATTGGTGATGAATGTGTTCTTCTTACTGGTCATTAATTTGAAAGCAGGCTGTTTGTCGAGTTCCTTTCCGAGTTTGTTGAATTTTCGAAGACATAATAATGCCATTATCGGTTGTGTTTTGCTTTCAAGCATGCATGTAGGTATGCATGTAAAATTAAAATTAAAAGTAGGTACACAGGGTCAAATTAAATTAGCCAGCAATACTCCGCAGACAAAATGGGTATCGATATCGTAAGGCAATTAAAAAAAAAAAACTTTATTTTGGGGTCAATGACCGCTGCTAGTGTCGATACTTGAAGTATTAGTTGAAACTTGAAATGATTCATCGTATTTAGATATCGATACTTATTACGTCTGTGAAGTTTACACAAAAACTAAATTTTAAGTAATTACACTATCTATGGTCGTTGACCCCAATATAAAAAATCAGAACATTTTATTTTTTTCTATCATGTTTAGACCCTTCACTTATGCGGAGTTTAGCTAGCTAATCTAATTTGCCCCTGTATATTATGGTTGGTAGATCCTTGTGTTGCTCACACGTACCTTGAGTATATACAACACCAATGAACGAGGGTCATTAACTTTTAAACTGTTTACTTTATTTTAAACTCAGTATTGATTCATCGAAATTGGAAAATTGATTGCTATTTACCAGATTTCACAATATTTTATAAGTATTGTTAATTGCATCTGTTGATTAAACAATTTGCATCGAGATTTAAGGGGATTACATGACCTAAACGCAAAAAACGCAAGTTTTATAATGCCTAGAAGTATATGATCGACTACAGTAAACAAAATCAGAAAAATATATGATATTCTTCAGGATATATGCTAGGCAGATAGTGTGTTGAAATTTTCAAGTTGTAGGTATTATGTTTTCAACTTGAAAACATAATACCTAATTTACAACTAATTTGATAAGATAGAAAAAAAATTTTAACATACCACTAAAAACTTTCTTTTTACAATAAAAACCATACTATACCCACATACCTACAATCATTCTGATTTTTTGTCAGATTATTCTATAAGCAACATACTAAAACCCTAATGTTTTAATTTTGTAGTCCAAACAATAGATTTTTGTAAATAGATATTGCTTCCTATTTTGCAATAAATTACCAGCGTTGTGTCATCTCGCTTCTCTTTCTTTGCTATGCAGTCCCGACAGTGACCGCGCTTTAGGGCATGTAGTCCCCTTAATAGGAGAGCTGTCGAAAACATAATTATATTTACATTAGTTTTGTATTTGATCAATTTCGAAACAAACTACTCTATTGTATACCTCCATAGTGGAAATCAGACACGATGATCATCATCTTCATTTTAGCCGAAAGATGCCCACTGGCCAACAACGATAATCATAATCAGCCTATTGTGTTCCCACTGCTGGGACACAGGCCTCCTCTCGGTGAGAGGGAGTGGCACGTTTTCCACCACGCGGGCCCAGTGCGGGTTGGTAGATGTCACATGTCTTCGATTTTTTGGTTCTAGGACATGCCGGTTTCCTCACAATGTTTTCCTTTACCGTTTTGAGAGCAGTTGTGATGAATAATTTTAATCTGGTGATAATAAATACATACGAAGTTTCAAGTCCCAGTGACTTATTGCAGACATTGCAGTACATATCGAAGGGAAAACTTATCGAGTACGCCACAAGTTAAAGCTTACATCTTTGTACTTCAACTAAAACTAGCATCGTCCGTTTTCGCTCCACTAAGTTATAACTAACTTGAGTTTGTCATTGACTGAGTTCGTTTAGACATAGTGCAGAGTTGAGACTAACCATCGCTCTATGCAAACAATTAACGCGTATCATACAAATACACAAAGAAAGTGATTGCACACTAGCAAAAAACGGTCTCTATATAGGTTGTCAAAAAGTTTTAAAGAACCTATTATTATCAAGACAAGTTCTGTTGCGAGTGATAATGTTTAGTAGTAGTTGTTTTGTTCTGTTTAATGATTGACAAAACTGTTAATAGTGTGCTCAGTGTCTTAATCTCAAGTCCATTACTTCGGAAATAGTCGTGTAAACTAGTGTTTCAAGAGTATTCTTCATGTACCTTCTAAATTGTGTCTCGGATTGAATCTCCGACGGCGACTGGATCTGTGACATTTGTCATTAGTGAGTGTGTGAGTGTGGGTCCACGAGACCCGTCTCACCACTTTCACGTTCGCACTTACTGGTTAATGCGAAACCTATATACCTACTTACCGATTACGTAAGTATTAAGAACCGGTAGGATATTTATGAGCTGATGATGCTGATATTAAATTAAGAATTTTGCATAATTGAATTGCAGTTTTTTAATGTCAATACGTGTTGGTTAATTATGAAATTGAATGGCGTTGGCGATGTCTGACGTTTATTTTGGTGTTTCGAGATTATAAAAGTCACTTAATCATTATTTTAATTTATCATCTGAACATTAATTGCCCCAGACAGCTTGTCAAGACTCGCTGTCAGTTCCACAGGTTCTGCATATTTGATAAAGTCGACTGTGACATGCGACAGACGGACAAGAAAGTGATCTTATAAAGGTTCCTTATCCATTTAAGATCGGAACCCTAAAATTATGTGGTTGTACGTGAAATCTGTAGATACCTACGCAAAAGGTGCTTACTTATCTGAAAATTTAGTGTAAAAAATATTTCTTCTGATTAAAACTTTCCGCAGATTCAAGTTCATCCCTTAAAATTTATCCCAAGTGTATACTTAGACCATCGTGACCCAGACCAATTCCTTTAATTTTCCGGTAAAAATAAAAATCTTAAAACTGTCTAGTCATCCTAGAATCAGGTTCCTCAAATAGAGAACTCTGATGCTTATTGCCTTTTATTGCTGGAGAATTCTGATCCTTATTGCTCCCAGAGTGCAATGACGACGTAATTTCGCAGTTCACTATTTATAGTTTTTAAAGACATTCCCTGAATTTAACGAGCACTTGCATTGTTGGGTGCAGTCGACTTTATGGGAGGAAATATCAGCGAGTGATTTAAGGTGAATGCGCAGTGGTAGACCGCGAAATTCAAATTTTCTTACGTTTTTTGCAATTTGCAGGTCAGTGTCAGGTTGTATCTTGATCAAAATTTGATTCGCTACTGTAACAGGTACGTATTTATAGAATTATAATCATTAGAATCATGAATACATATTTCTAAGTTAGATTTGTACCACTAAGCACTATTCCATAAGAGATTTGTTGTTATGGTACAATCTAACTTAGAAAGATGTATTAATGATTCTAATGAGTATAATGCTCAATAACTAAGATTAAAAAAACTGAAGTGTTAATCAACTTTTGTTGCTTTGTTGAAAATTATAAACGTGAAAGTTTGTGAGAATGGATTTATGGATGTTTGTTACTCTTTCACGCAAAAACTACTTGATTGACTTGGATTTGGATAAAATTTGGCACACAGATAGTTTATAACCAGGATTAACACATAGGATACTTTTTATTCCGATATTCCCACGGAATCGAAACTTATGCGGGTGAAACCGAAAAAAACTCACGACCTTCTAAAATGAACAAAGTATGCCTATTTCACCTAAAAGTCCTTCAAAACTCACTCGCACGATGAAGCGACAAGCGACAATAACACACCAACTTTTGGTCCCAATTGCAACCCGTCAGATTTACACCCCCATTCTAATCTACATGGTGTTGTAATAAATGGGTGTGCCGCGATCTACGCTCTCCGCCCTACTAACTCATTCATGGCTCCCTGCGTTTATGAATGGCTAAAGTTGCCCGTTTTACCCGCGTTTGCGCAAATTTTATGGGAATGACGCCTCGCGGGGTAATGTCGCTGTGACGTACGGTTTCCTTTTTTTGCGCTTGTGTTTTGTTTTTTATTTTTGTGTAATTCTTTATGTTGTCTTTGAGATTCATTGAGTTTGTATCGTCGTCAATAGCACCTTTTTGGGTTTTTATGGCTGTCTTATCTTACAGGGTTATAGGAATTTGATTAATGAGCTTAAGATTTACAATTACTAAAGTAGGTACTTACATACTTCCACGAACTTTCTGTCATTTTGTATTTCGAAGTAGTAGTTACCTAATATCTTGGGTCATTTGCTACTGTAGCAAGTTTAAAATTCTCGGAACATTAAATGGCCAAAACTTTTTCAACATTTATGAGGGAAGATTATTGAGTTCGCGAAACTGGACTAAAAGTTATAAGTGGTAGGTACCTAATTGACCTTTTTTCTGTTCGTGAAATGGCCTCAAGCTGCGACTATTAGCAGTCAAAAAAGAAATTATAGCTACTGAACTCTCGAAAATAACAAAATTCATCAGCTGATCAAGTGATCACCTACCTAATGCTACCGTTGGCGTACAATCATTCAAACAGCCCGCAAACATCGTTCCATAAATTCATAAGTTAGCAAACAGAGACAATTCTTCTTCTTAAGTCAATCATGACACCTGACTGAAAAAAAAACGAAGCGACAAACGAAGTCGTGGCAAACGAAGTCTTTTGTTAGTAGGTAGAAGATGAGATTTGCTGCCCATCTTATTCGCGTCATCCCTTAAGTATAATCAACCTATCACGTTCCCACAGCTGGGACATCGACCACTGCTTTGTCAGAGGGAGTGGGCCGTATTCCAGCATCTAGGCCAAGTCATTCCTCTTGTTTTATGATATCCACGGATGAACCACTTTAGTAACGTGTAATAAAAGCCGCTACAGCGCTAGCAAGCGACATCCCACAAACAAAACTAAACATTTATTTGGCAGAGTACCTACTGCTGCTCTAAATCCGCTTCAACCGTCAAGCGTCGGTTTCGCAACAAATCTGTCAGACGCTGACATTCCGTAAGGGTCGTGTTACGCGGAATATGTCACGGACGATGAGAAAACGAAGTCGTTTTACATATACACATGAAATGACATAACTAGGTATTAAATAGTTAAGTTCTGGTTCAAAGTTCGAGTAGTAAAGGTGAGAATCGTGAACGGATTCACGTTGTTTGAACAAAAAATTCTATAGACGGATATAAGACAAGATTTCAATGCATTTTTTTTTCTAATTTACTATAAGTCAGTCAGTCTACCACACACGAGGCCTGCTCACACTACGTTGGCCAGTTCTGGACCTCCATTCTCATTATTTTCTACTCTATCTAATCTATTATCTGGTATTTGGCATAATGTAGCCTGCCAACTTCCACTTTTATTACACATACTTGAATATTTAGTTATTTTCGTGCTCATAAACACGATACTACCAACTTATAACAGTATAAACTTTGACCGTGAACTATGACATCGAGACGTTTGATGCTCACTGAACTGGAACTCTTACGTACTACGTCATTTCATATTACCACAGTGACTGCCATCACTGTTTCCTCACTTCCTTATCATTATCAATATCGACGTGCCTACAATCAAAGTCGTTCAGTTCGATCGAGTTGATCCGAACTTCTAGCTAACTGTCATTAAAAAAAAAACTGTCATAGACCCTTTGCATTCTAATTTCAAAACTGTTTTTCGAACCAATTCTAAGCGGCCAGCTTTTTAATTGGAACAACCTTCGAAGTCATGGCAGGTGGCACAAATACGCTTACTGCAAGAAGAATCTTGCAAATATCAGCAAATTCTACTGACATTCTTGCTTATACTGCAAAGGAATATGAGCCAGAAGATACCGCATACCTCAAAGGTCATATTACTTGGATATGTCACGGACGGTTGAATATAACGAGCGCTCTTTCCTTCGGCCTTATTCGACGATATAATTGTAATGTGAACTTTGATTTATAAGAGTTTTGTTCTCATATAGCAAGGTGTTGATTTGTTAAGAAATAACACTGTAACGTTATATATCATTTTTGGAATATAGCTGCTGTCAACACCAAAAGTGGTAATGGCGGGAATTACGAGTTGTAGGTCGTGGGTTTGAACCCAGGCTTTTGTACTATTACTTTATGTAAATAATTTCATCACCACTGTTCTTAAAACGGTGAAGGAAAACATCGTGAGGAAACCGGCATGTCCTAGAATCAAAATTTCAAAGACATCTGAAATCTATCAACCCGCAGTCCCGCACTGGGCCCACGTGGTAGATTATAGCCCACTCCCTCTCCAAGAGAGGAGGCCTGAGCGTCCCAGCCCGCAGCCTGGGTACATTATAGGCTGAATTATATGCTAATACTTATGATTATGCATCACCAAAATATTGTGAGAGTCAATTGATACATCATGTTTTCTAAAATATGGATTGAACGCGATCGACATAGATGTCTATTATGTCTAGGCACTTGCAATATTAGGGTGTACCTCTCAAAAGGGACGTTTTATAGCCCTTATCTTGTTATTAACAACTACTACCCTAATACTTGCCCTATATAAAGCGTACGTTTTATTATATCATGCCCAAAGTTCAGCATTTTCTTCAAATTATACATTCTTCTAGGAAATTATCTATAAATCTTAACTGGGACTCTTGCAACATAAATAACTCAGCCACTTGGTTTAATTTCGTTTCCTCCTTCATTTATATCTTAGGAATTGTCTCTGGATGTTTCGCTACGCTTGCGTGTAACCCAACTCCTAGCCTGCTCTGCCCAGGAACTCACTAACTCAAAATTTTACACATTTGTTTCACATCAACTACTGTTTTTATGTAGTCTCTGCGAATGATGCTGCTATTAAAACCAGCAATGTATTGTGTTGTCGAGATAGTGTCGTGATTTCGTCAGTATTCACGGTTACATAAAGTGTGTGAAATATAGGGCATTTCTCAATGAAACTGCATGTGTAGATGTTAGTTTTTGTTGTTAGCGTCTCGTGGTTCTGATGCAACAGGTTTTTTTGTTCTGCCGACCGTAATAAGGGCGATTCTCACGGAGACTGCTGCTGATTCGATGGCCTGACATTTTCTTTAATGTGAAAAGTAACGTGTCCATCGAAATTCGTAAGAGATTGAGGGTGTATTCACGTAGAAAGTTGGTAAACGGCGTCGATATGCCAGCGCTTGTCGGCGTCGACTAATTCAGGTACTTAGGTACTTGTCGGCGCTTATCGGTGACGACCATTAGCGCATGTCGGCGCCGAGAAGCGCTGGCATATCGGCGCCGGTTACCATCGCTCAACATAAATACACCCTAAGGGCGGTTACGGTCCGGGGCGAGAGGGAGTGGGAGGTGGTCACCTCCTTCTGCAAAGCAGTCATGCTAGCGAAGGAGGTGGCGGGACGGTTCAGAGAGAGAGCCGCACGCCTCAGCCGCCGCGGGAGACGCTACGGGCGTCGGGAGCCGCGTGACGACTCCCGGCCACCGTAGGCGCGGGCCTGCGGACGGAGAGTAATGGGTAGCTCTCCGTCCGATCAGGACCAGGCCCGTGCCGGACGGCGCGTATGTGTTCCACGCGAGCCTCAAAGAGAAGTCAGCATAAAGGAAGGGGCCCGCCAGGGCCGAAGCCTGCCGGGGTAGCGGGATCGTCCGAAAGGGTTACCGCTGCCCCGGAACATAAAGGGCTAAGGAAGGAACACGGGTGGGTTTTAGTCAGTAAGAGTCTGACACTCCCTTCCGCTCCACCCAGAGCGGGAGGAGTCATTAGATGATTTCCCAACCAAAAAAAGAAAAAGGGCGGTTACGCACTACATCCGATCCGAATCCGAGAAATAGTCCATAGTCCTATTTGTTCGGATCTAGTGCGCCACCCCTCATACAAATAGGATAATGGTCACTTCGGACCGGCATTTCTCGGATTCGGATCGGATGTAATGCGAAACCGCCCTAACGCCTTTTAATATTACACAGTGACACCAAATTCGTGACTAAAGTGAGAAAAATAATTAGGAACATTGTCTATTGCCACATAACATGGCTGAACTGAATTAAGACAACGTGCTAATTCCAAAAAATATCGGATGACTAATCTCCGAAGTGTTATAAGAATATTAATCTGTAACTCCATCAAAAATAAATCGTCAGTTTCAACTACATAACTTAAAAATCGGATAAGAATCGATACTACATCAATCTCTCGAAAAAGGGCAAAGCAATTTGCATTCGAATAAATTAATGCCATATTGGGGGTGGAATAATTATATATTCACAGCACGTGAAAGTTGAAAATGGCGTAAGATTACCAACTACAGTCAGGACGTCGATCGATTTAAAAAAATCCCATCAAATCAGGAAGTGGGACTTTGCTCACGAGTCGGCGGCAATTGGGAGCTCCTCAATTTATTCGGTTATTACTCTTGGGACCCGTTTCACGAGAGTGTGATAGTGTATTGGAGCTTTGATGTGTGGTTTCCCTTTTTTGTTGCTAATACAATACATAGTGTCGTTTTTTTCTTAGGAAAATAGCATTTCAATAATCGTAAACTTTCTATTTTATGTTGGTAATGTTTAAATAGGGGCTCGTGGCTAAGCTAATACCAGCCGCATGGGCCGATCGATCAGTTGAAGGTTCGCTTGCCGCGGTTGGTCCGTGGATGGAAAACAAACAAATGAAAACTATAAAAAGTGACCGAACATACAGAGTGAAATTAAATCGGGAACAATATAGACGCAACGAAAATTGCATTTAAATTGAACGCGTCCAGTTCGCTTCAACGGCAGCCGGCCATCGTTCCCATTCACGCGAAAGTTATGAATTTCGTTAACTAGTGAACCAATTATATTTCCATGAATAGTAAAAAAATATAGACGTCAAAGGTGTTTTTCCCACTGTGTTTTTCTGTCAGTCTGTATTGTCGTCTTAATTATAAGTGTGTTCGGTCGAAAAAAAAAATTTTCTAAACCTAATATTCTATAGAGAAAATATTTGATTTTTGTATGTTTGTTTGTTACGCATTCACGCTAAAACGTCTGAACGGATTTGGATGAAATTTGGCACATGGGTAGACCATGACCTGGATTAGGACGTAGGATACTTATTATCTCGATATTCCCACGGGATCGAGTATTCTGCAGGTGAAACCACGGGGCGCAGCTAATATAAAATATGTTGGTGCTTTTCACAGTGCTAACTTTGACAGAAGTTCCGGTTAGTCAGAAGCCTAAAAGTCTAACAAACAGTCTTACCAAGGGTTATCGTGTTACTCAGTAACTGGGTTGTGGAGGTCAGATAGGCAGTCGCTTCACGTAAAATACTGTTTATCAGCTGCATCCGTTTACTGGAAGCCGACCCCTAAATAGTTGGAAAATGGGTAGGCAGATTAATGTTGGTACTTTCATCTCTTGCCAACAAAACTACATACATTGACAGCTAACTTTTTCTTTCTCAAAAAAATAATTACTTAATCACAAAATCGTATGTAGGTATTGTTAATTGCCAATCGGTAACCACGTAAGTTTATTACGAAACAAAACCTGCGTAAATAATTAACCCTCCAACGCAACAGTCTCATGTCTCCATACTTTTTCTCATTATTGACTTTATTACTTACGTCAACGCTGTCGTCATGGGAATTCTTGTCCGTGGTCAATGGGACCGGTTCCAACTCAAGTGCCCAGTAGAAAGGGACAGGGGTCACTTTCCCATGAATCGATGGGTTTTTGCTCGAGTTTTATGGCCATATAAGATTCTTGTTATGGTATCTTTTTCTCTGCATTGTCGGAATTGGCGTGGGATCGTGAGATATGAAAAGATGGCCGTCAACTGGCAGTGAACGGGTCATGTGTGATCTTGTTCGAATTTGGAAAAGGACTAGGAATATTTTGATGATAGTTGTTTCACTTTCTTACGATTTTTCTTGGTCTTGACTGGAATCTATACTAAAAAAATTAAGCTGAAGAGTTTGTTTGTTTGAACGCGCTAATCTATAAAACTACTTACGTGTCGGATTAAAAAAAAACCTTTTTGCATTTGATAGCCCAATTCTTGAGGAACGCTATAGGCTACTGAACATCACGCTAAGACTCTTAGGAGCCGAGCAAAAATAAAATAAGTAAGAAAGAACGGTAAGCGAAAACGAAGTAATACGCGTTCAGGCGATGCGATGGGTCGGGGGAACAAGCACGCGGACGAAGTCGCGGGCAAGAGCAAGTTACTGATATGATTGCCAAAAATGTAAACAAATATGAATTAATGGAAAAATGACTTTAATTCCTACACAATAAAGTTAAGTTTACGCTACAACTTCAAACATTTTTATAACTTTTTCAGTAGTATAGTCACTCTGAAATCAACTTAGTTGTCATTGAAATAAAGTTGATATTTGTTTAATTTAAAATACGGTGGCGGTGTGCAGCACTGCACTTTTACTCAAAATTTGTGGAACCTTTTAAACACAGTATTCAATCATTTTTATTCGACAGCGGCGCCTATGCTTGCAGTACTAAAACCCTCCATATGGTGACTATAGACACTTTATATTCCTCGACTACTCTCGTTAATACAGCAGCGTTTATTTTAACAACATAACGAGCTATTGTCTCTCCATTGCTACGATAGTTGATGCCAAATATGCCGAGGAGTCTACAGGGTTGTCTGCCAAGTCTCTTAGTACAGACGCCTGCACATCAAGCTACCCGAAACTGTCAAATTTTCCCAATCAACTTTGAACCTTAAGCTTTAGCGATAAAGTTGAAAATCTATTAAAGACATTTGACAGATTGTAGTAGGTTGATGTGCTGGCGTCTGTACCACAGTCACAATAGTGCCCAGTTGCTTCTCATTACGTTAAATAGGTAATTTTATAGTTATGAGGCTGGCTGAGTTAATTGAAGTGGGCAATTTATGGTTATGGGAGTAACCAGCGGATGAAGAAACCGGCGGGGTAATTGCGTAACACACTATCAGTAGCAATGGCTTTCATTTTGACAGTTCAACGACATTCATTGCGTTATTTACGTTGCTGAGCTGATTTTTTTTTCGAACATTTGAAGCAATGGATTTGCAATATCCTTCAAAATGGTTCAGATTGAGACTGAGATTTTTGGGATGCATGAAGAAGCCTCCTCGTGTAGCGCAGTTTTTTCCGGCAGTTACTCAACTGAACACCACCTTATTTGACTGGCCAATTCTTCCCTTGCGGTGGTAGGGCTAACGCCCGCCTGGTTTGCGACCACCCTCCCACCGGAGTCCGGCGTTAAGCAGCCAGCTGTGTTTCGTCGATGCGAGGGAGTTCCTGTGCCTTAGGCATCTTCTGGGCACGCTCGTTTCATCATAGACCTCATCCATCGCTTTCCATCAGGCGTGATCGAGTTCAAGAGAAGGCCCATCCAGCAAAAAGAAAAAAAAAAAGATGAATAGTGTGTTACGCAATTAGTGTGCTGGTCGTTAGTCTAGTGGTCGCAATCGCTACTGCTAGGCATGAGGTCTTGGGTTCGATTCCCAGGGGTGCCAAAGTGTTATTGGGTTTTTCCAAAAATAATTTCTCATTAACAGCTCAGAGCCTGGATTTGCACCCGGTTGATGGCAATAGGCTCGCCCCCTAGTACATTGGAGTTAAACATAACTGGCACATAGGAGCAGTGGTGGCCCAGTGGTATCGGCCGCGAGTCGTAAGTTCGAACCCAGACAGGCGCATTACTTTGTGTAAATTATTTTATAACCACTGCTCTCAAAACGGTGAAGGAAAACATCGTGAGGAAACCGGCATGTCCTAGAACCTAAAATTTGAAGACATGTGGCATCCACCAACCCGCACTATAGGCCCACGTGGTGGATTACAGTCCACTCCCTCTCACAGAGAGGAGGCCCGTGTCCTAACAGTGGGAATATTTATAGGCTGATTATGTATGTATGTTATGTAAACATAACTGGCGAAATGTGGGTGTACTATAGATACACGCGTTATGTTATGTGTCATATTATACGTATCAAGGTTTTTTTTCATGAATATGCTAATACTTATGAAAACATTTATGTGATAAATCATACATCCATTATTATCTCATAATAGTAGGTACATAAGTACGTCGTGGTTATTCATAACATAACACATAATATAAGTAGGAAACCTCGTCATACATATCAATTTTATATAATATATTAAATCATTAAACCAAATGGGCTTTTGATTACAAGTTCCAATGTGAAATACACGGCTATACAATTTAAAGCCATTAAAAATATTTCAATACCGGTCCTTATGTATTGAAAAAAATATTGTGAGGCCGTACCTAACTACCTACCTATATGTGATTTGCGTAAAAAAAATTACAACACTAACTCGGATTAAAAAAAAAACGTTGCCATTGTAATTAAGCCTATGGGCGTCGACTAGTTAATATACTTTAAAATAACTTTACTTGACCGTATACTAAGTTGCTTCTGACTTGATTGGTGATCAACTGATCATCTTCCTGTAGCCGTACATTTCGTGAAATGTTTTCAGCGCCCCCATCCCCAAAATCCAATGCGTGATAGGTACCCAAAGAGGGTCATTCTCGGATGGGAACTTATCTGAAAAACCCAACTATCTAGTCCAAAGTAACTAGTTTAAGGTGAATGATTATATAATTACTATATTTCTGTAAATACGTACTCATATTTTGATCAAGATACAACCTGACACTGATCTGAAAATTGCAAAAAACTTAAGAACAATTGAATTTCGCGGTCTACCACTGCGCATTCACCTTAAATTCATCCGCTTCTTTCTCTTTATCTCACCTAACGTAGAAATCTTGTAGTATCTATCTAAAATAGAAAAGAATTTCTTTTCCTTTACGACGTGCTATGCCCCTATAAGACCGTACTGAGATGTTGCTAGTTGATGCACAAACAATGCGTCATTCCTGAGTGAAGCTTGCACTTTTCCCACAGATGGTCAGCATACGTAAACGACGCCAATACTATAACAAACGTTCTTGCTATACATAACATTACGTTATTTAGCACGCTTTTATTTAAACTACACGTGTTGGTCTGTTATTAAAATGTGGAAGCTGGAACAAAGGAGGTCAGCAAAAGCCCATACAACTTTGCCCAAACATGTACCTCGAGGTACACGTGTACCAAATCGTAGAGAAAAAATAGAGGAATTCGAAAATAATTGTACCTTTATCCTTACATAATATAAAAAAACATAATAAATTATGTTTTATTATTTTAATTACCTACCTGTAACACAATTAAGTGGCAACTTTACACGTACAATTACGTTACATTTGGTTGACACTCGAGCTGACATTTTCGTAAATGTCATTCACATTTTCTCATTCCGTCGTTTCTGCGTTTCGGGGTACGGATTATTATTGAATTCAGATTGAATTACTTATTTATAAATATTCGAAACGAAACAAATGTGAAACAACAGTGCAAAGAGAAATTAAACACTAGTGCAACAGTGGTTGAAGCTGACAGAAGACAGCTGTCAAGTTGACAGTTTTTTTTTTTATAAGTATGGTAGGTAGTGTGCCGATGACAGGGTGCCAAAATAGCGTGCTTTTTGTTGTTATTTTATTCTCGTCCCTGGGCATCCATAAGAATAAATATTAATGCAATATTATTCAGTGTAATCTAGTTTATTTTATGGCACTAAGTGTACCACGGTACTTCGTTTGGGCAGATTTTGGTGACATCCTTTCTCTGATTTTTCTCTAATAAAAACATATACATATATGAAATAAAGCTTGAATCTCGTAGTGATTGTCGCAGAGATGAGATTGCGACTAGATTTTGAACGTTTTTAATTACAGGAATTGACCTTCTGACGTTTCCACAACACACCTCGTGTTCTACGCAGCATTCTAAAATTAGGCCAGCAGTAGCTTACAAACGTGCTAATCCATTGAAGTATTATAACTACATTTTCTTACACAGTAATTGACGAGAGCACCTAGAACTTTATAAACATGTTGTTAGTAAAGTATTCAGCGATGTACATTTAGTACTATTTTTAGTATGTATAGTATAATATAAGTATATGTTTCAAGTGTATGCCTTCAGGCGACATCAGTGATATGTTAATGAGTCCGCAGACGTACTTATACAGGGCTGTCACTGTCAGTTTGGGTGACTTGACAGTCTAAAGCAGTGTTCAAAATCTCAGATACATTTCATCGCCACATAATCAGTTATCATGTATTCTAAGTTGATTTTAGAGTAATCACTCAAAAATCAAAACAACAAAAAGGTCCTAAGTTTTTGGTTGCAATTGAATTTGAACTTTGTTAAGTATGACATTCAGTTTGTTGTTCCATAACTTGAAAGTTATCTCAAATTCCTGACTTTAATAATTTATTATAGTTAAAGATTAAAAGCGGTCACTTGGTCGTTGGCGTTCGTTCCATACTAACGTATTCCTCTGTTTTCTTCAAAATATTTTTGCGATATACCACCGTCACACCGTGGCCCTATACTTTATTTTTTGCCGTATGTATATTAAATTAAAAAAAAAAAAAAAAGTACGCCAGCGACCACGTGACCGCGATCTCTTAAAGGCTAGGTTAGACACGGGTTTAAAGTTTGTATGGAAGTTCGTCATTCTTGCCGATTGGAATCCCCCTACTGGGCTTGTAAATTCATAAAAAGGTATGTAAAAAAAATTGAATACGTCACTAATAAAAAAAAAAAACTGTAATGTCTTTCAGCCGTTTCAGAGTTCTCAAACGTTCGCATTTAGTATTTCCAAAAAGAAATCCTTTTGAAACTTTTGAGTGTTTGCTTTGAAAGTAGAAATAACCTAACTTCGAAGAAGGTTACGTAACATTTTCCGCTAATGATCCCCAGAAGTCGATCAAGTAAACAGACGCCCAGTTTTAGAAGCCTACCTAGAAGCTATTTGTCAAACTACGACTAGACTCAAGTTACTGATGACTTTGTATAAACGGACAGATTTCGAGAACTTCGTTAGTCGTTACTTTATTTAAAGACGACAAACTTTACGTTTCACTTAGGCATCTAGAAATCATCTAGCTGAGTCGCGTTTCTGAGTAAATCTAGATCAATTTAGTTTTTTTAATTAGGATTTGTGATTTCCTCGATTTCGATAGTGTAAAATCATTGAATGTCGTATTCTCCGCAATTCTAATAAGTATATTCAGAGACGATAAGTAAGGAAAAATAATTGATAAGCAAATTTACATCCTACGTCAATAGCCATTTCATACAACAGTAAAAAAAAGTTGTGATTTGAATATACTTATGGACAATTAAACATGTAGTCAATTTGCATGTAATAATTAATTTCCCTAACTTTAAAATAGCGATAAAAAAGCGGACTTCATTCAACATCTATCATATATTATCTGTGCTGAGTGAACTTCATTCAACATCTATCATATCTGTGCTGAGTGAATCCTCTATAAAAATATTCAAACGCTTTTAAGTGCGATCACTTAGCATAATCGGCCTATAAGTACTGTTCCCACTGCTGGGACACAGGCTTCCTCTCTTCGAGAGGGAGAGGGCTGTAGTCTACAACGCGAGCCTAGTGCGGGTTGGTAGATGTTACATGTCATTGTCTTCAAATTGTTGGTTCTAGGACATGGCCCGGTTTCCTCACGATGTTTTCGATCACTTGAATGAGATGAATAAGATGAATTCGACAGAAAAACTAGCACTAGTTCACTATCGAAATGGAATGAAATAGACTATAAACTACTGCTTTCTCATACTGAGAATATTATTAATAAAACACTTTAATAAATGTCAACAGTACCTAACGTAGCAAAGCCTAAGAGCGGAGTGACTGTTATTACTTTGGAAATTAATTTTAACTAAAGTGCGGTCCAAGTACTCGAGTTGCGGCTAAAGTAGACAACCCTACCACACCTCAGTACGATAATGAAATGAAAGGGTCGTTGACCCACAGACCGTATTCATATCAGTTTTTGCCATACACTATAGTTTTTGTATAGAATTTTTATATGAGCATTAATTACAATGATTTATTGTTGATTGGTGTTACCTCTTAGTTAAAAATGGTTATGACGACCTCATGTGGTTTAAAGGTGCTTGAGGTTATTTTCTACATACGAATCTATAAGTATAATTAATATCTAATGGTATTTATATAATTTATAGAATCTTTATAGAATTGGCATTGCCATTCAACGTGGCAATGTTGCCAGTCTTCTGTGTACGTTTCCGGATGACAGCGATGCGGACGAGTACTTCGACACCTAAATATCCTTTTGTTTTTCCACTAAGAAAGGGTTTTTCGAAATTTCGCCCCTAGGAGGGCGAATGTGGGGAGGGGCTAGTATAGGTATAATAGAAACTCTCGCCTTTTTCCCATGGACCCAGGCAGAAACGAATGAATGAATATTCTTTACTAGCTTATATTCTTTGCCCGCGACTTCGACCGCGTGAAATTTCTTGATCCCCGACCCACCCCGTCGCATCGCATCGCCTGTTCGCGCTATTACATCGTTCTCGCTTAACGTGCTTTCTTACTTTTTATTTTTGAACAGCTCCTAAGAAAGTCCTAATAGCATTTCTGAAGAATTTGGGCTATCAAATGCAAAAATATTTTTTCAATTTCGACCTTGAGTTCCAGAGTTTAGCGCGTTCAAACAAACAAACCTTTCAGCTTTATTATTAGTTAAGATTAGTTATACTTAATGGCTTAATGGTGCCTTACATCTATCTACTCTTACGTCAATTCACTGGAACGAAGCAAGTTTAGACTCTTATCAAATTAATGAAATGAACGAGTGAGCTAAACCGGGCACTTCAATTAATTCTCTAGTAGGCATTACTAAATGATTGGCTTGTAGTCCTGGTAGGCAGTGCGCACACAAGTGCAAAACGGTTTTGTAGAAGGCAGAACAGTTTTTGGTACACATACATAAACTCACTTCGCCAGCTCCTTCAGCTTGCGTATCCTTGGGGGCAGAGGAAGGACTTGGTAAAATTTTCGGAGATTTTCTTTTGAACAGATTTCGGCCATTTTTATTGCATACCTTGTTCATAGAAACCATTTAAGCTCTGAGCCACATGGTCCTACGACGAACCGTTTCCGAATTATGGGCCAGGGAAGATCGACCGACACTTTTTCAATATTTCGCGGGTTTTTTAGATCATCTCATGACTTCAGCAACAATTTATTTTCAGAAAATATTTTCATTCGAGCTACCATTTTGGAAATATTGAGCGTTTTGTGAAACAATAAAGAAAAAAAATAGAAAGCTCCTAACTCGGAAACGGTGCGTTTAGGGCCATGCTCCTTAGAACCTATATGGTTTTTATGGTCAAGGTCAACCCGATACTTCGTTATACAGGCTTACAGGAAAAGTCGTCCTAGATCCGTTAAGGACGTGTAGTTTGCATCGTTTCTGACTGATTCGACTATGAAACACCCTACCCCAAACTTAACCGTTTTCGAGATATTCGACTTTTATTTTTTTTTATAAAATTTGCCGATTTTTTGGATATTTAATTACATACTTTGAAATCTGTGAGTCTAATTCATAGTATTATTTGTTTTTTACACGTAAGATAAGATGCCTTATGACCTCAGTAACTAATATTGTAAGTAAATTAGCTAAATAGGTCGTAGTAGGCGATTGAAAGTTAAAAAAGTTAATACATTTTTAGAAAGTTTTTTTTTTCTTTAAAGGATATCTGGAAAAAAAACAATAAGTTTGGGGTAGGGTGTTTCATAGTCGAATCAGTCAGAAACGATGCAAACTACACGTCCTTAACGGATCTACTTAGGTCGACTTTTTCTGTAACCCTGCATATTATGTTCTGTGGTCCAGATCCAGATGCAAGTCTGCGCGCAGCCTAATGTTGGAACCGCGAGTAGTACAGGGAATTAAAGGGCTCGTCAGAGCTTAGAATAATCAAGTAGTTGAAATTGTCAAGTGTGACGGTGTTAATTTAGGGTTCTGTGGCCTCGCGGGTTGGGAATGTGAAATTGACACATCATGTTTCGAATTCCCATGTAATAACTAATGGATCTTTATTAATTGAATGTTTTAGGTAACGGTTGTGGAGGTCAGATAGACAGTCGCTCCATGTAATACTGGTATTCAGCTGACTGTTAGAATGGAAGCGGGCTCCAACATAGTTCGAAAAAGGCTAGGCAGATTGATTGGTAGAAAACGGCAAAATGCTGATACGATAAAGTGCTCATTATAGGATAAACTCTACATTAAACATTTCTTTTGAACAAACAAAGCTCTTTAAATGACATATTATAAAATAATTGTAATTGAAATAAAGTCATCATCTGCCTAGCCTTTCCCCAACTATGTTGGGGTCGGCTTCCAGTCTAACCGGATGCAGCTGAATACCAGTATTTTACATGGAGCGACTGCCGATCTGACCTCCACAACCCAGTTACTGGGTAATACGATACCACTTTGTAAGACTGGTTGTCAGACTTTCGGGCTTCTGACTACCCGTAACGACTGTCAAAGATCCACGAATGACAGCCGGGAACGACGGCTTAACGTGCTTTCCGAGGCACGGAGGGGTCTCGGTATGTAAAGATGGTCACCCATCCACAGACCAACCGCGGCAAGCGTAGCTTAACCTGATCGATCGATCTGTGCGGCTGTTATTATTTTAAATAAAAAGTCCGATATTAAAATATTTTGTTTTCATTTCAGGTAAGGAAACTCTAGTAAACACCGCTGTTTTTGATGCTGTTGCTAATAAAATAAAGGTAAACGTTTTATTTGCCAAGTTTTACGGTTCTTTGTTTACAAGGGATGGTTCGCTTTGCTTTTTACAGGTACAGTCAAACAAAGAGATAAGTACACCCGCAGGTAGCTAACTTGCCACTTCATACAGTCAGGGAAATTAATTGTTATTCAAATTGACACACTAAGTCAATTTAGAAACAAGAAAAAATATTTTATTGTCATATGTACTCGTAATACAATAAGCAGATTCCAAGTTGATACGACATGAGTAGCTTAAAATATTACCTTATAGGTTGCAATATATTATTTGCCAGTGAGCTACAAACGAGCCACTAAGTTTCGAGCCACTGTTTCCGAGCTATGTATAGCCATTTCATATAACTGTCAAAAAATTACAGTTGTGATTCGAATTTATAGACAACTGGCACCGCCCCGCGGTTTCGCCCGCATGAGTTTCGGTCCCGTGGGAATATCGGGATAAAAAGTATCCTATGTCTTTGCCGGGACTCAAACTATCTCATACCACATCTAAATCGGTTCAGTGGTTTAAGCGTGATGAGGTAACAGACAGACACACCTTCGCATTTATAATATTAGTATGGATTTAAAGTGGTATTAAACTTTACTTTACAACATTCTTATGAGTGTACTGAGAAGTCCATTTTTTTAAAGTACGCATACAATAATAATGAATATTGGCATTGTAGTGAAAATATAATATTTCGGGCTGTACACCTAACTCTATTGTTGACTGTACATAGTAAAACAATGAAAGATGATTTAGGCTCTGAGAAATCAGTAGCTACAATTTTATTGTTGTTGAAAACTGCGTTTTGTACCAGAGAAAGATACTGTTTTTTAATGTCGTATTTTGTTATTATTTGTTTATGTTTCGTAGCTAAATAATAACAGCCGTACGGATCGATCTTCAATGTTAAGCATTGAGGTTTGTCCGTAGACCATCCGTAACATACCGAGAAAACTCCGTGCCTCGGAAAGCACGTTAAGCCGTTTGTCCCGCCTGTCATTCGTAGATCATTGTCTGCCTTTACGGGTAGTCAGAAGCCCAAGTCTGGCAACCAGTCTTACCAACGGGCATCGTGTTACCCACTAACTGAGTTATGGAAGTCAGATAGGATTCAGCTGCATCCAGTTAGACTGGAAGCTGACCCTAACATAGTTGTGTCCGGCTGGTTGTTTTTTTTTAAATATTGTGTTATAATTAGGTTGTTAACTGAACATGCTTATAACGAAAATTATGGTCTTTGAACGCGTTGATTTTAGTAGGGGTGGGGATTGTATGAAAATACCAGATTTATTATATTAAGGAAAAAAGTTGTATACAGCAGGGGACAAAAAATCTACGGGGGTCTAGAATCATGTGCTGAATTCATAGTTACAGTTTTTACGTCGATGTTCCTGCCACCCTGTATACAGGGTCACCTTAAATTAGCTAGCGAAACTTCGCAGACGTGATCGGTGTAGATATCCTAACACGATAAAAAAAAACAGATTTTATTTGACCTTGTATTTTACTTTACAAAACTAAGCTCTATTAACATTTACAAGTACGTTCAATTAAATTATGTTCGTGCCGTGATAAGTCGTTCGTTATACGTCGTGCTCTCCATTGTACGGGCGTCCGAATAAGAACATTATCTTATTCGTCACGGGCTTTCAATGCCATGGGCCAGATGGTATACCTTGATACTTATACGTACTTACCTATTTACATTGAGATTAGGATATTATGTAGCTGGATACGGCATTTACTATAAAGCTGTAGAGTCGTCAGAAGAATCTTTTTTTTTTTTCTTTTGGTAACCAACTGCGATTTGCGATACATATTGTCTGTACATTTTTTTAGATCCCTATTATATTTATTGGTTCGGAAATCTAACTTAAACTATCATATTCGATACCTAAATTTACGTAGCTACTGATTTATGAATAGATATTTTGTTAATAGCTTGGCAATGTTCCATTTTATACTAGTAGTTAATTTGTTAGAAATATATAATTTTCTTGAAATCTGTTTATTTTCATAAGTTTTATTAGAACATCAATTTTGACACACAACATCGATATTTTTTTTAAACCAATAATTTTATTGCAAATGATCGACGAACTACTCTTCAGAAAAATATAGTACAGCCAGCAACAACGCTTGAAACTCGAAACACTTCAGTATTTTAAACTGGATTATTGAAAAAAATAATTAGTTATAATTACATTGATAACAGAAGAACAGAAGAAAAATTTAAAGAATATTAACTCATAGCTATTAATTACATGAAAAGCTAATAAGAGTTTATTGAATCATTTTGTGTCCATTTTGGTGGCATGTAAAAGTGACAGTGTTAATAGAGTTTTGTTGCTGACCGTACCAATAGTAGTCGGTACTTTTTACAAGATAAAATTTATAAAAACTAGCGACCCACCCCTGCTTTGCACGGTTTTTACGCCTCGACAAAAAATCGTAATGTCTTAATATACATATACCTAAACGTTCCGAAATTCATTCTCTAAATGTTAGTGAAAACTACGCGGTCACACAGGCAGACACGAAATGCAAAAAAAACAATGAAATATCACATCCATTTTTTCCTTCTCTGTCAACAAGAAGTCGGTCTCGGTTGCTCGTGTCAAAGTAATCACTAGCAATTGTTATTGTTAACACAAGCACACACACATACACACTATACATAGGTACAGTCAACAGCAAAAGTAGATGATGAAAATTAATTATAACTTTTGGATATAAAAGTATAAAACTGATCACGAATATATGGCAACTTTACTAGTAGTAAATGTTTGGTATAATTTACAATCACATACTTTTGAATCACTTCGACGCCACACAGTTCTGACGCGAACTCCGTTCATTAGTATTGAATTTCTGATTTTCATCATCTACTTTTGCTGTTGACTGTACTCGTATCGTGAGGTGAATGAACTCCGAATCTATTTTATAATTTATAATCGAAGCTGCGTCGTGGCGTGCCAAGTAAAACAATGTATATGGCGATGGCGTATCCAATGCTATAGCTATTAACAGAATTATCTACCTACTTGTGTTTATTTATTGTAAAGTCGATTAAAATTTCGGTATTTTTTTATTATTTTATACTGGGAAAAACGAACCAGTGGGTCCCGCTTAATGGCAAACGACATTGCGGCAGGCCCAGAGTCCCAGACGGAGATGGCGGGATCAGTAAAGATTGGTCCTTGGCAGCTCTGGACCGAGAGAGGTGCAAAGAGAGTAGGAGGCCTTTGCCCAACACTGGGATAATAATGGCTAAAAAATCTGGGAAAAAAAATGGTGGGTTTTCTTCGATCATTAATAACATCGAAGTGTGTTTTTAAGCTATTTTATTTTATACTCGTATTGTAGTTAAGTACCTTATTAATGGGTCTGAAAATGGAGTATCCTGGTGTATACAGTGGAGAGCGACCTTCTCACATAGGTGTAGGTAGACCAAGACATCCTTTTTTTTTGTTATTTAGGAATCGTCCTTGACTTTATATTTACCTACTTACATGAAAATGTGCTTATTTTGTCATTTTATTTTTGTTAGCCTGATATTGTGTCCCACTTCTGGGCAAAGACCTCCCCTTTGTCCTTCCAAACCTCTAGCCCTGACTTGTACGATGTCTGGTCATATTGGCCCTAAAACCGTTTCCAGATCGTCACCTCCTACACGTGACGTCACTATCCTCCCTAAAGGGCGACCAGTGAGTGATGATCTTTGCCCATCTCCCCGGTTGCATTTAGACAATTACCTATTTTTGTTTAAATAAAATTACCTTTGATGCTTGTCACGCGATTATTCAAACATTTATTAAAAATCCGTACAGCTTTTATAAAGTTAAATGTAAATAAAAGCCTTACCTACTAACTCATCATCCGCCTAGCCTTTTCCCAACTATGTTGTGGTCGGCTTCTAGTCTAACCGGATGCAGCTGAATACCAGTATTTTACATGTGGTGACTGCCTGTCTGACCTCCACAACCCAGTTACTCGTTAATATGATACTCCCTGGTGAGACTGGTTGTCAGACTTTCGGGCTTCTGACGACCCGTACCTAACGACTGTCAAAGATCCACGAATGACACCCGGGACCAACGGCTTAACGTGCTTTCCGAAGCACGGAGGGTTCTTGGTATGTAAAGGTCACCCATCCACGTACCAACCGCCGTAAGCGTAGCTTAACCTGATCGATCGACCTGTGCGCCTGTTATAACTAAGCCACAAGCCCCACAAACCCTTACCTACCAAATATCTGTTGTTATTTACAATTTTCTTCCCCATGACACATGGTCAGTATCTCTCAATATATTTCTATAAATACACCATTATTAACCTATCAGCAATCAGGCTGTTATCGCGTTAATGACAGCTGATAGAGTGATAGTACAATCGATAGTCTGTGCGACGTTCATCGAACTCGAACAAAGGACTAAGAATTAATTGATTAGAGTTATCTGTTTAGTGTTTATTCATTTTTTTTTTGTTAGCCTATATCAGTGGTTCCGAACCTGGGGGTAATTACCCCCGCGGAGGTAAATTAGCTATTCTGTGGGGGTAACAAATAACCTAATAATTAAGACCTAAACTAATAAAAAATACCTAGCTTAAAAGAAAAAATAATAGATCGCCGCGCAGTAAGAACCGCACGTGGCATCTCTTTAGCTGTCGTCGCGGTCGCCTCGCCATGTCTGTTTTATCCTGTTCATAGCTAACAGAGCTTTAAAAATGCTAATACCCTTTGCCACCACCTGTAGATGTGAGAGTGGTTTTTCAAACATTGAAAACAAAGCCCAGAAACCGTCTCAATGTGAAAACCGACTTAAGATGCGCTTTAAACGAAACTAAACCTGATTGTGAATGCAAAACAATACCACATCACACTAACTATTTTTACTTAATTCATTGTTTATTGATAACATTTTAAGATCGGGGTAAAATCAGCTTTCCTAATAGGTCCAGGGGTAACAATATTGAATAGGTTAGGAACTACTGGCCTATATTGTGTCCCACTACTGACCTTAGTCTTGTGCGATCTCTGGACATGTTGGCCCTGCAGACGTGATCGTCACACCACCTTCGCCATGGTCTTCCTCGACGGCGATGTCCTCCCTCAGCCGTCCAGTGAGTGACAATATTTACCAAAAAACAGCCTTAACGAAACTAAGTCACTTGTTCTTTCAGCTCCCTAATTGCGTAACACACTGTCAATCTCAATCATTTTGAAGGATATAGCTGGAAAGTTGGATGCAGGCGGGACCCATTTGAATTTGAAAATATAATGAAAATGGTAGGAGCCTGCTTCCAACTTTTATTTAATTTAAAATGGGCTTGTTTTTAGCTTTCAGTTTTTTTTTTACTTAAGTATTTTACCGCAGTCGGGTTTTTTCATTTTTTAAATTACTGTTTTTTTATGAGTAGTGTCGTGGACGACGGGCCTCAATCTAAAGCTAGTCTGGAATGTAATCTGCTTTATAAATCTTAATTATCACGGCGGGGTGTCTAAATTAGCTGGCACATTTACTTTCAGAGATAAGAACAAAATAAAATATAAGTACATACTTGTATTTTATTTAAAGTGACTATTATATACAATGATTTTCCTTGTACATTTTGCAAGATATAATCTACTATATCTTTTTCAACAATCATAGATACAAATACTTTTTTTATTTTTCTAAAACAAGAAAATATACAGGGTCAAATTAAATTAGATAGCAAAACTTCACCGACGTGATAGTTATATGTAGATATCTACAACAACTGGCGTCGCCAGTAAATTTAATTTACTTTTGTTTATGTATTCTTATAAATTACAAATATAAGACTTCATCCCTTAAATACTCAATAAAAAGTAGTACCGGTGCATACTAATTATTTAGAAAAAACCTAGGTTTACTATACGCTTAATTAAATAAATCAGAAATAAATTAAATAAAGTATTTAGACCATAGAGTAAAGTTTTCCATAGAGTAAATCCCGTTGTCCCCATAACGTGAAAGCATCAATGGGGACAACGGGAAGGATATTTTATGACTTCCCGTTGTCCCCATAATGGGGACAGCGTCAATGGGGACAACGGGAATGGACGAAGTTTTTTTATCCTATGGCTATACTCTTTTCTCTCTAGCAAAAGTCCAAAACAGAAGCTTCACTAATCCCTTAAAGGTTCTCGTTACGCTCAGTTTTCTATAAAAATAATCCAATGCTGCCTAGCCGTTTATTGTAATAGCGCGTGTTTTATCGCCCACTTCGCCATTTGTGTTTACGATAATACGATCATGTGGGTGAATAATAGAATAATAATATTATATTGCCTACTACTTATATTATTATTAATATTATACGCCGTTTAATGGATGGAGTTTACAACCCATTTCTTGGTTGGTACCTATAGCTATACAGTCAGCCTCAAAAATCGGCCAGCATTCATGTTCGATAATGTTGTATCAATGTGTAGCCACAAAAAACGTATTCCACATTGGGTACTTATCTACGTAGCTACATATCGATACAGTATTATGGAACACAAATTGTAGACAATCAAATGAATTCTTGTCGATATACAGCTATCTTTTTGTACAAGGATCATTTTTGTCCGTGGCGAAAATCGGAACTAGCGCCGCCGCGCCGCCATCTTGATTTTTCAATACAATTTCGCAAAATGTTTACCAACTACACCCCTGTGCCAATGTCATTCAAAAGCCAATAGACCTAACGGTACGTCCAAATGTTTTTCGACGCTAAACTTAGTTGATTTTCAAACGAATTTGACAGCTGTCAACATGACGCGACGGACTGAGGAGGTGGCCCGCCAAAAAAATTTTGAAATTTATGTCGAGCAGATCGATCGAAACGGTATTGTGACTCTAATATTGGTGATCATTGTGACTACTTTTGCAGTGCAGTGAGTAGATGATTTGTGCTCGCGCCTCACGTACAACAGCTACTTGTGATTATTCGGAATATTATTGACTTTCATTTACTTACATTTCCTCGCCCGCATCACGAATAAGATATAATAAGACCTTTTCTAATAAAGACGACGTTTTTTTATTTATTCCATTAACATTTTTCACATTGTGTCGATATGTATTACATTTAGATCTAAAACAACATGAAATACAATTTAAAGTACTTACGTATTGCCTTTAGATGCTTTTACCACTTCATGTTGTTACTATCTTCTGCCCGCGACTTCCTCCGCGTCTCATCCATCGCCTGCCCGCGCTATTACTTCGTTTTCACTTTTTTTGCTCGGCTTCTAAGTGCCGTAGCGTGATGTTAAATAGCCTATAACCTTCATCAACAATTGGACTATCAAACGCAAAAATATTTTTTCAATTCTGACTGGTATTTTCAGAGATTAGTGGGTTCAAATCGATATCCGTGGTTCAAACAAACAGCTCTTCAGCTTTATTAATATAGGATTATTAAAGTGTGGAAACTAGATTGCTGCCAGTCAATTTATATTTAGAAAGTTCTATTTAAATGTGTCAGTGCTATTAGGTATACATGTCATTGCTTTTTATTGCCTGAACTTAAATTATAGTCACAGTTGTATTAGATGTAAAAAGTATCTTCAATTTAAATGAAAGTTAAAGAAAAGTACAAAAGTAACAAGTGCTGATCATAGTCCAGAGTTCAGTCGAGGCTAGATTTCTCATCTCTAAATGTTTTTGTAGTTTAAGCAAGTTAAAGTGGCAGTTGGCTGGTCATGTATGTCGAATACTGATGGCCGGTGGAGCAGACGAGTCCTGGAGTGGAGACCGCGTATCGGTAAGCGTAGCGTGGGACACCCCCCAGCTAGATGGGCCGGCAACCTTAAGAATGTGACTGGGACAGACTGGATGTGGAAGGTGGAGGACAGGGTGTCGTGGCGCAGCTTGGGTGAGGCCGATGTCTAGCAGTGGACTGCGATAGGCTGAGTTGAAAGTTTCTATATTTATGTCTGTAATTTATATGGTGTACATAATAAAGAGTATTCTATTCTATGTATTTTTTACTCACCAGAATTTGTTTCCAATAAGTAATTTTCCAAGACCGTTTCTCTCTTTGGAAAACACGTTACTGACTTATTAAAACAATACCTACCATGATTGAAATCGCTAATTAAAATAACATATTTCTACATCATGCAATCACTACGTTTATTGGCCACACCAATTAATCAATTAAAGATTTATTCAGAAACAATCTAACACACGAACAAACAAGTTATTTGCTCACATAAGAAGAATCGTAATATAATTGATCATGTATCGAGCACCGGTTCGATGTAATTTCAGTACCGCTTTCACTTCAGCGCACGCGCCGATGTCAATATCGCTGATTGGTTCGTGGTATTATATACTTATGTCACTCCTTATTTGCAATTCTTATTGATGACAGCAGTTTCTTGTTGTAAAATAATACAAACAGTCCCTTTAAAGGTATTTTACCTCTGATTTTGCATCACTGTCAAAATCATTGTGATCTTCATGGGTAGAACACCCTGTAAAAATTTGGATGGTGATAAAAAAATCTTCCTGTATAGACACATCACATACAAGAAACACTCTTCTCCATTAGAAAACAAATGACGCGCGATGAGGAACTTCGTTCCAAAAAGAAGACTGATACCTCAGCACCGGTCCATACAATTTCAGTAGATACAGCCACAGGTACAGCTTTCACTGCGAACATGCGCACACGCCGACGCCGACGCCGGCGCCGGTGTCACTGTCACTGATTACTTCGTGATACCGCTTGTTAGTAGTCATCTCGGTCGAGTTTCTATTGCTAATCGCTTATTTGATTGAGTTGCCTAGTAGACTTGGTACAGACAACAAAAGAGATAAGAGTGCAGCCAGCTGAGGCAGATAACTTGCAACTAGAGTCCGACAGGATTTCGATCGAAAAGAAGTACGTTTTCGATCGGACTCCACTTGCAGCTGTCCTATCGAGCGGGGTAATTGTGTAACATACTAACAGTAGGAATGGCATTCATTTTTTCAGTTCAACAACATTCATTGCGTTATTTACGTTGTTGAGCAGACAAATTTTGCGAACATATGAAGCAATGGATTAGCAATATCGTTCAAAATGATTTAGATTCTGATTGATTAATGTGTTACGCAATTAACCCTGCTGGTCCAGTCTTTGAAATCGGTCTATAAAATAAAGGGACTGTTTTGGTGACAAACAGCATTTAATTTAATTTAAAGTGAAAATCCGTTTCCAAGTTTCTACCGAGTATGTCCTTCCTACGTTTTAAATGTTATTGCGCTCTCAATAAAAATTATTTAAGTAAAGTCAGGCAAATTAATTGTTAAGCAAATTGACTAGACTACCAACTTATTCAAATCACAAGTGTCATTCTATAGCAGTTGTATGAAATGACTTTAACACGGCAAATTGACGTAGCAAGTCAATTTACCTAACAACGAATTTTATCGACTGTACCTACAAAGTTATGGTCAAATATTACTTTTTGCCTATACGCACGACGACACATCAAGCTATACATTTCCAGTATAAGCTGATTTTTCATTGTACGAAAAGCCTATACAATACAATGTCCACTCAATCTGTATGGTTCTTTCCTCAAAAGTCCATCTCAGACATCGATCTACATGGTCTTCATATACCCTGACCAAGATTATGTCTGGACTTTAAAAGAGACTGCCACCTCTGAGTTTGTTTCGGCCTTTCTTCTCAGAGTAGTCAGATAGGAAACGCCGACCTCATCTAGTTTTTAAAAATATGATTGACGTGTAAAAGTGTTTGTGCAAACCTACTTACAGAAATAAAATCATTTATCAATGCGAGGTCAGCTAAAACTGGAAATGTATAGCTTGATTTATGTCGTCGTGTGTACTTACATCTAACTGTTTTGCTGACTGTACCTACTTACCATAACATTGTGGTGATTTGTGTACCTAACAATAGTTTCTCCATGATTTGAATGTAATGACGTTTCTGACATTTATGGGGAAAAGATTGTGCCTGTATACAATGGGTTTATTACTTAAATAATACGGCTTAAACGAAGTTTAATGATTAGTGACTAACGTGACTACTTCACTTTTTTATCTTAATTACAATTAGTAATGCTGGTGCATTAGATAAGATTAATATTTCGTTGCCTTTAATGGTTTAATTATTTGTCAATTTTCCACATATTTGCTGGTACTCTTAAAGCGATTTCCAGTACTTAGCGCAATTCTGTATTAACCTCATCGTGAGTTTGAAGTGTGCTGTCAATCCTTAATCAAATCAAATCAAACGTTTATTTGTTCTGACTGCAAGCAAGCGTGCAAATATTATTAAGTTTACATACATTTTTCTTATATTACTATTATTATTGTCCATTATTACCATGCAATTATTCACTATTTAATTTACTAATTTATATTGTTAACATTCTAATAAATATACAAATTTTCAATTTTTTTGTTCCATAAATTCCTTAATACTATGAAAACAACACTTTAGAAGCCATTCTGTCAATTCTGTCTTAAAAAAAAAATTCCTGTAATAGTTTTAACTCGTTTGGTAAGTTATTATAAACTAAGACACACATAAATATTAAACACATTTTTCTTATAAATAACTTTATGACAGGGTGGTTGATACAGTAGGTTGCGAAACTAAGCCCTTTTCTGTCTAGTTAGGACTAGCATCAATTGGGATGATAGTTCACTTCACCTTTTACAGTTTACCTATACTGGCAGGACTATGATTTTAACAAGACTTTGTCACACTTGAGCCATTTATCACCGCAGATTCGGTAACCATGGAAATACATGAAATAACACGAATATACGAGATATCGTACGCCAAAAATCAAATGTTATCTTGAATAAGGAAGAAATCTGAAATGAGAAATATCGTTTTCCATTTTGGGGCTACGACCGTCAAAATCTCCAAATTTATTACGTATGAATAAAATTCATAAGTGGTGAATCATTTCTCTCCGCGAATGTACAGTGGGAGTAATACTTTGCGAAATATGAAATATCTATAGAATACTTTTTTTATGAACTCACCTATATTTTATAGACTTGGTTCATCATCTGCCTAGCCTTTTTCCCAACTATCTTGGGGTCAGCTACCAGTCTAACCGGACGCAGCTGAATACCAGTGTTTTACATGGAGCGACTGCCTATGTGAACTCCGCAACCCAGTTACTGGGTAATACGATACCCCTTGGTAAGACTGGTTATTCCGTAACGGCTATCAAAGATCCACGAAATTATAACTAAGTAATGGTTACGAATAGGTAGTCTTTAAATTGTCTGAATATCGACCAGTCCGGACGTGTGAGACTTTTCTCTACAAAATGCGGACTATATTTTTCTGTATGATCTAATTTGAATATTCTCCAACTTTTTTTTTCTGTGGGGATATCCTTAGGGACTTCTACCAATTGGTATCAGCCTAAACTGGTATCCCCGTCTGGTATCAGCCCACCATACCTAGCGGGTCCCACCACCAAGTGCGGCCGATCGTCCGCAGTCCTTAAGCGCACTTGGAACACAGCACGCACCTTTTCGAATACCTTACAATAAAGTCACCTTAAAAGAGATACAAAACCATTTTGTTTTTCTTTCCATACGCACAGACACAAGGCACCATTAAAGTGCGTAAACAGTGTGGAGTTACGTCAATTTCCTTAAGGTTGTTCTACGGAAATGTCCCGATATGGGTGGTGAGCGAACACGGATTCGCTCTCAGCCGGAACGACGACGGCCAGTCGTTTGTAGCCCGTGAAACTACGCCGGGAAAAGAAAAAAGAAAACGGACGGAGAAAATTTTGTCATTATTTTAGTCGCACGATAACATTGCGTGAAAAGCAGTGTGTTGGGGGTTTTTCTAAGCGTTTTGTAGTTTGCTAAAGAGCAATGGAATGAAGTATTCAGGGTATTATTCTTGAAGACCGGGTTAGGAATACAACGATCCGTTCCACCGCAAAAATTACTGATTGTCACTCGGAAAGCTGCCACTCTAAAATGGAATGGGGTTGGACACAGCTGCAGCATGTCAGACTAACGACCCAATGGGTCTTAATGGCAAGCGACATCGCTGCAGGTCCAGACGGGGATGGCGGGGTGAGCGAGACACCTTCATCAAAGACTGGTCCACTAGTCCTTACCTCGAGGGAAGTGAAAAGAGAGTAGAGGCCTTTGCACTGCAGTGGCACAATACGGACTCCTAATTATAGTAATTGTGGTCATAAAAGGTATAAAAACCTTAAAAGAACGTCAAAAAAAAAAAGTCAGTATAAAAAATAATATCATCAAAATAAATAGGCATGGGAACCCCAGGATAGATTCTAAAAATATTTCGTATAGAGACAGCGATGGAACGCAGCATACTGGGTGTTAAAAGACAGGACAGGATTCGGAACACCACGCTGCGTTCTTAAGGGCTATTGGATATACTTAGAAAAGAAAATAAAAAAAAATAGATACATAGATTTGTCCCAGGAACCCAGTGCAGGTACTCCCATTCCTGGTGACCATGATCTAATTAAGAACGATTCAAAAACAAGACATTTCAGTTTAGGTTCCTAAACTGCATCGCTTGAGCTGCTCTATGGACGTCATGGTACACACGGCTACACATCAAGCTATACATTTCCAGTTTTATCTGACCTCGCATTGTATAGGTGTTTCGTACAATCAGAAGTCAGCTTATACTGGTTATGTATAGCTTGATGTGTAGCCGTGCGTACCAAAAAATTATGACTGAAACCAAAACTTGCGACTCAGTTTGGGACAATTGCTGTCACCAGATGGCACGGCCTAAACTGAATCGTTAAACTGACGTCATGGTACGAATTAGAAGAACAATTCAGTTTAGGTCCTAAAATGGATCGCGTTAAGAGTTTTTGGTAGGCCTCCTGGGCAGCATTTGGACCAATTGTCATATGAAGATGAGCAATCTCCTTTCATTCTCACCATTAGTATCGTTAGGTCGTAGGTCGTGATTATTTTAATAGTTGGACGACCAGCGATAGATTAGGTATGTGTCTTTTTAAAAGTAAACAGCACGGTATTATAGTTTTTATTGCGTGTCTAATCCATGGTACGTTAGTCTAAAAAAAGCTAGAGGTCATCGTAACCAGCCGTCCGCCATTTAATCGAAACAGACAGAATTAGAAAAGGTAAAAACTTGACATGATAAAAAGTTAGCACGCTATGAAGCTCTTTTTTTAATTAACCTAAAGTTTTATCAAAAAGACTTTCATTTAATTAAGTATTTAATTTAATATTACAAAACATTTTTAATTATGTCATATTTTTCACGCATTTAATACCCTTAATTTTTTCACATATTAAACCAAAAACGTCACGTAACATATTTCCATAGAGCGATATACCTATCTATAACTAACCATCATCATAATCTACCTAGCCTTCTCCCAACTATGTTGGGGTCGTCTTCCAGTCCATCCGGATGCAGCAGAATACCAGTATTTTACATGGAGCGACTGCCTATCTGACCTCCACAACCCAGCTACTGGCCGACACGATACCCCTTGGTAAGACTGGTTGTCAGAATTCGGGCTTCTGACGACCCGTAACGACTGTCAAAGATCCACGAATGACAGCTGGGACCCGAGGCACGGAGGGGTCCTGGTCAACCATCCACCGACCCACCGCGGCTAGCGTAGCTTAACCTGATCAATCGACCCGTGATCTGTAAATCTAACCACTGTGCAATAAATCGATAGCATTAAGGTCTAATCCACAACAAAACAAAACTTACAGAACAAAGAAAAATTAAAAACCACTTCAGTACCGAATGTTTTAACACCCAAGTAGGTATTCCACGCCCCATACTCCCTATAATACGTTCTGTGTGTGTGGCTTGTAAATAATTCATAAGAGCTCAAAAGGAGTTAAATCCACGTGTACCAGTACAATTGTTTCAATATTCACGACGTTGCACGAATGTAGGCGAGTAGGTGACCCTGTCAGTGCGAAGGATTTTAATTTTTGAGTGGACTTTGACACCCTGGCAGTTGTAGTGTAAACAGCAACCAGCTATTGGAGTTAACTGTTTTAAGGCTCACGCAGACTGGTGCGACGCGATTCTAGTAGAACAATTTTCATGAAGTTTCTTTTCTTTCTTTCTATATGCAGTTATATGGTGCGTTGGAAGTTATTATTTAATTTGTCTAAACAGTCAATAACGTAAACTAGATTATCTCATGCACAGAGCGTAGGTTTAAGTTTTATTCTTCAAGAAGTTGTGTCAAGTAAAAAAAAAAGCTTCAACTCCATCTGACAGATTCGGGGAAAAAGACACACTGCAATATCATAGAACCTCTTCTCCGCATTCCTTGATAATGATCCAGTCTACATTAAAGGATTAGTAAACAGGCAGCGGGGTAATTGCTTAACACACTAACAGTAGCAATGGCTTTCATTTTGACAGTTCAACAACATTCACTGCGTTATTTACGTTGTTGAGTTGACACATTTTTCGAACATACGAAGCAATGGATTAGCAATATCTTTCAAAATGATTCAGATTGTGATTGATAGTGTGTAACACAATGTGTCTCTGGCTGGTCAATCTCATATTATAAGGTGATTCCTTCAAAGTACCCTGAATTTTTTTAAATTTCTCTGCTAAAAACGTAAGAAATTTTTAATGGCTACATTGAAAAGTAGACTTTAAGAAGTTCTCAATTTAGAAACAGGGTGTAAAAGATTTATCCGATAGTTGCTAAAGAGAGTCGTCGCACTTTTTTTTTTATGGATGGGAACTCATCTAATAACTCCTCCCGCTCTGGGTGGAGCGGAAGGGAGTGTCAGACTCTTACTGACTAAAACCCACCCGTGTTCCTTCCTTAGCCCTTTATGTTCCGGGGCAGCGGTAACCCTTTCGGACAATCCCGCTTCCCCGGCAGGCTTCGGCCCTAGCGGGCCCCTTCCTTTATGCTGACATCTCTTTGAGGCGCGCGTGGAACACATACGCGCCGTCCGGCACGGGCCTGGTCCTGATCGAACGGTGAGCTACCCATTACTCTCCGTCCGCAGGCCCGAGTCGTCGCACTGGGATTCCGTTCAGTTTTTTTTTTAATTTTGTTTTTATACAGTGCTATCCAAATGGAAATGTTGTTTTTTGGATTAAAACCTTTGCTTGTCCCATGTAAGCTCACGAGCCCGGAATAGTGATTATTCAATGAATATTTAAAATCACTTAAAGGGAACCGGGTCCAAGTCTTGATCTCTTTTTTATTTCAGATATTTTGATTTTATGATACTTTCATGTACAGGATGTAGGGTATGTTGGGGTAAGTTTACCGCAACGACCTTATAAGTATGGGTAAGACTTATATTGCCAACATACATACATAATCAGCCTATAATGTTCCAACTGCTGGGACACAGGCCTCCTCTCGGTGAGAGGCAGTGGGCCGTAATCCACCACGCGGGCCCAGTGCGGGTTGGCAGATGTCACATGTCTTCGAATTTTTGGTTCTAGGACATGCCGGTTTCCTCTTGATGTTTTCCTTCACCGTTTTGAGAGCAGTGGTGATAAAATAATTTACACAAAGTAAAGCGCCTGCCTGGGTTCGAACCTGCGACCGACAACTCGCAAGTCGCGGATGTAACCACTTGGCCACACTGCTGCTCAATGTTGCCAAATTATCTGGAAATTTGATTCGTACGGTCTTACCCCAGCGCCGAACTTACCCCAACGTACTCTATTCCCTATTCCCAAAGGGGTTTAGCTAGAAATGTACTTTTTTACACCAATGAAAGCTTAGTCTAATACCTATTTAGGTAAATAATATATACGTACAATAAGCGCTAACACAAGCTTCCACAAATTAAACTAATGCTGCAGTACATACGAATTGATACGGTTTAGAATATAATTCATCTGTTTAATATTAATCGTAATTTCATTTATGACTAAGGGCTGAGTTCACCAATAAAACTGAACGCGATCAGCACATCTAAACCGCGTTCAAGAGCTGTCAGTGTCATAAATGTTGTGAAATATTAGAATAGAAAAGAACTTTTATTTCAGACAGGAGTCCATACTGTCCATAGGGTAGTAACAATTTTACTTACCTAACTTCTAGTGTTAGTAGGTTACAGACACAGACATACCAACAAGCACTGAACTCTCGTGGTGGATTACGACCTACTCCCTTTTATCGAGAGGAGAGCTGTGTCCCACCAGAGGGAACATTATGGGCTGATTATGCAGACACAGATTTACAATTAAAATTCAGCGTTGAACTGCGTCCACTTTCGCAAAATCGGGGACTCTACCGATATTAACAATGACAGCTCTTGAACCCAGTTTAGTTGGACTGATCGCGTTCAGATTATTTGGTGAAATTAGCACTAAGTACTTAATATAATCAGATAGGTGGATTAGTAAGTAACAAGAGCAAACATGTAATTAGATCAGCTGCTTCATACATGCTCTCACACCAAGCTTTGTTTTCATAGGAGCTAACGTACTTACTATAAATAATATCACGCTAGTGTTCAGTGAAGGGGTAGGTATGTATAGGACACGTTTTCGCTAGTTATATTAGTCCCAAGTTAATGTAATACAAGCCACGGTTCGAGCATATTACAATCTTCTACAATAAATTAATTAAAAAATTATTTCATTTAATCATTGACAGACAATCTACAGCCTAAAACACTGGGTCTAGAAGGTAAGCATGTAAGTACTATGGGAGAACTTTTGAAATTCAACCCCTAAAGTATTCACAAAGACACAACAATTACAATTTACAAGTTAACACTAAAATATACAGGGTGAAATTTTAATCATCGTTTTATTCTTAAGAGGTCATTGTACTCATCATTATGTACAACTTTTTCTATGGGACCAAACATGAAATCGCGAAAAAAAAATCAGCTGTTCCCTACATTTTGACGAGTTACGCGAACATAAATGTATGAAACAGCAGATTTTTTTTTATAACCGACGTAAATTTTTACTCTAGGGTTCTAGATTCAAGAGCTGAACTCATCATCAAATTAAAATTTAACATGTGAAAACGATGTAGAAGACGTGCACGTCCATAGTAAAGAATGAAAATTAACGCCATTGCAGTCAATACACGGCCAGTCCCAAGTTCCCAACTGACGGTGCCCGTTCACGTATATAAATGATGAATGTATCAGAAGCCAGAACAAGCCTAAGTTCGGTTGACACGTTTTACATACAAACATACAGCATACAAAGACCAAACACACGCGCACATTACAATCTGGCTGAATTGCACTCCGAAATAAAAACATCGAAGAAATATGCAGGTCAATGTAACGTTTGAAAATCTTGTCACGTGCTAACGCCGACATTTGGGAAATGTCAGCTGCATAAAGGGCGGGAAAGTGGTTGTAGTACTCGTACAATAAGAACTTATGTTGATAGGACAAATGAACATTAAAATACAACAGAAGTATTGTTTGGAGAAGTATTGAGATATCTGGTGATCTATTCTGCAAATATCTCACCGTGAAAACCTAGGTGAGCTGCCACTCCACCTGATGCTAGGAATTGACAGCTCGAAGTTAGGTAAAGGGGCCCGTGGCTAAATAATAACAGCCGCACAGGTCGATCGATCAGGTTAAGCTACGCTTGCCGCGGTTTGTCTGTGGATGGGTGACCATCTTTACATACCGAGACCACTCCGTGACTCAACGTCGGTCCCGGCTGTCATTCGTGGATCTTTGACAGTCGTTACGGGTAGTCAGAAGCCCGAAAGTCTGATAACCAGTCTTAGCAAGGGGTATCGTATTACCCAGTAACTGGGTTGTGGAGCTCAGATAGGCAGTCGCTCCATGTAAAATACTGGTATTCAGCTGCATCCGGTTAGACTGGAAGTCGACCCCAACATAGTTGGGAAAAAGATAGGCAGATGATGATGAGATCGACTTTAGGTAGTACAATGTTTTTGTTAAGCTTGAAGAGAAAATATTGAGGTATATTGATTGCTTCCGATTCACTTATAACTCATTGCTTACGGAATCATCTACATCTATTAGAAGATGTAGCTATGTTTATGAGTGAGAAGCTTACGTCAGGCAGACTCATCACCATAATGATGAAATGAACAATAACAAAGGGAATTATATCGCTTTGCAATAACTGCTGTATCATCAATTTATTATGGAACTCTCATTTGGCTTGGCAAATCACAACACAACACAACTAAATGATCTGATTTAAAACATTGTGCTGATCTGGTTTTGATCATCATCCCCTTCATTCATAAACGTTGCTTAGACATGACCTCTCAAGCTCCGCTAAAGAGACACAATTGTTTTTCTATTGTATCGAGCTACATAGGGGGTACGCGCGGACCTTGACCAGGACTGCCTGGTCAAGGTCCGCGCGTACCCCCTATGTTAAACAGTCGCTAATCACTGGATTAGCGACTGTTTAACCATAGAGAGAGCAGTGGTGGCCCAGTGGTAACGGCCGCGACTTACGAGGTGTAGGTCGTAGGTTCGAACCCAGACAGGCGCTTTACTTTGTGTAAATTATTTCATCACCACTGCTCTCAAAACGGTGAAGGAAAACATCGTGAGGAAACCGGCATGTCCTAGAACCAAAAATTCGAAGACATGTGACATCTACCAACCCGCACTGGGCCAGCGTGGTGGATTACGGCCCACTCCTTCTCACAGAGAGGAAGCCTGTGTCCCAGCAGTGGGAACAATATAGGCTGATCATGTAACCATAGATTTTTGACTTTAGAACGTCACTTAACTTTAATCATCGTTTACAAATAAACCCCATTATTTTTGGAAGAAACGCTGTTTCTTCAACCGAACTTATTCGTTAAAGAGCTAATTTTTCCGACGCCAGATAATTTTATCCGAGGAATAATTTTGAATTTTTGACAGTGCTGCAATTTTATTCCACGAATAAAAATTATCCGTTGATTGAAAAATCAGTCCTAAGTCATAGAACTTATGTCAATATTTTTTCTACCCACGTTAAACTACTATGTTACCTGTCCACGGTCATCAATAGTACCCAAGTGACATTGCTAGTTGACGGACACTGTGACAATTCCGTGATAGTGCGTGACTTTATTCTCTAAGTTAGCGGACTCCCTAAAGGTCATAGCACACATATCAATTCGGAAAGGGATCGTCACCGTATCAACTCGAGCCATTCAGCATTCTTTATATGAAACTCCCTACTGCAACGCACACTAATCGGAATCGTAATTATCGCCTCGTCTCGGGACAAGCTCACGAACCGCGGTGCGGTGCGTGGTCAACTTGCAGTTCCGGCGCATACGGCTCGTCATGCCCGCGGCCACGTCTCTCCGTACCCCAGCTTACGTCTCTTTGTCCACCCTTGCCCTTTCCCACCCCTCCCACGGCCTGACTGCAGCACCATCAACCAGCGGTCGTCGTCGCCTAGCCGTAGTCGAGTCGACGTATCGGAGCAGCTGATCCACTTTGGTTACGTGCTTACATTAGGTTGACGCCTGTTTGACGGCGAGACGATCCCTTTCCATGTTGATATGTGTGCTATGCCCTTTAATCGTCCTTTTGCTAAAATTCTTAGTATTCTGTGGACAGACAGACTTCTTTAAAAATTCATCTCGGTATTCTCTGTTACACATCGAATTACTAGTATCTTCTTATGATCATGATCTCATCTTTTCCAACGGGGTATTATAATATTATATAATATCCTGCGGTATTATTGGCAATTTCCTTATGACTTAGGTATCCTTATTTATCAACTTCATCACATATGTATATTGGCTTAAATAACCAACTGCCGCTTATTTTCTTTACAAAGAATACTACTGAAGATATCTGAATCATTGAATCTTCTGAGTACCCGTAACTAATGTCGAAGATCAACGAATGACATGGTCTCCTTATCGTGCTTTCCGGGGCTCAGAGGAAGCTTGGTAAATAATGAGTGGTCACACATCCACGGACCGACCTCAGCAAGTAATTAAATTACCTTTTTTTGTTAGCCTGTTTTGTGTCCCACGGCTGGGCCAAGGCCTCCCCTTTTTCCTTCCAAACCGGGGCTGTCTTGTGCGAGATCTTGCCATGTTGACCCTGCAAATTACATATTCCCGGTCAAAATGCATTTACTGACGAAACTCAAAGTCAAAGCAGACGAAGACAAGGAAGTCCCAAAACTAATTCCTAACCCGAAACACACGCACTTCCAGCACCACATAACCATATAAACTTAATTACCATGCTTATTGTTCTAATTAGCTTGCTTCGTTACACACTCTTAGATTACGCCTGTGGGCTGTGGTCGCTTGTCGGGCTCGGTAAGTGGGTCACAGGCTGCAACACAATGTAGTCACAAACTTGCATTGTTTAGGACAGGGCCCTAGGGAGTAAGCAGAGTGCAGCTGGAATTGTTAGTCGGTATTAAATCCCATGTGGCAAACGGAACGGGTAGATGGAATAATCTTTATTGCACAACAAATGAAGGAAAAATGAACACGTGGAATCATACAAAAAAAAAAAAAAAACTTGCTGGCTGGCAAAGTCCCTAACTCTGGGACCTAGACTTGGATTGCCCAAAAAGGATAATTGATATATCAATATTAAGTATCTACTACCTGAGTGATAAATAGCAACCAGGGGGTCTTATGCTGACAACTATATCAGCTAATATACTGTTTCACAAAAAAAAATAACTGACGATAAAAGCGAAAAATAACTAAGCTCCTAAGAACTAGATAAGTAACTAATTTTGAGGCGTTATAGTCGATCTGTAGGATATGTATGTATGCTGGCTAAAACTTTTATTCACTGCTATTTTAAATAAACAAACATAGATAAGTAATATTCGAGATATTTGATTTTCATTTCAGATTCCCTGCGGACGTCAAATTATTGCCCCAATAAATGTTCCAATAAAGCAATAATTATATGTCCATTAAAATCTGTTCCCACGGGCTTGTCTGACGTTCAGCGGGGAGGGACGATGGACAAAATGTCATATTTAGTTATCGCTGAATGCAATAATGTCCGAGTATTCGGTCGTCTAACTAAAATGTAATGAATTCTGATCAGATATTTAAAGTAACAAATGCCGCTCGCGACGTACTCTCATACCTATTTACAGTTTTCATTGGGGAAGGTTGTACTTATGTACGTACTTTTCAATATGGACATCTTTTATTAAGAATTACACAGAATTCCTCTAAAAGTTCAGCTGTTTCATACATTTAGGTTGCACATATATCTATCCATCTAGGTATACTTCTATAGAACATCAAATTAATTCTAATTGGCTCCCCATACTGCCGTCCTTTAACTAAAAGGCCGTTAAGCCCAAAAAGTTGTTTCGGAGTAAATGCGAAAAAACGTGGGAATCGTTGTTTCTTAAAAACTATGATACTTAGGATAATGATTGTTGGACACATCAATTGATATTTCTTTCTGTTTATCGTAGATAACCCTTTTTGTCCAATAACTATTATTAATTAATTTTAAAATTCATTTTTCTCATTTTGTTAAGCATGTAACCTAGTTATTGCATCTTATTACTGTACTAAAAGGCCGTTATCCATACCTTAGCGGCTTTTTAGTCAAGTAATTTATTTAAAATGTTAAGCTTCATAATGTTTGTTATATTTTGTTTAGAAATACTTAACTAAAAAGTTGTTAAGTGACATAACTGCTTTATAGTCATGACATTCGCTTTAATTTCAATTTCAATAACTTTCCTAATGAGCAGTTACGGGGCTTTAGATGCTTTTTAGCTAATTGTTGGCAATGTTATATGGAATTTTTGTAAACTCTTAACTACTTTACTTAACTAAAAGGTGGCTAAAAATATTTCGCTTGTGGTTAACTTCTGTATAGTGTAGCATTCATATGGAAATATGTGAGTAATTAATTAAATACTAACATCATGTTCTTTTAAAAATCAAAAATATAATTCAACATTTAAAAGATAAAAGAATTACTTATAATTTTAATACGCAATAATAATCAACTTATAACTAATTATGATCTAACAGGTCATGAGCTCATTATTTGGCATGGACAATATTCTTAATCCATGTTCTTTATTCCATTGATTCAACCATTGATTTAATAGAAAACTTCTAACCCAGTTATTGTAATAAACTAAAGGCTACATTATATCAGACATGAGGCAACTTCAGTCCTAAATTATTTAAATATTATAACAAATAAAAGTACCTAATAAAATATGTAGTAAAATTGCACACTAAATAAATAATAAAACATAAGCAGCACTTTCAAGTGTAGATAGATACATTTGGCACACTGGTAGACCATAACCTGGAATAAAACATTGAATACTTTTTATACCAGTAGTTCATTCCCGTGGGTTAATTATTCGAAATGATATCGTTTACCAACCTCTACGCGGACGGATCCATAAGTAAAAGGTTGTAGTTTTAAGTATTTAGGAACATAACAATATCTAAATTAAACACAGTCATCAATATACTCAGCCTATCGCAGTCCACTGCTAGACAAAGGTCTCTCCCAAGCTGCGCCATAACACCCTGTCCTCTTACCTTCCGCATCCTGTTTGTCCTAGCCACCTTATGTAGGCCGTCGATCCATCTAGTTGGTGGGAGGCTCACTCGACACTTGCCGATACGCGGTCTCCACTCCAGGACTCGTCTGCTCCACCGGCCATCGGTCCTTCGACAAACATGGCCAGCCCACTGCCACTTCAGTTTGCTTACTCTGCAAGCTATGTCGGTAACTGCGGTTCTTTTCGTGATATTTTCATTCCTGATTTTATACTTCAAAGAGACTGAGCATAGCTCGCTCTATAGCGCGCTAAGCGGCCTTGAATTGTGGACCAGCCCGACCGTCAATGTCTTCGTTTCGGCAACGTATATCATGACAGACAGGACGCACTGGTTAAGACCTTGGTCTTCAAACACTGCGGGATAGGCGACAAGACGAAGTTTTCCAAATACTGCCCAGCCCAACTGGATCCTTCAGTCGGCTTCTTTCTCAAAGTTGTGTCTACTGAGCTGGTTGACTTGCCCTAGGTAGACATAATCCTTCAAAACTTTGGTTGGACTCGTTAAGATGTGCGAATTGTACATGAATTTTGTCTTGTCCAAATTTAAGCTGAAGCCAACCCACCGAGAGGCTCCATTTCGGCTGGAGAGACTTAGTCAATATGGCGATGTTATCGCCAAATCGAACAAGATGAACAGACGCTGAAACAGTTAGACCAGATGTTGCACAACCTAAATGGAGCCTCCATTTTTTGGATGAGGTTGTTTTCTGATCCTGGATCTGAAAAGTCATTGTGGCAGCGTCGTACAAACATCTCACCGCACGCGCGCGCGCGCGCTCTCTCTATCTTTCTCTCTCTCTCGTCTCTTCGATGTAGCGTCAGTCAATTCGACATCGTTGCAGAAAGGCCAGAACTGCCCATATTTTGACGGAGTCGCATCGTTTCTCGTAGTCCACAAATGCTATACACAAGGACTGGTTATACTCCGCGGTACTCTGTATAATTTGCCGAACATAGATGTGGTCTATGGTACTGAAGCCTTTTCGAAAACCGGCTTGATTTGGCGGCTGGAACTCGACATGTCTCTTCGCGAGATTGTCCGTGACGATCCTCGAGAGCAGCTTGTATAAGTGTTTCAGCAGTGAGATGGGTCTATAGTTCTTAAGCGAGGATTTGTCACCTTTTTTGAAGAACAGAACCACCGCATCTCTGCTCCACGCCTCGGGCGTTGTACCCTCTTAGATGACGGAATTAAAGAGACTCGCTAGCTCTTTGATTTTATTGTATTTATTTTTTTGGATCGTAAGTAAGCACTAGGAAGTGGTGAAGGGCGGGCGTTTTGGGGACTGTCTTTTGTAATTTTGACGTTCGAAAAGTGCTGATTCTCAGTCTAGTCTGAATAAATGACTTTTGATTTTGTTTTCTTGTCGTTTTGGGTTTTTCTGTTTCAATATCTTCATCTGTATCGTCACTTCTTCGATCTTAGTTAGATCTCGTAGTTCATATCTTTGACAGAGTCAGTGTCAGTGCCCTCCGGGTGGAAAGATTTAGTCCGACGGGACGGCGGATGGCTTGAGCAGGGCACCCGCACCCCACTCAACCCCGGAGTGAAAGCGGCGCGAGAGTCGGCTAACTGCCTTTTAGCTAAGTAATGAGGCTTAGCTGCTTTTTAGCTAAGTATTCTGGGAAATGTGCAGAATTACATGTTTAACTAAAACAGCGTTAAGGGCTGGTAACTGCAAATAAGTAAATTTTTTCACATAAACTGTTCTTTAAATGCTAACTATAAAGAAGTTATAGTCCGTTAGCGTCTTTATAGTCAAGAAAAATCAGATAACGTGCTTGTAGTTAAGTAGAAGGCTAGAAAATAATCATCACATCGGGCAGTTAAGGTATTTTAAAGTACATTAAGCTAAGAAGTGTGGGTTAGACGCTTTCAAGTGATGGAATCATCAAAAATTATGTTACTTAACGGCCTAAAAGATGTCCATATCTTTGGAACTATTTCATCATCATCTGCCTAGCCTTTTCCCAACTATGTTGGGGTCGGCTTCCAGTCTAACCGGATGCAGCTGAATACCAGTATTTTACATGGAGCGACTGCCGATCTGACCTCCACAACCCAGTTACTGGGTAATACGATACCCCTTGGTAAGACTGGTTGTCAGACTTTCGGGCTTCTGACTTCTTTCTTCTTTCTTCTGACTTTGGAACTATTTATGTTATAAAAATGTTTCTTAGACAGAAAGATAGAGAATTTAAAACTCTATCACTTTCTATTAAAAAGTAAAAATTGACCATTTGAGGGTTAACGGCTTTTTAGTTAAAGGACGGCAGCATACTAAAGCTAAAGTAATATTTTCTGTCATATTTCATTAGAAGTTTGCTTATCTTTTTGCCCAAAACGGTCCTTCTTCAAGAACCCTTGAGAATGAAGGTTGAGAGAAGTGGTGGTCCAGTCGAAACGACTGCGACTTACGAGTCTTAGGTTCGAACCCAGACAGGCACTTTCATTTGTGTACATTATTTCCTCAATACTCTCAAAACGGTAAAGGAAAACATTGTGAGAAAACCGGCATCGGCATGTCTTAGAACCAAAAATTCGAAGACATGTGACATCCACCAATCTACACTGGGGCCGCGTAGTGGATTACGGTCCACAGGATGCAGGCCTCCCAGAGAGGGCCTGCATCCCAGCAGTGGGAATGTTATAGGCTGATTATGATTATGCAATACGAGAATGAAAATGAGGGGCTTGTGGCTAAGAAATAACAGCCGCACGGGTCGATCGATCAGGTTAAGCTACGCTTGCCGTGGTTGGTCTGTGGATGGGTGACCATATTTTCATACCGTTGGTCCCGGCTGTCATTCGTGGATCTTTGACAGTCGTTACGGGTCGTCAGAAGCCCGAAAATCTGACAACCAGTCTTACCAAGGGGTAGGTATCGTATTACCCAGTAACTGGGTTGTGGAGGTCAGATAGGCAGTCGCTCCATGTAAAATACTGGTATTCAGCTACATCTGGTTAGACTGGAAGCCGACCCTAATATGGTTGGGACAAGGCTAGGCAGATGATGAATACGAGAATGAAAATAACACAAAGGGACAGATAGGGCTACATTTCCCACTAACCGTGTCTGCTATTGTGAATATTTGCTAGTAAAATGTTCTATTGCGGAATGTTTATTTCGAAACGTTTCATTTTGGAACTAACTACCACAAAGCGAAGAGAATTTAATTTAGTTTTGCGTTGTTTCATTTCGTTTACACGGGATGCTGAAATACATGTAGTCCTTCATCACTTGTTTATTTATTTGCATCTGCCGTTTTGAAATACGTATGCTACATTGAATTCTGCATAATATTAGAACAAAGGAACTTATTTGGCCACAAAAAGATATTTAAAATAGTTTTTGTAGCTTGGAACTAATAAAAAGTATGAAGTACTAGTCACAGCCTCAAACTAAGTGCATCAAATTCCCGATGAAGAGTCTTCCCAAGAGATTGGCCTGAAATTCTGATAATACATAATCAAGATTGATTTTTCCACTTTAATATATTATTCTTGAAGGACCATAAGTTTTATATCATTTTTGACTTCTAAAAAGATACGAATATACCTAACGCGTGGAAAAACATAGCCCCGTCTTTGGTTGAGTAAAAAACAAGCGAACCGGAAACTTTTCCACGCTACCCGTCTTTATAGTCTGTACACACGACGAAAACATCAAGCTATACATTAAATTTCAGTATCCTACCCCTAGCTAGTTGTTCAACCATAGAGCTACGAACACGCCTCGGCGGCCGCTGCTAGAGGCGGCATTGTCAACACTTTTCCATACAAACCAAGAGTGTTACCGTTTAGGTACTCGCACTACGATATAAATGACGTAACGACTTTGAGGCATCTGTCTCACAGCCGACGAGGGAGCGACTAGCTGTCGACTATTTTCTCGCTCAAGAAATCCCCCCCCGATCCCGATGTCCCGATGTGTCGGTTAAATGTATATGTCGCAGATGGATTGAAGAATCGGCTGTTTTACAAAACAGCTATTGATAGTTGATCGTTGACTGTTCACACTGCCAACAAGAATACTCTCTATTGTAGATCGTAACGAACAAAATTCTTCTTGAGCGAGAAAATAGTCAATAGCTAGTCAATTGATAAAGCCACGGATCCCCTTATACCTTTATCACGGGGGTTCGTGATAGAAGTTGTGCGCTCATTACACTTTCCGCACCACCAATGTTATTTACTGCCATATCTAGAAGCTGCGATTTCGTGCTCTGTGGATTTAACCGTCCCGTTGTAGCCAAAACTGTACAGTACGTGATTTGGGTCCCAACTGTGTTTATGGATTGCTGACCAGGATTCTATGATCACTGTGAACTCTTTGTTTTGCCAAAACCCTTCGTTGGATAAAAAACGGGCTTAGCTTGGGTCGTCTAGGGGGTTCAGGATTTCAGCAGTCAGTAGTTTTGAAAGGCATTATGTAAATTCAAGGAAATTACCTAATTGAATATCAAATTGACTACCACCAGAAATTTTCAGCATATTCAAATCACAACTATCATTCTTTGAATAAAACGGCAAATTGACGTACATTGTCAATTTTATAAACAATTAATTTACCTGACTGTATATTCCGTTTCAAAATGGTAGCTCAGATAACGTCTTGATGATGATGATTTCTTTTAGGAATTGAAACATGATGTGTAAAGGGGTTCTAACCTTTGTGGCATATCCGACCTGCCGCCTTTTTATTTTTTTTTCAAACGTTCCGCGCACGGTAAGTATTATGTATATGTAGCATATTATGGGTCGGGGACACTTATACAAACAAAAAATGACAAGTTTTATGGTACCTATGGTTTTATGGAAACGTGACACTTTAGGCTACCATATTACTAGACATTTCTATTTGGAAACTTTGAAAAATAATCAAAATGGCGGCGGGTAGATATGTATTAAAGTATATGACAGCTTCCATAGAAAAATGTTTGAACCCCTTAAATACGCAAAAGTTGATAATATAATTCACTTATAACAGCGCTTTTAAAATCGATTAGTTAATAACTATCAAAGTTTCTACTAGGTTCTAGTTCAGGCCGACTAACATTTCCCCTGAACTCAACTTTAAAATAAAACTTTAATAGTCTAACTTTCCCAATTACTGGGACTCCGTTTTAATGGTAACCCTGGGATAGGGGCAGAAACTTCTGTAAAAACGGTATGAGGAACATGCATTATGCAACTTTTTTGTTAGGCTAGTCCTTTGGCGGACTACCATTTAATTTCGAGTATCTTAAACATGTGCCCTCGGACTGCCGAGGACTGCAAGAGGACTGGCTCTTGCATATGAGTAACTATGTAAGGTACTTGCATGAATTGTTGTAACAATGAAAAATTAGTGAGTTGTAAATCCACCTGTCGATCTATTCTGTAAAACTTTGGTGAAGTGAGCTTGAAGTGAGCTGTCATTTCAAATGATGACACTATTATGGGCCGATCGCTTAACAGAGATGTTGCCTGAGGTAGCAGCGCGGTGCGGGAGGGGTGTAGTGACGTGGTGCGAGAGCTCAGTGATTCTTCAACTTGTGACAACTATCACCCCTCCCGCACCGGGCAGCTACCTCAAGCAACGTTTCAGTTAAGCGGTCAGCCTATAATAGCTCACTTCACCTAAGTTTTCACGGTGACATTTTAACAAAACAGATTGAATGAAGTAGAAGTTGTTATGCCATGGCCTGCAAGTATACTTTCATGTTATGCCAGTAGCTTGCAGGCTATGGTGAAGTTACGGACATGTGTATTGACTTCTTTTTTATGGTGAAAATGGCCATTGCTAAGGTTTTTTAAAGCGTCATTTTACGAGGCAGTAGGTACACCCACTACTTATCATCATAGGTATACCTAACGTAAGGTTTCCTGTATGTCCTGAAGAAACATATACTCCTTTTGCTTTCCTCCTTTCAGACATGTCGAAGTACAAAAAGTACAGTAATGGCAGATAGAATGCCGGCCGGTGTGATTTATACTGTGACTAGAAATGTAAAGTTACAATAACTCACCCGTAGCACGTGTGTGACATGCTTTATAGTTTTAAGTACAGTCACGTAGTACATTGTTTTTTCAGTCTATAAAGAGAAAATTAATCGAGTATATTTTATTAAAACTGTGAGATATTGTGAAACAATTAAGAGATTAGAATCAAATACATGGTTACGGTATCGATTTTTATTATTTTAATTTTAAATCGGTACTTACGTGTAAATAAACGAGTAGGTAACGTACAAAATAATAATAATGCGAGCATATATATATATACATACATTTTATTCTCTGCCAAACAGAGCAATCGGTCCCAAAAGTTTGGGATTCCGCTGAAAATGTATTGTAACGTAAAAGTTTCCGAATCACATTACCAAAATATTAACATCACTGTATCGGATTATGTCAAACCGTCCAACTATTTTTTATTATATGAAATAATATTTACTTACCTTTTGCCTGCGTCTTCGCCCGCGTGGAAGGAGGTCGGAAATTATTTCACGTACTACCGGGATAAAAAAAGGTCATGGTCTATCCGTGTGACAAATTTCATCCAAATCCGTTCAGTCAGCCGTTGAGACGTGAAAAGGTAACAAACAAATAGACGGAGCTACTTTCGCATTTATAATATTAGTATGGAAAAGTAACTAATATACAGTGGTTCATTAGCCATTTACAGTTTTCAAATTGTGTAAAAATTAAAAGATATCTCTTGTATAATTCGTTACATGTAGGAATGGGCTATCAATAACATTTTCCATTCTTCCTGTTTATTCCAAACTTTCTGATTCAAAACGCAATAATTTCTTCGGTCAATTTTCTTATTATAAAACGTTAAATAACCAACTTCCTTATTTAAAACGTAGCCATATCAATAAAGCAAAACAAATAAGGAATCAAACGCAGCTAAATCTATGCGCTAACTTAATATGGACAAGACGCACACAGCAAAAACGAACGAGACGTGATCACCGTCTTTATTGCTTTTCATATCACGTGGATTTAAGCTAAGCGCACACTATAGCCGCGGCGGCCACAGCGCGCCGCATTGCAAAAATGCGCCAACGCTCATTAGGCGCCGCAACGCAGTAATTGTTTCAGACAGTATCAAAATTCGAATTTGAACTTGCTTTCATTTTGACTGTTCAACAACATTCATTGCCATATTTACGTTGCTAAGCAGACAATTTTTTCAAAGATATGAAACAATGGATTTGCAATATCCTTCAAAATTATTCAGATTATGCTTGATAGTGTGTTACGCAATTAGGGTGCTGTTTTCTCTCCAGTGCAATGAGGCTCGCGCACATATGGAAAAAATCGTCTTGTATCACTTTTGTACATTTTGTATGAACCATCGCAGACTATAAGTGGGTCATATCGCAACGCAAAAATACGCGTAGAGATTGATCTGCAATTGCGTTGAGCTGTGCGCAAGGAAAACATCGTGAGGAAACCGGCATGATTGTCCTAGAACCAAAAAATCGAAGACATGTGACATCTACCAACCCGCACTGGGCTCGCGTGGTGGATTACGGCCCATTCCCTCTCACCGAGAGGAGGCCTGTGTCGCAGCAGTGGGAACATTATAGGCTGATAATGTTGCGCTGCGGCCCGGTGCGGCCCGCCCATATGTGCGCTAGCCTTTATATCGCAACTTGTATTTATTATAGCACCACCCTGTTTATTATATTGTTAATAAAACATTATTTGATGGAAAAAGATATGAAGTTATTGATTAAGAGTTAATGTGGGAGGGAGAGTGTGTGAATTTAATGTTTTAATATTATTTATTGTGATTTCTTTTATGGTTATGGATGGTTTTATGTTTATAATAAAATCATTTTGCTGTAAGATCGGCGGGGTAATTGCATAAAACACTAACAGTAGGCTGAGTGCCTTTTATAATGACAGTTCAGCAACATTCATTGCGTTATTTACATTGTTGAGCAGAAACATTTTTCGAACATTATGAAGCAATGAATTAGCAATATCCTTCAAAATTATTCAAATTATGACTGATAGTGTGTTACGCAATTAGGGTACTGGATATTATTATGAATGAAATTACCTACTTGTTGGTACTGAAACGCTGTCGTGATGACTTAAAGTCGTTTATGGGAGATAAGCCAGAGAAGGCAACGCTATGGGGGAGAACTTTGCCCAGCAGTGGGACAATACAGGTTAATAAAAATTAAAATAAGGGTTCCTTTTTACCATTTTGGTAGGTACGGAACCCTTAAAAGGGTACGTACTTATAAAATTATTGAAAAGGATTCTTCCACGCCATTCTCCATTAAATGAGAGACAGAGAAAGTGAAGGAGACAGTAAGTATAGTTTTAATTAAAAATAAGGGTCTTTCAACAAGAACTGGTCCTTAGCGGCTTTAAACAGAGAGAAGAGGAAAGAGAGTAGGGAGGCCTTTGTCCTGCAGTGGGACATCACAGGCTTTTAATAATAATAACTCAAATAATTAAAATTTCCTAAGGGGCCTCTGCGAGTTGGCTTCTGCACCTCGTACGCCTTCCAAAGGACCGGGACCCCATGGTCCAGAGATAAGTAAAAAAAAAAAATCTCTTGGAAAGCTGCCACGCTAAAATGGAACTGGGCTGGACACATCTGCCGCATGTCAGACGAACAATGGGCCAAACTAACGATTCAATGGGTCCCTCTTAATGGCAAACGACATCGTGGCAGGCCCAGACGGAGATGGCGGGATGAGCTGGACTCCTTCAACAAGAACTGGTCCTTAGCAGCTTTGAACAGAGAGAAGTGGAGAGAGAGTAGGGAGGCCTTTGCCCTGCAGTGGGAAATCACAAGCTAATAATAATTTCTTTCATAAAAATATTATAAGAAATTTAATATCTAATATTATTATTTAAAATATTTATTCCTCAATGTTCAGGATTGCACCTACCACTGTTTGTCTCTGCATCACCCTAAGGTTGACTGGTAGAAAATGCCTATGGTATTAAGTCCGCCTCTGTACATTTGTGCTTAAAGTATTAAATAAATAAATAAGCTAAACAAACTGCAAGCCCCCGTGAGAACGTAAACAGGAAGGATATTGTTCAAATGCTCATCAGGCTATGTTTCTTTAATGTTTTCCTTTTATTGTTCCATTCCAATTCAATTATATTTTAATGCAGGAATCAACAAGTAACACCTGTGAGGAATATCGATTATTACATAATGAACACTGAATAACGTCACAAGATCCTAGCAGCAGATAGTCATATAGAAAACCGTCGAGTGCGAGCCGAAAGACGGAGAGTGTTCCGTAGGTGTATACAGGGTGTAAAACACCCATCGTATAGCCATATAGTCGTTAGCTACGCATCTGTACATCAAACTAAGTAACATTGAGCATAAAATATTGCTGTTTACCAGCACTTACTTACTTACTTTTATTTTTGGTGTGAAAAATCGCTGTTTACGGCAACGCGCAATGTAAAACGCCCAAAACATTGTGCTTATGGGTAGACAAAGGTACAGCGGGGTAATATCGAATTGGGAATGTTCTAAATTCAGACGGATAGAGTTCGGATCTAGTGCGCAACCCCTCCTGCAAATAGGACTTCACTTCGGACCGACATTTCTCGGATTCGGATCGGATCTAGTGCAGGACCGCGGGGCAATTGCGTAACACAATATCAAACGGAATCAGTTTCATTTTGACAGTTCAACAACATTCATTGCGTTATTTACGTGTTGAGCAGTTATATTTTTCGAACTTATGAAGCAATGGATTAGCAATTTGCTTCAAAATGATTCTGATTCCGATTGATAGTATGTTACGCAATTATTTTAGGGTGCAGCTCTTACAGTAGCAATCGCTTTAATTTTGATAGTTTAACAACATTCATTGCGTTATTTACGTTGTTGAGTAGACAATTTTTTCGAACATATGAAGCAATGGCTTAGCAATATCCTTCAAAATGATTCGATTGTAATTGATAGTGTGTTACACAATTAGGGTGCTGTATGTATTCAACGGCAAAACATAGAGATCTCTGTACCTATTTTATTTTAAACACCTATTTTTACACCTATGTTCAACAAATAAAAAACTTTGACTTTGAAATTTTATTGCAGCCGATATAATTATTATCCTACTCGTTTTACCACGGAACCCTATAACCATAAGACGTATAAAACAGTGTATATTATATCAAAATTATGTAAATGACATAACAATGGATGTTCCTATATGTTACGAGGACTGAATAGGAATGTGTTGCCTATTATCACATAATGGAGCACTTATATGCAGTTGCATTGTTACACTATTTGTATGAATGCGTTTGAATGTTAATCTGTATTTTTCATTGATATCGATGTTCAAGAAAACGTTATGGTTAATAGTATTAAGTATAGGAATGTGAGGGGCTTGTGGCTAAGTAATATCAGCCGCACGGTTCAATCGGTCAGGTTAAGCTACGTTTGCCGCGGTTGGTCCGTGGATGGGTGACCATCATTACATATCGTCATCCATCTTTCATTTGACCCCTCCGTGCCTCGGAAAGCACGTTAAACCGTTGCTCCCGTCTGTCATTCGTGGATCTTTGGCAGTCGTTACGGGTCGTCAGAAGCCCGAAAGTCTGACAACCAGCCTTACCTACGGGTTATCGTAGTACCCAGTAACAGTAACTGGGTTGTGGAGGTCAGATAAGCAGTCGCTTCATATAAAATATTGATTGCTGCATCCGGTGAGACTGGAAGCCGACCCCAACATAGTTGGGAAAAGGCTAGGCAGATGATGAGTATTAGGTATAGGAATGTATTTATTTCCGGAAGATTGTATATGATAGTTGATACAATTCTGTGTAAGTTCATTTGAATCTAGGGAATAAAGTATTTTTTCCGTAGAGCTGCGTGGTGAATTACGGCCCCTCTCACAGAGAGGAGGCCTGTGTCCCAGCAGTGGGAACATTATAGGCTGATTATGCTATGTTAAGCAGGTATTATATTTTAATTGTTTATTTTATCAAATGTTAAACACCGTTAACTGGCCTTACACACAGTAAAAGTAAATTCAAAATTCCTCATTGAAATGCAGTATTTGATCTAAAGTTAAATCGTCTGTGAAATTTCAAAACCTACCAACTGCCATTTTTTTTTAAATCGGTGTTTTTGCATATTTGCCTTGCTAGATTATCTTAGCAAGTCAAAAAAAAAAACACCAATTTAAAAAAAATGTCTTGCTAGGTTTTGAAATTGCACAGCCGAGATTCATTGGATGGGTACATAAATTATGATGCCTCTTACAAAGAAACACCTATGTTTTATTACTGTTAATTTCGGCCTTAACCTAGATATTGAATTTCGGCCTCAGTCAATGACAGTCTGAGTTTAAACTCGTTTTCTAACTTTTGCTAGAACTTGTTTAATGTTATTTTATTATATTTTCAATTAAATCTATGCCAATAATAAAACTGAAGAGTTTGTTTGTGTTTGAACGCGCTAATCTCTGGAACTAGGTACACACGGCTACATATCAAGCTACCTATACATTTCCAGCAGTTTGAGTTGACCTCGCATTGTTAAGCCCGGTTTCCACCGCGAGCGGAGCGGACCCATTAATGACTTCTTTTACTTCGCAAGAGTAAACTGCTTACATGACGTGTTTCCACTAACAAAGAGTCGAGCGGAAATGACTCAGCGGGCAAAAAGAGTAAAAATGAGCTCGCTCATGTCCAGAGAGAATCAGACGACTAAACTCTTTCTTGGTGGAAAAGCAAACCTATTTCATGAAAACGAAGTCCGCTCCGCTTAGCCATATCCGGCTCATTACTCTTTCGCGGTGGAAACCGGGCTTTAAGGTTTATCGTACAATCAGAAGTCTGCTTGTACTGGTTATGTATAGCTTGATGTGTAGCCGTGTGTACCAGTTGGATTTGAAAAACTATTTTTGCATTTGATAGCCAAATTCTTGAGTTACAGGGTAGGTACTTAACATCACGCTTGGGCCCTTAGGAGCCGAGCATAAACACAAAAAAGTTAGAAAGAACGCTAAGCGAAACCGAAGTAATAGCGCGGGAAGGCGATGCGATGCGACGGGATGGGTCGGGGGAACAAGAAATTTCACGCGGACGAAGTCGCGGGCAGAAGCTAGTTATAAATAAAAAATAATAAAAACGTTAGTAGGTACAGTTGCGTACAAAATGCTTATCAAAATTCAAAACACATTTTAATTCTTTATTGTATCAAAGTCACGTTTTATTGTAATAATTAATACATTTCTTAAGAATTAATAGAGATAGGCCATGAACTATGTCAGTACAAGATAACTAAGCAATCGAAAATGTGTTTTTAAAAGCCCATGGACGAAGTATTGTGTCGTGATTCTCGTCATTTACGAGTAAGTACCTACAGTTTGTGATAAATGAAAAACGTGTTTATGTAAGCATATACACCAATTAATGTAAAACAAAGTAAAAACATTGTTAAATAGTTAAACACGTAGCCATGAGCATCTATTGATATTTTTTTTCGCAATTCCTTTAAAATTATGAAAACAAAACTTAATCGTACTGATATCACATTATTATTCTACACACAACCAATAATTTGACGCCAGCAAAAATAAACTTCACGTAAAATGGTATATATGTCTCGAGATTCGATAAAATCGTCTCAGGATTGAATGAGACCTATTTCATGCCATCGCTTGATGCCCTTCAAGGCTTATCACATCCAATTACGAGTGTCAAGATGTCACTCCACTTGATTCGGATTACCCAATTACTTCAGTTGGCCACTTTGCGTGATAACTGGCCAAGGTTGGAAACCTGGAACAGCTCAAGAAGTTCTTAGAAAACTTACGTAATATAAAGTCTAAAATGTACTGTAAAAGTTTGTTAATTTGAACTTCCGAATTGTTGTGTGCGACTACGTAATTGTATCTAATTGTGAGACCATAAATGTTAATGTAGGTACTAGTAATTGGTGCAAAATTTCAAGATAATGTGCGCGTTATGAGCAGTGGTAGGCCACGCTACCGTCGCGACTTACGACTTGTAGCTCGCAGGTTCGAACCCAGACAGGCGCTTTAGTTTGTGTAAATTATTTCCTCACCACTGCTCTCAAAACGGTGAAGGAAAACATCGTGAGGAAACCGGTATGCCCTAGGACCAAAAATTCGAAGACATGGGACATCTACTTAGCAACCCGCACTGGTCCCGCGTGGTGGATTACGGCCAACTCCCTCTCAAAGAGAAGGAGGCATGTATCCCACCAGTGGGAATATTATATGCTGATTACGTCACCGTTGACAATTCGAAATTCTAGATAAAAACTACTTAATAGAGTTCACATCTTTATAATCAAATCTCAGATAAATCTTCTGTGGTATGTACTTCTCCTAATCCAAACTTAAACAATGACCTAAGATCTCGCTAGACTTCCTTATTTCTCATTCCTAAAACTTATTTAACTGTAAACAATACTAACAATATCCAAATTACGCCAGAAGCCGCGGCTCTTAACGACGGACAATTAAATCTTAGTTTAATGTATTAACCGTCTGCCAGTAACGGTTCTTTGAAAGTAGGCAAAAGTCGCGAATAATTATAGAATTTAAGATGGATTTAAGTATGCAATTTATTATAAAATTATTATTTCCCACGTATGTTTATATGCCGTTATGATTTACGATGAGGGGCTCGTGGCTAAATAACAACAGCCACACGGGTCTATCGAAAGTGACCATCCATTAAATATCGAGACCCTTCCGTGCCTCGGAACGCACGTTACACCGATTGTCCAGGCTGTCATTCGTAGATCTTTGACTTTGGGTAGTAAGAACCAAGAAAACTCGGACAACCAGTCTTACCAAGTATCCTGTTACCCAGTAACTGGGTTGTGAAAGTCAGATAGACAGTCGTTTCATGTAAAATACTGGTGCCTACATTCAACTGTAACCGGTTGGACTGGAAGCCGATCCCAACAAAGTTGAGAAAAGGCTAGACAGATTGATTAATTATGTGCCGTTAGCGTTTCATGTTTTTCTTTCAAAGAGATTGGCAGAGTTATATTCTGCATGGCCCTAATATTTATTAGATTTTGGACATGTGAAAAAACACACTAATAAAGTCATATAGACATTTGCTCGTCTCACCCATGTACGAGACTTTCTCACGGAAATTACATCTTCAAAATAATAGCGAAAACAGAAAATACAGAAATTATCACGCGAAATGAGAATTTTATTAAATAATTGGTATTTATTTAGTTTCCGTAGTTGGTAATTATTGAAATACTATACTAGCTGTTGCCCGCGACTTCGTCTGCAATCCAGCATGAAAACTTGCTTATTTCCTTACCGATGTCTTGGTCTATCTGTGTGCCAAATTTCTTTCAAATCCGTTCAGCCTTTTAAGCGTGAAAGCGTAACAAACAAACTCACTTTCGCATTTCTAATATTAGTTAGGATTCAATTAATTAAGACTTTGCTAACATTACCTAGTACCTAAAGCTTTATTTTATAGGTAACTGTGTGTATAAAATAAAACACTTATAAGTACTTTGACAAAGCCACACATGGTCATAGAAAAAAACAGTACATTTGCCATTAATATTCCATAGCAAATCATTCATAATTAATTACCTACACAGTGCTCATCTATCCATGACAGCTGGCAAAAAAAAAATTAACGAACAGTCGATTCATAAGTTTTTTGTAACACTTTTGTGGCCGACTGCCCTTGAGGGTGTTCCATATTTGGGTCTCTTTGAATCATGCGATCTCAATACAACCGGCCAGTGTTTTTTCTTATAATGTTGGTACAGTGTGTAAAGGGGAGGGCACAATGATGTATGGGATATTTTTAATTGGGTGTATGGAAAAAGGCACATCTGGTGTTGGGACAAAAAGATTGATATTGCAAATGGGTTACAAAAATATGTTTATTTTTCTATTTCACCGTTGTAAAGACCTTTTCGAGAGATTTTAATGTCTATGAAGTGAGAATGAGAAAGCGATGTCACATTTTTTTTATTTATTACACTAGCATTATAAAGGCGAAAGTTTGTGAGTGTGTTTGTATGTTTCTTACTTCTTCACGCACAAACGGCTGGAACAATTTTGATAAAATTTGGTATGGAGGTTGATATAGCTGGATTAACACATAGGCTACTTTTTATCCCGATATTCCCACAGGATCGAGTCTTATTCGGGTGAAACCGCGCGGCGCAGCTAGTTTATTTATAAAATGTATCTATAATAATGAATAGCCTTAGTTTTTAAATGTTTATGTTATTATTACCAGGCAAAGACAAATGCAGTGGAGACTATGTTAAATGTTATTGTAAACTAGACCATGATTGTTGTAGCGGGATGATTGTCCGAAAGGGTTACCGCTGCCCGGAACATAAAGGGCTAACTAAGGAAGGAACACGGGTGGGTTTTAGTCAGTAAGAGTCTGACACTCCCTTCCGCTCCACCCAGAGCGGGAGGAGTCATTAGATGATTTCCCAAACATAAACAAAAAAAAAAAAGACCATGATTGTTTAAAGAAACCTAAGTAAAGCAGTGGCGCTACTTCATAATAAAACACCTAATCCCTTTTGTATTGACCTTCGATAAATGACGTAATGTTCAGCTGCAAGTATTAAACTTGTCCGTCCTTATTTAGAAGTCTATGCATTAACCACTAAACTAAATACTGGCTAATAGTGACTACGATGTTTATGTAGTCACTCGCTGAATTATGCCTGTTCTATAGAATGTATAATTTAATGCTGTCATTTTGATGACAAATACTTTTTCAGCGTAAATTCCTTGATAATAAAATAACGTCAGCGTCCTTTAATATTTTAACCTACATTAAATTTGTATTTTATCATGGTATCTAAATTGCTTTACAACTACACTTTCGAGCATTTCATATTGTAGAATATTTTATGTGTTGTAATACCTTATGCTAATCCGTTTTATGTATACATTTTCATTAAAAGAATTTACCTTTTTAAATACTCTTTTAACAAAAAATAAAATAAAAAAAATAAAGGTAGCTCCATCAGTATTGGGAACAGATACCCACAGATTACATAATATAAATATTTTAAATTCTTTATTGCATTCCATAATGTTGGCAAAACAATTGGCAGGCTTAAAATTATTGAAACAATTGTGGATCCTGTCGGGCACAACTTAGTAGTAGCAGAGAGGCTGTTTTGCTGTGCCCGACAGGGTCCATAATTGATTCCATCTATTTATAATTATCACCTGTATGTGTAGGTACAGACGCCAGCACATCAAGCTACTACAATCTGTCAAATTTCTTTAATAGATTTTCAACTCTATCGCTACCACATAAGGTTCAAGGTTGATTGGGAAAATTTGACAGGTTCGGGTAGCTTGATGTGCTGGCGTCTGTACATTAACAATATGATTTATGGATGCAATAAAGATTGAATTGAATTGAGGAGAAAGAGCGCTTACTTATTGGCGTTTATATTATGTATTTATAATATGTATTGTGGTAATTGTGTTTATTTACTACTTTTTCTTATATTTTAAATAGTTAATTACTAGGTAGTAGATAGTAATTTACTATCTTATCCTACTTCTTTTTACACAAAACGTAAGGTTCAGTTGAAAACCAGTGTCTGTCATTTTGCTAAACTGGGCTTATTCATATATTTATTTAAATAAGTTTTTTCTTTTGGTATTTTGTGCCAGATAAGCAAATTTTATTTATTTCTTTTTTTCTAATAACTTTTCAGTCATACAACTCCATAAAAATCTTCACCAGTGTGTACAAAGCGTTACAATGACGTACGTATTCGTTAAGTTTGCTTTTAATCTTAGCATGTGGATGTGGTAGTCCCACTCCCACGTGGGTCCCATACAACGAGTATTTAGTTTGTCATCACTGTAGACATGACGGTATTTTATTTGTTCATCTCGTTTCAGTTTTGATACAGTGTTGGTACTTTTAATTATGAGACGAATAGGTACACACGGCTACACATCAAGTTATACATAACCAGTTTAAGCTGACTTGTGATAGCACGAAAAACCTATACAATGCGAGGTCAGCTAAAACTGAAAATGTATAGCTTGATGTGTAGCCGTGTGTACATGTCAAGAAAGAAGCAAAAAGAACAAGAAACCATACGTCTGGAAGTGACGTACAACAACACAAAATATGTACACACGCAAGTAACAAATATTAAAATAAATGGATATTATAAGCTAATGTACAGACGCCAGCACATCAACCTACCCGAAACTGTAAAATTTTCCCAATCAACTTTGAACCTTATGCTTTAGTGACAAAGTTGAAAATCTATTAAAGAAATTTTACAGATTGTAGTAGCTTGATGTGCTGGCGTCTGTACCTGTAATTTTACTAGCCAATTAGAATTCGTACTTTTTGTCACTTATAATTTTAAAATGATTATACTATGTATTTATCATTTATACTCGGCATCACACGGAGTGAAAGCCCGCGAGGAGGTCGGAAATTATCCTACAAGATCATAACTACCGGGATGAAAAGTATCCTTTGTACTAACCCAGCGTGGTAATTGCGTAACACACTATCAGTAGCAATGGCTTTCATTTTGACAGTTCAAGACCATTCATTGCGTTATTTACGCTGTTGAGCAGAGGCATTTTTCGAACATATGAATCAATGGATTAGCAATGTCCTTCAAAATAATTCAAATTGAGATTGATAGTATATTAGGCAATTAGGGTGCTGGTCATGGTCTATCTGTGTGTCTTTCAAAGGTAACACACGAGAGTTACTTTCGCATTTTTAATTTAAGTAGGTATAGAATATTATTAGTTCTGGGCATAGATATATGAAAGAAGGAGATATGCCCGGTAGTTGAAAATGTATCGGAACCCGATGTCGCTAGGTTGGCCCCACCACCGCGCCACAACTACACATGTAGTTCAGCAAAAGCAATAGATACAAAGTCGCGCACACACTTGCAATTCATAAATCAGAACGTACTACACAATCAATTATAAACCTTAACTCCTCAAACACAACGTGCATTTACAATGCACCATACAACTTACTCACACAAAAACATCTATCACTATCGTTGTGCTGTGCAAAAGCCATTTATTTTACATATACGCTAGTGATTGACTAAATCGGAAAGTTATCGATTCTTCCATTAATTGAGGAGCGTCTGTTCAAAAGGTCGTATTTCACTTTTCAACTTTTATTTTTTTTATTTTTTTTTTTAACTCATAGCAGAAAACTCCATCGAATGAGCGTAAAAACTTGTTCAAAAGGAGCGTATTTCCCATATAATAAAATCCAAAAAACTTGGATTCCAATCAAAACGGATGTATTTATGCATTAAAATGTTCCCTTGGATTGTTTTAAACAAAACAGGCATATTTCTTCTACAAATAGCATCTTTTATTTATTGTTCTGTTCAAAAGGTCATATTTTTTTCCATACATAACAACTTTAATAAAAATCGTTTCGTTCGAGTAACTAACGGTATCGAGTCAAAAGATGACGGCTGATCTTTCGATGCGAGTAGATGAAATTTGTGAAATTTTGAACTTTGGAAGTTATTAAAAAGTAAAAATCATATTGAAAATGGATGAGCAAGGTTTAGTCGAGACCTTGAATGCTGGTTCAAGGAAAAAAAAGCGTAAAGATCGTTCGGAATATCGTAAAACGTAAGTGACATTTTAATGTAGGTACTTAGTTCAATATCCTGTTCTCTTAGTAAGGTTTTATCTAATTAATTTACTTTTTCTATGTATCTTTTCAGGAATGAAAAGGGCATATTTCTAGAAGTGACAAATCAAAAGGTCGTATTTCTGATTTTTCCGATCAATAAGTCTTATTTCTGAACTAAAATTAAATAAAAAAAAAGTTATGGTGTATTTTTTTTATTTTTAAAAATGCATGTAATATTGTAGTCTTAATCTTCACAATCATCTAAATTTAATTTAATTTTAGAATTTTTATAATAGGAATTAGATGTTTTTTTCTGTTTTTGTAAAGTTTGTTTATCATAGAAATACGACCTTTTGAACAGATGCTCCTCAATTATTGTACTAAAAATAATGTACGGTCATGAAAATAAAATAAATAAAAAACGATATGTCCAGAGCATATTATATTATAAATCAATAAAATGTAGCTAAAAAAAATAATTGAAGTAAATAAAAAAGTTAATATTATTTTACATCTTCTCAAGGGTCTACCAACCGGATTTAAACGTCATCTTGTCAGGTCTTCTATAAACCGGGTTAAAACGGTTGACAAATTGAAAAATTAACTATAATAGCAATATATTCGTTGGGCAATCGACATTGTTGTCGATAGCCTACGTTAGTGGACATGACCAACTACATCACTATCTCGCCGCAAGACACAGCGGCTGTACTATGCGACGCTCGGCGAAAATAAAGTATCGTTTTGTAATGTTTACATTGCTTGCCCAGTCACTTGACGACATATTTAGTGGTTAGTGGTTAAGGAGCAATGTATTTGCTGTAAAAATAGTACAGCCGCTGCGATATTTGAAAACAAAAATAACGTAGTAAAAGCAAGAAATATTTTACCATTTGTTGTTTTTCATGATTTTAAAGACAAATACAGTAAAATACTTTTACTTATATATGGTAAGTGATTCCATGAGATACGAAGTTTTTATTTTGACTTCGGTTTTTACAGGAAACCACTGAACAACTCGGCATTTTTATATTTTATCACGATCACGGTGGAAAGCGCACTAGTTCGCGGAGACGGCCATTTGCCGAGTACAGGCCCAATTTGCCCATGGCGCGTGGACACAGACACGCCCCCTTGCCACTTCTCCTGTTTTTTACATTTCTATGGTTCTGGGTCTTGCGAATGAACCATTTGCATAGCGTAGGTGATGCACTAGAATTTGCGTCTACGCATGCTTTATTATTCAGATAATCTAAATACATAACTGAAAAGGTCAGAGCTGCTAGGTCCTGATTTCGATTCCCAGGTCAGGCAAAGTGTCACTGGGTTTTTCCATATTGAATTGTCAGTAACTAACAGCCCAGGGTCATTTGTGCCTGGTAGATGGCAATAGACTTAAGCATTACTGGCCAAATGTGGGTGTACGTACTATAGGTACTCTGCCTAAGTGCCTAACTCTTCGGTACTACACGCGTGATGTTATGTTATGTAAATTTGATTTTTTTTAACAGAGAGCGTTTTTTTGTTACAAAGAACAAATAACTACCTACTTAGTTAGCCAATAATCATGATTTTTATCTTTTATCATTTTGTACTCAAACAGTACATGACATACTTACATACATATGAGTAATTTACTCAATATAACATTTTATATCATATTTTTTCCTCTTCCATTGTACGTTTACAAATGCGTATGTCACTTAATAACAAATGTAGGCAATTGTTATTAAGTGGTATACGCACTTGTACGCGCTGGGTTCGTGGCTAAATAATAACAGCAGCTTTTTCGGGGTCGATCCGTGGATGGGTGACCATCCATAACATACCGAGACCTTTCCGTGTCTCGGAAAGCACGTTAAGCCGTTGGTCCCGGCTGTCATTCCTAGATCTTTGAGCGTCGTTACTGGTAGTCAAAAGCCCAAAAGTGTGACAACCAGTCTTACCAAGGGGTATCATGTTATCCAGAGTGCCTATCTGACCTCTGCAACGCAAGGATTGTGGAGGTCAGATATACAGTCATCATAATCAGCCTATATTGTTCTCACTGCTAGGACACAGGCCTCTCCGCGGGAGGGCGTGGGCTGTAATCTACCACGCGGGCCCAGTGTGGGTTGGTAGATGTCACATGTCTTCGAATGTTTGGTTCTAGAACATGCCTGTTTCCTCGCGATGTTTTCCTTCACCGTTTGATATGTAGTCGCTCCGTGTAAGATACTGGTATTTAGCTGCATGCGGTTAGACTGGAAGCAGACCCCAATATAGTTGGAAAAACGCTAGGCAGATTGATTGATACACACTTGTACGCGAATACAATGCGTTGTTTGGGCGGTTTCCAAAATGGTTATGTATTCCACTTGACCTGTAACTGATGCGGTTCTGGACGGCTTTTGTTGTGATGTAAATTATATTGTAATGAGGAAGCGATGGTTTTTTGATGGTTGTCTGTCGTTTGATTGATCTTATGTTTGTGTAGCTTAGGACTTTTCGATATTAAATCGGTCCAGCGGTTGCGTGAAGAGGTAAACAGACATACAGACACACTTTCGCATTTATAATATTAGTATGGATAGACTGACGATTTGGACCACTATCTCATCAGGACCCTAATTGCATAACACACGATCAATCACAATCTGAATGATTTTGAAGGATACCTATTGCTAATCCATAGCTTCATAATTATGTTCAAAAAATTTGTCTTCTCAACAACATAAATAACGCAATAAATGTTGTTGAACTTTCAAAATGAAAGCCATTGGCCATTGCTACTGATAGTGGGTTACGCAATTACCCTGCTATAAGGTGGTCTCAGATGGGTAAGCGAAGATGTGGTCGACGATAATGCACGCTTCCCTAAAAGGAACCTATAGAGTGTCCGATCCACGTAATTACAGCTATCTAATATCACACGTAGAAAAGATATCACGTTTATTCGGAGCTTCATTAAAGTCCAGACAAGATGTAGAAATCTAATTTGGTGTGCACGAACGAACAATCTCTTAGTCGGACGTGCCTTCCGTGGCGTGTCGTCTTAATAAAAATATTTGTAATTAACACGTACGTGTTATTTATTTTGTTTTTGTGTTTACGTGTGTTCCAGAAAAACTACTTTTATACAGGCTGGCCCGTTTACAATGGTCCAAAACGGAAATCTAATCGGAAAAAAATCAGAAGTCTCTCTCCAAGGGCTTTCTGGAAACACTTCGTGTATTTTATCCATTAATTAGTGTTTAGAAGCAAGGTATTTTTTTTTTTTTTTTTTTTTGCTGGGGAAAGCCACCCCCGAGAATACTTTTGTCTTCTTTTGTCTCATTTACTAATCTTTTTTTAATCGAAAATAAAAATTGTATCTGGTAGGTCCCTTGACTATAAATAATCGTTGAATATACATAGGGTTTTTTTTAGGATCACTGTAAACGGGTCATCCTATACATTCTTGGAGAATAAATAGCCAAGGCCTGCAAGACTCAATTGAATAAGCATTGCTAACACAAGAGAAGATTTGATGACAATGTAGATACAAAGTAAAGTGTCTGTCTGGGTTTGAACCTACGACCTACAACTCGTCCTTAACTCGCGGCCGTTAAGTACCTACAAGGAAATAAATATATTAGGTGCTTGTCGGAGCAGTGATGACCCAGTGGTAACGGCCGCGACATACCGAGTTTTAGGTCGTATGTTCGAACCCAGACAGACACTTTAGGTACTTTGTGTAAATTCTTTCATCGCCACTGCCATAGATATATGAAAGAATTTCTATGGCCACTGCTCTCAAAACGATTAAAGAAAACATCGTGAGGAAACCAGCATGTCCTAGAACCAAAAATTCGAAGACTTGTGAAATCTATGAACCCGCAATGGGCCCGCGTGGTAGATTAAGGCCCACTCACTCTCACCGAGAAGCCTTTATCCCAGCAGTGGGAACGGAGATACAGCATCATCCACCTGCCCTTATCCCAATTTATTTGGAGTCCATACTTCTATTAGTCGTCCTCTCGGTAGTCACCCCCTTTCTAACCATATCATCATTCACACATTCCATCCATCGTTTCTTTAGTCTTCCCCTACTCTTATAGCCATCGACATTCATACTCAAAACTCTCCTCACGACATTTTCCTCATTTATCCGTAAGACCATACCATGACAACCGATTTCCACACAACTTTTCAGTTACCGGTGCCACTTTCAAACTTCCTCTTATAACGTAGATAGAGCAATGGAATATTTTTCATTGAGGAAGTTACGGGAATACCGCAACATGATCCTAACACTACTCCTTTATAGGTGCTGGCCTCACCTACTAAATCAATAAAAAAGCTATAAATAAACATGCCAACATCACAAAGGAGCAAGTTATCTTGTGAATGGATATCATTGCTACATCACACCGACTCCATATCAGTACAAAGACTAGTGTTGTATTGACCAAGGGATCGCTGCTGTTTGTACAAAGGAACAACCTTGAAGATTGTAAGATAGTTATCTTATAACAACGTGTCCTTCGTTTCTTTAAACACATAGATCGCAAAGTAAATTAGCACGAATGCGCAATGTACACGTAAAGTAAAGACGAACTAGCGGGGGATCGAGGAGGGGGGGGGGGTAGAGGGGGGGGGGTTCAGGGGATCAGACTGGGATAAATCGTAAATTCGAATGATTTTTTAATCCTACTAATAATAGAAATGTGAAAGTTTGTGAGGATGGATGTTTGTCACTGAAAGAGTGATGCAAACTATTGAACGGATTTTGATGATACTTTACAGTAATATAGCTTACATCAGAATAACACATAGAATACTTTTTATCTCGAAATTCGCACGGGATCGACACTTATGCGGGTGAAACCGCGGGGCGCTGCTAGTTGTAAATACAACAATTATATAGAATTTTTAACTTTTGCGACATGTGCAGCTTACTTCACCTGTAAGGTCCGGCCGCGCTAAATTTGCCAAAGATGTAAACAACAATGGCCGCTCGAAATTGAATAAAATCGATATACCTACAACAAAATTTATTTTAAGTAATGTTTGTTTTCGTTTAAATCTCCGAGCTAACTAGACGAAAACAAACATTACTTAAAATAAATGTTCTTGTAATCGATTGTATATGGATTTTATTCAATTTTCAGCGGCTATTGTTGTTTACATCTTTGGCAAATTTAGCGCGGTCGGACCTTAGATATGACTATTATTATGTTTTCAATTTGAATAGTTTACTCCGTGGGTTCCTGCTGGGCCCACCGGAACATTTGTCATGAAAAATATTTGTTCCGTGCCGGAAACAAAACCGAGACCCAATGTACGCTTTTAGACTTACTAACGTGGCGATATTGTCGTGCATATCCACGACATCACGATAACACAGGGAAGTAAATATATATTATATGAAGACGCTTGTTATAACGTGCACGTATTTCCATACATTTTATGTACGTGAACGTCTACGATAATATCACTTCAGAAATTACAAAAGCGCAAATTGGTAGGAAGCCAATGACTCGACCATTGCGCCAACTGTGTCAACAAGGCGAAATTTAACACTTAATATTGATTTGAATAATTATCTTTTAAATGAATTTATGAATAATAAAAATGATTGAAAGAAATAATAAAAATTATTTAGAGAGGCCATGTTAGGTCAAAGTGCCATCCCATTTAGAGAAAAATTTTTCCTCATAATTATTATGAGGAAATTAAATTCGCTCATTGTTAAATTACCTGCGTTGATGAATGGTATGTAGGTATTCAACACGGAGGTAAATGACTCTTTTATTGCATTTGTTTTGTTAGATAAATAGCTGCGTCATTTTTCTTCCGCAACTGGTCAATGACCTACTCCACGGGTGAGATTAAAATGTATGTATCACAGCATCATTTACGCTGTTATCATTAGTGTAATTTATTTACCTGTTAACTACAGGTATCATCTGTATAATATTTTCCTCTTTAACTGTTAACGGATAACCAGTTCTTTCATTGAAAGTTCTTTCGAAAATCGTGAAAATCAAACTCAAATTGAAAGCATTTATTTCAATTCAACCAATTACGGACACTTTTGAAATGTCAAGAGGTTGGTCAGTCAGAAATATGAAGCTAGTTGCCCATTCCAAAGCGTAGTAGGTTTCTATGGAGAAGTACGGGCAAAAAACTCCATGGATACACTTTTAAATTAAAATATTAGTTATTCATGTAAGAACTAAACCCCCAAGACCCCAAACAACAAAGACCCCTCCGTGACTCGGAAAGCACGTTAAGCCGTTGGTCCCGGCTGTCATTGGTGGATCTTTGACAGTCGTTACGGGGTCGTCAGAAGCCCGAAAGTCTGACAACCAGTCTTACCAAGGGGTATCGTATTACCCGGTAACTGGGTTGTGGAGGTCAGATAGGCCGTCGCTCCATATAAAATACTGATATTCAGTTGCATCCGGTTAGACTGGAAGCCGACCCCAACATAGTTGGGAAAATGCTAGGCAGATGATGATGATGATTCATGTAAGAACGATATAGAAAAACGTATACGTTAAAAGTATCCGCGGGAACGTTAAATTATGTTTAGACAAGACGCCTGTATTAGACCATAGTTACCACACTGTTAAAATTATGTCGGAACGAAAGAAGGCTCCAATATGTGCGGTTGCACCCTATAAACAATCGTCTGCTGTACCTAACTTACGTCATTAAACCACCACCTATTAATTAAAATACTGCTAGACCAAACATAACTGAGTCAAAAGTATTAACGGCATCACATGCCGATAGGCAGACGTATTCCGGGAATCAACCGAAAGTGTTTCTCAGGAATGTCGCAGGCGCACGGACAGACGATTGTTCATACTAACCGTCTTCATTTACATTGACATTGGTACCGATTCCCTTGTTCACAAACTAAACTAAATTTAAGTTCAGTGAATCTTTTTCTTTCTATTTCATTAAGAAAGCCGATATCCTTGTATAGCGATTATAAATAGACTTATTTTTGTAAGGGCTGATTTTTCCATCGCCAGATAACTTTTATTCGAGGAATAAAATTGACGTTTGACAGGTTTTGTATGAAATAACTGTCAAAATTTCAAAATTATTTTTGGAATAAAATTATCAGATGATTGAAAAATCAGGCCTAAGTATAACTTGTTCTAATTTAATAATCTGACAACCAGTCTTACCAAGGGGTATCGTATTACCCAGTAACTGGGTTGTGGAGATCAGATAGGCAGTCGCTCCATGTAAAATACTGGTATTCAGCTGCGTCTGATTAGACTGGAAGCCAACTCCAATATAGTTGGGAAAAGGCTGGCAGGTGATGATGATGATGAACTAATTTAATAATCTACACGAGAACAAAAGTTACCAAAAGTGGCGCTTGAACTACTTTTTCATAACACATACATATAAAATATTCTCCGTGCCTCGGAAAGCACGTTAAGCCGTTGGTCCCGGCTGTCATTCGTGGATCTTTGACAGTCGTTACGGGTAGTCAGAAGCCCGAAAGTCTGACAACCAGCCTTACCAAGGGGTATCGTATTAACCAGTAACTGGGTTGTGGAGGTCAGATAGGCAGTCGCTCCATGTAAAATACTGGTATTCAGCTGCATCCGGTTAGACTGGAAGCCGACCCCAACATAGTTGGGAAAAGGCTAGGCAGATGATGATATAAAATATTCCTTGTTAGACAACACGAAGAACACGATATTTCTGAAAACAGTACTAAATAATACATTCTGATTACCATTTTTTCAATCGATAATGTCTGTGTCATTCTTAGTTATTGGTAGGTACCTTGATCTTATCATTCGGGAGGGTATTTGAACTTTTTTCTCGAACTCAACGAGATATTTTCCTCCTCTTTTTTGAGGAACTCTTATAGGACGTAGTTACGATTACGAAGTTTCAAGGCATCCTGACGATGGTTGATTGCCACATGCTCGCCCCCTATTACATCCGACTTAAACATAACTCGCAAAATGAGGGTATACCTACTATACTACAATGACATGAATATTTACTTTGTAAAGTATTTTTATATTATTTAATTATTGTGAATGTGAGGACTATGTGGGTCATTTCTTTTTTCTGTTTTCCTTCTTAGTTAGTTTTAATCATGATCTGGCAGTTTGAGTATTTACGCGGCATACCCAAGTGTCCGTTCTTTGGTATTGTTCGTCGAATCGTTGAGCTCCTCAAGTTTTGAGTTGAGCTGCACGAATTTTGACAAATGCGTGCACTGACTGGACAGGTCCGCTCAATCTGTGTGTTTCTTTCCTCAAAAGACCATTTCAGACACCAATCTATGTAGATTGGTGTCTGAAATGGTCCAGACAAAAACTTGGTCAGATCATGTGACCAAGACCGACACCCAAGACGACAGACCAAGTTTTTGTCTGGACTTTAAAAGAGACTGTGACCTCTGAGTTTGTTTCGGCCTTTCTTCTCAGAGTAGTCAGATAGGAAACGCCGACCTCATCTAGCTTAAAAAAAATATGATTGACGTGTAAAAGTGTTTGTATAAACCTACTTACAGAAATAAATCATTTATCATTTATAACTATAGGTACTCCTCTGCCTAACCTTCGGTGAATACAGGCGTGATGTTACTCACATATTACATGGTTACGAAACAATTAGTCAAAACAAAACACCATCGATTTCTTCACCGCTTATACGAATTTGAACCAATTCTCAAAGCAATATGTTCATGACGAAGGAATGCACTCTGTTGCATAAGGTGCAAGTGCAACGTTTCTAGCAAACGTAAACAAAACTAAGGAATATGATACACGGCTTGTAGTCTCGTACTTTGGTTAAACAATTACTTATACAGCATTGTATAACAACGGACACTGTTACCGTCTTTGTAAAACAATTTTGGTTGGTCGGACAATGAAGGTATGATGACTAACCTGTATTCAGTTACTCCTATGTTAAATTACACACTGCAAATGACCGCATAAATTGGAGACGCGTCGTATGTGGTCGCGATCATCAGCATTGAGGGAACGTAGAAGAAAATGTTACATTACAGGCAGGGGACATCTTTGAGTTGCAGGGCACATGGAAAAACTGCAAGGGAATTTGCCTATACTCTGTTAGCTACCAAATGTCTCAGGTACTGTAGAAGCTTATTTAATTTGAATGGATTTCTCATCCAACCTCCACAAATGTTTGACAAGTTAATGGCTCAAATTATGAGATGAACGCTATTTAATATTAAAAAGAATAAGAAAAGATTCGACAGTCAGGCTGGAGAGCTGGCAGCGCCCGTCCTGGTTTAAATTACGTAGTTTTAATAATCCGAAGTTTATATTTAAAATAAGTCTTTTATTGATCCGGTTACGAAAGAATGTTGAGTTCTTCCAGTTGACTCCTTATTCAAAATAGTCAACATCACAAACAAGTAACAGTTTATTAAATGAAATTGGATCTTAGGCGGCAAAATCAAGCTTTGCGTTATCAATACAATCGTCTGAAATATACCTGAACTCCACAGATTACGTATACTAAACAGTTGTATAACACCCTTGTAGACGTAGCCTTTGTAATATAATCACACAAAAGAGCTACCTATATTAAAGCAGTCCTAGGGTTTCAACCTAGTGTTCACGTACTAGGCTAGAAGAAATACATATATCGTCTGCTGAATATTTTCTCGCAGTTTTACGAGAAAATTGAGAGTTTTCTGAGAACCCAACGGACTAAATGGAAGGTGATAATCATAGAAATAGGTGCAGGAAAATACTAGGTTAGGTACCTACTTCTACTAGCATTTCAGCAAACGGCACGTGTTGTTTGTTCCTAAGGAAATACCTACTGTAGACGAGGAATTTTGTAGAGATGTGAACCCTATTGCACACTCGAAATACATACCCATATGATAAATTCGAAATATTGTAAAGAACCTACGATACAAAATGCCACTGTGAGTCCATCGTATCCTGCTCCTGGGAAAAACCTTTCCTTTTACTTAGATCTGATAAATCACGTGTCTTAATGGACCTACGTAATAACCTAGTAGACCTACCGTAATAGTAAGAAGGTGGCTGGGGTAGACTGAATGCGGAAGGCCGACGACAGGGTGTTGTGGCGCATTTTGGGGAGGCCTATGTCCAGACATAGGCCTCCCCAAAATGCGCCCTCCCTGGACTGCGATAGGCTGAGTTGATTGATTGATTGAATACCTCTATACTTCTAGAGCGTATTGCGTTTATCAACCTGATAAAAAGTCCCTCATAACAGGACATTGGAGACAAAAGAGAAGAGAGAGAGGGATAAGCGACAGATATGGAAGAGTGACGGTGAGTGAAGTGTGTTAGATTGTTTACAAAGACAGATAGAATAATCATTATTGTACATCGTAACAATAACAAATAAGAACTTACGATGGCGTAGATGACGTACTCAGAAAAACTCTGACAGAATGCTATCGCAAAAGGCGCTAATACTGCTAAAGCCAGAAGTCTATCTAATTCGTAACTATAATTCCTACTCCCAGCTGAGCCCTTACAGCAATATTACCAGCTATAAAAAATAGGTACTGAAACAATAAACAAGAATTACTCACCAACCAGAGGTCAAATTGCGGTCTTGGAGAAAATCACGACTGTGTCCATTGACGCCAATTTATTGTACTCCATAAATAAAAGCCGGCCACTGTATCAATTAATGTTAATTTAGACAGTTCTCGGCCTGTGGCTTTGGACGAGTCCCTCTGACGTTCGTTGCTTGAGTTGTTGGCCTGTGAATTATTGAGGTGGATTATATTATTAATTGGTCTTTGGTGTTGATAGTGAAATGAGACTGATCTCGCAAGAATCATGACATGTTCAAGAGGGAAGGCCTGTATCTTGAGAAGATTGTTGGCTGATATTATGTTGTGATGCATTTTTAAATTTTTTTAGAGTTAGCTTTGAACTTTCCAGATTTAACGATTTCAGATAGATTCAAGAATTTCAGAAAACTGAACAACACGGTCACTTTTTTCTTCTATTTTTTATTTTTATTGCTGCATGGGCGTGCTCTTGACCTCGATCACGCCTGATTGAAAGCGATGGATGAGATCTGTGATGAAGCAAGCGTTGTTCAATCCTATTGTTCAGTTTCATCATAATCAACCTATAATGTTCCCACTGCTGGGACACAGGCCTCCTCTGTGAGAGGGAGTGGGCCGTAATCCACCAAGCGGGTCCAGTACGTCGATTCTGTAAAATTCAGACAACAACTCGCATCTCACATCGCTATTCACTCTCACTTCGCATAAGGTTCAAACTGACTTTGATTTTGCATTCTGTAAGCATCACCTCGTCACTTGCGAAGTGAAGTGAGCTCCGAAGTGACCAATATTGCACTAGTGACTACCATCTCAACAAAATGTTAGTCGAGATTTATCGACTCCAGGTTTTTGACACAATTGTTGAGTTTTTGGCACAGAATTAAATTAAAATTATTTTTTATAGTAAGAAAATAGAACTTTGCTTTTAATTCAATATTTATTCCTAAGAACATTGTAATATTTCTCGAAAAAACAATATATTTGTAGCTGGCAGATAGATTGATTTGCCGATTGTCAAAATAAAAAGAAAATGGATAAAAGTCAAAGGATGACATGTAAACAAACAAAGGGAGAGATTGTGATTTTTATTATTGTAAAATTGAGAAAAAGTACTTTTAAACTCAAACCAACTCATCTGTCGCTATCCTTATAGTGATAATCGTATTTCGGTCGTTTATCGTCAAGTGCTGACTGAAGTGTAAAGTGTTAAAGTCAAGTTATGAGAAGTATACAAAAAAACAAGCTAAATATACTATAAACTACATTAATTATTCACTTTACGCGTGATAAAGTGTCCCTTGGGCTTATCGTTTATCATGTTCGTGTTTTGGAAGTTTGGAAATGAAAGTTATGAACAAACATTCTGCAAGAACATGTCACCATGTACAGACCGACAGCGGCACAAATTGATGCTCTCCTCATCAAGATTTGGCCCAAGGCAACTTGAGGAGCATCGACAGTCGTACCTACGCTGAATCATCGACTGTGGGAAGAAATTTGCACCACGCTGAATGCTATATTATTTTTAGTCTTACTTGTAACAAATTGAAGATTAGTTCTAGTTGTTTAGTATTGTAAAAATATATATTATTCATTATTATCTAATGATTGTATCAGTCTTTCCCTCTCTCTTTGTGCCCTCCTCAAAGCATCTGCGACAAATCATCAGCAAATATAGCAGGCTGATTATATCACCTGCCGGGAGTTCTCAGATTCAAAATCATCTTGGGTTAACTCCGGAGCACTCACTCCGGCCCTTACCTATGCACATATTATGCAAAACACAGCAGGGTAACATTATTCTGCCTCCTCTATGTGCATCCTAGTGCACGTCTCTTGCTGCCAAGAGACACCTCCATCAACCTTTGACTATCCCAAATGTGTGTTCAATGGTGGAGCAGGCACGCTGTTTACAATAAAAAAAATCTAGAGCATAAACCTTAAAAAAATAGGTTGGTACAATTTCCTTACACAAATCTTTTAATATCTTCCGAATGCGTGATCCGATTTACATACATCCAATTGGAATATTAGTTTTATACACAACTCTATCATTTTAGACCGAATTTATTTCAATATCTACATAAACAAAAAAACACATTTTCAAGTTACGTAATTATACCTATATGACAATCCTTACACATATTCCAGAAAATGCCTTACAAACGTACTTTAATCAGTGTGCGGGATTGATCCAGGTATAAATACGGGAAGAATGAAAAAATACGTTGCTTGATGGTCACAGATGTAGGTAGCCGGTCGAAAAAGTTAAGAAAAATAAAAACGATTAGCTACAATCTACGTAGCCTCAACATAAACTGTAGATATGCAGATTTCTGTAGGCGCTTGCGATACTGGATTAGGATATGAAAACTAATAATAAAACTAAGCTAGATAAACTAATTATATAGTTATTGTACTAATTTTTATAACTGTGACATAAAAATATAATTTTAACACTATTTATATAGGATTTCTTCTATTTTCACTCGTAAAATAGCTACTTATTATTTGACACTTTGAATCGGGTTCGAGTGCGAAGTAAGCGTCGAAGTGACGGCGGAATTACGTTACAGAATGCCACTTCTTACGTCATCTCATACTTTATCTGTCAAAATCTCACGGTCAATTTAGTTCAACTCGCTGACACGCTCGCAAGGGTAGCGCTAGTGTAGATTCGAATTGTCAACCGAGTTTTTAGAATACCAATCAAGAAACTCACAGCGGATTCAGATTCGAACTTTAGAACGAGGTCTTACAGAATCGCACTGCAGTGCGGGTTGGTAGATGTCACATGTCTTCGAGTTTTTGGTTTTAGGACATGCCGGTTTCCTCACGATGTTTTCCTTCACCGTTTTGAGAGCAGTGGTGATGAAATAATTTACACAAAGTAAAGCGCCTGTCTGGGTCCGAACCTACGACCTACAACTCTTCAGTCGCGGCCGATACCACTAGGCCACCTTTGTTCAGTTTAAATTTACTAAATACTTTCCTGAAAAACGCATATTTTTAGGAAAAAACGTGTGCTCAAAATTATTATACTCGTGAATAGTGTAATTTTTTACAACATTTTACTTATATAATTCCAAATAGTTAATGTTCCAAAAGCCATTAGTCTCCTAACTTCATATACTCGTAGGTATTTACTATAATCTCTTTTACCTTTTGAGTTGAACACAGCTAATACCTATAGTAGAACACCCAGTCCTATCTATCTTGGACCTCAACGGGTCGGACCTAATTACCAGCGTCCGTTCTAATAGCTCCGAATGTTTTGTCCGTCCGTTCGGTTTGTGCCATATAAATTGTAGGCTCACCTACTTCAACTGTCGAGGTAATCTTGTTATGTCCAATAAATTTATTCACTGATCCTACACCATTAGTTATTTCTGTTAAAGGTGTTCAAAAGGATGGAATTTAATACGTTTCACGTTTGATCAAATTAATTAGGAAGTTTTGAGTGTAGTTTTTATACCGACTAGTGAGATACAAAAATAATGGAGTGTGCTTTTTTTCGCAGAGAAAATTTGCTCTTGAAAAAAAAAACAGCTCAGTAAAAGCATTTACTGAGATATTTCATATACTCCCATATATTTCCAGGAACCCTTCCTTGCCTTCGTTTCTGGAAGGATTTGGGGGAGGCCTTTGCCCAGCAGTGGGAACACTTTGACCTTGAGCTGGCCTAGCCTAGTAGTTTAAACAGAATACGAGGCCAGCTTATATATGCTGGTCTTGTTACTACTAACGTGTGGCCTACTGTACCTCGCAGACCATTCGTTAAAGTAATCTGTAGTCTCCTTAGATAAGAGCCGTGATGCTCCTTTTTGAGATGCATGAAGACGCCTCCTCGTGTAGCGCAGTTTTGTTCCGCCAGTTACTCAACTGAACCGAGCGCTTAGCGCATCCTGGACAGTCACACCCAACACCTTATTTGACTGGCCAATTCTTCCCTTGTGGTGGTAGGGCTAACGCCCGCCTGTTTTGCGATCCCGCACCCTCCCGCCGGAGGCCGGCGTTAAGCAGCGTGCTGTGTTTCGTGGATGCGTGGGAGTTCTGGGCACGCTCGTTCCATCATAGACCTCATCCATCGCTTTCCATCAGGCGTGATCGAGTTCAAGAGCGGGATTCAGCAACAAAAATAACATGTTTTAGATGTATACTCTTGTGCCAGTATAGTGTTAGTGTTAAGTTTTGTCTATTTTTGTGTCTAAAATATTTTAGAGTGTGTCTCAAAACTCATGAATGATTTAGGTTGTAGTCTTTTGTTTACCAAAATAAGTGTGCATTACTTAAATTCTTTTAGTAAAGTTTACCTCATAAATACGTTTGCTGATGTGTTTCTTATCTTTGCAGGTACGTTCGCTGCACTCATTCAGAGGTTTGGTTTTACAACGATAGTAGATAACGTCCCAATGACATGCGACTAGTGACTACTTATCAGTTGCCTTCAACCTATTGGAGCGTTGTTCACTTCCTGCACTACTTACAGTAAGTCGAAAAACATTTTTAATTCCTACAAAGGGAGAGACCTGTCATGTCTCTTTGTAAGGTTATTTAAATTTTTATTTACTGAGATAGTTGGAAATAACGAAATTGGAGTGGTAGCCAGTGTTTTTGCTTGTTATGTATAAAGTTCTGTGAAGACTAGCCCTCGGCGCGGGTGATATTATAGTGCACAAGTGTGCGCGCAGACACAAGTGCACTCCCTCTTCCCTCACTCTCATAGTCCGATGGGACGGCAATCTGACACGACTGGAGAAAGATCAGGCGCAGGACCAACGGCTTAACGTGCTTTCCGCGACACGGGGGTATCACACCGCCAACTTCCAAACTCCGGGCTGTTACTAAGAAATTCCTAATGGAAAAACTCAATAACACTATGCCCGACCCGGGAATCAAACCCAGGACCCCACGGTCAGCAGACGCGCTTGCGACCACGAGATCAACGGGGCAGTCCCGCCAGGTATGTGGGCAAAAGGGGATTAAAGAATACAAAAAAAATTACGGTACTTATATACCTACTTTAAGAACACGTTATGATCTGTCAATAGCATAGATATACCTATGTACATTTCTATGGTCAATAGTGTGATCTTCGCAGTGGCTGGTAGCAGCTGGATGAAAGTTGCCGAAAATCGAGTTGAATGACGTGCAATAGGACAGGCCTATGTCCAGCATTGCACTGCTATTGGCTGAGTGTCAATATACCTTAATCTTCGATAGGTAGTATAGTACCTAAGCAGTAAAAGTTAATAAAATATCTAATTAGTAGATAATTTAATTACACTTTACCCTATCTGATGAGAGATAATTCAATTCTCCATCTCGTAACTATAATATAGGCACCTACATAACAATTTATTTCTTCTAAAATCTGGATTAAAATGGCTAATTACATGTTAATTCAGTTACGCCGATCCACGTAAAATATGTAAGTTAAGAACGTTTGCAAGAAAAAGTAGGTGTACAATCTGCATGTAACACATACAGATTGTAATCGTGGGAATGTCTGTACCATTGTTGAGTTACTTATATAATTACATTGCTGCTAGCTTCTGAAGGTTATGTACTAACACGGATCGATAAGAGTTTTATAAGGTGAAGGTACACATAATCAGCCTATATAATGTTGTGGGAACATTATAGGCTGATTATGTACCTTTTAGCAATGGTGCTGGGACACAGGCCTCCTCTCGGTGAGAGGGAGTAGGCCGTATTTAGGCCGGTCCACCACGCGAACCAGTACGGGTTGGTAAAACTAATTTGTAGCTGAATCATCAGTAGACTACTTACTGCTGGGCAGCTGGACATAGGGCCCGAAAAATTTGCCTTAATGGATGCGCCTTTTTTGTTTAGTAAGGTTTATTTTTCTTTAGACTTTTTGCCGATATTCGTCCTTTTCGCTTACTGCGGCAGAATTGCAATGCCAATGAGCTCGATCTTCTACCATTAGAGAGCTTAAATTTTTCCCTATCTACCGGTCTATTCTGTAATAATCTCTCCGTAAAAACTTAGGCATTCCACCTCATGCTGACTCACTCGCTCACTGACTTGCGCTGCAAGAGTGTCCTTGGAGTTTCTTGCCCGTAGTTCTCCATCCATAGCGATCTACGTTGTGGAATGGGTAACTAGCTTCAACAGCTGTCTGACAGACAGGCACTTTTGAAATAAATACTTTGAGTTTTAGAACTCACTTCACCTTAGTTTTCACCGTGAGATATTTACAACATAGATCGACTGTAGTGCTATTCTGTAAAAATCTCATCGTGAAAACATAAGTGAAGTGAGCTGTCAATGGTGTCAATCCCTAGCAACAGATGGAATGATAGCTCACTCTAAGTTCACTTCACCTAAGTTTTCACGGTGAGTTTTTTTACAGAATAGGTCCGTGGAAAGATAACTTTTGTATTTTTTTTTATGACCGCAAATACGATATACTGTCCACCAAGAAACGAAGTAAGTTAAGGCTCCCACAGACAAGTGAGACGCGACGGTGCGACGCGATTCTGGTAAAACAATTTCCATGAAGTTTTCATAGAAATTGTTCGCGCACTCGCGTCGCGCCTATCTACCCTCAAACAATAATAATATTCTAAAATGAGTGTCAGACTAATTTATATTATGAAAACGAATTAGGGCAATTAACAACCAACCAAAAGTGGAACATTTTGGAGTTAACGCATTTTTGGGTTTAAAAAAATGGTTTTAGAGGTCCTCTAATTCGTGAACTCTTTCTTTTGAATGATTGATTTTTAAAGAATTGGTATTTTTATCCCAAAGAATAAGAATTATTGCCAACCAACGTGGTAATGTTGCCAGCCTTTTGGGCACTTATCCCATTGCATTGACAGCGATGCGGACGAATTTTTTGATGCCCAATGAGCTTCTGTATTTTTCCTTTTTTTATTATACGCTTGTATATATAATATACAATTAGATTGTAAAATAGGTTAAGTGTGTTAGAGATAAATACATGTTATTATACAATAGAATTGGTATGTTAAGTATGGAGAGTGTGTTTCAGGGGTAGTCAGATAGAAAATGTCGACTGCATTTAGCTTATTCTTTTTTTTTTATATGTCGTGTAAAAGTAATTTCGATATCCTATTTACAGAATAAACAATTTTATTTCATTTCATAGCAATCGGCCCAAAGTGTGCATAGTGCAATAAATTGTTTGTTTCCTAGATAGCAAGGCTAGTAGAAAACTTTAATCTTCAAAATGTCTCATATTTTTCGGTGAAATTGCGTTTTCGGGCCAGCAAATGTAATATCTTATAGTGCAGGCAACGTTTCAAATAAAAAGCTTAGTCTTAAAACGACCTAACGAGAGTTTTAAAAGACAAACTCTGCCAAATTCCGAGAACATGAACGCTATGCCAAAAACTAGGAAAAACTGGACACTGTAGTTGATGTGACACAGTTTCTTTAAAGTTTATTTTCCTTAAAAATAGTAAGTACCTACATGTTTTCCAGACGGTGTTTATGATGAGAGCAGTGGTGGCCAAGTGGTAACGGCCGCGACTTACGAGTTGTAGGTCGTTGGTTCGAATCCCGACAGGCGTTTTACTTTGTGTAAATTATTTCATCACCTCGTGAGGAAACCGGCATGTCCTAGAACCAAAATTCGAAGACATGTGACATCTGCCAACCCACACTGGGCCCGCGTGGTGGATTACGGCCCACTCCCTCTCACTGAGAGGAGGCCTGTGTCCCAGCAGTGGGAACATTATAGGCAGATTATGTATGTTATTTATGATTTGAAGTAGTCAGGGAATAAATTGTTTAGAAAATTGATACCTAACCATCTTAAATTGTCCGTATATTCTAATTACAACTGTCATTTAATGGGCCTAATGGCACGGTAAACTGACTGGATGTCAATTTGCTGAAAATTACTTAAGTACAGACGCCAGCACATCAAGCTACTACAATCTGTCAAATTTCTTTAATAGATTTTCAACTTTATCGCATAAGGTTCAAAGTTGATTGGCAAAATTTGACAGTTTCGGGTAGCTTGATGTGCTGGCTTCGGTACCTTAACTGTACATGTAATTTCAATGTACAGTGTGGCCACTGATATCTATGAGTGTGGCTGACGAGAGAATGCGTTCTTGACACCTGCCAGTTTGTATACAAACGAATACGTGTTTTGCGAATTTGATCTTTATTACTACTAGCTACTAGCATTGTCGCATTGGCGTCAGGAACGCATTCTCTCGACGGCCGAACTGTATAAAGCTCATAAAAGCATTATCAATTAATATCTTCAGTGCTTGGCCAGACTGGAAGCGCGGGCGCGGGGTGGGGGCGGCGCGGCGTACTCAAACAAGAACTTCATTTGGGTATCCATAGTGGGCACGCGGGCGCGGTGAGCGGCGCGGGCTGCTCGGCGCGGGGAGCACGCGGGCAACTCACGCCATAGCCAACGGGTGCGTGGGCGGCCCGCGCAGGGACCGGGGTTCTCAAACTAGTTCGAGCTTTTTTCTAGTAAAAATAAGTCTTCTTCATCCATATTATATTTTGACCAATACTGGACACGACAACACGCAGAACGCAGCCGCGCTCCACTGCGGACAGGCAGATCGCGCGCGTTCCAGCACTCGTGCCGCTCCCCGCCCCGCGCTGCCAGTCTGGCCAAGGACTTAAAAAAGGTCTTTAAATAACACGCATTCATTAGTTTAACAATAGATGGCCTTCCCAAGCATAAAAAATATAAATTAAACTTAAGTTTGTATTATACAACAATCAAGTCACTCTCGTTCCCTGCAGCATCTGCGTACTTAAATCAGATTAAATTGAGGAAATTGTTTCATTTATAATCTTTGTGTTCTATTACTAGACTGAGTTATTAAGACAAGACAGAACAGGAACCCAAGGAAAGCTTTGAATAAGATTATGGAGATATATTTACCGCGATATACGGAATTGGTTATACTTACAACATAAAACATTCAACATTGGAAAATGACCGCTGCTAAGAGAAAAGAAAATTTCAAAGCCATGTTCTATTTAAGAATCACCTATTCTTACCACCATCCGCAACAGCACGAAAGTCTGACAAACAGTCTTGGTATCGTGTTAGCCAGTAACTGGGTTGTAGAGGCCAGGCAGTCGCTCCATATAAAATAACGGTATTCAGCTGCGTCCGGTTGGACCAAAATCCGACCCAAACACAGTTGGGGAAAGGGTTATGCAGATGATGATGACCTTCTGATAGGAACATAAATCATGAGTAGTAATCATTCATAGTCATGAATTTACACTTATAGTACGCAAATAAATATTTCACCCGTATACGTTTCCCGATGGGAATATCGGGATAAAAACTATCCTATGTCCTTTCCCGGGACTCAAACTATCTCTCTCTATACCAAATTTCATCTAAATCAATCAGAGGTTTAAGCGTGAAGTAGTAACAGACAGACAGACACACTTTCGCATTTATAATATTAGTATGGATTAAGGACAGTGCCTAGTTGCCTACTGCTTAAAAATGGTGCATTTTGAACCAAATCGCAATATATTTTGACCCGATTTAGCGGTCATCTCTCAAATAGAATCCCTAATACGGCTCTGTTCTGAGCGAATTGGCGATTCGTTTTGATTGGATGAACGGGTGCAGCGGAAGAACGAGGTTACAGGGGATGAATAAGTCATGTCCTGCTATGCCTTTTCAAAGGGGATTGAAGATTTTTATACCGAGCCAGGCATACTTATCTGTCCACCATTTTGATTCTTTTTTCAATATGGCATTATGTAGGACTCATGAGAGGCCGCCATTTTGAAAAAAAAACCTAATGGCGGACAGGTAAGTACGTACGCCACGGACCTTCAAAGCCCTTTACGTAATTATTGCGATCGATAGAGATTGATATCGGTACTTACCTATAACTCCCAAATACCTAAATTACCATTAACTTACATGGGTTGTTAAAATGGCCGGTGCCACAAAGCGATCTTTTACCTACTTATAGAGGACCAATGTTGTCTGACAATGGTCCTCTAAAAGGCCACCTTTAATCATTTACTTCGTTTTTTTTTTTAAATAAAACGTCTTCAAATTTATTTTTTCCAGTAAATGGGTCCCGTGGAGCAAAAGTCAAAAGGTTTTCTATCGTTAAATACAGATACAATACAAATCTTTTTGCATTCATTCTGTTCCAAGTTAACAGACTCTTAAATTAGTAAGTACCTACCTACAACTTGTTTTGGCAAAAAGCCAGATAACGATAGAAAATTAGGTCCTAAACACTCACTAAGAAAACCGAGGTATTCCACTCAGAGCACGGAAAGTCTAAATAAAGACATTTTCTGTTACCCGCTTAACAGCCAGTATACTAGATACGGTACGCACCTCAATCTTTGATTTACTCAACGAGTTTCCCAATCTGAATAACCTACCTCGTGCCTAAATAAAACGCGCTGTTGGATTTTCAATTGTCGGCGCTAAGCCGAGCGTTCAAAATCCAACAGTGCAATAATATTTAGGCGTTCATTTAGATGTTTCTTAGCGTTAGTGAAAACGGTGATAAGCGTTCCTATCTCCAAACTGTTTAGGCTGTATCGTGAGAACGCCTGTGTTCGTTTTCGAGATAAAACTGATATAAAAATAAACGAGTACGTCAACGTATTTCCTAAAAGTTTGAATCAGGATTTTCGCATTCGTATCGTTACCCCCTCTTCGACTGAATACAAATGTCGGATTTCTGATTTTTAGCTCCAAATTCTTCACTTCTGGAACTGAATAATTTTTTTTTCGCAACACTGCAAAAACACATGAAATATATTAATTCACCGCTTGTCTGGTTTTACTGGGCTTGATTACTAGTGTTGTGGTATGACATTAGCGTCGACCATGCAGACCAAATAATTAACGCTTTTCTCTATCATAACTTCCCATTTATATTATCTAAAAATTGTTTGCTGATCAATAAAATATAATTACAGTTACGACATTCTTGAATTTGAGACATTCCTGAAAGTAATCATGATGTATAATTTGGTACTTAAGTATTTTCTTCTGACTAATTTCTTTCTGAATATACTTTAACTTCCCACCGGAGTCCGGCGTCCAGCAGCTTGCTGTGTTTCGTCGATGCGCGGGAGTTCCAGTGCCTTAGGCATCTTCTGGGCACGCTCGTTCCATCATACACGTGACACAGGTGCTCTGCGCTACGGAACCACGTCCATAACTATTTATTGACAGGATCTTCCTGTGCCGCTTTACTTATAAAGTTACATTTTTATACTTTTATGTTGTTGGCTTGCCTTGTGTGGTTTGGGGTTCCTTGGAGAAAAATGGTAATTATTTTATATTTCGGATCTGCAGTGTTTAGCATAATTAGCCTATAATGTTCCCACTGCTGGGACACGGGCCTCCTCTCGTTGAAAGGATGTGGGCCTTAATCCACCACGCGGGCTCGGTGCGGGTTGGCAATACTGCTGTGTTTGTACGTACTGAAATATTTTTGTTAAAGCAGGGTTTTTTAATTAGATCAACCTATCCTCTGCCTAGCCTTTTCCCAACTATGTTGGGGTCGGCTTCCAGTCTAACCGTATGCAGCTGAATACCAGTATTTTATATGGAGCGACTGCCTTAGATAGGCAGTCCTCCATAACCCAGTTACTGGGTAATACGATACCCTTTGGAAAGACTGTTTGTCAGACTTTCGAGCTTCTGACGACCCGTAACGACAGTCAAAGATCCACGAATGACAGTCGGGATCAAAATACTTGCTTATAAAACATACTGAACCACCATTGTCCTCACAAATCGTCCTTACCAGGATATTTATAGCCCGTGCAATATAAACAATCCTAATGTTGTGTCCCGGTCCCGCCACGGACCGGGAGCGGGCCGGACGGCCGGCTTCCGGCATGGCTTATCGGTCCTGTAGCGGTCGCGTAGACGCTTCTGTATTTCTGTAATACTAACCCTTCCCGATATCTGAGCTTCCGATACGCGCTCGTAAAAAAGGAGCGGTCGAATGGTGCTTCGTCGAACTATATTTGGAAAGAAATCTAAAAGAGGTTTCGGGGTTGGTAAATATTATTTTGTTTTGTGTGGTAGCAGGAATAGATTTGCGCTGCTTTTTTGTTTTTTATAGCAAAGTAAGGGTGAATTTCACCAATGAAACTAAACGCGAGTTAGCACATATAAACCGCATTGAAGAGCTGTCAGTGTCGTTAAAAGTCCGCTTATGCAGACGACAACCTCCTAGGATGAACTGCGAGATGCCATACATCAGACATCCAAGTGATGTGTCACGCAAGGTAAAAAATTCGAAAATTATCTTCTATGTACAAATAAATAAAATTGCAGTGTCTGTTTCTAATAGAAAAATAACAGCTTTTTACTGAATGCATATGAAAGTATAATTATATTGTAAGTACTAATAACAAAAATCTATTTTTAAATTATTGTCTATCTGTCTGTTTGTTCCTTCTAATCTCCGAAAAGGCTGGACCGATTTAGACGGGACATTCACTGGCTATCTGATGCTATAAGGAGTAACTTCGGCTACTTTTAGAAAAAGAAAAATAATTAGGGTTTTGCGCAACAAATTAAAACCCATAAAATCAACATTCACGCGGGCCTGAGATACAGGTTTATTCCTAGTTCAGGTAGAATCCAATTATTTGTACCTACATTTATTATAAGGCCCTATTTTGTAAATGTTTATGTAAATCAATTATTTCAATACACAATTTCAATTTCATAAACTAAACAAAATTCACGCGGACGAAGTCGCGGCACTAATAGTACCTACTACTAACGGCCGCGGGCAGAAATTAGTTTTCATATAAACACCGTTCGGCAGTCACTCCATTTGACGTATGGCAGGGCCTTATCCAAAAAGAAAACACACTCAAGACCTCACACGTTTTTCTCCAAAACACCATACATGGATCAAAAGAAAGTGAAGTTCGCAGCATTAACTCTCATAAGAGTCAATCTTTCACAATTTCTTGTAATACACAGTAGTTCCATTACGACACCCGTCCTACATACAAACAATGAGACCTCACACTTTCGCACGTATCAAATAAAGAATGATTACATGTCGCGCCGGTGACTCAGTGCCACATTTGTTTGTAGTACACCGCGCGCATTGTATGCAAATCAATGCGATACATTAGAATTCGCGAGCGATTCGTGATAATGAGTTTTTAATAGGTGGATTGATGTTATAGGGTAGGTACAGATTGGACACGTTTCTAGGGAATAAATTTGTGGATGATACGTGATTTGATTTTGGGTGTATTAATTCTGAGATCTGAGGTTTTATTTTACTCATATATTGAAATAAATGGAAATATATTGCTTTCTTTACTGAACACGTCTATACGAG